>CM062846.1:22309129-23559129 GCA_031772225.1 Eubasilissa splendida | reverse complement strand
ATGTTGTAGGTTGGAGGAATGCAGATTTCGGTTCTTCATTTTTTTATATAATAGATCCGTGCGAAGAGGAAACAAAAAGTGTAATGTCTATACTTGTGGCGACTGAAGTCACACGTAATCTGGTGTATTCACCGAATGATTTGATTACTGATTTGTGTTGCTTCATGAGCCGCAAGAGTCGTCTCATCCACCATGTTGAGAGCGTGCGGTGAGCCTCAAAGCTGCCTCCGCTGCCATGAATGAACTAATAATCTTGAATGGAGCCGGTCCGGCGTAAAAAACCGAGGCTCGCGTCCGTAGTTCTCCGAGGGGGTAATGAATCACGTATGAGGAGGCCCACCTGTAAATCAGGGGCGGCCAAGCGCGGCCCGCCATCAACTACAAGTGTTTATTGGATAGTTTGCTAAATGAGGGTCGGAGAAATATTGCACACTTGATACGTTTTATACAAGGTCTAAGCCACTTTTTGGAAGTCTTTGCAAGTATATATTGCCATCGAATTCGGGCTGTAATTCAAGTAATTGCCTCTGCTTTACACGCGAGGTTGCTGAGCGATATCTTTTCAAATTGAAACTAATGCAATTTATTTATTATATTTTTAAAATCAAAACGGCTATATAATGTACCATCGTCATTATGCGACGTTGTCCGACATTCAGATTTATTTAAATATAATTAAAAATAGGGATTAAAAAGGAGGTTCTACGTCTTTAATAACGATGTGTTCAAAATTTGATCCAGGCAGGAGGAAGGTATGATATCCGGGGAGGGGGCTGGGATGATTATATTTTCATGAACAAAATTTGAATGGCGATTAACATAATACACATTTATAATGAGTATTGTGAGAGGGATAGCCGTGATGAGGAAGGCTGATTTCTTTGTTTTGCGCGGAGTCCTAAAGAATAAGAAATGTGCAATATTTCACTTAGATTGGACAAAGGTGTGTAGAATTATATAGATAACAAACTGACAGACAGACAGATAAACGATCAGTTTTATATTTAGGTATATATTAATTATATACATACATGAAACTGAATTCAAGGATACCATCTACAAAAAACGTGATCTAACCTAGAAGAGTTAGTGATTTATTAAAACACTTTTTAACCTTTTTCCACTATTTATTATTTAAGGTTTCAGCCTGTCACGGCCATCTTCAGACTGATACATTTTCGTCTTAAGCTAGGATATTTACACAATTCAATACAGGGGTGTTGTTGAGTGAGTCTATATAATTTTAATATTGGCGCTATGTTGACTAATGTTATATGTTAGGTACTATTACAGGAATTATTACAGATTCGGTATTTACTGAGTTATTAGAGTTAATTTACATTTATTGATCGAGTGCTTCTATTCAATTTATGATTATACTTTTAGGAGTTAAAAATTGTTTTAATAAATCATTAAAATGAAATTCCACCATGATTTAACTGTATCAAAATTAAAAATAATTAGAAGAGTTAGAACTATTTAGTTTAGTGTTAAGACACTAAGTAGTCATCAAAAAGTCGAGGGTTCGAGACTCGTCCTAGGACCAAGTCAAGTCATATTTTCGAAAGTTTTAAAATATTAAAAATATTCGTGTGACCATGTGTCACACGAATATTTTTAAATCACGAAATGCGTACACATGTGTACGCATTTCTATTGAAAAAATATATAAATATACATATAAATATACATTTATATATATATAAAAGTATGACAATACTCTTAATGTCTGATAATAATTGGTAGAAAAATAGCAATTTGCGTGTCACCCCACTTTACAAGCCGGCAGAGATGTCGCAAAGCTTTCGGTGGATTTCGCTAGAGGATTGCGCCCGGCGCCCAGAAAAGGTTCTCGCAAACGATCTCTGCCAAAATGGCGGCCATTAAGTTAATGCATCATTATAAGCATTACGTTATTAAGTTAGCTTCATTATTTCGAGTCGTATAAAAGCTGGGCGGGAGCCATTATGGAGATGTTCTCCTCAGCTAAACGCTCTTTAAGGTTAGACTATTTTCGGGCCAGTAAAAATGTCTTAGCGCCGTGAAATGAGACGGAAATTGTAAAAAAAAGGAGGTTTCCTCGGCTTATTAACGATTTGGAAGAAAAATACATTAGAATGATGTAAAAAAATAGACATTTTGTAGAAATTATGGAAGACACCGTTAAATTTACGACACTCTTATTAGGTACCAAAATGTACATTAAAAAGATCGCTATTTATTTACAACTGCCTTTGTAGTCGTCTTACACTATTTTAATTCATTCCACCATTATTCCCATTATCCTTTTCATCTTCCACAATTGTGACACCAACATTTGTCACAAGTATTTATTAATTCAACTTTTGATCGTATTTATTTAAGGTTAAAATAAAACACGTCGCGAAAACATTCTTAAGAATTTTAAAGTAAACAGTGACGAACTATAATGATAATACACCAACTTTGATAGATGTTAGAGGAATTCGACATTTCTACTACATTTTAGCTAAATTTCAATTAAATATGAATTAAATATATTAATTATAAAGATATACATATAAAATCAATTTTATCGAAAAGTATTGTTGTTGCGTCACCGGGATTCGAACCTGGATCTCTTCCCTAACCGGGGGAGGTGCTTTATCCAACTAAGCTACAGCGACATTATTTTTAGCGACAATTTTTCGACCTTATATGTTACCTTTTTGATATCAATACATTTAATCGTTCCATCATTTGAAAAAAAAAAAATTTCAATTATATTAATTACATGTTTCGGTGTTTCTCAGCTTGATACGCATCTGATTCCTTTCTGGTTCATTGTGTAGGATCGTGTAAAATAATATTTCTGAATTTTTATCCTCAATGTGGAGCACTCTTGTAGTAATTAGATATGATAAAGAAACTATCCAACATATAAACGTTAATATATTATATAGTATAAATAATTGTATTCTAATACAATACATTGTAAATTAAAGATATAACATGTAAAACAAAAATCAATTTAAATCGTTCATTTTTATTAAACGAATATATTAAATTGTTTAAAAATAATTAAATAAACGATGATTTTGACAACTATAACAATTAATATATACTTATGTTGTTTATGTAATGATAATATTAAAATTAATAAATACTCCTTGCAAAGAATTTTGGATACATTTCCAAGAAACACATTTGATACAATCAAATGAAAGCAAAACGTTGCATGGGTTAGTTAACCTTTCATCCAGTAGTAGATTATAAAGTATTTTTGAAGATGATACAAATTAAATGTATCAATTAGAAAGACATAATCAATTTAACGAAAACATATTTTGGTTGCAATAGGGAATTCGATAAAAATATTAATTTTAGGATTCATTTGAAAAGATTTTTTTCCAAGAATTGAATATGGATAAAATGTATACCTGTACATTTTTAAGAGTATTGAAACAAAAAGCTTAAATAACTTTTTGATGATAAAATGTTAATTAAAAATTATTTTAGGTGAGTTAAACTTCTTCAAAAATAAGTACATCTTTCTATAATAAGAAAAATGAATATAAATTTCAATTTTTCTTTAAAATTTAGAAGATATCTACTATTTTTTTTAGTAAATATCTTTGATAAAGTCAGAAAACTTCAGCAGCTAGCGGTTTATGACTATTAAGTATGTGTATTACTATTTTAATATTTTACACTTTTGTATGTATGTTGTTTTATAACTTGCCTATTATAAAGTAGTAAATATATAAAAAATGACCAATTTAGGTTTGAGGGTAAATTTTGATATAATTAAATTTTAAAGTAATTTAAAAAAATATGTATTTTTTTGTGAAAACATCACAGCTAACTTTTTCTTATTTCTAAAATTTTAAATATTATCTAGCTGTAAACCCCTAGTATTTGTGTGTATAATTTATAAACCCTCGTTAATGTCAAAAGAATGGTATATTTGTATGTATGGTGTTGAAGAAGTAATATATTTCTATTTTTTCAGAAATTTTAAATTGATGTTTAGCTGTTAATTAGTAACGCGTATTGTAAAACATGACGTTTATTGCCAACATGGCGGCGTGCGATAGGGTGCCCAGCAATCGTGAATTCAATTGGCAAAACATTGTAACCATCCGACCATTAATGCATGCGCGGTGTTTGCTGAGTTTTTTTTGTTCTCGCAAATCCTGCAATAGGTAGTAGTCAGGCTTCGATAGGGCGGCCGGGGACAGGGGTGAGGGTGGCGCCACTCGCTATCGTTTTTATTCGAGCACCGATAACGCGTTACAGGAAATGGCAGGTTTTCAAAGTGTTAGATTGAAATGGGTTTTAATAAATATTTCATTTAATTCTTCGTTTATTTGATGTAGATGAACAATAATTTTTTTTATATTTATCATTTTTATTTTTATTATTAGATTTAATTATCTAATTGTTTAATTGTGATTTGTCATTGCTAGGCAAATTAAAAATATGATTAACTTCTTAAAGTGATCTAGCTCTTATACACTAAATATTATATTGGGTGACTTGATTGTATGCTGTTTATTGTACGCCGTACAATGTAATTATTATTATTTATTTATATGCTGTATTAATGGCGAATAATGATCAAGAATTGCAGAGTCTGGTGAGTAGAATGTGCGATGTATGCAAAGAAAGTGAAGTAGATGAGTTTGTGTATTTGGGAAGTATGTTTGATAGAAACGGAAAGACTCAGAAAGATATCGAAAGGAGGATTACTGCAGGAGACAAAGTGAACGGCACTTTAAATGGAAGTATAGATAATAAGAAGTTGTCAACCGAGGCAAAAACGAGTCCTGGTACCGACACTGATGTATGGAAGTGAGGCCTGGAGCTGGCAGAAGAGGAACGAAAGTAGACTGAATGTAGTGGAAATGAGATCGCTTAGGCGTATGTATGGCAGATCCATTTATGAGAGAGTAAAGAATGAAGAAATTAGGAAAGAATGTAAAGCTGATTTTAGTATAGTGAGTAAGATTAAGAAAGGATCACTAAGGAACGGATGAATGGTAAGGAAGATATATAACGCAAGTATTGAAGGCACCCAAAATAGAGGACGTCTGCGGAAGACTTGAAACGACCAGGTAAACCGGATACTGGAGAATAGTCCTGTTAGAAGCCTCAATAATCGGCGAGCTTGTTTGGGAAGATGTATAAATGTGGATGAAGCGAAAACCGTGTGTCAGGACAGAAGAGTGTGGCGCACTATCTTCTCTGCCTACCTCCGCGGGGAAAGTAAGTAAGTACAATAAATAATTTACGCTTCTTCAACCTACCAATTCGATGTGATTGTTGAGATTGGGAATTTGTGAAAAATATTGACGAATAAAAATATGAAACTTATTGTTTATGTGGATAAGTTATTACCAATCACATGGCTAATTATAATTTTAATACGGTAAGAAAAATAAATATTTGAAAATCGTACTTCGTATTTTTCCTAAAATATTAGTAGATTATGTTATTTATAAATGAAGTAACGTATTATATAATGTTACATCAAATATTTATTTGAATAATAATATCACGTATTTTAGCAGTAGTCTCCAATAAATTATTTAATATTTGATTAAATCATAAAAAAGCATTCCTATATTTTTATTTATAGATAATAATTTTCTATTTATTCTCTAATTTGTCGTACGGCCGGCCTCTGTCGCACGGTCTGTTGAAAAATTATTATATTGAAATGATATCGAATATCAGCAGTAGATTGGCACAAAATAAGTCAACATCCCGTGAGAAAATTAAATGAAGCAAAGAGATTCTCTTCACCTCGCTTTTAGCATCTGATTCTACATTATAGTTTTTCAAATTTCAAATTTCTACCAGCAGAAATTGACTTGTTTGTTTTCCATTTAAACTATATCCATTCAAAACTGAACATACGAGTATTTGTACTTCAGAGAAAATTGACACATCGACGCAATGTATTAATTTAATTTCCCTATGCGTTACACACAGAAGGATATTTCTGGAATATTATATATATTATTACTAGGCGAAAGCCTATCGATTACGATAGATTTTTTTTTTTTTTTTAAAACAGAATAGTTATCATAGAATGTTGAAGTAGACGCCTACCTAAGATGAACACGCAAAGCTTCCGCCGGTTGATTCATTTGAACAAATGTATCGTCCACAGAGATTATGTAATTATTTTATTCGAAATATGCGTACGTATAGTCTTAACTAGCAGGCGTGATGTAAAAATACTGTTATTATTAACAATACTTTAGAATAATTTTATAATAATGTACAGACACTAAATTCATCATCACTTAAATAAACAAATACATAAATATTAAAAAAGGGAACGGTACAATTTAGAAAATTCCAGCGAACCAAACAGCTATTAGGCACCAAAATTGTACAATACGTAATTTATCGTTTTAGTAATTTATTTTGTTCGATTTGTCGCTGGACATTTAGGAAGGTCTACTCCGGATTATCCGGCCGTAGTCCCGATAGGACGCGCCTCCTCTCCGTGCGCGCAGGTAACAGTGTATCCGCTGATAATGGCCGGCCATAAATATGTTTGAATTTTATCGCATTCCGCCATTTTCCACTGCCGAATTGAATTCGTAACAAATCGCCGTCGATACAGAGCCGGACGCAATTTACAGCCTCGTGCAAAGCGACCGTGTCGCCGCGCGCCGGGATTGAAAAACTCCGCGACAAAACGTGTATTCGTGGCAGTACTATGTTCCATTTGAATGTGTTGATGTCCATTGTGAGTTTAATCATACAAATACATCAGATTGCATTTTACTATAATACATATGTGTACAGTTTCATTCTGAAGTCTTTCACTTTATGTTAATTTCCAACGTTATTGCCCGTCAAGAGAGACAGTTTCATCGGCGGCTTGCAACCAGATATTTATTTATATATTTCATATAAGTGGAATACGGTACATGTATACATACATTGATTGAGTTTTAAATCTAAATCTGGAAATTAGAATTATACGAAAGTGAAACCTGACCACTGAAAAAAATAACCAGAGAAAAAAAGATTGGTTTGAAGCATTGGAGAAGTATGGAAAGAATAAGCAGGACTGAAAGAATTACGAATGAAGATATCTGATCCATACTAAACATCATCTAAAATCGAAAAAGTCATTAAATAAGACAGATTCTTAGACAAAACATATACCTCAGAAATGCAATTGAGGGAGAAGACAGAGGAATACCTGGACAAAAGTACAACCATCAAATAATGAGCAAGGCAAGTACAGAATAAATAGTGTTCAGGACTGACGCAGATACGAGTATTGCACCTACAAGAACACTGTTATAAAATATGAAAGAAGAAGAATATATATATGTATATGTGTATAATTTATTTTCGTATTTATTATTTAGTATTTATGAGTACTCAAGGTACACGCGCATACCTAGATTTACATACATAGTAACGTATTCTTTAGTTTTGATTTATTATTCGAAGAAGCCATTGGTACTTACGTAGAAATAAGTATTCAACTATTCTGTATAACGTAACCAAAGTCATAAAAAAGTATTTTAAGCAGACGTACAGAATAATTACATACTACATTACAGTTTATTTAACAAGTTTAAAAAAAGTCATAAATAGTTATTTAATTAAATTGTACGTTAGTTATTGTAGCTAATTGGCGCTCTTGGAAAGAACTAACTGCTCTATTTGCTGTTCTGTTCTAATTGCTCTATTTGTATAATGTAAAACGGGACATAATTGCGGAATGTAAATTTGGAAATATGGTGACATATAATTGTGTGCTTCTACACTCATACAACCAACTTCTTCAGAAGTTCATAAGAAAAAGTTGCCAACATATTATATAAATATACATCGATGCTAATAAGAATTTATATTTGTACTTCTCTGTACAATGTAAACAAGTATAATAAACATTATTTAGTTGACAAATAAATTTCACAAGATAGTGTTGTATGTAAAAACGTAAAAAAATCATTTATATATATTAATTTTATTATTAAGGAAACACATTTTTGTTGTGAAGTTGCATTTTCAGAACATAGTTCTGTGGTATTTTAATACAGATCAAACTAATAAACTGGAAAGATATACAGAGAGAAATACTTTCCCGGATAGGAAGAGGTCTAGGTTCAAATCCCGGTAGCAATAAAATATTTTTTCGATAGATACATTTTTCTGTATATCTTTTTAGTTCATTAATTTAACTTGTATTATATCAATTTTATTTCATTTTGGTTTGTAATTATGTTCTTTTTTTGTCTATATTGTCTATGTTATAGATTCATTAATTGAATTCACATAAACTCTTTAAATCTAATAATTGAAACAAAATAATTATGTGCTTGAAGTTTAGTGGTCGAGGGTTCGAGTCTCCTTCCAAGAGGCGATCAAGTTAGTCCTATTTTCATAACTCAAACGTTTAGCTTAGTTTGAAAATACTAAGAATATTGATGTGATATATATACCATGCACGTATATCTATTTTTTTAACAAAGAAAAAAAATGTTTATAAGTATACATACAAGAATTATTCAAAATAAGCCACTTATGGGAGTCGAAGCGAATTTTTTTCTTATCAGAAGCGAGTATTTCAATATAAAAGATATAAATAAAAAAATCTAATTATTATAATTATAAAATCTTTCAATAATAGTGGAATTCTAGCACGTTAGGGATGCAATGCCTCACAATTTTGACTAGCAACGATTTCCGTCGCATTTTTCACCATACACCCTCCATTTTACATACACTTGTCGGTTTTCAAAATTTCTATTTTTGCCCTCTTTCAACATTTGTTCAATTGCCCGAGGTAAATTATATGTTCAGACCCAAGACTTCGAACTGTACCATCCAGGTACTGCGCACCTGGCCGAGTATTCTTTCATGAGACATTTACTCCAAATAGACCAAATAACCAATCTACCTATGCATCCCTTTTCATCTTATCTATTGTGTCCAACATTCTCTCCCTATAATCTCATTTATTTTTGGTAATACATCGACTATCAGCATTACTTCTGTCATCACTCTTTACTTTCGAAGTTATGCCGTCAAGTTTTGACGATCGTGTGATGAAAATAGTGATACCTGATATATCGATTTTTATAACCGATATTAGAGTGAATAGCGAATTTGATTCTGTGGTAAACTAATAACAGATTACTCATGCGAATCACGTTCACGTCGTATTATTGTAAACACAAATTTTCTCTCAGAGATTCGTTCAGTGGTCCACTGGGTGTATTTTAATCTGGTGATCTGCTGATCGAGGGTTTGATTATCACTCCAGGTGATTTGAAAAATAGTGAGAATAGTGAATTATTTGCACAATAGCTAGACATAATTTTTGTTAAAGTTTAATTTATTTTCCAATATAAATCAAACATATCCATTTCTTATTTTAACTTGTTAACTTTGTTTAATTAACTACTTAATGAATTAAAATACATCTACCGGTTTCGAAAAATATCATTTTCTTCTTCAGGATGTTATTAACTAATCAAAAACATATGTTATTATTTCTTTAACAGAAACTATTTTTAAAAAACAATAATTATTTAAAAAATTTATTTAGTACCAAACTCAAATTGTTACTTGAGGATACAGAATTACTAGAATAATTTTTAGGAAAAAAATTTAGAATAGGACTTGTAGTTAAATTTAGTTGGTTGCATATAATTTTTTGATTAGTTTTACATACTTTATTCAACAATTCCAAACTATTTAATTTATGACCAACACCGTTTATATGCAAAATAGACAATCCCAAATTTTTATCAAAGCCATGACCATTTTCTAACAAATGATTAGAAAATTCTGAAAACCCACTATTATTCAAACGTCTCAAGTGCTTCTACATATTAAAATTTCGACCTGTTTCACCAATACAAAATGCGGAACAATCCTTACAACTGAGTTTATGGACATCAGAATTATTAAATTTATCATTTTTGTCTTTAGAATTTATGAGTAAATTTCCTATATTATTATTTGTATAAAATGCCGGTCTAATGTTTCGTGGTAGGTGTTTAGATATTTGATTCGAAAATTTATTTATGAATAAAATCCTACGCCAATAATCATTATGCTTTATCTGTGATTTATATAAAAATTAATACTTTTGAAATTAGCAAAATTAACATTGTGGTTAAAATTCATTCATTTTTTAGTTAGTATTGACATCCTGAAGAAGAAAATGGTATTTTTCGAAACCGGTAGATGTATTTAAACTTAATTAGTGGTTAATGAAACAATGTTAAAAAATAAATACAATATATAAAAATTGACTAATATATTATTTTAATTTATTTTTTAAAATAGTGTATATTTGTACCTGTATTACCTACAAAGTTGATTTAGCTAATTTTAAAAATAAATCCGTTTCTATTAATAGAAAGTTTAATAATGTAGAATTGCAATCACTGCAAAACTGTGGTCACTACAAAAATCCAGATTTAAAATTGCAAAAATGGGCAGGACACGGCGCGCATGAAAACGGAATGTGTTGTGAGACGTATTCCGAATGGACGGCGACCTCTCGGCTGACCCACACTAAAATGGAGCACCAATGTGGAGAGAGATATGGAAGCGCTTCATATTTCTGTGTCCGAGTAGAGTGTGTTGACCCAAGACAGAAACCCCTTGCGCCAAGTTGTACATCACGCAAAGGCTCTCAATGGGCCCTGAAGCCATATAGTAACAGTAAATACAATCCAAACTCAATTTTTTTACTTTTCAGAGTTCGCAACGTAATATGTGATATCTCTGAACTAAAAATCATACCATTAATGAAAATGAGCCGATATTCGATTGAGCAGGGCATTGAAAATTCACTATAAAAATTTTGCGTATTTTTTTTGCCGTTTATATATCGATATGAAGCGTCTTCTCGTTCAGCTGATGATATAATAATAAAAAATTAACGTTCCGACAGTGTTGCTGATGTGATGAGGGAAAACATTACTCGTCTGATCAGATCGACTGAAAACATTTCTGTTGTAGCTGAAAGTATTGCCAATAATCCAAATATGTTCAATTATGCACTTTGCACCGTATTTTGCATAAAGATATCGGCTTAACCCTTCCCAAACCATGCAGTAACACAGGTCTACCATCATAATTAAACCTGCAATATTTCAATAAATACATGCAACATAAAATTCATATTTTAGATAATCATAAAGAAAATATTAGCACTTAGGAATTACTAGTGAAAAATCAATTATGAAAAGGAATCGTACAAAAACAATTATTTTTTCCATTCAATCCGTTGTAAAATTTATACGTTGGTAAAAATACCATTTGTCATATAAAAGACAGAGATCACACACTATTTTCACAGTGAAAAGAACAACAAACATATAAATATAATTGTCTCTTTCTCAATAATTAAATGAAGAGAGGTAAGAAGGAAGGACACATTATATAGGTCTTTGAATGGTCTAAATTATGTAATTAATCATTTTTTAAAAATTGAGTGCTCAATATTTAAAGTAAATTCGAGCCATCAAAGCCATTTAAGTTAATAAAAACATTTTTTCTAATAATTATTTACGGTAACACGAGTTGACAGCATGGCTGCGTTCGAGTATTTTATTTCATGGTATGCTAAAGGTTAAAGGCGGTTGAGTTTGGATTATCCGTTACTGGTAGTTGTATTTTATTTTAGAGAAACAAATAGTACATAATATGTAATAATTTATGATACATGATATGTAAAAATATGACCAGTGTGTTTCTTCGGAACTGAAAAATATAAAAATATCATACAAATTAATAAACTTAAAAATAGTACCAACAAACTCATAAACAAAAAATAACAAATATTAACTGAAATGGGATGCAATTAAAAAAAAAATAACTCGTATTCATATACACATTTATAAAATATACACACATACACGTATGCATATATTGTAATATGTAGTAGTATATGTGCGCAGGGAGATATTTTTATAAATTACGCCTTATTATATCTTTCGCGTCTGTCCTAGCACAGGTTTTAAACATTAGTTTTAAAAGTAAATTATACACTTTCTTAAAAATTGTTTCCATTATGAAATGAAAACATTGCACTTTGGAGCCAGTTAAAAGATGTCATAAAATTGAAAAGAAACTAATAACATTTGACTATGTCTCGTTCGTCTCGCTGGCCAGCGCGGTCTGCCGGAGCGCGGTGTCGAGTATCGCCCGTCCATTCAACAGCCCCATAAAGTGGGAGAACAATAACTCGGAGGCGAGATTAATATTCCCGGCTCTTGTAAGGTGATCCGGCGAGCGGCTCCACAATGTAGCGCTGGCAAACGGCTCGAGGAGGATAAATCGCGAGCAGCGCTCACGGTCTTGTGAATAATGCTCCGGCAGGTACATCAATAATGAGGTATCAAGTACACTATTTCCATTTCGCGATGTCACACGGATGACGTAGAGCCCGCCAGAACAAAAAAAGTGAGGCAGCGAGGCCTGTCGGGCCCACGATACCGGAAGTATTCATTCAAATTTCGTCGATTTAAGCACATTTTTATAGATTAATTTGGAAGTACAGTTCAAAAGTTATTTTTTAGATTAGAGTATAAAAATTAATATATTTTGGTCTCATTAATTGATACGGCGGTGTAACATAATTAATTAAATTTTCACGAATAAATTTTGTTTGGGTTATTGTCACTACTTTATTAGTTATCTTTGGTCTATTTATTGATCTGATACATTTATTTCATATTCAAAGATTAGTTGATTCATGTGAAGTACAGGGTGAATATTATGTTCCAGGCCGATTTTGATTGGCCGCCATTTTGGTATGAAAAATATTTGTTAGTTCGCATGTAGTAGTCGTAGAGTGTAGTTAATTATAATTTATGTTAGTGTATCTTACGTCTCAACAGCGCATTGACGTTATTAAAACATTAAAATAAACACAAATCCGACTTTTGGAAAAAAATCACCATGAGCGACAAAGCTCATTTCGACTTGGCGGATTTTGTTAATATGTACACAAAACAGCCGTTATTGGGGCACTAAAAATCGTCAATTGATACAACGACTTTTACAGCCACATAGAGTTACTGTATGATGCACCACGTGGGCCAGCGGAATCATTGCGGAAAAAAATACTTATAGATTGTTACATTTCTCAGTCGATGCTTGTTCCAACAGCGCGAACTGCTTGCCTCTTCTTTTCGGCCCTGTTTAATGCAATGTGGAGTTGATTTGTCCATCTCGATGGAGATCGACTCTCACCCGCCGTGATTATTGAGAATAGAGACATTTGTTTATCTCGCAATTCAGTATAGCATACACAGCGTACAACGCTTACACCACATCTCGAATGTGTCTTTCGTGTTTCTTTATTTCCTTCTCAGGGTCGATGTTTCGACTCCATACAAAGTTGTGAACCATTTACTTACTATCAACTTAATTGAAGTAAGATTGAGATACACCACACATGTACAAAATTTGATTTCATTATTCCACATTTTTACAACAAAGGATGTCAAATCGCCCACTTTTAATGTGTCTTAACACATAACATATTTTTATTGGTATTAAAACCTGAGTAGGTAAATAGAAAGAATGTGAACAAAATAAAAAGTACACATTCCTGCGTCGATACTTTTTATATGTAAATGAAGTGTACTTGTTTAGGTGCAAGTGTTTTTATTTATTAAAACTATACTTATTAAAACATTATGTCAATTTGTATCAAGACTAAATGTACATTACTTCTCATACAATTACCTATATAATTTTTAAAAATGTCTAACTAACTAAGAAAGAGCCGTATTAATACGAAAAATCTTTGTTTACTTGGTCCATTCTGTGCTGCTTCTGAGAAGCGGAACGACTTGGTTAACTTCTATTGGAGCAAAGGGCAATGCCAGCTTTCTTCCTTGATCTGTACGCGCTTTCTGGTTGGGTGTCCGCAATACGTAATCACATAAAATTACAGTAAAATATATATTTTTGTAAATTTTGTTTTAAATGTCTTATTAACTAGCTAGAACTTGCTATTCATGTAGGTACATAAATATTTAACAATTTACGTATTTCAGTGAAAGAAAGATGAATTCAATTCTTATTTCATATAACACTTTTTTAATGGGTCTGAACATTCTCATAGACGTACACTCAGGATGTAACTATCTAGATTTCAAATACTAATTAAATGTATTAATTAGAAAGATAAACATATAAAATCAATTTTATCGAAAAATGTTGTTGCGCTACCGGGATTCGAAACTGGATCTCTTTCCAAACCGGGGAAGGTGCATTATCCAACTATCCGGTAGCGCAACAACAGTATTTTTCGATAAAATTGATTTTATATATATTTATATCTTTCTATTTAATGCATTTAATTAGTATTTAAAATATCACAGACCTGTGTTCTGAATAATTACAACTTTACAATAAGAATGTGTTCTCCTAATAATATATAAGTTGTATCAATGTGTCCAAAAATTTAATAAAATGAATTATTAATTCTGGCGTCTGTTATCGGTTTACTCAAAGGTATTTGAGATTCCGTAAAAACAATGTAGATGGCTTTTAAATGATGGAACGAATAAATATATTAATTTGAAAAAAGTGGAACATATAGGTTCGAAAATTTGTCGTCAAAAATAATGTCGCTGTAGAATATTTGGATAATGCACCTTCCCCGGTTTGGAAAGAGATCCAGGTTCGAATCACGGAAGCGCAACAACAATATTTTTCGATAACATTGATTTTATATGTATATCTTTCTAATTAATACATTAAATTAGTATTTAAAATATCACAGACCTATGTTCTGAATAATTACAACTTCACAATAAGAATGTGTTCTCCTTAATAAGAAATTTACGTACGTTGTAAATGTACGTTTCCTAAACTAAACAATAAGTTTTCAGTTTCCGCCAAAAATGGTGTTGCGAGTAGTGCTTGTTCATATTTGTTTATGTTTATGGACACAATAAAAAGTAACAGTCAATAATTTTAATAAGTTAACGAGATTACCGATTTCTCGCCACAAGACATGGAGAGGTGTCACCTTAAAATTCCGTACACCAGATCTAAAGTCTCGTTTTGACAACGCACAGACTGGCGAACAATTTTTCATATGAAGTAAGAAAGATATTTATATCGTATTAGGCGATTCCAAGACTTGCTCTGGATTATTTAGACCTTTCGATGAAGCGAAAGGAAAGTGAGTTTCAATAGAGGGCATCGTCGGAGGAAAATGTCTACATGGCCCCCCGTTGAGAAGATGTTCCCGGGACGCCCTGGAGGCTGGGTATTGTAACATTGTGTTTTATTTTAATAAGACAACCTGATGTTTCTGAACTACTATGAATTTAACATACTCAAAAATAAATACATTTTATATTAGTAAGCGATCGCTATACATACACAGATGTAGTGGGCAATATTTGATTTCTTATTCCTACCATTTGTTTTATTATAAAAATATGTTGTGAAAATTATTCAAGATGTTTTTATAATTATATCAAATTTATTAATTTTTTTTCTGTGATATTCTATGTATACACTTTGAGATATAAAAGTAACCACCCATTGTAATCGATACTCCTAACTGTGACACCAAAGAACAGGTATTTTTTTTTTTTGATGTACAGCTTAAAATTCCTCTTCTCGATTACCAGAAGCGCCCGGCTGTCCGGCCGGACAATGGCAGCCCACGGTGGCTCGGCGGTATAATACGAACGGTATTAATCGGCAGTGAAGGATGGTCCTCGGGCCTCGCCGAGGAACGAGTGAGCCTCCCAGACTACCGGTCGTCAGGCATTTAACTGAGTGAGGAACGCATTACGTGGGCGATACACTGGACAGACAACAACACCGAACAAGAGGACGGGCAACTACCTGATTCAAGAGCGAGGGTGTTTATTCGTCGACTATCATATTTCACAAGTTTAATGGCGTCACCCGGATGGACCGCGTGCTGCTCTTCGGCCGACGGGTTCCACACCTGAGACACGCTTGTATCGAAGCGATTAAAGTTAATTTGTGATCGGCCAATTAAATTAGTACGGACGGACAGCTCAATTATAACACGCGGAAGGGGGATGCATTGCTGTATGGTTTCCGTTTTAATTGCGAGGCATGCCTATTTTTCGGCTCCGTGGGCGGCCGCTCGCCGGCAATTATCTCTTATGTGTTATTAATAAATACTACAAACAACCGATTCGCGTTGGCTGTAATCACAAATTGGAATCTGCCGCTCTGGCGTATGGACGCCGGGAGATTAAGTTATGTCGGTCCTATAAATATTCATATCAATATTTATAAGTATGTCGTTAATTACCGTATTTCGAAATGGATGTGGTCTGTGGTCTGTGGGTTGATCAATGGTAACATGACGAAATAACGCGATAAGAAAATAATAGTTTGCCGCTTGATTAAGTGGAGAGACGCCGAGAGGAAAGTCCAGAGGCGCAGTTAGTATTTAGCGCCGTGACAGTTCAAGAGACCCGAAATTTACGCCGTAAAATTGTAATTGAATCAAAATCACGAGGGTTTTTTTATACATTCAAGTGTGGATGAATAGATCAATGTTTTAAAATAAAAAAAATACTGAAACTTCATTTATATGTTAAAAAAATTAATAAATATAAAATATATTTGTTTAACTCTATCATTAATCATATGTACATCAAAATTCTACAATTCTTACCATCATGACTATTTTTATTATTTTCAGTTTACTGTTTGGGCTTAATTTTTAGTAATATTATTAACTTAAAAAAAAACTACAAAAGGGACAACTGCACACAAGACAGGTACATACACATACATAGCCACGCACATAAAACAACTGAATATGAAGCGATATAATTAATATATTAAATAGTTATATTCAATTAGGTTAGGATAGGTGTGTGCACCTGTCTTGTGTGCAGTGTGCAGTAGTGTGAAAATGAAAATAAAAAATATTCAATATTACATGCGCACCCGGCTATGTCAAATGAAAATAGAAAATTGATGATATAAAATACGAGTATAAACAAATAAAAAATCAGTAATCAACCAATCACAATGCGTTATTTAATTTGACAATTTAACACGCGGTCCATTCGCTTGCATCAAAAATAAACACAGACTCGTAGTAATAATTTTCGGGGTTTTCTAACGACATGTTAGCAATTTCACCAAATATATATTTTCTGTTAGGTACGTATTACCAATTTCGTTGGTTTCGGTTTATAGCACATATAATGTAGTCAAATACCGATAAACTCGCAAGCCGGTCAAGGCAACTTAAGATAATCGAGATTTTAATGTGTTAGTCGACTGGATACAAATTATTTTGAGTTCAATTTTTAACTGCCTATATAACAAATATTTGACACGGGGGACACTATATAAAATAGGGGTGTGTTTTACGGTGTCGACTTAATTACTACATCTGAAATCGTTGGACACAGATGGACGAATAATTTTAAATATATGACAAATAGATCATAAAACGCGTATGGTGTGGCTTATGCAAAGTTTGCACTGATAACTCGCACATGGCATTTAAAAGGTTAACAAGTATAAAGATACACATATAAATAATAATATCGTCAAGTTGAAAAATATTTTTCGGTGGTGTAGTTAAATTTCAGGTTTGATTTAAAATTTTCTGGCTCTCGGTACGCTACTGTCTCGTTCGAAAAAGAAGATTACATCTTTTACTCTTAAATTAAATGAGTTTATTAAGAAGTAAGTTATTATAGTGTGTAGTCGCGTGGGCAGGTTTGTTTTTGACAACAGAAGTCAAAGATTTAAAACCTAAGCTAGTTCTATTTTTATGGCACAGGCGGATTGGTTTTTTTTGGATAAAAACGAGAAAATTTATGACATACTTTTTATACATTTTTTTATTTAAAAAATAAACAAGGTTGCTTATATAGGTATATATTATGTATTTTCTAGTGACGGTGATTTTCCTCGCAAGGACATAATGTTCTCCCGCCGCCGCCCTCTTGACCGGCTATTCATTACGAACTACCCCGGGGGAGGGTAGTTTCTAAAACGTTTAGCGTGGCGTTTAACGCAAAGGTGGACTCACCGGGAACGGGACATCAAACGGACCCCAAGCCTAATATAATACAACATACAATACAACAGAGATAAATACTTTTTATTGCTAAACTTTTCATTATTCAAATGATTTATGTTATTTTCGACAACGATATACTTAATTGTTTACCATCTTTAGCAATGCTTGACTGGTCTCGTGGTACCTGATAGATGATACAAGTCTCGAAACATAAGTCAAAAATAAATACATTATTACACTTAACAATAGATGCAGTGTAATAATGTATTTATTTTGAGTATCTGCCACTTTACAATAGATCTTGGATTAGTTAAACTATAATTATCACTGTCCGATCTGTAAGAAACTACCTATTTATATTATATTGATTAATTCTGTATATATTTTGAAATAATTAATTTTAAAAGTTATTTTTACTTTTACCACACCATGATTGAAAGTATCCGTACCCAGTCATGATGTCAACTTCTGTTAGTGTTGCCGTATACAATATTATAGTATTTTTAGCACTGCATGAAAATAATGCCTTTACTGGCTTAAATTACTTTAAAATAGTTAAAATGGTACATTTACCTTAAAAGTGAAAAAGGGATAAGAATAGTAATATAATTCGAACATTGACGAAGTCACATTCAACACGACTTTCTTTCTAATCTTTCTTAATTTAATTAGTGAGAGACATAATTATAGTGGTATGTTTATTGTCCTCTTCCTGCTTTACTACAAATAGTATTTTTTTCAATGTAACATTGTACATCGCATTGGATTGAAAAATAATAAGTTTTGTTAAATTCGCTTTACATAATTGGCTTTCACTTATGGTGGAAATATTTTGAAGACAAGAAGGCATTTACTTTTTGGTCTGCCGAATGCTGGTTCAATTGTTCTTCCTTTTCCATCACAAGAACAAGCGGGTAAGCTCGCGTAAATGATTTATTTATTTTATTTGTAACTATATAATACAATGTAAAAATCTGTTTGGACTGTGCCCGTCTCACTATATATTGTATATATTAGCGGGATTAAACATATATTTATTAATTAATATTAGCTGTAGTAAAGCGTATTGAAGCGACGGCAGATTAGCCTGTATACAATTCTAAGCGCACACTGAACTCATTGCAGTTCGAGAGTGTTGATTGCGGCGACCTCTTTTTTCTTCCTCGTGCTTAAGGACATTTTAGGAAGGAAAGGAAAGGAAGGAGATACGCAAGTTAAATTTTGATAATCGTGAATATACGGTATGCGTGTGTGAGTGCGTTAAACGGCGCTAACAACTAGACATATTTCTAAGCGTTACGTTTTCTTTCAATTTTATTTATTTAAATATTTCGATCAATTTTATATTATGCATATTTACTGAAATATTGCATGTTTAATTGAGATCTTGAGTTAGGGAAGGGTTAAAATAAAATCTACAACATCTAGTAAATAATAAATACTTGCATTCTTTATAAAACAGAAAAAAGTACGAAAATTTCTAATTAGATTTAGGTAGTAAGAATAATATAACAATTCATTATTTGAACAGATCAAATATTAAATAATAATTTTTAAAATGATAAAAAATGTACAGTTTGTTGAAGCAATTTTAAGAACGAACAATGTTTAAATTCTGATTTATTATGCACTAGAACTTTTCTGAATACACAATTCAATCGGCAGTGTAAATCAAATTAATACGATTATCACAACATCACCGTATATGAACAATGTAAACACGTTTAGTAGAAAATTGTAATAATTCATGACATTTCTCAATGAAATTAAATATTAGGCAGTTACAGCGGCAATAAATATAAAAGGACGTTAAAGCGAAAATCCGAAATGTCGTTGGCATTTTTAAAAGTGGAAATGATTTCATCGTTGACACGTTACAATCGGATTTTATTAGAATCTAAAATAAAGTTAATCGGCGGATAATTTATTGTATTATGCAAATGCTCGTGTGTCCAGAATCCGGACTGGCAACGATCGTCGCCTGAATCATGCGACAAAATATAATATTATTTATTGTCGGTAGCCCCCGGTGGCCGAGCCTACCTGGTGTGCGTAGTATATCTAAATATCTGACCAAAATGCACACCCTTCGTAGAAAGATACAAATTTTATATTTTTTACACGATTTTTAGTTTTGAAGTTCACAAATGTTACGATTTATCTAAACTAACGTATGTTTGATTACTCACCACTAATATTTTATTTTAATCCATTTATTCATAATGTATACGATTTTTGAACCCTTTTCAAATATTTGATTATTAATGTTTTACACAACAATCAGTATTAATTATTAACACAAATATAATATATTTTAACAACGTCGATTATTTTTAAAATCATCGAAAATGTAATAGCAAAATAATTTATCAGTGATTTATTTATCTTCTTCAGGTAAACATAAATGTTTAAATTCTCTCGAATAAGAAAAAATCGTGTTTATACTTGTATTGTGCGATTTATTTTCATTACTTACAGCAATTGTCATTAGATAATAATAATAATTAAGTTATTTATTCTTCGCTTAATTTTAACTAACAAAAAAATTTCAGTGATCAAAAATATTTAACATGAAGAACTAGACTACTCTATAAAAATTACTTTAAAAAAAATATATATATAACTCTTTGGCTCCGGGACGACTTTTTAAAGAGTCGTTTATGAAATTTACAGGTAAAAAGGTTGTGCCTTTGGTTCAAGAATTTGTTGATATTAACACCGAGGTGAGAGGGTACGAGTTACAGCCGTGAAATAGTGTCGTGGTATCGTTTGTCCACTTGTTAAAAATATAATGAATATAAAAATGGGCTTTATCCCGGCCCGGGCAGTAAACCTGCGGGTTAATTTATAGCCGCTATAAAATAAAATCTGATTTTGGGAATTTCATTCATAAAATTTTGTTGATTTTTAATAATATAGTGACTGCTGCACTTATTAGATTCGGTTGTGCGTGACGACCTGTACGGTAACATTACTTTATCGCTATTCTTTTGAGAGTATCAACATTTTCAACACGAAATTATTGAAAATATCTTCAATTTTTTTTTGTCGCGTTTGTTTGATTTCTAGTAAAATATAGACATACTGGTTTACTTCTGACGTGTCTTTTATTCAATTAAAAAAAAAATATATATATATATAGGCATAGAATGAATGAGTTATAATTAAAGTATAGTCATAAAACCTCTTATATATGCTTATTTACTACAATGTGACTACTGACTACCCACCAAAGTCTACAGATACTAGTTAGGGTATGAATTGTGTATTGATAATGAAATATGAAGATGTTGCAGTATATGTCTGAACAGCATGATAGTTGTAATATGAACGTACAGGTGAATATCATGTTCCAGGCCGATGTTGTTTTAAAATAACTAGACAATTAAACAAAATTTCTTAATTTGGATTTTATGATTCGATTATTTGGTTTATTACAATTATGTATAAAATATGACTTTGGCCAAGTGGCCGCCTCTGGCAGCGGCACAAATGCGTGATCTTTTAACCATATTTTTTATAACAGCCTCGCACGCTTTGCGCGCTATTTCAGCAATTTCATTTCGAATATTATTCTGTAGCATCGAAATTGTTCTTGACTTATTGGCGTAGACATTTTCTTCCAAGTACTCTGACAGAAAATAGTCAGGAGTCGTTAAATCAGGTGATCGAGGAGGCCAGTCGACATCACCACTTTTTGACATTATGCGGCCAGGAAAAATTTCTAGCAAAATTTCAAGCGTAGCTCGGGCTGTGTATGAGCTGGTACTCTTCAGTTGAAATCACATGTGTTGCAGTCCCAATTTACCCAATTCGGCTACCACGAAGTTTTCCAACGTGTGACGATAGCGAAAACCATTAATGGTTTTAGCATTGCCATTATCATTTAAATAAAATATTTTAATAACTTCAACACGTTTTTGAAATATTAGATAATTTATAATTAATTGTAATTAATTATTCTTTATGAATACCAAATGCACATTGACAAATATTTGTTGAACCAAAATGGCGGTCAAAAAAAATCGGCCTGGAACATAATATTCACCCTGTAGTTATATATAGGAACATAAAAATAATTATAAACTAATACTTAGCACCAACGCACACAAAAAAAAATTTCAAGAAAAAGTGTCGTGTATAAGTTTTTTTGTAACTTAGCAATGAATTAGTGAATATATCCAACTCATTTAATATGTTAATTTCATTATACAACCTAGACATTCGTGAAATCGGATTAAAATACGCGATATTGCTGCGGCAGGTATTGAGATATGATGTTTCCTTAATGATCTGATTAGAACATTTTAATAAATAAATACCTAAAAATTACTATTCAATACATTTTGTTCTAAATATTTTCCCTGTATTGTCAGGCTTATGCAGTCTCTAGTGCATTCAATATTTCTATATGGTGTAGAATCATGGACTCTAAAGGCAAGAGAGAGAAAACGTATTATACCTACGACGTAGATTGTAACATTTTGCTAAAAATTATTTACTTAAAATATAAAAATAATATTTCGATAAATAAGACATAGTTAAATTGTTAATATAATAAATAAAATAAAATTGTATAATTTGTGTAACTAGCGTAATTTAAAAACAAAATTCGCCTCGCGAGCTCTTTATTATATTTATATGATATTTGAATATATTCAATTACTAAATTATTATATATTTCTATCATGCGAAAACGTTTATATATATTATGCATACATAAAAATGATGATTCCTGTGGACTTTTTCTCAATTTAGTCGGTTTCGCCTGTCCATTGCGGATCACAGGTTTGTTTTACACTTATTTCGTCAATGGTAATTTTCAACTCCCGGTTAACTTCCCTTAACTCGCCATAGCAATATAATAGCAAATTTTTTGAATGACAATGGTATTGACTTGTAATATAATATTTCCTATTCTATAATACTATTGTACTTTTTTCTATAAAATAAAGTTGTAACTTGATTAATGGCACAGATCACTCTTGAAGGGTGGATTGCCTATTTAAAAGAAGAAGTAGTAGTCTGTTTCGCAAACACTCGTAGGTGGTATAACCAAATAGATTTTAAAACGTCAATAAATGAAGTTTATTCTGCTCTCTTTTATATAATCATACAATCCGGTGGTTTTTATTGGTTTTCGTATCTTTTATTCAAAAACGAATTATTATCACCGTCTACATTTGAATTCTCAGCATCCGGTCGCTTGGTGGGGGGCAGCATACCAGTGTACCAGTGTATAGGGTGCGCAGGCACTAACCTGCCAAACAAATCTCTTCACTGTCAATGTCTCCAGTCTGTATCCTGGGACTTACACTCTATCTCATAAACACCGATCATATCGATTTATGGGTAAGCTCATCCTACTTTAATATTATGTGTTGTGTATATAAACATAGGTATCTTAAGTCAGGTTGTTAGCTTACGTTTTAAAAGCATGTTAAAAATGTATATTTGCTTTTTAATGTTTATTTTCTTCAAGCGAATGCACTTTTAAATCAAATTAATCTTTTTCGTTTTCTAACATAGACAAACAGGAAGTAATCTTAAATCATTGTTAACGCCATAAATATAAAACCATGAGGATGTTATATGATACCATCACTAGTGTTCAAAACCCATCCTAGATGTGCCACAAAATATGTACACACCAAGTTTCGAAAAAATCAAACATTATTTGTACGTATATATATATAATGGATATGTATTCCTGAATGTACCTAATACCATAATGCCTCTGATGACGATGTAGATATTTTCGTTGTTGTATATGAGCAGTATATTTGGGCATAAGCATTTTTTTGTTAGAAAACATAGCCATTGTCTCTAATTTCAATGTAATGCGTTAAGAAAAATAGTATGAATTTTTAACATATAAAATATAAAATAATGTATATATAATAAATTATCGTTATGAACAGAAAGACATTTATATAAAAGGTACTACCTTCAGAACAAAAATCCACTATCGTATATTTCGAAGAAAATTGACATTAAGCTCCAATGTAGCGTAATGATTTAGTTTTCTTTAAAATTTCCCTCCGCCTGACGTATAGTATAAACTATAAGATAAGAAAAATATACAAAGGCATTTAGTTAGTATACACATATATATACATAATTAAATGTATGTTCCTGTATAATCCCACATCCTTTTCGATATTTAAAATAAAACATTTAATAACCCTGAGCTAAATACAAGCATTCTACCGCACCGCAAATCATCCCCTCAATATAAATGTGTATGAATGCCATATTTTATACATTTTGCTTAATTGCGCTCTAGGACTGAGTAAAATATAGTCACTCCACCCGCCCGACATCGCACTCTCTCCTTGCTTGAACCAAATATTGCGTACCTGGTTAAGGGTCTGCGCAAAACAAATATTTATCTTCTCCCTCACCCGGGCATAGACCGCCAGTTTAATTATAATACTTTAATATAATATCGAATGACTGCGGTTGTAAATTTATATATGTAAATTTATAATAATATAATATAATAATATATGTAAATTTTTGTTAAAATTTTGAAATTTTCATCCATCGATCATAATTATTATACAGCTATCCGTGTCCAGACATGGCCTCACATTTAAATTTTGTTTAAATGTAACAAACATTTTACTCGTGTTCCAGTAACGCGGTTGTGCGCAATTATGCACAAGTAATCAGTCAAACTCTGTAAATAAAATAAAGGCCTCTTGGGCTTCTTAAGAAGCAACGTACATCTCAAATCAATTGTGAACGCTTCTGGTGTACAACATACACATTGTTTATGCTAATTAAACGTCACAGTGACACAAGATGACTGTCAAAATAGTACCGTGGCCCGGAGCTTAGATCGGATCGCGTAGGCCTCTAAAACAATGACACGTCGAAAATCAGTGAAACAATTTGTATGAGACAATACACGGCAGTGATTGATGTTAAATATACGAGCGGCTACAAGCGTTCCAGGCGCGATGTTAGTATAGATTTTATTTTTTTTAAATAGTTACAAATATTACCAATATATTTGCGAACGATTATTATTATTATATGCAATAGTTTGAGTTATTTAATTCATAATTTTATTCCGTCGAATTAAAAATTAATTCGTAATAAAACTTAGGTAAATCACTTTATAGACATAAAACCAGGATTTGAACTTAAATATTTTAATTGTCAGTAGGTTACTTTACGAATATCGTCATAGTAACCAATAAATTATCATCTGATTTTGATCTCTGTACGTATTTTTCCCGTTGGAAGCAATAATCTTTTTAATTGTAATGTTTCTCTAATGCCTTTGAACCAAAGTATTGTGTATCCTTCTAAGCGACTTATATTATTTGTTTTATCATCATGAAAAATTGCAAATTCACAAATAAAATTAAAAGATTGGTTTTATTAAATAAGCGGCTCCATAACATTCAACAAAGCATAATGATTATTAGTAAAATACATATAATATGTTCGCGATGGCTTTAACATAGAACATATTTAAACGAATACATTACATTCCACATTAACAATTGCTTAAATATAATAATTTGAAATGTAAAATGTCTAATAATTTAGATATATAATATATACATAGGTATATCCATTTTTATTGCATACCCAAGTAAAAAAAATTGTAAATATGAATTAAATATATTAATTAGAAAGATATACATATAAAATCAATTTTATCGAAAAATATTGTTGATGCGCCACCGGGATTCGAACCTGGATCTCTTTCCGAACCGGGGAAGGTGCATTATCTAACTATGCTACAGCGACGATATTTTTAGCGACACATTTTCGAACCCATATGTCACATTTAATCGTTTCATTATTTGTATGAGCCATCTACCTTATTTTTACGGAATCTCAAATACCTTTGAGTAATCTGATATAAATATCACAGACCGTCTGTCCGGAATAATTACAACTTCACAATAAGAATGTGTTCTAATAAAAAAATATCGTAATCGATTTATAATGTTGTTCTAATCATTACAAAGGTGTATTTTTACGTGCGAAACTTAGTGTGTTTGTAGCTCTGGTTATAAATCTGATGTGTTTGTCTTTTACGTTGGATTTTCTCTCTAATCCGATTTGGTTGGCTTTCTTTTTACCGAACATTTGTCCACGTCAGCTCCCGATACACTTGACATTCTCGCCCGGCCCCTGTTTGTGTCTATTTAGTAACCCTATGTTCGGTTAACAAGTGACATCTACAGATTTTTTCAGTCCCCTCGGGAAGGCGGGCTTGAGGGAGGGGGCGAGCGGTAACTTAATAAACTGCCGGTAGGTGTAGTTACTAACTGTTGCAGTGCGAATAATGCATGAGAGGGATGTTTTTATATCGGATTGTGTTGTAGAGGGTGATTGAAAGATGAGGTTCAGTGTGTTCGTGAACCTTTTTGCATGTGGGACTTACTTATCATGCAGCGGAGAATAACAAGATACACAAATTCTTAAATAAAATTATTTATGCAAGTGAGAATGAGATCGCTTAGGCGTATGTGAGGCAGATCCATTTATGACATAGTAAAGAATAAAGAAATACGGAAATAATTTAAAGCTGATCTTAGTATAGTGAGTAAAATTAAGAAAATATCACTTAGGTGGTTTGGTCATATGGAACGGATGAATGAGGGGAGAATGGTAAGAAAGATATATGACGCACTAGAAGTAGAGGTTGTCCGCGGAAGATTTGGCACGACCAGGTAAACCAGATACTGGATGATTGTCTTATTAGGAGCCTCAGATAGAATAGTTAGGATAGAAGAGTGTGGCGCTCTATTCTCTCTGCCTACCTCCGCGGGGAAACGGCTTGATGGTAAGTAACAAAAATTGTACAAGTTTTTTACCTAAACCAATCATGTTGGATTAAATAAAATCTATTTAAATTACCTATAAGGCGTATAATATTTAAAAAAAATAAATAATAATAATGGATACACATTTTTGTAGTGAAGATGCAATTAGTTATGTTGTATTATTAACACAAATGAAATAAACAAACTAGAAAGATCCAGGTTCAGGTTCGAATCCCGGTAGTAACAAATTATTTTTTTCGATAAATAGATTTATTCTATATATCTTCCTAGTTGATTAATTTAATATGCATAAAAAATAGTTAACCTGATCTTGTCGGATTAATCTATCATTACAACTTTTAATAATATTAATATGTGTATGTGAAATGTATGACTATAAAAATTATTCAAATTCATACAAATAATAAAGAAAGTAAGATTTAACGAAAAATTAATAATCTAACCTAACCTGACCATGTTGAATGAATCAATCTTTAGAATTTTTAATATTAATATGCGTATGAAAAGGTTGCTTTCATAAAAATTATTCAAATCAATGCAAATTATAATATGCGTAAGATTAACGGAAAAATTAATTATTATTATACAGATGTTTAAACAAACTAATCGACAATATGACTTTTTACATGACTTATTTGTTTTTAAAATCTCAAACAGATAAGTTCCCATCTGTATCGTAATTTGTTAAATAATAATTTATGCAACCAGAATGTCCACGAGAAAATATTTAAATATGCACATTAAATTAAATTGGTTACATATCGTTAATTTAAGAATGGGATGCTACGACGTGTTTTTGTATAATGTAAAGAAATTAAAATGTATCAAATTTTCTATCCATTAAAAATGAAATAAAGTAATACGAAGATCGTAAACATCGCGGTTATTGGCAATAATCGTCTCCGCTATCTTGTCGAGATCAACAATCTGAAGATTAAAACCAAATAACATTATTTTTATACATGTTTTATGTTGAAAATTTCGTCGCCATTAAAATGTAGTAGCAAATTTTGACCGGACCGAAATTTACATATACAGATTCGTATGTATTATTATTATGTCAAGAACATTTTAGTTAAATCTCAGGGTTTATGTCATCGCACTGTTATCTCCCGCATTAGGGGCGCCCGTGTAACGCCAGCCTAATGCCTCCGTGTACCGAAACAAATTAAATATGTAAAACCCCTCGTGTGGTGGCTGCTTAGCCGGTAACAAAGGTAACATGTAAAACGCCACCCCTCGGCCTCGAGAGGAGGCGGGCAGCGAGCAGCCTGATGCTGTGGAAATCCATGGAACGATCCTTTTGGTATTTCGGTAAGATTAAATGAAAACTTTTCAATCGCCGATAAAATGGACATAGTTTCCATCCACACGATAATTGTACCGAGCTTTGTGGCCTTTGAATTAAATATATGAAATTGGCGCGTATTTTTTTGGACACAGATTTGTCACGAAATTACGAGTGAGGCAAGCGAAACAAGTTTATCAATTCACAAGAGTGTCGTGATTAATCTTCTCTGCTTATATAAGAAATAGGCAATATGGTGAAAATAAGACCACTAGACGCGGTAAGGCAAATTATTGTAGACTATTTGAATACTGTAACAAAAATATTGATTAATACCAGAGGTTAAGCACTTTAAACAATAATTTGTTTAAATAACAAGAAAAAATACTTTGTTTAAACCACTATTTATTTATAAATCGACATGTTTCTATACCTATGGTATCTTCTTCAGGAAACAATGTATACTAGAATAAAAATGTAAGTACAAATAAAAACAAAACTTTAAAAGTATAAGTCGGTAGATAACTAATAAGGAACTACTATGAAAACAAATTTAAAAGGTGACTAATTACAAAAAGGATGTGATTATTTATAAACATAATTAGTTTATTTATAGATAGTTAAAATCTATTTTATTTTACCTATCATCGTTATATAAAGAGATTTGGAATTCTACTACGAGACTCGTCCCATGTTTAACTCGACACAATATGCTTTCTACATGAACATGCTGTTGATTTGGAGTTCATTATCATAGAACAAAATTCTGTACTGAGTGAAAACCTGCATAGTGCATATCGTTCCCGTTCTCCTCTTGTTAGACAACATTCAAATCTGTAATTCAACCAACTTTGTTATCTAACAGACACATAGGTGCATACAGAATTTCCGCTATTTAGTTGAACAATGCTGTGTACAATGGAAAGTGTGAATCAGCTGACGTAACTACCTCATCACGGATAGAAGGGTGAAACAGTGCAGCCTTTACCTTTTAAAAGTAAAAGATTCAAAATAGATACTAAACACATGTGATGTGACAGTTGTAATCTATCGAAATGCCGACATTTGTAGGAAGATTAACAGGAAAGCAGACTGACCAACGAATGGTGGTCTTGAAAAAGGTTTTTTGAGTAAATCAGCTAATTAATATATCGTAAGCCACGGTCCAAAGGGATCAGGCTATAAAGGTACGCGGTGGGACTATCGTTGGAGAAACATTTACGCGTGCATTCCCTTCAGTAGAGCTCAAATCCTCCAGAAGCTCCGTGAGATTAAAGGGCACGAATCCAGAGTGGACGCCTCCTCCTCCTGTCATTCTGATCATGTTGAAGGTAGGCAAAACAAAAATGTTAAGTGTGGCATGTACCCACTGCCTACTTTTAAAATTTGTTATTAAAAATTTACATTTTAAATGTGGAAAAAAACGTAGGGTAATCCACAGATGTTTTTAAAAATAAATAAAAATATTCGCGTAAAAGGTGTGCGATATTTAGTTTAGTAAAATGTTTAATCATATATTGTAATCATAAATTAATTTGAAATAAATGTTGGAGATTCCATTTAAAATATATACCTCGAATTTATGTACAACACAGTATTAGAAATCAACAGGTAATGCAAAATGTATCAGAAATACGCGTTAAAAAACGAATAACCCAAGTATTTAATTTTCGCATTGAAATAAAACTAGTGTCTCGGATCAAGTTGATAGGTATTAAGTTACAGAATTTGACCGATTATCATTATGCGTCAACACGCACGTCTCCATAAAACAAACTTTATGAATGAAAGGACATAAAACACTAAAAATCTGCTTTTTGAAGCTCTTTTCAAAAAGAGCTTTGGTCTTTTGAAATTAAGACAATTCACATTACTAGTTATAAGTAGTTTATTAATTTTGGTTTAGTATTTTTTTAAGGAATGCGTACACCATCACCGCTGAATCATTAATTTATAATTATACAGAGTGAAACAGACCTAGTCCACAATACTTGACTAAATTACTAGTCGAAAATGTTCAAGTGATATGTGCCTAATCTTAACCATGTCGGAGATTTCGATTGATTGAAATATTTTATTGATTCTAAACTATATATTGGATACAAACAATTAAAGGTAATTGAATTTCGTGCGGATAGATTATTTTTTGTTAGATGATTTAGGGCATCAAGCAAAGATATAGATTAATAATGGAATAATTTCGCAAATATTTATTTCGAAGTATGTACGTAGACTACAAGCTTAACACGATGTTGTAAAAATTTCAAACAATTATATTTTTCGTAACATTGAAGAATTTGCACACATTTCTTGAACATTTTCGACTCGTTATATAGTCAGGTATCCACTCATAAAATATTGTGGACTAGGTCTGTTATATTCTGTATATTATAAATGAATAGTTCAGCATTATGTATCATTTTTGTATTTATATCATTCTTGCCTCGTTTCCTATAAACATCTTTTTATCTACGTTCATTGGTTGTTAAAGCTACAAACAGGGCCGGTCTAGTTTAATTGATGGTAGATGATAGTCTTTTGTTTTTCTTGTTTGTTTATTTTCCCTGTTTCTGTTACCTCAAAAACTCATCTCCATATATATATTTTTTTCTATTCTCTACTAGATCATACATTCTACGTTCCAAAATACTACGAACATTCGTTGCTAATTTGTTAATTATTTTCTTGGGGTCGCAATATCGGTCCCTTTTACCCAAACCAGTATTTTCGATATTGAAGTTTTATGAATACCGGAATCCCGATATTTTCGATATTGAAGTTTTATGAATACCGAAATCCCGATATTTTCGATATTGAAGTTTTATGAATATCGGAATCCCGATATTTTCGATATTTAGAGAAGCTTTCGTCGAAATTAAAAGTGACGGACGATTCATCAATGAAATAAAAACATTCAGAAAAAATTACATTTTAATTTATAATAAGTTTTTAACAACAACGCAAGTGTCTAACTTCCGACTTCTGAACACAATGTTTTCCTGAATAGTTGCTCGGACTGTATTCTTCGTAAAATGCTGGTAAAAGTCATGGCCCCTGATAGTGCTAACACTGCTAACATCGTCGTCTTAATGTACATCCAATTTTGATCTACATTTGACTATGCTAATTAATTATTTGTCAATAATATGAAAACATTTAGTTAGAGGGTGTGTAACTAAAAAATAATACTAGTTAAGAATCCGTCCACTGCCAACCACCTCCCCGCGCTCCCCGACCCCACACCCCCACACCGCCGCCGCCCGCCGTAAAAGATTCCAGAGGGTGCTACAGTAATCTAATCAGGGCGCGGGACCTCTGTTCGGCTCCCATCACTCTCTTTCACCCGATGTTAGTGTCGGCCAGATTATACCCCGCTAATCTGAGGGCGGTTCTGGACCGGGCCGAGGGTAGCGGCGGGCGGCGGGCGGCGGGCGGCTGGCGGCGGGTGCGGGGGAGAACCGAGAGTAGTTAGTATATTTACACGTGTTTATTCCAACTGAAGGGTGATCCTCTCCGCGGTAAGGGTAGTAGAAAAATAATAAAAATTTACCTAGTTGAATGCGGGCGTAAAAGTATAATCAAAGCGAGAGGTGTGTGTGCCTATGATTTGAATGTGCTAATAATTAATTATTGTTATAAATTTTTCAATTTTCGATGAAGACTCCATTAGTCACTTTCCGTTCGATAACTTAACACTACTCCCGCACCAATAAAATAACAATAAATTTGGACACATTCCTTCTTAGTTCACACCGCACGTCGCATATTTGATACATGAAATGATCATCAGTAAATCATTCACCATTTTTGACTAGAATCAATCACCAGCTTACATTTAGAACACCAACTATCGTTTCAACATTTATACAACTTGCATGTTCTTTCATAATTAATTTTATAATAATTAAGATATATCATATTATTTAATATTTAAACACCCAATAGTTTGTATGATTTTAATTATAAAAATGCAAATATAAATATTTTGCACTAACATTAATATTTTTATATGGTGTTCATATAAAATTAGCTCGATGACCGAAAGCAAACTCAGTCATGTAAGATTGATTTATCAGTTAATTCGCAATCGAGATACTACAGATTTGTTTTATATTACATTTCTATTGTTACACATTTTTCGTGGCTTGGACCAAGGTGATATTGAATACATATTTTATATCTTTCTTTCTTGGTTAATTATTATACGATGGAATCTAGAAGAATATATTCAAGTACTACTCAGAAACACAGAAGCTGTAAACATTGTGGTTGCATAGCAGACATACAGTCTATGTATTGTCAATATTATAATTTACTTAGCCCATGTGTTACTTAGCGTACGTGTTAAAAATAGAAAGTGATATAAAATAAAATTAAATAAATAATCCACGTTGACTGCGTATGAAACCTGCGCGGTAAAGCGATATTTTTAAGACTCGAAGACTGAATCGTTCCAGAAGTTCAGACTCCCTTGTCGGTCCTGTGTTCATATCTCTTATTCACATACGGTAGGCACTATTCAAGCTTGCTTTCTTTCATTATTAAGATGAGATGGGTGAAAAGGGAAATGTTAGAGATGTTCCAGAAGACAAACAAATATACATTATCTTTACACATAAATAATAATAAATACTTAACATTTTTTATTTTAGAACGTGACTGCAACTAACGTGTAGTTTTAAATATGAATTAAATATATTATCTAGAAAGATATACATATAAAATCAATTATATAGAAAAATATTGTTATTGTGCCACCGGGATTCGAACCTGGATCTCTTTCCTAACCGGGGAAAGTGCATTATCCAACTAATCCTTTTTGATATTAAATGTATTAATATCAAAAAGGTAACATATAGGTTCGAAAATTGTCACTAAAAATATTGTCGCTGTAGCATAGTCGGATAATGCACCTTCCTCGGTTAGTAAAGAGATCCAGGTTCGAATCCCGGTGGCGCAACAACAATATTTTTCGATGAAATTGATTTTATATGTATATCTTTCTAATTAATATATTTAATTCATATTTAAAATATCACAGACCTATGTTCTGAATAATTACAACTTCACAATAAAAATGTGTTCTCCTAATAACTCGTAGTTCACTAATCGGTATAAACTTCACTGAAATGTTATTTTGACCACAAAAAAAATGCTTTAAAAAGTTGACATTGTATTTGATCAGTAACTGTAACTGCGGTCGCAAAGAAGTATATTGATTACAATCATTTATTAAAAAACTTACCATAAGTTACGTACCGTAGTTAATAGTTTACATTAAATTATTATGATACTTTTGTGGAGCTGTCGTTAATTAATTAAATTATAGTTTCGACACAGAATTTCTCTAGTGAGACGGGCACAGTCCAAACAGATTTTTACATTGTATTATATAGTTACAAATAAAAAAATAAAAATATAGTAAAAATCTAGATTACCGGACAGACCGAACAGAACACACATTTTTGCAATGTCTAGAAACAGATATTGCCCCAGTAGCATATTATAGTCGGTAGTAATTTTGATAGTTTTGATTTATAAAGATGTCGCATTATTTTTATATTTGTAAATAAAATGAGGCGCGCAGTGTAATAATAATTTTTTATTGTAACAATACCATAACATATAACGCAACGTTCGGAAACGTTGAACGAAATTCTGAATGATGGTAAGGGTTAATTTTTTTGGTGTTATTTTTAACGTGCGCTTACTTAAAATTCGGTAAAATTAAGACAAGTGTGGATTAATATTTGAAGTATCAAGAAAGATAATATATTTATGGTAAACGTATGAGAATAAAAGTAAACACTGTAAAATGATAAATAAAAAAACAAAGTTATACGTAAATATGCAAGTGAATCAAAATAATTATTAATTAATTTATCAGATCATAAATATTGATTATTTTAGTGTCAAAATATTAAACATAATCTGTGTAAGATTAAATTACAAAATAAATATAAATTTAAAATATTTTTTGTAACCCTTTTTAATAATTATTTAAATGTTTTATAAATAAAAATAACTTTTGTTGATGTTCAAGTGATGTATATTCATTAAAACTAAAAAATAATAAACTTTGTATAAACTCCTTCATCACTATTTTAATGTTTACCGGTTTCGATACAATAGTGTCTTCATCAAGACAGATGTACACCGACATAAATTAAGATAGAGAAAATGATTTATTTTTATATTTTATGTCCAACACAAAGTTATCGCTATAAACTTTAAAAAATATGATAAATAATAAATAAACAAATTGCAACTGTTTATGGAAATCGATGATCGCATAATGTCGTCATAATGATGAGCTGAACCGTTATTTTAACCCTTCCCAAACCATGCAGTAACACAGGTCTACCATCATAATTAAACCTGTAATATTTCGGTAAATACATACAACATAAAATTCATATTTTAGATAATCCTAAAGAAAATATTAGCGCTCAGGAATGACTAGCGATAAAATAATTATAAAAAGGGAATCATACAAAAACAATTATTTTTTCCATTCATTTCGATGTAAAAATACCATCTGTGTTATGAAAGACAGAGATGACACACTATTTTGACAGTGAAAAGAACAACGAACATATAAATATAATTGTATCTTTCTCACTAATTAAATGAAGAGAGATAAGAAGGAAGGACACTTTGTATATGACTTAACGATTGCTTTAAATTATGTTATTAATCATTTTTTCAAAATTGAATGCTTAATATTTAGAGTAAATTCGTGCCATTAAAGCCATTTAAGCTAATAAAAACATTTTTTCTAACTGTTATTTACGGTAACACGAGTTGACAGCATGGCTGCGTTCGGGTATTTTATATCATGGTATGGTAAAGGTTAACTGTGATTGTAAGATTTGTGACTTATTAGTTACAAACCATCGTTACAGTCGAATACCAATCAAACTTGTTAAACCACTTGAAATTTCAATATGTATTAATTAAGTCAAAGAGTCATTATTTATATACTTGCCAACAACAGTCGCAGAAAATAAAACTATATATATATAAATTAGCAATATTTGAATATGTACAAGAACACACAATTACTGAATACGTTACCTACCTACAAAGGCTAATATCAGATATCTCATAGAGACAAAGATATATTTTTATTATATTTAATGGAAAATATATAGAAATATGGGGTAATTACTGGGCTTACGACCTGTCTTCGGCTGGCTTAAGTGATCACTTTATATATATATATGAAGTTTTTAGTATATCCATAATTCGTAAGGTCGGTGCTAGATCATTAAACAAAAAAAAACATTCGCTGAATTATGAAAAAAAAACCGAAATCAACGTGTGATGTTAGTCCAGCTAAGGATGGTGGACATCCCGCGCCAGATAAGCTTTTATATGTCACTTAATCCGCTGGGCGGGGGCCGTCCTGCCGCCCTGCCGCCCGGCGGGACGTGAGGTTGTGAAGTGACGGACATCGCTGGTGTTTTATGGGCGGCGGAGGACTGATTAGGGCGGGCTAAGCGGTCCATGTATCAGCCGCCTCGCAGATGCGGGCCGCCCGGCCGCCCGGCCGCCCTTCCGCTAACTTAATGAGAGCTTAACTATTTGCCTGGCCCAGGTAGCTCCCCCGAGGTATTTCCGTATGCGACGGGCGCGCGTGTCCGTCAGAGGAATGTAATGAGACTAATCCGCAACTGTTTCATGTGATGCTTGTGGAATAAGGTGAAAATATTTTGGACTCTGTGTTTAATGGCGGTCCGGGTTGAGGACAATGGAAAAGGCATTTTTTAAATCCCACATCTGACACGTCGATTTAGCAATGCTTATTTTTAATTTTAATTTATCTCTCGTAGATGTGGTAGAAAACATATTTAATTAAATACTATAGAGTGGAACCCCGATTTTACATGAATTAATTCACGTTTTCCCTTCATTTGCGTGTTATTTCTGCAGTCCTGTGTCATTTTAGTACATTAAAAACCCTATTTTACGTTTGTCTTTCCCGGAATTTACGTCTCAAATTGATTGAAATTCGTTTAGTCAGTTTGCTATTCGCCATAGATCCGAAAGTGTGTTGGTCATTTGCTTACCGTTTATACGCATTTTTCATTCTTATACCTACGTAATATTTTTAGGTATTGTTTTTTTATTGTTACAAACTGTAATCCGTAAGAAAATTGCGTAGAAGATAGTATAGACAACATTGATGGTTGGGAAAAAAATATGAATTACCCTTGCAGACTTATTTAGACGTTGACTCCAACGTAATAACATCGGACGTAGTGGAATTTGATGAAATAGTGGACAGTCGTATAAATGAAAACTTGACAGAAGAAGAACCTTCCAACGAAGAAGTGTCTTCTCACTCCATAAACCCAGTTCCTACAAAAAACATATTGAAGGTCTCAAAGCATATTTTACTAGAAATAATAATGTACCACCAGATACCTTTAATTTAATTTAAAATATTTAAAGAACTAAGTTTTTAAAAACAACAAAAAAACATGCAGAAAAATATTGTTTGAATTTTTCAATACACAATATATTTAATCTGTTTTTTTTTAACATCCCCAATTTACATATTCTCTGTTTACATTTTTTTTTAATGGTCCCTTCAAAAACTTAAAATATGAATTCCACTGTTTAATAATGATATAAATTGCTACAAATTTATAACAATTTCAATTCGTTTTATATATCGTACTTGTTGGACTCGTAGTTAGTCACTCGCCTAGTGAGCCAGTGGTCGTAGGTTCGAGCCTCATTTTAAGGGAACCGGCAAGATATTTTTATTTTCCATAGTTTACCATAGTTAGACAATAGTAAGAATATTGATATGACATGTATTTCGTGTTCCTATATCTTATTTTTAAAATCATTAAATAGGAAGATAAGTAAGTTATTTAAGTTCGCAATTTCTAAATATTTTATGTTTTATTACGCAATCGTTAGTACAGTCATTTTCACTGTCTTTTTTATATCTAACTATATCGAAATAAATTATTTTTTTTGTTCAGTGCGAATGTCAAGTAGTAAGTCTTGACTGACTTCAGTGATAAGTAGTTTAACTACGTCTAACCAACTTTTCAATAATTGAAATATATATTTCCGAGGGAGTTCCAGCATTTAATTTAAATAAGTGATGAAGGAATAAGGTTCCGATACTGTTCCTTGATGAATTCTGAAATTCAATTTTGGTGCGTTACTTCATTTATTGTTAATTTTTAAGAATTGCTGTTTGTTATATACATGGCTTTCGAAAGATGATTTCACTTGTTTTTTATTTGAGATTTGAGAATATTGTTTTACGTTTTGCAGATAATTCAAAAATAAAAAATGTATGCGTTAATTACGAGTATCAATCTAATATAATTTGCAATATATACTATAATATTGAACTATTACTTATACCATATGAAATGTAAAAAAATAAAATCCAATATTAAAATAATAATAATTAATTAATAAATTGAATAGTAGTAAAAATATAATATTAGTTAACGTAAATTAAAGTTTACCCTGGAACAAGCAACTGTACTCTCCTTAACTCTACCGTGTACATCGGTATTCAATGAATACTTCACATTATTAAAGACAATTTATAACTGAAAATAAGAAATGGAAACATCCTTTACGCAAACGCGATCATAGTTCATGCGTTATCCCACAGACGTACATATTTAATTGAAAGTCAAAAAATGGGCGCTGGCATAAATCCCCCGAAATTGAGATTTATCGCGTCCTATTCCACCCACTGAAGGAATCCACTTGTAACTAAATCTGGAAGGCCGAAGTTTCCTCGGACCCTCGTACATCATCCGACAATTTCCATGTTCCGAACCGGTGGAATTTTTAGACCCCGGCTACCATATTACACTCGGAATAACATCACTTTACCTTTTTTGAATACCGAATCACATCCAATAAAGTCGTAAGTCTGACCGAGCACTGAATACCAAATGTTTCGACTCGGCACATTCGGTTCGAGACTTAGGTCATTTTGGATCTGTTTTGGTGGAGTTTGTGTCCTTTTCAGAGCAGGGTTGGCGATATTTCACCCGCGGTTAGGATTGTTTGGTCGGACGGTGTCGCGCTGAGTTAGGGGAGAGATATCTCTTTATGATATGCGAGCGGTGGACATTGGACTGTATACTTTATTCACGGGGGTAGTTCTGTCCGGAAGGTATACCCGGCTACTGTTTATAAATACTTTTTTTTTAATTAGAGGTTATACATTATTAATTGTGTTATGAAATTTCGTTCCAATTGAATTCCATCTGGTTATCAAGGCTGGAAATGAAACCGTACAAAGATGAAAGCCATGTTATAAATGGGATAGTGGGTTTTTTAAGTTATTCCAGAAAATATGGAAATATCGTCCATCAACAAATAAAGATGACTTCAATAAGCTAGATAAATACGGATGACTAATTTTTGTTTAATTTTTACACAATTTTCTAAAATATATTTAATACTAAGTATTATTAATTAACGAGTTATGAAAACCTTACGACTACTAAAAAAAACGCACTATATCGTGACACCGACGTATTTATGGACGTACGGTATTTTTTATGATAGTTTTTTTAACACCAATACTAAATATGTAAAAAATAATTTTACTTGCCTTGTAACGAAAGAAAGTAATTCAATTATAATATGTACAGATTACGAAAGAATAAGAAAGAATAGAATAACTATCATAAATATTATATTTCATATATTGAATCCCTATTCTCCAAAGTCTGTTTGAAGGAAACTAAATATTTTTATGGTTAATTATTGTTTATCAATACATTTTATAATAAAAATGCTCTGTGATATCGGTCTTGCCCTCGTAGTCAGTCAATTCGCAATGATATTACTTAATTACCATCACGCCGTTTAGGCAGAGAGGATAGAGTGCCACACTGCCTTTCTGTCCTGATACACAATTCTTGCATCATTGAGGCTTCTAACAGGACCATCCTCCAGTATCTGGTTAACCTGGTCGTGCCAAGTCTTCCGCGGACGTCCTCTATTTTTGGTGCCATCAACACTTTCTTCATTCAACCGTTCCATGTGACCAAACTACCTAAGCGATCCTTTCTTATTCATACTCACTATACTAAGATCAGCTTTACATTCTTTCTTTATTTCTTCATTCTTTACTCTGTCATAAATCGCAACGATATTCATACACAAATTCTAAAATTTTCTGAAGGTGTACAGGGATATTATTATTTTGATGGAAAATTCGTTATATATTATTAAATAAATAATATTAAAATAATTCATATTGGAGCCACTAGATGTCAGCCAGTCACAGTCGGTCTTTGGCTGTGAAACATGAAGCGTGTTGAATTAACGGCCGAACGATACTTTACGTACTTAGTGGGCTTGTTTGTGTTAATTTATTAAATTAGGTTTTAGTGTGGCACTGTCCGTTGTTTGATAACAAACTATGTAAAAACCTATTAACATAAATAGATTATTTTGGTTTACGTTATTATTAATTTCACACTGAACGATAATAGTCACAACTATTCCTGTTTTATAAATTCTGGAAATAGTTGCCATTGCCGCCTGCAAGGCCTAGCAACAGTCGATTTCTTTCTGTCAGTTTTTAATATTTAAATTAGAAAATATTACGCACGAATACGTACGCGTAAGTTTTACATAAAACACTGTATCTTAACAACAATGTGTATGTCTCAGAAGCAGTTTTATTTAAATGTAATTTATTATATTGTTACACAGAGAGAAGATTTGTATGGGATATTTTATTGCTCACAGCGATGCGTTTATTCCCCTGGCGATTGTGATTCAATTTGCCACATCATATCACATTATACTGCGGGGATTGTGCTATCCCTGGTTATTTATAACACCCCTGTTGGATGGGAGGGTTGGATCTACCCTTTGGAGGAAAATATGAAAGATTAAGGATCTGAGAACGGTCACAAGGCATTCAATCTGTTAAATCACTCATATTGTGGGTTTAATTCATTCATTTCAATCTGAGAGGTGACTTGCTATTGAGAAAAGAGTTATTAATCAATCTATTACGAATAAAGAAACATTATTTTATGGATATGTATTATAACGGGAACGGGGAAGATATTGAGGAGGGATTAAAATGTAAATGCAATTCGTTTGTTTATTTTTTATGTTGTTTTTATCGTCTTTGTTTATTTAATTCATTTTTTATTGTCCTATTAACGTATTTTTCTTTTATTTTATCTACAGCGTTTTTTTCTTATTGTTAATTGTCGTATTAATTTAGTTGATAATTGAATTAATATACTCTTAATTTTTTAATGTCTTAGTATATTTTAATGAAAACAATTTTTTAATGTGAAGTTGAAATTTCACAAATATAATCATAAATATATGAAATTTTTTCCTGATTAATTAAAATAAATAAATAAATTCTGGCTTGTTTTACTAAAAAGTTTTTTTAGATACATTATAAATGTAAAGTTGAAAACTTTTAAATTGAAATAATATATATTTAAAAAAAACCATCATATAAAAGTCTAAGATTTGTTGTAAATATAATTGTTACCGTGGCGTAATGATAACGCATTCTCCTGCCAAAAAATAGTTTCAGTTTTGTATCTCGGTGGTAATCAAAAATTATTTCGATAGACACATTTTATTCTGTATAATTTTCTAATTGATTCATATAATTTGGTTGATATATTTTTAGTTTATTTCTTAACAATGTACAAATTTTATTGATGCGTTTTTAAATAATTTAACCATTTCATTATTAAGGGCGCACTTCTAAAAATAATTCGTATATTCGTGTTTTTTACGAAAATGTGGGTTTTTATTCTTCAATTATATCTGAAGTTATATATTAGATTTGAATTTTTAACTATTACTTAGATATGACTTTTATACTCATTTACAACCAATAAAATGAATATTATTTGACATAATTAAGATAATACAAGCATTATACGAAAGACCGCGACCTTTAGAAGCATTTTCCGCGTGCTACAAAATTATCTTAATGTGGTAAATTATTGCACAAACAAAATATATTTTCTTATAATCTTGAAGCCAAGATTACGGAGATAAAAAAAAACTAAAACAAATTAATAATATGGTAAAAATTAATAGTATTATAAGCTATTCAATTTGCAGAACATTTTACCAATTTTCGACATTTTTAAAATACTTTATTTTAGTAAAAACATACGTTTTTATATAATATAATGTATTTATTCACATGTTTTGAGGTTTCAGCTACTATTTAAAATCAAATTTGATATCAAAAATGCAATAATTTCTTATTAAATAATATTTATATCGATCTTAATAATGTCTATTTTCTTTATTAGTGTCAGATGGCCGATCGTCAACGGCCGTAATGACGTCTAGTCTGCGCTCTCCTAATTTTCGTTAAAAAATGCCGAAAATATATGTTTTCACGCATATTTTACCCATGGTATGAATTAATATTAAACTTATTCACAACATTAGTAGCAAATTTCATAAATTAGATGTTTCTTACTGATTTTAAGGGAAACTAGTTTTCTTGAGCAAAGTAAACATTTTATGTATGTTATTTTTATGTATGTCGTAATTAAATATTTCGTTTACATATAACACTGTTGCATTTTAAACACTAGCTGTCTGTTTCATAAATAGTATGTAATTATAAAACAGACAAATCACCAAAACGCCAACGTGGCGTTTAAAATCGATAGTATTAAACACAATAATAAATTGAAGCTGTCAGAGACCATTGATTTTAGCGACTATATAAATATGTGTAGGTACTTTGTCTAATTTCAAAAAATATTAATATATATGAATTAGGTACTCAATAAATGATCAACAGAACGAGAAAATCAACATTTTTATTGACATCTCTTTCTATTCTAACCTTCCTCTCTCGCATGATTTACATAACAAATAACGTAATTAATTATTTTCCAGTTACTTATAAGAATTTAACTATTAACTTCATCTTGAAAGCATATCTAATTCGTGTATAATTTCTCGAATTTCAAACGGAAAAATGAAAGCTCACCTTTAAACACCGATTTACTAATGAACTCTCTAAAAAATGATTCGTTCAAAGCCAGTGTATGTGCGCAATCAATTTTAACACCTTAAAATATTTACATAATTTAATACCAATCTAAATATTTAGAAACAGAACTGCGATGCTTGCATGCGCAATCTATTGTTCGGATAGTAATTTGAGAGGAATTAATATGCCGGACAAAAGTATTATACAAGAGGAAGAAAACGTTGAGACTTGACAGTTTGCAATCGCGGTGGACGTGTGTAATTTGAATTTGAAAATTGCCATTCCACGTCCTGGGATCTGGGAGCTCGCCTCACCGGTGCTCGAGTTGTCAAGCCGGAACTTTTCCCGCCCGGCGCCTTTTTTCGCGCCAAGAGCATCACAATGGCGGAGCTCGAGCGTGTAATTGGATAGGAACGCGCGCAAATCCCAATCGGGTTCCCTCTCCCTCCAGCCCGGGATCTTAACATACGTCCGTCCTAGTCGCACTCTCTCAATCTTGTTTGGGGAACAGCCGGTTATTGGCTCGGGGCCGTCACTAGGAAGCGGGAGAAGTTTGTGAGTGTGTAATTTAAGACTATACCGTTCATTTTCACACTTTTTTCGTGACAATTCCTCTTGCCGGGCGGAAAATGGGACAGGGAGACATATTTGACTCTTCTCCCGGAGACTCGAGGGGATACACCGAGATCGTTTCGTCTCTGAGCAAATAAGAGGCGGTTGTTTGATGAGCTCATTTGAATGCTCCCCCTGAAAAATAAACGTTTTAAACAAATACAAATACTTAATTCCTCATCAACATAATTTATTATTATTTTCAACTGTACAACTTAACAACTGATTGGCTTTTATGGTAAATTATCATTTTCAACGTAATTTCATTCATTGTACAAGTATTTTCTTCTTTTTTTCGTTAGGGACAGAGTGGCTTTCCTCATTGGTCCCCATTCTGTGCTTATACTCCTTTATGCATATTTTCAGGCCAGGAGGCGTTGTGCTGAAATAAAGCTCGTTTGGCCATAAAGTGACAAGACATCTACTCAAAGCACGATAACATTTTTTGTCATGATTTGCTGATGTACCCGACTATCGCATTACATAAAAAAATATTTAATCGAAGAGCTAAAAAAAAACTACGTTACAAATAGTGATGAGCTCCATATCACGAACCGTGAGTCAATCACTGATATCTTTGAGTCACACCCACTATCAGTGATTGAATATGTGGGAATTGAATTTAAATGAATTGTTAATTCTGGCGTTTGCTATCGGTTTACTCAAAGGTATTTGAGATTCCGTGAAAACAAAATAGATGGCTTTTAAATAAGGGAACGATTTATTTGAAAAAGTGTAACATAAAGGTTCGAAAATTTGTCGTCAAAAATAATATCGCTGTAGCATAGTTGGATAATGCACCTTCACCGGTTTGGAAAGAGATCCAGGTTCGAATCCCGGTAGCGCAACAACAACATTTTTCGATAAAAATGGTTTTATATGTATATCTTTCTATTTAATACATTTAATTAGTATTTAAAATATCACAGATCTATGTTCTGAATAATTACAACTTCACTATACGAATGTGTTTTTAAACAAAATATTTATTGTCTTAGACACATGTTCATACCACCCCTGCATATATTATATGTTTTCACAGTTCTCTCCGCCCCACTTTGAATAAAGATCATTTCCTTTTGGTATTTTTAAACATAGTCTGAATTTTTTATAATTTATAAAGTTTACGTACTTTTTAATGCAATTTCATCGACACGTTTTATCCGAAAAAAATTATACAGTAATTAAAATCAATTTTAATTGTACGTGTATTTTTATTATTAAAATGAATTAATGTAAAACTATATTAAGTTAGTTAAGCGTCACATATTTGTTTGACACTTGTGAGTTTACGCAGGTTTTAAATGTGCTACTGGAAGATGCCCGCAACTAGGACATTAACAAATTAGTTACCCACATTCGCGGAAGATGAGGCGAGCAGCCAACAGCTATCAGCCAGTAGTCAGAGGCCAGCATCTAGCACGCTCGCTGCTCAGCCAGAAAGTTCCCGCCGCCCAGGGCCGCCCGCAGCCGCCGCCCATCGTAAAACGTTCTCTCAACAAACGTTTCCTCGCAGCGATCTCATGAAAACTTCTATTAGCATCCCTATCTGCCCTCACGTAAAGTGCCTTTCTAAGTTGGCCGAGCGGGGGTGGCTGGTGGGATGAGGCCGTGGCGCAGGCGGGGGTGGGCGGGGTGCACCCCCGGGACCCGAACGCTCGCAACGCTAAAAAGCGAGCACCGTGAAGTGTCGTCATATTATTGCTGAGCGCTATCTGATCGGGCGCGCGGGGCGGCCATTATCTTCTTCGCGACTGCTGCCGAGCGCAGGCATGGATTTGTAATTATTATAGCCTATTTTAAAAATAACAATACTGCTAAGGATGTGACTGTTGTCTAAACACTCTAAAATTACAGAGCACGTTTATCTTTCGCTTCCGCGTAATGATTATATTTGAATATTAAAAGCGAAATTGTATAATACATGGTTAATGGTCATTCAAATATGCATTCGCTTTGAATGAATATTCTGAATATTTTATTTACTCTTCACAATCGTCAATTTATAACATCCATACAAAAGTGTATTCTGTAACATGTTATTCCACTAATTAATTAAAATTGTTTTTACATTGTATTTATTGATATATTAGAACTATCTATAAGGATTATTTAACGATCTGTTTGTAATCTGTATATTTAAAATAAATAAATAAAACAAATCATCATCTGTTGAATATCAATATTATTTGTATCGTTTTTTTTATTATTTATTATGTTCATGTTCTTAATATACGAACATATTATACATTATAAACATTCTTATAAATATACAAAAAAGGCGAATAAGCTTCATAATGTAAGAAATGTTCACTGTCTCCTTAACTAGATTCATTTAAACCAAACATATTAAGAGTGAGGTAAACAGGGTTATAAAAGAATTCTAATAACATAATAAATAAGTAAAATACTCTCGCTATCCCATTGTTGAAACACTATGCAAAATAGAAAAATGAATATTAAGAAATTATGTTTTGTTCATGTGATCATTTCCGTGAATCTTTGCTCAGTTTCCTTTCTGCCAACACCCAATAACCAACTCCTGAGATGGTGTTTGAGTTTGTCCATCGAGAATTGTTTATGTTATAGGTTTTGAGGGCCAGAAACATATGGAAGAAATGACCAAAGCTTGTTTTCATTTTAGGCGGCAAGTTTAGTTCCATCACTATTAAATCATCAATACATCACAATAGAAGAAACGTTATGTATTCTATAAAAATAAGCATATATAACAACTAATAATTTCTGGGACACATACCATTTCTGGGAAATAATTAAAAAGGTAATATTTTATAGAATGAATATAATGACAGATAAATTATGCACACTTGATAATAATTTAGCTAATAATATTGATAGATAAATATTTAATTAAGATTTATTTCCCGTAAATTCTAACAGTTTATTTGAATGTACGGACTACAAACCGCTGGTATCAACTGTTTTTTAATTGTATTTTGTAACAGTCTCAAATAAATAGCTACAATCGTTCAAATCCGGAGTTTTCTTGCTTTTAGAAAAATATATATTTATATCTAATAATATTACTATTACAATTGAGAGCTAATTATTTTTAGCGTTTATTTTTTTACTAACAATATAAATTCTCTAAAATATTTTTAGCATTCAGAATGTGCATTTAATTGATTTCTTATAACATGCATTTGATTTGACTACGAAAAAAACTCATATTCTTCATTTCATTTCACATTATTTAAAAAAAAATATTCATATCTACCATATTTATACATTTCAGGTTTTTCATGTTCAGGTTAAAATAAAAGATACTGAATTGAGTACAATAAGTAATAGAGTTATATTGTGAACCAAATATCCCTCCGGAGTTCATCCCGGACGCGGGGAGCGAGAATAAAGTGCCGAGCACATTTGCCGCAATCCTTTTCTTTATTTTAACGCTGTGCGCGGAGTTGTAGATAAGGCAGCTTCGTCGCCGGCAGTTCGCAGTGATGGCACTTTGCCCCCGGCCACTCTCAGATAACGAAATAATATAGCGACAAATCGTGGAGCAAACGAGTATACCCGACAAATTGCGGAGCGAACGACTGTCGGGCGCGATAATTCCGGGGGTGGAACGGCCTGGCACAGATGTACGGGGTTCCGGGATAATGTAGCACGCCAACAGTATATTTCATTGCTATTGGTTAGCGTGGAGATTCTTATCGTTCCGGAATTTACTTTCCCGCGGAGTTTACGCAGTTTTGACTTGTGGACGTGGCGGCGCGGAATGATGAGCAGATACGCGGCCTACCCTCGCGCTCGGCGCCGCGGCGCGGCTCGCCCGCAGACCGACGGCGAAATTGAATCGCCAACACAAAAGCGACAAAAGTCCATCTCTATTTTTACACGAATCGACGTTGTTAAATCACACCGTCTGACTATAGTCGGCTCCTGAACGCCGGCTGCCCCCGGGGAGACTTAATCCCGTGATCCCTGGCGGGTATCGGGTAGCGGGCGGCGGGTAGCGGCCAGCGGAGCCGAGGGTCCCGGCAGATCCGGCGGATTATCTCCGGCGGCTTACGCTCTGGGGCTTAATGAAGGGATGCGAGATTTGAAGAATCAGTTTGGAGGAAATATTTTAACAAAGGAGCGCGTTGTCCGCTGGCTCGCACCAATTTTATTTACCGGACGAAAGTTGCGAGACGTCTTTTTGTCGTTGTACTTATTTTTTTTATTAAAATCTGGACGGCGCAGACCGAGATTGAAGATTTATTTAAATAGTTCAATTTTATAAACGTTTCAGTTTCCATTCGAAAATAAATTACTCCTTAATTATGATTAAAAGATGGAAGAAAATATAAGATAATATTAAGATTAAATTCATATTATACATTGATGAGCAACTTTAGTTCCCATATCTCACAACGCCCGTAATAATCACATTTTAGGAATTGGCTATTTCAAAGAAGACGACACTCAGCCACCCACAAAATTTATCCACGTATTTTTTAATGGTTTTTAAATGAAGTGTCAATGAATCCATCTAGAATTCTAAAGCACGAAGGTGTTTATCGCTATCATGACGGAACATGACGTTACAGAGTTCATAGTTTATGATTAAAATGAGATTTAAAAAATGCCATAAACAATCTATGCGGGTAATTTTAGCAGGAAGTGCCTCAGTACATATATTTTTTTTTCTCTGTCTTATAATAGTATAATTCGTATTTCGTTTTATAATCTCACGTTACAGCGTGAGCAGGTACGGGTGCGTCCAGACGACATAATAATAATAATAATAATAATGGTAATGATTCCCTCACAATGAAGCTGTGTTTTCGGGTCACTGGAGATATTAGTGCGGTATGAAACGTCCACGTCCGTAGGTAAATGTTCAATGGTGATATTATAATGACAGGGCGACCATCACGGAGGCAGTAAAGCCCGGGCCACCCACCTCACTGCCTCGCTCACCGCTCACTGCTCACTGCTCGTACGGCGGCCATTACTATCCACTGAGCATTTTATTTGTTTATTGCTCTGTACTTCTGCTTTATGACCTGAGCGAGGACCCAGACACGCGCAGGCGACACGAGAGAAAAGCTACGAGCAAAATAAATTCCCCGAGTGAAAAGGAGCGCGCACTCTAATGTTTAAAAATAAAAATATATTGAAAATAGATTATTCCTTTTGATTATTTACCGTGGACTGAGATATTTATTTGAAGCAGTTTCGCTAATCTTTGAGTATCGGATCCGGCTTTGATTTCACATTTGATACTGTGGCGGTGTTTACACGCGGACATTTTGTTTGTATGTGCTTCATACTTCATACGCGTCGTGCACACGCTCTTTGACTTTTAATTACTTTTAACTATGTAAAAATATTGAAAATACACCAGAACATGTAAATAACGTGTTTTTTTGTTTTGTTATAAATCACACTAATTTACCCGCAATGCCTGCAATAATTTTTCTTGAAAAATCTTCTGTTTTTTTTCCGTCATCACAATTTGGCACACGCAGATTTATACCGTAGCATTAAGATTCACTTACATCTCAGAATCTTTGTTTAAAAATTATATTTAATGTTGATGTGCGCGTCATTACCCTGTACTCCCCCAGGGATAAGATGAAAAATTATTTTACATGAGGCTACCGCCTCCCAAATCTTTATTTTAAATAAAATGCGTTTTAAAGACCGCGTCACACACACTGAGAGCAATAATATGCGCACAGGTGCATATATATTTACAAATATATGTGCAATGTGCATGTCTGGTAGAATTTCCAAATAAAATTGTTCATGCGAATTTAAATGTTCCAAATATGTGCATTACGCAATGTAATAGGTTGCTCTGTAACTAGATGAGTAAGAGGCTGTTGTATCATGGATTAGGAAACTGATAATATAATTATTGCGATCATTGGCGTAACTATGCTAATTGGCATAATTGGTTAATTGGCGTTCACATTAGATAGAGTCTCGAAAGATCCACGCCCTACAGTACTTTACTCAGCACTAATATGAACTAATAATTATCTAAACCCAACACAGTAAGAAATAAAATACTAATTTAATGTATTAATTATATTTTGTCGAAAAATATTGTTTTTGCGCTACCGGGATTCGAACCTGTATCTTTATTTCCAATCCAGGGAAGTACACTACCAATTGTGTTTTAGCGCCAGTATTTTTCATGGCAAATTTTCGAACCTATGTTACACTTTTTCAAATTAATACATCTGTCGTTCCATTATTTTTCGACAAAATTGATTTTATGTGTATATATTTATAATTAATACATTAAATTATTATTTAATACATCGAAGAATAATTACAACTTCACAATAAGAATATGTTCTCCTTAATAATAAGAAATAAAAGTTAATAATAGATTAAAAAGACACGTGTCAATAATTTAAAGGCGCAATCACCGACGTGGCGCCAAAAAACTAGTGGGGCAGATAACAGGAAAACAATGACGTCTTAGTAAAATGTTACACCGGCGGCTAGTCGCCGTGCTTGCAAATATGACTATATGTAATGTTATAAATCTGAATAAAAACAGAGTATTCTGCAGGCTGAAGCCATTCTCGATTATGTCGTGTCGCTCCAGTGTACCGATATTGAACATTTTTTGTGTTTTACTTCTTTCGATCTCATAATCATCATCATCATTGCCGGTTGAGAGCAGCTGAGATCGGCGAACAACCCTTGTCTACATTCCCGTCTTCTGTACGGAGCATTAGGAAAACGCGTGAGAATAATATCTATCCATGTATACCTACAGTAAAACCCCGCTAAGATGGAGAGAATAATTTTTTTCTTACCATTTTATAGAAAAAAAACACTTAGATAATAATATTTACATACCCCCCTGCATACACATATATAAAATATATATAAATACAAACATAAATACATATATAAATACAAACAGACACACTTTAAAACAACTCAAAATACAATTTCCACACGGACAAATAACCTACTAACCCCAAGACTACATACAACATATGGTCAAAGGAACTACAAATATTTTGGACCTTAATTATTTAATAGAATGCTAAAAGATTTAAATCAATTGAATTGTCCCAAGAACATGAAACTATACATTAAAACTTGGATTCGTAATATATATAGAGCCAGTATTGGTGCACTGACCCAAATATATTGACTCATACGTATATTAATTATTGCTACAAACTGAAACAATAATTATGTCCACTTTAAAATTGTTCTTCATGTACACTTTTTATATAGTAATAAATGTAATTCTATCTACTACTTGTAATTCTAATTAATTGAACTATGCCCGTCTCGACATAGAATTTTTCTAGTGAAACGGGGACAGTCCAAACAGATTTTTACATTGTTTTATATAGTTACAAATAAAATAATAAATAAATATAGTACATGTTCCATTTTACAATGGGGCCCATTTTTTTTTGTTACGCCACTGATTGCAATCTTTTAATTCTTCTTGCCTTCAAGATGAAATGCTATTTAATAGATTTTGTACCGATGAATATTTTATATGGTCTCTCAACGGACTGAACTGTACAAAGATACAGAAAATAGCCTGCAGAAGTTTTCTTGGAAGATACAGTGTAACATGGATTCTTGTCACTGATTTTGACGTTGCTCGAGAAAATTACAAAATGTGCTCAACTTGGCAGTTGATGATCAGGTCAGTTTTCCGGTCAACATTATGGTATAAAGCCCCTCCGAATATATTTCCATTAGTATATTAATTTCTCATTGCCTTCTAATTATATATTTTTTATTTTAGCAGTATACTAAAATGATAATAATATATGAGAATTTACGATCTTTTCTAGAATAGAATGACTAAGAATATAACACAGTATCCGGTTTTATTGACCGGATATGCAAAATATAATGTGATTTCATCGCGCGCCATAAATGTATAACTTGTATTATTGTCACAATATTTTTAGATAGAAATACTGCTTATTTATTGCAGAGGCACAACTTCCAAAGAAATTCAATGCACATTCTTCGATAATAACCAGGAAACCCCGCAACTATGTTTCGTTGATAGGTACAGATAAGAACAATAGCTCCTGTTGTTCTTATCAGATATATTTCAAAATTTCTTAAAAAAATATATTTAACAAATATCTATGTTGAGTTCGTTAGACATCTTCTTTCAAAATTTTTAAACACTCGGTTAATATTGGTCTTAGAGATATAAGTAATAATCTTCATACGACCCAGTGCCGGATTAGATTTTTTTAAATTGAATTTTTTAATTATTATTTTGCTTTAATGATCGGTGTTACACTAACGATCATATTTTTTGCTGCAGTTCCAGATTGTCAGGATATCGCGAATAATTCCACGGCGCCGGAATTCGCCAAAAGTACGTGACGAGTGATTGAACGCTGTTCAGGGGTGTAATGAGACAATAGATATTCAGGCGGCAGCCAGCGATAACGCGACCGCTAGGGTGTTGAGCGTATTCACAAAATGGCAGATTACAGCCTGGCCGGCATGATAATCCAGCACAAATTGCCCCCCCGCCCATTAGGATCCGCTCAAAGTCCACCGATTAGCCTGCCCAGCTCTGATGAAATGTTATATCTTCACAAATTACCCCAAATAATAATATTTATAAAGACGTTGCCTAACCGTCAATTTTATACAACACCTTAAAGTGGCAACCGACATTAATTTGGGTGTTGTTCCATTACGGTTTTTTTATTTCGTTTGAACCCTTTGCGAGGTTAGATGCCGACAAAGGGACGCTGCGAGGGGTGGGGGTTATCGCTGGACGAGGGGAGGTTTATGGGTCGGAGAAACGAATAAGAAATGTCATTTGCGAAGTAATGTAATCATTTTGCACGTTGCGTGCGGCAAATAACATACTAGAAAATAGACGATTTCGTTATTATTTTTGCTATCTCGAAATAAAATTGGGCAAAGATGAAACGGTGCGGTGACCACACTGTTCATTTCTGCTGCACGAGATTTCGAATGAATCCAAATATTTTATAAATTGTGTGAAATTTAAATATTTAAGATAGACAGACATTTTGTTTTTGTTATATGGAATCTGTTGTATGTTGTCTTTTTGGAATAAATAATTTTTCTGATTGCTTTTGCTAGTTAGTGGCCGCTTCGGTGCCAATATTGACCGCTGCGCAGCTATTACACACATGGATACCTGCATGTAGTACCTACAAAGTTTAGATTATTAAAAAATATATATATCTCAGGTTGAATTGAGTGTGGCTTAATATAATTCATTAATATAACAACACTATTCATAATATAATTATTCTGCTTTTATATCATCTTTACATTCTTTTATAATAACAATTCGTACATTTAAAGTATTTATGTAAAAATTTTAAATAATTAATTAAAAAAAGTAATTTGACGTTAGACGATAAAACATGTTTGTGGTGTTTGTGAAGGGTAATTCATATGGAAGATGATCTAGTTTGGAAAATTAGTTATTTAGATAGCTAAAAATGATGAACTTGATAAAGTAACGACATTAAAAAGTTCGTAGAGAAAAAATGTTGATGGGAACAAACGAATACTAGACGAACAGCTGATGTTCTCTACAACGCAGCCATATATATAAATACACATATACAAGCAGAAGCATTGTTATTCAACATTCTAACATAATCATTATACAGTGCCTACACTAATAATTCCCTAGTTCTACAACACTCCCACTACATTTTTTTCTCTCTTTATTTTTACTTTTATTCCTATCGAATCTTTATCTTTCTTTAATTAAATAACACCACAAAAGCACGAAAAAAACTGGCTACTTTAACACAGACTGCAGTCTAGCCAAGTAGCCAGGATAATACTCTATATATCAGAGGTAGAGTCTACTATATCCCACACGATAAACTATGTATTTAATTGCAATATAATTGTTTTTTTTATATTTTTTTATGTTATATTATAATATATTCACCTCTGTTACAACAAAAATATGTTTATCAATAAAGTCTAATAAATAAATAAATACAATTACCTAGCCTTTCTAATATAGTAATATAATTTGCACATAATGTAAGATATATTTACTGTTTCTGCAAGTAGATCGAAGTTCGTGCTAAAAGAGACAAGTTAATCTATTATATCTAACAGTGAAATCTAAACAATACATTAAACAAGAAATCTCAATTAAAATACAAGACACGAAACTGAATAATCAAAACAGTACTACCATAATTTAATATATGTATATAAAGAGTAAAAAAAATCACGAATAGCACAAGCTCGCTGTAAAAGTGATTTAATTCACGACGCTTCGCAGACGGGTCCAGAAGGGAGGGAGGGGAGGGTGGTCACCCGACGGTCCGGGCCGCGCCGGGCTAATTGCGGGGCGGCGGAGATGATTACAGGGCGGCCGACGCACAAACAGACGGGGGCCGAGTTGTTATTGCTTCTTTAATCATTCTCCGCACCGATCTATCCGGTGTCAATTTGGTATTAATGTCTCATAAATTGTTTTCGGACTCGTTTTTATGTGGTGTTTTCAATTCTGTCTATCCTGACGCGCTGCTGTATCCGGCAGTGTGAGATTTTTTCAATTAGGTACATGCATTACGTAGAACCGTGCGCCGCACTACATGCTGCCGCACGGGGCCCCCGCCCTGCATGCTGCCGCACGGGGCCCCCGCACGTGCGGCCCTGTACGAGAGAGCGTTTAGGCTGTATAATAATTTTTCATAAAAAACCGTAACATTGTTTTTTCGAGTAGTATGTTTCGCCTTGGGTTGGTCCTGTCACAGCCAGTGGTGTAGTGGGGTCAGGGTGGCGCCCTGGTATTTATTTTCGAACTAGCGCGCCGCTCTGCCACTTTTTTGACACGAAGTCTCACGTTTAAGCGAGTAAAAAAAATATATTCATAAGAAATATACGTTAAATATCATTCATCTGACTGATATAATGAGAATGCAAAAAATATATTACCGGAGTATGCGTAAAAGTATACGGCTGTATCCCATTCTTTCAACCATTGACACATACACAGATGAAATATGTGAAATAAACTTAAATAAACATGTTATAACTCGACAGTTTTTTTGACATATGCATGACAAAAATGGAGGGAGGGGTTCAAATCAAATACATTTTATTTAGCACTACACCACTGGTCATAGTAGAGTACAAAACAATTTATTTTTGTGTATAGTTTTAACTGAAGTACGTTAGGCCTACTTAAAGTAACAAGAAAAGTAATGGAAATATTATGTTAGGTAGATAAACGAATACTCTGTGTACAGTTTTCTGGGAAAATCTGCCCTGTATATCTGACCGACGTTTCGGATCACATTGGAGGGTCCATCCTCAGGGCTGATATGATGTGCAACTGTTGGTGTTATGATTAAACACTGGCTTGCAGTACCGTGTCGAAAACAGGGTGTTTCATTTATAGATACTGGGTTGCAATGCCGTGTCGAAAATAGGTGTTGTGCGGAACGGGTAGTGTTGTATAAGTTCCATCTACTCTCGGGTCACTATCAGAATAGTCAATATAATATAATAGATGAACTGGCAATGGGCAGGTAGACACTAGGATAGATGTGTATTATTTTGTTTTTACAGTGCATGAGAAAACGTAAGAATGTGTAATAGAGACAGCCAAGAGTTTGCCGGGATAAGAGGGGGGTGATTTATCCACTAGACCTATTCTTACTGTAATAGTAAGTTAGTTAGTTTCTTATTGTAAATCGCAAGGGTAAGTCTGATTGTTTACAAACATTATAAAATATTACTATGATGATTTGAAATGACATTTTTTTTAATAGACTGCAGCTGTAGTTATTTTCAAGAAGGTAAGATACGACTCGCGGACACGCGGTGGAAATGTATTTAATTTCAAAGATACAAGTGTATGTGGATTTGTGTACACGAGTATCCGTGTAGGGGGAGAGGGGGTTGAGATGAAGGCACGTCCGGGATAATTGAAACAGAATGACAACCCCCGCCGCCCTGCTCCCGCGGCGTCCACAAGCCACAACCGCCAGCCCGACCCATCACTGAATTAACTATAGCCCACATATACGATGTTCTAGTGAAATATAATGTGCAACGGCTCACTTTAACATCATTCTCAATTCGATTGAATTAATTCAGTTCTTAAAAAAATTATTATCCGATATTTTTCCGATTGTATTTTACTAAAATATTACTTTTAAATAAACTAAATGGTTAACTTAGTTTACTCGAAGGTATTTGAGATTCTGTAAAAATAAGGTAGATGGCTCTGTCAAATAATGGAACGATTAAATGTATTAATATCAAAAAGGCAACATATGGGTTCGAAAATTGTCGCTAAAAATATTATCGCTGTAGATTAGTTGGATAATGCACCTTTCCCGGTTAGGAAAGAGATCCAGGTTCGAATCCCGGTGGCGCAACAACAATATTTTTCGATAGAATTGATTTTATATGTATAACTTTCTAATTAATATATTTAATTCATATTTAAAATATTTACTTACTGGTATTATCTTAATATAAAAAAGGAACACGCTTGACGCCTTCAAGATGTGGTGCTATGGATTGCGAAAAGAATTAATGACTCAATATTAATATTAACATCCTTCTCCAGCAATGCATATAATGTGAAGGAAAATACTTATTTCATACTTTCGGCATATTGCTAGAAGGTACGGAAGTAACTTGGAGAAATTAATGATCGCGAGTAACGTATAAGAACGGAAGGCGAGTTATCGATCTCCAATAGGATGGACAGATCAAGTCTGAGAAATATCGAAGCCTCGCTATATGTTGCACTAAACAAGGTCCAAGATCGCATAGTATGGAGACAAGCAGTTCGTGTTGTGGAAGCAGAATATATATATATACATTTTTTTAGAGCTGAGGCAGGGGGGGTCTCATCAAAAAGTTTCATCGGAGACATGAGAAATATGGGTCCTCAATGTTTGAATTACTTACTCACCTTTGAACAATAAAATTTATTTCCTTCACTTGTGAAAAAATGAAATAATCAATTGAAAGAAGTTTGATGCTAACAAAATCGTATATTAGGAAAAGTAAAAGTTAGATTACAAATTACAATTAAATGACATACCAATAAGGGCTAACGTTAAGATAAATCATCATCGAAAAATTTAAATCAGATAACTACATTCAAAACGATCTATGTCAATAACATCGGTACTAATGGCAAAAGTAATAACAGATTATGATGATTGTAATTGCGAATAATTTATGCTAGCTGCATCGTAGAACAAATCAAAATAATTACGGAGCGACCATATATACGCAATCTAATATTTCTAGATTAAGTAAATAAGATCACTCCCTACAATTTTACAGATTCACAGGTTGTCTTCTCATATTATGGTCTACATTTCACAAAGTTCAGTATAAGATAACATTTCTTTCCTGAGTTTATTGCTTCCGGGACTGGTACTGAGGGCTTAGAAATTGTGGTTGTAACCCACACCAAAGGACTCACATCCAAATTACATCATGTGATAATACGCCATTAGTGCAAAATGCCGTAAGCACAAAATACGCCATAGTAAAATAAACTCTAAGGTACAAATAATCTTCATCGTAAAAAAAGATGACATCGGTAAAAAAATCTACATGAAAAAATAATCTCCATCATAACAAGCGCCAGCAGTATAAAGCTACCATCTTCATAAAACTCCATTGTCGAAATTATAAAGGAAAACTGCTCGTTTCCTAGAAAAAAAGAGTTACACAATGCAGATTAGCGATGGACACCGCAGGCACAGAGGCACGAGAATGAATATTTTTTATTCATTTGCCCTTTATAAAAAACTGAATAATCTAGTATTTATTTATCGCAGTACAGCGTGCACGGCTCTCGCCGGCCGCCTGTCTCACTGGCTTTTTACGGAAAAGTCAAATTTGCAATATTACAACACGCTGCGCTACCATTGGTCAAAGCGTTATATCGGTGCTGCCATTGTAAATTAAATTAGTAACCTATTTTCGTAACATCACAATATATATAATTGGTTGGTTTTGGTTGGTACCGGACCTCGTATATAACGATATCCAACTTAAAATATCAACTTTTGAACATCAAAAGTCAAAGTTGTTTGATTGAACTTTTAAAGGAAAAAATGTCAAATAAAATAAATATTAGTAATTAAATATTTATATAATTTTTAATAACCACAATTCTGGTGTATCAGTGAAATAGGTGCTCACGTCAAAGTTTTTTTAATGAGATTTTAAAACAGGTAGGTAAATACGTAAATAAATGTACGAGTACTATCTAAACAGCTTAGTATGTACCAACACTAGATATGGAACGAATTTTTCAAAAGTAATTATCCAGTGCTTAACGATATTTTAATTGTTAAACAGTTATTATAGCATAGATCCCGTAAAAAATGTTGTATTCAGATATCAAATGACAATGCTTGCGTAACTGTATCTGGTGTGCATACCGAACTCGCTGTGATTGCAGCCGTTTTTACTCACTTCAACCATAGCTCAATTAATATAACACGGTTATTTATACAGACACCTATATATATATATTAATTAGAAAGATATACATATAAAATCAATTTTATCGAAAAATATTGTTGTTGCGCTACCGGGCTTCGAACCTGGATCTCTTTCCTAACCGGGGAAGGTGCATTATTCAACTATGCTATAGCGACAATATTTTTAGCGACAATTTTCGAACCTATATGTTACCTTTTTGATATTAATACATTTAATCGTTTCATTATTTGAAAGATTATATCACAGACCTATGTTCTGAATAATTACAATTTCACAATAAGAATGTGTTCACCTGTATGTTGCCATATATTGCCGAAATTCGTTAGAACGTGAATTTACTAAGAAATACGCAGTCTTCGAGCGTTAGCATAAAGAGTATACATCATAGAGAGTATAGACCGCCACACTTTTCTGTCCTGACACACAGTTCTCGCCTTATCTATATTTGTACATGTTTGTCGATTATTGAGGCTTCCAGTATATGGTTTACCTGGTCGTGCCAAGTCTTCCGCGGACGTTGTCTATTTCTGATGCCATCAACACTTGCGTCATATACCTTACCATTCTATCCTCATTTATTCGTTCCATATGACCAAACCATCTTAGTGATCCTTTGTTAATCTTACTCACTATACTAAGATCAGCTTTACATTCTTTCCTTATTTTTTGGTTGATAAGTTCCCATTAGCTATAATTCCATTCATAGCGCCGTTCACTATATTTCCTGCAGTTACCCTCCTTCCGATGTTTTTCTCAGTCTTTCCATTTCTATCAAACACACTTCCCAAATACACAAGCTCATCTATTTGTTCCAAACATTCATTACCTACAAGTGTTTTGCACGATGTCTTGCTCTCTTTCTTCTCGAACACCATCACTTTCGACTTGTTGACTTTCATAATAAAGTCGCTTTCATTACATACATTGCACATTCTACTCACTGGACTCTGTAGTTCTTGTTCATTATTCGCCATTAATATTGCATCGTCGGCGTACAATAAACAGCATACAATCAAATCGCCCATTTTCGCTCCCACATCTTAAAAAAGAAAATTATATTTTTCGAATCCGGTATATGTATTTTAATCCATTTATTGGTTAATAAAACAAAGTTAAATTCATAATCAATATTTACTTGTGTAGTAAGAAAGGGATTAGGCTAAATTATTTGCTTCAAAAACTCAGATATAACGTTGCATATAAGTAATTTATATTTGTTAATCACTCTTATGTAAATATAATATATTTTTTATGGTTAGTTTTCGTAATAAATAAATCAAAAAATATTCACAATTTGAAAAAAATGAACGAAATATTTCAAAAAAGACAACGAATATTATTTATCACAACAATAATTTTATAAATAAATGTTATTATGTAAATGTGACTTTTTGGTCACCCTGCACCTATAATCGGAATCGACGCAAATATAGATAGCTAGGCAATTTAAAAGTCGGCGTCTGCGCTCGCGCGCCTCACACTGAAGATTACTAAATTTAAAATTCACAGTTCATCGCTGCATTAATTCGTTACACATCGTGATTTAATAAAACAGCTTTTACGATTTTTTAATTACACACGTCACCGACATTTTCGCGCTAGCCGGCCACGCCCCCCGCCATCTGCATAACAAATGACGCCCGAGATGTATTAACAGTTGTTTTCACACGCCTGAAGCTGCCCGAGACGACACAAGTGAGCAGCTCGCTCTCAAGATGGGGATAAATTCCAAGAATATCGTTCATTTCGCGTCTTATTTTGGAAGGTGAAAGATATCACTCAAAATTTTCAGTCATCATTATTACTTTTCACTACTGAATACAAGCCACCACCGAGGACCGCCAATTTTATCTATCTTCAGCTCGTCTCATTCATCTATTGTCTACCACTCATCTAGTATCGTCGGTTCATCGAACTAGACAAATACTCACCTGTGCAATGCCTCCACTTTAAAACCTTTCTTCCCCATCATCCCTCATCTCGAGCATGCAGATTTGGGTTACCTTAAATATGTTGGGTTTTCGATCTCTCAAAGCTATACTAAGAATTTCATTGCCCTTTGGGTAACCTTAAATACGTGTATGACATTGAGGGTCACATATCGGCTCCGTTTATAAGTATTGGGAGAATGCACCGGTTATAGGCTTTAGTCTATAGACTTTGGCAATAATATTGCCTATTTGAATTATCACCGCGTATTGGCAACTGGTTTTGAAAGCGACGCAACATGCAAATTGCTCTACAAAATTTATTGCTTGTTGCTTATCTTGTATATAATTTCCGATGTCAGAAGACTGATATAATAAGTCTTTGGAATATGCTATTGTATTAGGTAGGGGTGTGTGGTGCATACGAGCAAAAAAGGTGCGTATTACTAAAAATTCTGGGAAATAAATATAAATTAAATAATTGGATTAACATAAACGAAAACATTATTTTACAATTAGCGCCATCTGTGTATCAGTAGAGATTTTATTTGCGTAGTTCTAAAAACTATCACGACAGCTCACCATAGCGCAGAGTAATGTGAATAGCTCAATGCGTCGAATACGCATTGAGCTATCTTTAAGCTAGTGAATTACTCAAGTCATATAATTGGCTATTTACAGAATTGAAAATTTCTTTCGGTTGATCCGTTTTATATGAAGACATTATTTATGCTGTTTTTTAACAAAATAACATTAGAAAGGCTTACAACTGCGTGCAGATCATTGAAGTGTCTACTTTCTTTTATACTGATTCACGAATTTGACTATCTTACTGTTTTAACGTGTTAATTTCATGATTGTTCTTTAAATTTGGTGCATGGATTGGTTTTTGATTTGGGAAAAACAAAAAGCAAATGGCAGAACTATTTCCTTCGTTAACCTTTAATAAAAATAATTATTTCTTTTAGTTATTACGTGAAGGATTTTAAAACAACCAATAAATCATGTTCAGTCATAGAGAAAGTGTTCTTAAAAACGTTAATACATTTTTTATATAGATAAGAAGCTAATTTTACGTCATAACTTAAACTTTAAAAATACTATTAATAAAACACTATTAAAATTACAAATAAATACATGGTACGGTCGTATAAACGACGGATATATTTAGTTTAAAGACGTTCGTTAAACGAGAGTACATATATTATATATGATTGTATAATATCATTGGTAACAACATCACCTAAATCTATACCTACTGCACGCCACTGGTATTAAGGTATTTATGGAATAAGAGATGTTTTGGGTTTAACTCAATTAAAAAATCTACAGTACACGAAGTCGTGAATACCCGATGTTAGCCGAGTATAATCTGCTGGTATTTTTTGAGCTAAAACAGTGTTTCTAAGCTTTTTTACTCATTTCTGTTGCTTCTAGGTTTACTTCTCCTTTCTCAGTGTTTCGGGGGCCCTCGGAAAAGCGTAACCCCTTGCATTTGCGACTTGCGCGACTCCGCCACTGCTTATATTTAACATTTAAGAAGAAAGTATACTTTGCATAATAAGTAAACGGTAATATTTTGTTCATTATTTGCGTATTGCATATTGTTCCAATGTGCGAGTCGACTAACCGTGCAAACGTGTATGTTTAAAAAAACGTGTATGTTGCGTACACGGAATACATGTAACAATAAACGCTTGTATTATGAAAATATGACTAACTTGCTAGTCTCCCGGAACGGGGCGTGAACCTCCGACCACTAGATCACCAGGCCAGCCTCATAACCATTAGCCCAACAACTGGCGTGAAGATACGTGGCACGAAAAAGTTTCGCAGGTACGCGAGTGTAATACCTGCGCGCGCATCCATACCCAATATCTTGAAACAATCATACCGGACTCCCAATTACCCTTTCACTGAAGCCGCCGCAGTCCTTTATTTCGTGAAATGTTGCAAATTAATTGCATCTTACTCGTGCAGTGTAGTGCTGTGTGCACTGCGGCCTGCATCTCGACCGGCGGAAACGATCAAATTACCCCTTTTGAGGAAAGCGGCTGCAGCCTGTGCAATTCTTGCAGTGATCGCGCGTGCTTTCATTGCATTACCAATGCAATTTAGTATTGATGTATAATCTCAATTTTATAATATACGTGTTCAGTTAAGTGAGTACCTACAGGGTCTTTAATTTCTTTATTAAAAATAACATGCGACATTATTATGCAGGACAGCCGCCATCAGAGAAGACAACATTATTTTAAATATGAATTAAATATATTAACCAGAAAGATATACATATAAAATCAATTTTATTGAAAAACATTGTTTTTGCGCTACCGGGATTCGAACCTGGATCTCTTTCCTAACCGGGGAAGGTGCATTATCCAACTATGCTACAGCGACAATTTTCGAACCTATATGTTGCCTTTCTGATATTAATACATTTAATCGTTCCATTATTTGAAAGAGCCATCTACCTTATTTTTACAGAATCTCAAATACCTTTGAGTAAACAGCAGACGTTAGAATTATCAATTCATTTTATTAAATTTTGGACACATTGATACATATTTTTCGATAAAATTGATTTTATATGTATATTTTTCTAATTAATATATTTAAAATATCACAGACCTATGTTCTGAATAATTACAACTTCACAATAAGAATGTGTTCTCCTAACAACATTATTTGTTTAATTAGATTATAATTATAAACATACCTACGTAACGATATAATAAAGATTTAATTAATAATTAAATGTATTAATTATAAAGATATACATATAAAACCAATTTTATCGAAAAATATTGTTGTTGGGCTATCGGGATTTATAAAAACCAAAAACCTTATTAGTGTTTTCGAAATCTTGTTTAATTTTATTTTACAAACCAAGCATTCAGAAAACTCATAGATAATCAATTATTCCTATAACCCCATAAATTATAATTTAGATTTGTATAGCTGAAGAGAATGATACCACACTCGCACGATTCGTAATATAAGTATGGAACATATTTTTTTAATGTTTAAATGTCAAATATAATTATGCCATTAAATGTATTGGTGAATGTTTCGATGCTCTATTTAATTTGTATAGGTATATATTGCAGGGGAATCTGAACACTAAAACATTTTCAAAATATTAATTTAGTTTAATTAACACTGTTAATCTAACACTAACATGACCTTTTACTCTCATTGGTCTCAATGACATTTACGACGTTCTCTAGATCGAAAAAATGTACATAGATGTAATAAAGTAAAAATAAAATATAAATAAACTATTTTTTAAATTGAGTTAAAACACCCCCACCCCCACCTCCGTTAACTCCAAACACACCATATATTACTGTTTGAAAGTGTTTTTAATTTTAGTTGAATTATAATATTGATAATGGGAAGATTTTTCCGAAAACGTTATATCGTTTAACATAATAAAAAATATTGTGGAATCAAACATCTGTGTGTGTTTTAACTCAATTTACAAAATAATCACAGAATTCCACCTTTGAACAATTATAAATAAATTCGTTCGAAATCGGAATATAATAAAAGTATGAATTGAAAATAGAAATAAATAAGTTCGTTCTGTTATTAATTTTAATGACATTGAGTTTTTAATTATTTAAAACAATGTGTACATCTATGATGATCAGGTGGCAAAATTTTAAATAACGTATAATGTAGATAAATACCGTATAAAATGTGGTAAGAAATTAAAAATATTACGTAACAATTTTTCAATCAATTAAAATAATAATTCCACCGCGTGTGCATTGTGAAACTGCAAGAGCGACTATCCGTGTGTGAGGAACAATTGCCTGAAATAGTAATTTGTTTTAGGAGAACACATTCTTATTGTGAATAATGTTGTATCAATGTGTCCAAAATTTAATAAAAACGAATTGATAATTCTGGCGTCTGCTATCAGTTTACTCAAAGGTATTTGAGATTCTGTAAAAATAAGGTAGATGGCTCTGTGAAATGATGGAACGATTAAATGTATTGATTTCAAAAAGGTAACATATAGGGTCGAAAAATTGTCGCTAAAAATAATGCCGCTGTAGCTTAGTTGGATAAAGCACCTCCCCCGTTAGGGAAGAGATCCAGGTTCGAATCCCGGTAGCGCAACAACAATATATTTCGATAAAATTGATTTTATATGTATATCTTTATAATTAATATATTTAATTCATATTTAAAATATTACAGACCTATGTTCTGAATAATTACAACTTCACAATAAGAATGTGTTCTCCCAAAAAAATAATAAAGTTGTATCAATGTGTCCAAAATTTAATAAAAATGAATTGATAATTCTGGCGTCTGCTATCAGTTTACTCAAAGGTATTTGAGATTCTGTAAAAATAAGGTAGATGGCTCTTTCAAATAATGGAACGATTAAATGTATTAATATCAAAAAGGTAACATATAGGTTCGAAAATTGTCACTAAAAATATTGTCGCCGTAGCATAGTTGGATAATGCACCTTCCCCGGTTAGAAAAGAGATCCAGGTTCGAATCCCGGTGGCGCAACAACAATATTTTTAGATAAAATTGATTTTATATGTATATCTTTCTAATGAATATATTTAATTCATATTTAAAAGTAATTTGTTTATTTAAATTCAAAATAATGATGTTATCTTATAAATATATGGACTGTGACCAATGGCCAGTATTAGTTTTGGTGAATTGAGCAAATGCTCTGGCCGCCCGGAGGCAGATTTCTAGCTATGAAGTGATGTAAAATTGCTAATTTGATTCAACGCTCGACACATACATTGGATAAAAATACTCCTGCATTATTTCACTAAAGGTTAAGCAATTTTAAAATAAGTTTTAAATATTATTAAACATTTATCAATTTGCTTCCTTTCTTTCGAACATATGTAATTTTAATGTATATGAATAATTTGAATTGGTAATAATTTTGTATTACGTAATAGTTTTCTTTAATCCACGCACTTACAAATATGTTATGTGTTTTTAATGTTATGCATGAAGGCATATTTATTTATTCTCTAACCAAGGTAATATATTTTTTCCATAGTACATATTATGTATCTACTTAATATTATGTATTTCATATAGTATTACGTCATTCGGCGAAACATTGTATTGCAAACTAATTATATGTATATATCAGGCACAGTCGCTTCATACATGCTTTGGATGCTTCGCATCCCTTGTGTTCTAGAGTCAAAAAGCTTGAGAATTTTTGTTTCTAGCCAAAAACAGCACTGCTAAAAATAAATTCATCCTATCCTTTAGATACCAGTCATAACACACACTACGACAAGGCGCGCGCACAGAGCGAATCGAAATACATATACATTTTCAACTTTCGAACACCTATGATTCGCGTAAACATACAGATATTAGCAATAGTGGATTCTATCATTCATTCCGTATACACAATGTTTGAAAGTATTCGACTTTTGAGCATGCGCATTCAATTCCGCCTGTCAAGGACTTTGAATACTGTATACGAATTCGTTAATAGCATCTAACGTACAAAAAATGACTTTAATGCATATGGGTATAATGCACAGAATAGCAAACATATTGCGAAGCGAGCGGATTATTTTGAGGGAGTTTTGTTGGTGTGACGCATTTTTGACAGTTTGGATTCAATACTTGAAGCCGAATAATTGAAACATTGAATATACTTCGATTATCTATTTAAATCACCATTTAAATAAAAAAATGAATTTGTTATTGTTGTTGCTGAGTGTAAAAGATTTATAGAGCTAATTTGATAGACTATTTTTGTCAGTAGTTGCAACTTGTTCGTGGGCTAGTCTATAGATTAGTACATTTGACAGTAGGTATAAACTTATCCAGCATCATTTCAACAAATAGTCACCGACCGCCACTGGTATATATAGTCTAATATCTTCTTCATTCATATCTATGTAAATGTAAAAAATAAAAATAAATTGTACAAAAACGTCTAACGGATTGAAAAACAAAATAATAACTAAAAATAATATATTATGTAGGTGATTAAATACTTTAAAGATTAATATTTTTCCATGTAAGTTACTTATTTTGATTTACAATATATTAAAATCATTTTAATTAATCTGCTTTCTGCATCATTGGTCTTAAATAAAAAAATATAGAACCTTTTACCGTTTCAATTTACAAAAAAATATGCTTTAACAGTAATAATAATAAATTATTTGTATCAGAAATCGTGATTATCTCGATTTTGAGTGAAGTACAATTCAATACGTAAGCAGTTGTGTTTTACTAAGCAAACGCATGAAAGCTAATTGTAATTTCGATGCAGGTATTTGTAGTTATTTATGATTAAAAGTTATAATTTAATACATATATTTTTACGTATACTCATTATTTATTAACAGATATTATAATTTGTTTAATAAAATAAAATTTATATACTATATGAGGAATAATCTTAGCTTTATTTTTAAATTCAATTAATATACCTATGTATACATACACAAAAAATATATATACTAGTTTGCTTAAGTGCCTACTTATAAATATACATTTTATAAAACATCTTATAAAAATTCAAATCGTTTCTTTACCAATTTTGATCGATTATTAGATCTATCCCCAAAATTTTAAAATTTGAATTTGAATACATTTAAAATAAAATACGATCAAATGTCTTACGATTTATGCCTATTGATGCATTTAGTTTAGGAATTTTATGATCCAATAATAATAATAATAATAATAATAATAATAATAGATCATAGAATTTCGGCAATCTATTGTTCTTGTCATATTATGTTATTTGTTAAAAAAAAAAAAAAAATTTCAAAGACGATTTAGACGATAATTCCGTTTATGTAAACATGATAACAAATGTTAGAATATATATAAATATCATAATCATATATTCATTTTTTAAATGAAAGTTTCTCGACGACATAAACAAATTAATAACTCAAATGAAATGTAATAATGCAGGTAGGAGTGGTGAGGTGGTAGGAGGATACAGAAAACAATTTGACTGCATTGTTCAAGAATAGAGAATTGATTCCAAGTGCTGCATAAATTTTCACACGAATTATCAACGCAATTGCGAATAGGCTCTCATACAGCGGAACACCACCGGTGGTTATAAATTAATGAAGTCTATGTGTGAAGCCTTCGCTACACCCTCGAGGCATTCACTCACGATCCATCAGCTAAACTGCAGCCACGGAATGGTAAAGTTCGAGCGATGGAACCTTTCATTTTGCAACGCTGTCACTTTGAGATTGTTTTTTTTTACAAGTGTGCCGTTAATTGATTTAAAACTTGACGCGGAGAGGTTAGGTTTTCAGAGGATGGTGCGAATCTGTAATGCTAATGACAAAGACGGACGCTTCTCGGATAAACGGAGTGGTCAGGCTGACTAACTGCCCGCGACTAATCGCTAATAGGGTGCCTTCTCTTAGCGCTTACACTAACAGCGGGAAAAGAATAACACGAAGTATCGAAGCGAGTTTTCAGGGTCTGTCAGTAAAAATAGGACACCGTGTGAATTTGTGAAACAATTTTAATTTTATTCCATCAACTTGACAAATATTTTTCCACCATAATTAAAAAAAATTATTGCAGTGGATGCAACTTGATTTTCAATGAACGCGACATTTTTTTTATCGTGCATCCAGGTTGGATACCAGACCTTTGTTTTTACACGACTTTCCTAAACGCATCATGTAGTTTACTTTACACAACTAGATAACTAATTCAGTAGTAGAGATTTTGTAATATGTAGGACAGTTATGAATTGCTATATAAATGGGTTATATAATAATTAAAGTCAAGCAATTAGCTAACACATTAAGAAGATCGTTTTCGTTTATGATTTTTTTTGATTTTTTAAATATATAAAACCGAATATAATAAATGCTTTTTAATGTAATTAATTATTGTATTGGAATTCATATGTATTCTACAGAGAAACACATAGAATTCCTAAATATAATATATATATATCCCAATATCAATTGTATATCAAAAAAAATATTACAACATACTTTCTTTTCTAATAATTTATGATTCGGTAAGAATCTACGCTAATACACAAAAGTAAACATATTTATACATAGATGACGCTTATCAATTAAACCTTCTCTAAAGTGAAATGATATAATATATAATTTTCAATCAAATTCGCTTGATAACCATATAACCATTATATATATATTACTCGTCCTACATATTGGCATATTGGCATGCCCTGTGAATCCTGCGCTTCGAGTCCTGCGCGGGCACCGCCACCTGCCAACGGAATCGTGGCATTTTGTCAAACAAAAAAGATCAGTAATTCTATAGCTGATGAAATTATAATGGACGCGATGTACGTAATTGCGTGTACACTTTAGTAGTTTGTTATTATCTACAAAATGGTGCTGTTATCTGCGGTTCCAATCTGCCTCCAAATAATTTTGTGAACGATTTACTGTTATTTTTTCGAATAGTCCAAACACGGGCGAGAAATTAGCTTAATGGCGTATTTTATATGGCCTTAATGAAGCCGGGCAGACAATGATGAGGTAAAGCCGTGCGAATTATTTCGTCTGTTATTTCACTTATTGCTCTTCCGGGGAAATAATTGATATTTAAAAAAAAACGCACATTGATTAAGTAAACACTATCTGGGAACTACTAAACTACGAAAAATAGATTTTTATAGAAATATGTTTTATTAAAATACATCTTGAAATAATACATAATGTCATGATAGCATAGTTCAATTATTACGCCGGTAGAGTGAGTTGGGCGCACATGAGTCTCATGACAAGACATATCAAATAATAATATTTAAAACTCAACACATGTAGGTACATACCACCAGGACGTATTTTTAGTATCTTTCATATACATGCTTTTTACGAATGCTACTAGATTTGACTAATTTTATTTTACTTTTTGGTTTATTTACTTCCATTCAATTCAATTCTAGTGATTTTTGATTTCGAATTGATTTTCTTTTATATACTCGTATTTAGTAATTTTATTACTTTTCTGTTCTAATTCTTTTATTGAACATGATGCGACACACATACGATTTAAGTCCATGTATTACAAGTAATATTTTTGGTATTTAATAAGTTGAATAAAATTCTACAGAATTTGTACCACTATATAATATATTATAATTAGTAGAATACTTTAGAATTATATTCGTTTTAATAAAATAATATTTATTTGTTACTTGGTACTTCTATTAATTTAAACAAAAGCAACGCAAGGAAAGTGAAATCCTTGGAAAAGTAACCAAACTTTAAATCAATAAATAATTCTAAATTTGATTAAAAAAACACATATCTACTAATTATCAATTAATTACATTGATTTCAAGTGAAGGCAGTTTCCATCTCATCTATTTCAAAACAATTTTCGATTTTTTTTCTCGTTATTATTGATTTTAGATTATTTATTAAAAATTAAGATATTTAGTAGAAAAAATATAAAAATTTAAAAATATTTTTTGTGATTAAGGTGGGCGAGTTAACCGCGCGAAACTGGCATCGGCACAACTGACATTTATTGTCAGTTTTGCAAAATCACTTTTTTTAAAACGCCGTTTTATCACGATACGGGAATCGTAAGACGACACGTTAACACAAAAGTGTGTATTGACAATAGGATTAGCGGGGTTGCGGATGCTGTCTGGTGACGGATGAGTGACGGCTGAAAGGGATGTTGTGACGCAGACCGCGGGCGGCGGCTCGCGTGGAACCAATCCACATTTGCCAACACAAAACTTGTCATTAAGTACGGTTAAACGAACCCCCGAGGTTTTTTCACGGTATCGCTTCGGCGCGTACAGCGACGTGTATTCTTACATGAAATCGAGGACATGATACGCATACGAATGTATTGTAATATGAGGTGTCGTGCACGGCTTAAACACGTACGGGGGTAATTTTTCTCGGCGGCAGCGCCAGCCACGCCGGCTTTCTGTTCACACATTAAAAAACATTGATAAAAAATGATTATAATCATTACATTTTGACAGAAATTCATTTTGCAACTTTAAACTAAAATACCCTGACTGCGAGACGACTCCAATAACGAAATATTCCGGGGAGGGAATCGCAGCACGTAGTCGAGCAATTTTCGCAGCAAAAGTCATGTCTATAAATAAATAACGAAGACTAGAGCCTACACTTTTGATTCAAAGCAATGTTCTCTATAATTTTTTACATTATTTAAAATAAAATATTTCTGCGCACTTTAAAACGAAGTTAACATTTTGGGGGTTGTTTTCACATATCTAATCAAATAAACATTTGATCTCACTAGGTACCGAATCCCTATGACGTTTAGAAATTAAGTCACGAATGAACACACGTAAGTGACAATTATAAGGGTTCAGGTTCAATTTGTTTGAAATAACTAGTTTATTTTGTGAAACTTTCGAACAAATTTGAAAAGTCGTGTAAAATTTATTTATGTTGTCAGAATGATGCGCGGAGAATTTCATGTGCTGCGCGATCGTGCAGGTTATAGGTAAAACTAGTTGAATGTAGTACACACTGAAAATATACGCTTTTTATTCATTTTTAAATTACAATATCGGAGAAAAAGTGAATTATAGTATCGGAAAAGCTTTGCAATTTTTAATAATGAATTAGTTATGTATATGATTTTATATTCAAATGACATTTTTTACGTCACGCGTAGGGGAATTAATATATTTCAATGGAGAGAAGTGTCTTTGTAAATGTGACGTATAAAAAATGTGATATTTTCAAAATAGTGAAAAAACAAGTGCACAGACACATATCATAAAACATTTAAATATCAGAGCACCGTAATTCTGCTGCACTGTAGTTAGGTAATTATTATTTCATAATGATCTTCTTCTTCTTATTTTAAATAGGCAATCCACCCTTCAAAAGTGATTTGTGCCATTAAACAAGTTAAAACCTTATTTCATAGAAAGCAGTACAACAATATTATAGAATAGGGAATATTGCGTTATAAGTTAATAATATTGACGTTCAAGAAATTTGCTATTATATAGCTTAAATGTGGCGAGTTAAGGGAAAGAAGATGACACAAGTTAACCGGGAGTTGAAAATTACCATTGACAAGATTATTGTAAAAAAACCTGTGATCCGCAATGGACGGGCAAAAAAGACACGGTCAAGGGTTTCCTCCCCCTCGGCACCACACCACTACACTCACACATTGGGGAGTCTTTCATAATGATCGTTTCTCAAAGTTAAAATGTTGAACCATTTTTCACGACATTTCAAGACGTTGGCTAATAAAAAATATTTGTGATTTTGTAGTGTTTAAATAACATGGAAGCTGATCTAGTTTAGAAAAAGCGACGCTTAAATGACGTAATGGGTTTTAAACGCTAGTTATAAAATGTACGTATTTCTATATTTTGTATTAATAAGGTAAAATATCTTTGTGGTTTTCTGCCAGCTTATGAAAGATCGTTTATTTCTGACTAATTCACTAACGCCTGAAAATGTGGCTCTGTAAATTGAATTTGAGGAAATGATAAATAAATTCACTTTCGCGGCGCTTTTGATACGTTTTTAATGTGTCGTTCTCTAGTCCAAAGGCGAGCTAAAGTCCCCATATTGATGATATGCACTCTTCATTTTAATGAAGTAATAAAAGGGTGTCGCTCATTTGATGTTTTTATGATGGACGAAGTGGAAATAGAACAGGCCTTCCGCGCAGGTTCGTCGAGGGGCCGGCATGCCCGGCGACGGCCGAAAGCTTTCGGCATCAATATGGCGGAAAACTTTTCGGTTCCTTTTCGTATTTGTTACAAATTACCCCGGGCCAATCATGAGACTGGCATTGTCGTTACCAGGCCATTTTAGATTTTATCTGACGTTCATGCGCGGCTATCATTAGTATCAAATTTATGTGCGCCACATGACAAAACACACACCGCTGGCTATATATTAAATTAGCCGGAAAATCACCTGACGCCATGACAATACAATGACTGAATATTTCAATCAAAAGGAATACACACAAAGAAATTCCAAAACGACACGTTTGCGCGGGCTATTAACTTTTCTTTTTGTACTATTACGCTATTCAAATTGTAGCCTTTTTAAACTGGTACATTGCGACATTGGATATAACCTGTATAGAATATATTACTTTAATTTGATAAATATAAAAAGAACAATAGATCGCATATAAATTGTTTGTTTTACGCTTTGTTAAATATTAAAGATCACAATTTCTCTTCTGAGTTGGTGCTTTATGTAATATAATATTGACAATCGATTACGTTTCCGGAATATTACGATTGCTAATGTAATGGGTTTTTCTGCGACGGAATTTAAAATTTTATTTTCGGCCACAAAGTTTTTTCTAATATTATATTTTAATACAAATTAAATGCATCAATTAGAAAGATATACGTACAGATAAACTCAATTTATATATCTCAATTTCAATTTCAACCAGGAAATCTTCCTATCCGGGGAAGTGCGATAACCAATTACACTACGTCAACCTCGTAGATAGACGACATATTTTCGAACTTATATGTTGCAGCTATTTCAAATTAATACATTACAAAAGCTATCTCCTTTTTATTTGTCGTCTGTTTACGAGGTTGACGTAGTGTAATTGGTTATTACACTTCCCCGGATAGTAAGAGATCCTGGTTCAAATCCCGGTGGCAGTTAAAATATTTTTTCGATTAATTGAGTTTATCTGTATTTGAATCTTTCTAATTGATACAATTAATTTGTATTACAATATTACAGAACTGTGTTCTGAAAAATAACAACTTCACAAATAATAATGTGTTCACTTTGAAATAAAATTTAATTAAATTGAAATATTTATTTATAAAAAAAAATTGCATAGCATTGCGCAGAAAAAAATATGTGTGAAACTCAATTAAAAATTTGATGATGTAACTAACAAGTAGCTACACATTGATAAGGTTTTAAATACAAATTAAATGTATTAATTAGAAAGATATACATATAAAATTAATTTTATCGAAAAATATTGTTGGTCCCCCGGATTGGAAGACATCCAGATTCATATCCCGGTAGCAACAAGAATATTTTTCGATAAATTTGATTTTATACGTATATCTTTCTGATATCACAGACTTACGTTATGAATAATTACAACTTCACAATGAGAATGTGTTCTCCTTAAGCTGTTGTAGGAATCGTCTTGTGTAATTTGATCATCATCGACATTATTATTTTCATTCGCAGGGTCCAAAGTGCTTTCATCTTCAGCTGTCTTGCTTCAAGGTTCAATATGTCTTCATAAAATCTTTATTGCTGTTATACCAACTTACTCCTACTCCTGCCTACCAACTGCTCTTCTTTTGGAGTTACTAACATGATGCACCGTGGCTATCTTTTCTTTGGCATTCGCAAGACGTGTCTGAGCCATTTCAATTAAGATATTTTTATATGTACAAGCACGAGCTCCGTTACCGCAATCGGTTATTTCTATCATCTCATATTTAAAATCCTATCAAATAAATCACAGTTTTTGTATTTTAAATATTTTTCATTTGCGCCAATAGTTTTACACTGTTTATTTTATTTAAAGCCTCATATTTTTACATGTATTCAATTTCAGGTTTGGCGGGTAGGTACATGATTTAATATGCGTACCTAGAATAATAATTTACATGCAGCGGGCAAGGGATGGAGTTCCGATCGGCTTCAAGTTGTTTACGTGCGCCCCCTGCACGAGGCGAGCATGGTTGCCAACATAAAAGAATGGCCAAAGTGGAAATGAGAACAGCACTTATTTACATTTTGACAAACAAACGTTTTAAGTTGTAAACGATCGGATGAGAGCGCTGCGATGTGTGTGAGCGGAGCTCTGCAACGGGGTACTTTTTCCACACTACCATTAAAAATACACATATATTATTGATAGAATCGGCGTTAACTTTGTAGAGTTTATTCTTACCATCCACCATAAACTCCGCTCCCAACTCCTCCATCTGTCAGTACTTAATTACTTGTATTTCTACCACCTAAGCCTTGTCTCCTATATTTATGTGTAGTTAGTTTAATACTTTACCGGTCGATGAGAGTTATAGTTCCTCTCGAAACTCGAGTAGTGCTAATAAACTCAAGTAGAGTAATAACATTGTTTCATTTATATCCATCTAAAAACACACATATTTTACTATTTATCATTTGAAGCCAAAATATTGGCTTTATTATGTGCATTATTATTAATTTTCTGCGTTGGGCGGAGTTGGTCCGCCACCCAAAACGTTTGTAACTCTAGATTGGACATAAATGGTGTTGCGATGGTTTAGTGCATTGAACCAGTTTCGTCGACAGTCGGTCTTTGGATGCTCGACGCATTAGACACTTGATGCGTTGTATAGTTAAAAAAATAAAGATTCGTATATTATGAATATAATATATTATTTATGACAAACCGAGTATTAAATATTTTTATTTTTTTTATTTTGATGTCTGCTATATTTTTGTTAATTGGTTATTTTAGATTAGACATAACTATATTAAATCAATTTATTTTGTTAGATAATATATAATTGTTTCAGAGTTGACTGATAGGTGTTATTTTTTATTTTACTTCTTAAGGAATTTTATTAACATAAATACTATTCACTTTTCTTTTTTTTCTTCTTTCACTTTCGCTTCACGTCCAATCTTGTCAGGGACATAAGGGCTGCCTTACACTTTTATATATCCCCTTAGATATGCCAGTGTGGTGACCCTACTCGCGCCCGTAGACATGGCCGGGTAAGGGCTCACCTATCAACTATTAAGGCATGAGCCAGAGTGACCAATGAGTACCAGCAAATAAACATTATACACCAGAGACGGTTTCTACTAAGCAACTAGCGATCACTTCTCCGCAGGCCGTCTTAACACCAGCATCGCTACTCAACAGCATCTCCAGCGAGCCAATCCAGAGTACAACCGCGCATTTGAATTGTATTAATTCATCACCTCAATGAACGAAGCCTTGTAAGTGCTCTTTCATTTATATACCCTGCTCTAGTTACAACAGTCACCCTACACTGCGACACATAACCAACACGCGTGAGACAAGAAGAAGTTAGGAGCTTCTGTCCACAGCATCTTTAACTTTCTGACATAATCTTGAGTCAATCATAGTTTGGATAACTTCGACACACACACCTCAACTTCTATACTGGTGACCCCGACGTGACTCTCGAGATGGATCAATAATATTCTTCGTATTGGCTTATTACTTTTGATTAAACTGTAAATGACTCTCGATTACGATTCGTGTTGTGTATCCGTAGTAGAGAATCGGTTTTTGTTTCTCTATTCTGCTTATCTCATTTCGTTATTATTTTGAAATACTGTCTTATTATTAAAACTAATCAGAATATTGTTCTTTATAATTTTTCATAAATGTATAATACCCGATGATAGTAACTACAAAATATCTAACGTGCTAAATAATGGAATAAAATCTTAGTCTAATTGAAACAGTCTGAAACTGAAATCATTCAGATACACTACAAATTCACTGACACAATCGTTAGCTAATGCGTATATTTTTATAAATTTGGCTGAAGCATATAATGCAGATCATCGATGATGTCACAATTACCGTTAAGTAAGTTTTGGAAATACCAAAACAAAGAGCTATCTTAACCTTTATTGGTAAATCGTGTTTAAATTCTGCAATATTCCGGAATCGCTAGTAGCAACGTGCGCACTTTATTATTATTAGTTTAGTTAATATTATAATAAATAATAAATACCGCTGAGGTGGGCGCGGCCGTCGCAGCGCTCTCCGCCGCCGGTGGGCAACTCCGCCTGTCGGGGGAGATGACTGATTGCTTTTTGAAAGCTCTTTTTCTCTCCATTTCAATTTTTTTCTCGTTTGACATGAAAATAAGTCAAGAAATATCACACGAGATAATTGTGTTGAGTCACCGACACTTTCCCATCTGCGATACGTGGAGTTATTGATAGTTCTACAGATTCTTATTTCATTTATTCACCAAATAACTAACCACAAAGTGATTAAAAAACTAATAATGATAATGTAGTTAGTTAAGATATTTGTTGATATGTTCATAATATATTTTAATAATTTTTGCAAACCACAAACTTGCTATGTACCACAGTAGTGGTTTACTTAACAGAAAAAAATAGATTAACTAAAAAATATAGCAGAGGGGTTTAAATAGTCAAATTAAACCTTATTAAAATCACTAATGTTTGATTCGTTCAGTTAAAAATTGAATTTTTTATTTTTTGTATTGAATTTTTATTCTAAAATTTTTTCTCTGAATTCTGAATATAAGGGGAAATATTAAACACAATGGATGGTATAAACAATAAAATATCTGCATAGAACGAGTGAAAAATATAACAGTTTAAAATGATTGACAGGTTCAAATTTTTTAATAACTATTCGAAATATACTTAAATAAGATTTTTTATTTGATGTTTGGTGAAAATGATACATTAATGTATTTTATTTGTAATCTATGTTTACTACGAAGATTACACGTAATTCTAGAGAGAAGTACTTTTATATTGAAATAAATAGTATTTTATTGCAAAATATGGAGCTGCTACTTACGAGGCAATAAATAAGAGTATAGTATTTTATAAATAAATTTATATTTCAATTTTTATATAAGTTTTCAATAATTGTACGAATGATAATGTGATAAATATCACTGTATGTATAATAAATATTCTGACTTGACATCTGACCAATGTCAATAATCATAAACCTTGGATGACTTGAAAATCGCCGCAATTATTGTTTCGTTACGCGTATCATAAAATTTAACATTTGCGTTGTACATAATAATTTATCGAATTTCTCAAATTAAACGATATAAAGACATTATAAAATTTAAAAAACTGGGTCATGGCGACTAAGCGTATTCGAAATTTTTCAGAGATTGCTTCAAATTCATATATATATATATATATGTTGCGTAATGAGTTAAATGCATCGCAATCGTATGTTGTTGTAACGGCGTCATTAATCGAAGGTGTACACGGCGTTTTAATATTGGGTGTCGAATAACAGCTATTTATGCGGTGCCAGTTTAAAGCAGATAGACTTAATTTCTGGAACAGAACGAGGGAAAACAATTATTTTAGATCCGCCCATGTGCGCGAGGGATGCGCGCACTTCACATAAAACACCTATATACCGCGCCTGCGTACTGTGTGTGTACTGTGGCATTGTACCCCGATTAGAATTAGATAGTGCAAGATTGATCGCCGTATCAATTATGTTTCACACTAGCATTAATGAGTGTGGAACGTGAAATTGATAATTATAAGGGACCCGCCGTATACATTGCATCCGACCATTTAAAAGTTTGTCATGTTTGAGTAATGTTTCTTTCTGATGATAGTATAAGAGCGAGTGATATTTAAAATTATTATAATAATTATGTTTAAAAAAAAACACATTTTTTTCTGTAGTTAGTCTTTCATTAGTTTAAAGATTAATTTTTTTGTGACAAGATACAAATAATTGATGCCTCTTTTATTATATTATAAACATGTGCGTTTTTGCCCTGCTCGCGTCTCACAGATCTGGCCGTTTGACCAAGCACTTTACAGCCACAAATGACACTACAGAAGCTACCACATCCAGAAAGTCATAAATATAGATGGAGAAGCGTAATATTATCATGGATGTTACAGATGTATCGGTTAAACAGTTCACGTCTGGAAACGATTGCAAAAAGGAACACTGATACCTATTCACCAAAAAACACAAAATTGTAAAATCTGATTTTTCTAATTGATTTATTTCATGTTGAAAAAATATAAATTTTATATTTAAATAATAGTTTTTGTGTTAAAAGAAAATATATTTATGAATTCACCTAGCATTTTGTTCAACCAGAAAATATAATATTTTCATGCTAACCGATTTTTTATGTTAAAGTATGTTAATCGTACCAAAATAACACAAGAAAAGGCCTGCGATGGTGGCATGTCTAAGCAATGAGTCCCCAATGAATAAAACAAAAATGAAAACAATAAGATTATAAAAATGAACGAAATATGTTTTAAAAATCTATTAATAAAATACGCACTTGAGAGCCTATTCGAAAGTCGCCAGAACCAATCATCTAGCAGACTTACAAGTATTATATTTACATGAATTAATATTGCTAGAATGCTTATTTTAAGGGAGAGATTTTATCCCGGGCGTTTGTACATAGCCGTGTGTTGTCCCTGGTGAGTTTTTAATCGCTTTTATTTATTTTAATAATACAATGTTACATACCCTGGTCTCCAAGGCTTGAGTTCTGTGCATCGGGGAATTGTTGAAGTCGCACCAGTTTCTTTATTCGCCCTCTTTGTATCAATATTGAAAATACATTCAGCGATACCGCGCGTCATGCGCGTTGCCACTGGCTGCGTTCATTGAGCATTGGCGTTCTGCTTGACGCGTTCAGCTACACCGCTCGTTACTCGAGACGACTCACCATAGTTATATATAATAAATGGTTTTAATAAATAGTACATAGTCCAAATAAATAGTATTCATAGTCCGAGGCAGGGAAGATACATTATATCAAGTAAGAGAAACTCGAGTAGATACTTGGAGATGCCAGAAAACCTAATGGCGGAGCGTTACATTTAGTACTAGAATTCAATCGTATTGTTACATAATATTTATGTCTTGTTCTAAAATAAAATTACATTTTGAAATTAGAAAAATATGAAATTTTTATAAAAGGAAGTTCAGAGCATTTCTGAATGTGGATTACGTATGGTGGATAATGTATTAATTTTAATGAAATCACATTTTACCTACATTTCATAAAAATAATATAATTAGTTGCGTTGAATGTTTTCTATTAATACAATTAAATGAACTAGGCCAAGTTCGAGCATGCTACCATCATGTTTCTCGAAAACTATTTTTTTTTTAGAACATTGTAAAAATATTGCTACTTAGAAAACGTATATACACGAAAATTTATGGCTTCTATATGGGACATTGTTGCCTGATCAATAAAGGTATCTATTTTCTTTTTCTGTATTCCATGTGATTTATCTAAAATTTATAAATATTGTGGTTTTTATTTAAAAACACCGAAATGCAATATTTATTTACCAGATGAAACAGTTGACATCTTTAACCCTTCCAAAACCATGCAGTAACACAGGTCTACCGTCACAATTAAACTCGTAATATTTCGGTAAATACATGCAACATAAAATTCATATTTTAGATAATTCTGAAGAAAATATTAGCGCTTAGGAATGACTAGTGAAAAACCAATTATGAAAAGGGAATCGTACAAAAACAATTATTTTTTCATTTACTCCGTTGTAAAATTAATACGTTGGTAAAAATATCATTTGTGATATGAAAGACAGAGATCATACACTATTTTGACAGTGAAAAGATCAACAAACATACAAATATAATTATCTCTTTCGCACTAATTAAATGAAGAGAGATAAGAAGGAAGGACACATTGCTCTAAATTATATTATTAATCATTTTTTCAAATTTGAATGTTCAGTATTTATCATAAATTCGTGCCATTAAAGCCATTTAAGCGAATAAAAACATTTTTTATAACTTTTATTTACCCGCAACACGAGTTGAAAGCACGGCTGCATTCGGGTATTTTATATTATGGTATGGTAAAGGTTAAAAAATGGATAACCAAAACCTTTCGGCTGTCAGATTTTCATATATTAGTTCCTAATGAACGTCAAAAATATATATTGGTTATTTCAAAGTAATAAGTAACTACGTCTGCGGATGTACCCGCTGGAGAATATCTGGGGTGACTCCCCCCCTCCTCCTGATGGCCCCGGGACATGATCCGTTATTGATGCCAATTCAAAACAACATGACAGATCACCGCATTGACAGATGCTGGTGTTGCGGTGTCTAACTGTCAATTTAACTGAAATGGGACTCCCCACATCGACTACTTAACGGTTACTCCGTTTCAGACACAGAAACATTGAGGTTGTAAAAAATCACGGATCCTCAACATAGGTATTGGGAATATGCGCTATGATTTAACTTTTTGACTGACATATTTAACTGACACAGAGGAAATTTGTAGGCCAGCCATTTTTTTTACGTCTCTGCAAAGTCCAATATTGTATTGTGAGTTATGTCGCCCATGGCTTGGTACAACAAGTAAAGTTGGTAATTTAACCAGCTCATGGCATTACAAAAATAATAATAATAAATTAATGAGAACAGAGCCAATAATTATATTATTGATATTTATTTGATTTTTCAGTTATCATTTGTCAACTTTTAAGGTCAATTTAACATTTTACATATATACAAAATAAAAATTATTATAATTAAATTCATATACAGATGTATATATATTAAAGCTTAAATTATTAATACGTGAAACGTTTGTAATATATAGACGCGAAATAAATCCTAAAAGTGAAATAAATGAATACGTTCTCCATGACTAACTATTATGGTTAACAAATCTCTATTGACTCCATTTAGATTTGAAAAAATATATAAAAAAAACAAATTCTTACCTTTTCACGTTTTTACATTGCCAGTATTGCCACTACCGCTAATAATGTTCTCGCTGACCATCTATTTGGTGGTCTGTGGATGTTTTCCATAAATAGATACAACATTTCTGCTAAAGTGGTGGATTATTATATTTGCGGCATAATAACTCAAGTGTAAGATTTACATTATTTTTTTAATGAAAACACATTATTGTTGTGTATTATTATAATTATTTTTTCGATATATAATTTTTTTTTTGAATATCTTTCTAATTTATTTATTATATTTGTATTACTTTATCTTATTTATGAAGTTTATTTTAGATAATGCTAACTATAAAATAAATATTACACAAAATAATATTATTCCACCCTAAATAAGTTTAAAAACTACTAATTTATATATACCTAAATAATTTTTCATTAATTGTAAGAAATGTACCAAAAAAACATTATTTTTGTTACAGATATTATTATGAAAATTAATGAAAAAAGCACTAAAAATATTAATGTGTAACCAGTGACAAAAGTAGATGTTATTATCAACAGTCAATTTTAAAATATCATGACCGTCCGGTATAATTAGGAGTATCTAATATGTTTCTTTGGGTATACATATATAATTTTTTTATGATGATGAATTTTACAAAATAATGTAAATAAAAATTAATTAAAAAATGGTGTCAATGTTTTCTGATTTAATACAAATGTACTGGAAAGTCCTGACGTCATGTATCATAATAGAAATATAACACCTTTAATAAAATATATTAGATGTCACTAAAAATAAGAGGAATTTGTATATGGAGAACACATAGGAACGGATAGGAAGAAGTCCATGTTCAAATCAAATATTTTTCGATAGCTAGAGTATTTTTTGTATATCTTTCTTGTTGAGTCATTTAATTTGTATTAGAATTTATATAATTGAACAGAACTTAAATGTATTAATTAGAAAGATATACATAAAGAATCAATTTTATAGAAAAATATTTTTGTTGCTACCGGGATATGAATCTGGATCTCTTCCAATCTGGGGAATGTGCATTAACCGATTATGCTATACCAGCCCAGTGCTTTGACGATAAATTTTCGAACCTATATGTTAAACTTTTCAAATTAATACATCTATCGTTCCATTATTTGAAAGCCATCTTTTTTATTTTTACGGAATCTCAAATAGGAGACGCCAGAATTAATAATTCATTTTTTCACAACATTTTTCGATAAAGTTGATTTTATATGTATATCTTTCTAATTAATAGATTTAATTAGTATTAAAAATATCACAGACCTATGTTCTGAATAATTACAACTTAACAATAAGAATGTGTTCTCCTTAATAATAAATTTATATAGTTTGAAATACGAAATTGTATAAAATTATCGTGTCGTAATAATAGTAACGCTAAATGCGTAACTGTATTCTTTTTGATAGATTATTTATGTTTATTTTTCTAAGTGATTCAAGTAATTAGCTTTAGATTTGATATCGAAAGGTGGGTGTGACTTAGGCAAATAAAGTGAATAATACTGAATGAGATTATTCTCAATAGAAATTTCTCACACAAAGCAATACTAGCGGTACATAAGTTCTGGTGCCAACAATAAAGTATGGAAGTGAAGAGTGGAATTGGTAAAAAAGAATAACTGCATGTTGAATGTAGTCGCTTAGGCACATATGTATACGATAGAGACGGGCTCAGTCCAAACAGATTTTTACATTGAATTATATAGTTAAAATAAAATAAATAAATAAAGTGAAGAACATGAGGAAGTGTAGGTCTGTTTTTAGCTTAGTCGATGGAATTAAGAAAGGATCGCTGAGATGGTTTGATCATGTCGACTGTATGAGGGAGTACAGCATGGTAAAGAAAATATATTAGGCGAGTGTTAAAGATATTGGAACAGAGAGAATCTGCAAAATACTTGGCATGATCAGATTTTTATAAATTTTTTAATTATTTTTTTATAATATTTTTTTACAGTTATTAAAAATAATGCCCCCTCACTAGGATAAACCTGTGTCAAGGTGAACCATTGTGTAAATGTTAAGTGTTTATTACTATTTCTATGAATAATTTATGACTTATAAATGATTTTTTTACACCTATTTGGTACTCGTCGTTAGTACCCATTTTAACATTTATTTATTTATATATTTGACAATAAAAAAAACAATAGAAGAGTTATGCACCCTCAAATAAGAAAGATCTTGAATTATGGGGGTGGCTTTCAACAATTATATAATACGAGATCAATATAAACTAGATATAAGAATTTGTTTACAATAAATGAAAAAAGATTTCATACATCTATAATAACACAATATAAAAATTAAAAATATATAATATATATTATACAATATTTGATAAATAGGGAAAGATATCAAATACATAGTTTAATAATTTTGAAGACCTTTAATCCATTTTATAGCTTCTTTTTTATAAGCATTTATATTTGCTGCTAATTTAATTGATATTGGCAGTTGGTTATATAGTTTATAGCAATGTATGATGCATGTCTCTGTCAAATTCCTAATTTGGGTATTTAAAAAATAACATGTTCGTTAGTTTTGCTCCTAGTCTGATAGTTATGGCGAATTTTTATTTTATCCTCTTTAAAAAAATGAAATAATACAGTTTTTTTTATATAATGAAGATAAATTCAATGCAGGAAAATCTTTAAAAAAAATTCTTTGTCTAATTCTTAAATCCATTTTATAATTAGTTTCTTAAATATTGTTCCATTTGTTGTATATTTTATTTCCATTAGTAGTTTGGTCTATAATTTTGTGGAGTAATACTTAATAGTTCTCTGCCCAAATGTTGTTTGTATTTTTGCTGTGTTTTGTACATAAACCATGTAAGAAGGAAAATAAGGAAATAGTGTAAAGCTGATCTTAGTATAGTGAGTAAGATAAGGAAAGGATCACTTCGATGGTTTGGTCATATGGAACGGATAAGCGAATACAGAATGGTAATAAAGAAATATGACTCAAGTGTTGGCATGATCAGGAAAACCAGATACTGAAGGATGGTCCTGTTAGAAGCCTTAATATTCGGCGAGTTTGTATGAGAAAATGTATGAATGGGGATGAGGCGAGAACTCTGTGTCAGGACAGAAGAGTGTCTCGCTCTATCCTCTCTGCCTACCTCCGCGGAGATACGACGTGATGGTTAGTTAGCTAGTTAGCCATGTAGAAAGCTTCAACAACCGAAAAATGTTCATGAGATGTTGTATGAAAGTGAACGAAGAAAGGGTGGTGAAACAGAATAGAAGTGTGTGGTGTTCTATTCTCTCTACCTACTCCTGTGAGGAAAAGGCATGGTAAATTAGTTGGTTATATTTTGTTTTAGATATTATATTCCACTACATATTTAAAATTGCGATTTAAAATATGAAGATATTGAATTAATGAAATAAAATGAATAAATGTTTAATCAGTTGACTACATATGTATATGGTTGTGGATACTTACAGGTAGCACTTAGAGATTTAGATTCGTTTCACACAGAAGAAAATACCCTCTGGTCCAATAAGTATAAATGCCAAGCAGCTGTCAATCAGCTTGCTATCGGCTAGCGTGAGTTGTGGCGGGTTTGTATTCTATGTACATAAACAATGATCGAAATAGAATATGAGAAAATTCAGCAGAAAATTACAGACACTCAGTACATTAAGTGAAATCAAAATCAATACGTCTTACACCTATAATACTGTTAAATATCACCTTTTGATTCAGGGCCGTTGATCTGTTACTGAGTTTCGAAATATAGAGGCTCTTGTAGTTTAGATTGTTCTGAGTATTTTAGAAATGACACGAAGTGAAAGCATTGGACACTTTATCGCAAAAGCTTTTTTGTTAGGTATTAGCGATATTTTGGATGTGTTGTCCTGTTGCATGTTTTTGTTGGGTGGTGTGTTTAGCTTTCCAGTGTACTTGACTAGGTGATTTAACGTGGGCGGGGGCAGTGTGCGCTTCAACGGAGCTTATGGGCGGGTTTCACGCGTCACTAGGACGTAATCTCCTTAGCGGACACCCTGTAGTCCGCTGCAGGGCTGGCGGATTGTGGAACACTGACTTTTCGCTGATACGGTGGACGATTGCCTCCAATTGCCCTAACGATTGTCAGAGTTTACAGAAGGCTCAAACTTTGTACATTGCCAATTACAAAACTTTTAAATTAAAACACAAAAATGTGTTAGTATTGTAACTACATCTTTAAACAGACTTCCTGTAAGAATTCAACATAAACATATAAATATATAATTTTTGCTATAATTCATTCTTAAAAATGTTTAACTCGTGACGGTTCCTGATGTCGGAATATCTATTCTGTATAGCTAAAGGTGATTTAAATAATTTTCACTATTTATTTGGTTTTTTAATTGGTTATTGGGTGTTGGCAGGAATGAAACTGAGCAAAGATTCATGGAAATGATCACATGAACAGAACATCATTTCATTATATTCATTTTTCTGTTTTGCATAGTGTTTCAATCATGGGATTGCGAGAGTATTTTACTTATTTATTATCTTATTAGAATTATTTTAAAACCCTGTTTACTTCTATTCTAACATACATAAAAAAAAAAATATTAATAATTATAATGGTTTTCATATTCGTATGATAGACAACGGATGAACCTGTCCCCTTTAGTACAGACTTCGGTCTAGGGAGACAGTGAACATCTCTTACATTATGAAGGTTGTTCGCCTTTTTTGTATATTTATAAGAATGTTAATAATGTGTAATATGTACGTATATTAAGAACATAAACAGAATAAATAAAAAAAAAACATTTTTTTTTTTATAGAGAATACATTATTATTGTAAAGTTGATAGCTTTATAAATTTGGAATATCATATGTATCAATTTGAACAGCATATAGGTTCAAAAATTTGTCGTCAACCTATTTAGTTGATGTGGCGAAACTGGATAACGCATTTCTAGGGTTAAGAAAAGATCCAGGTTCGAATCCCGGTAGCAACCATTTTTTTTTCGATTAATTGTTTTTTTCTGTACCTATATCTTTCTAGTTGATTAATTAACTTGTTGGTCTAATGGTTAAGACGCTGGACTAGTGATCTAGTGGTCGGAGATTCGCGTTTCGTTCCAGGAGACCAGCAAGTTAGTCCTATTTTCATAGCTCAAGCGTACATTTTAATTTGAAAATAGTAAGAATATTAATAATCCAGTCGTTATGAAAATGGACTGGAAGCCTGAGACCATCCAACAGTTTCCACTCAAAGGTATTTGAGAAACATTGTAATTAAAAAAAAGATGTCTCACTTAAAAAGTAACATATAACGATCAAATCTGACGAGTTTTACAGGTATAGGTGTCAATAGTTTAATCGGTATTCTACCGGCAGTATAAATTTCTAGATTCAAGTTCTAGTATCTTTTTAAGTGATGTATCTTATAATTAATTAAAATTATTCTTTAGTACTTACTTTACTAAAAATAAAATAATTTTATTTTTTGTTACAACTCGATACGAAACTCATAAAATAATGCTAGGTATTTAAAACTGTGATATTTGAATATTATTTTTCAACAGATTGATGTTGATTTTGATGTCTGGTACCTATCTATTGGGAATAATTCTGTTTCGGTTTGAAAGTGAAACGTACAAGAGGCATTAATAGTCGGCGGCAATCAAAGTGCTATCGTGATGCGTATTACGCCATAATCCCTTGCCCTAATGGCAAGTTGCAAACTCACGGGATTTCAGGGTTAAGTCCTGCGAGCTCGGTTGTGTCACGAGACCCCCACCGGGTTCGTAGGAATCATCTATAAATTACACAATACATTTGGGATTGCGTCAAAGAATAAGGGGAATGATTACACTCTGATTGCCAGAGTCATTGAAGTGTCAGATCAGTGGGGATCTAAGTCCGGAATAGAGAGTAGGCCGTGTAACTACCGTGCCAGAAGAACTAGCCAGTAGAATGAAAAGTTGAATTGAAAGAACTGACAGACAAATCTTAATCGATGATTGATCGATTGTTGTGAAGAGGCTAAGGTTCAGATCATCGTTTGGTCGGACAACAAATATAATATATCATCATTATTTATCCAGTGACACTTTAGATCGATTTTTTATCGCCGCCATAATTGGATCAGGCAAAAAGCTTTTCTTAGAATGCGTCACGTCATTTTTTTGTATTTTAAATCCTTACATAGCCCGCAAATCCTCGAAAAGGCAAAGGGAGTGTAAAAGTAGACCGATTGCGCGAAAGTGGCCATAAAAGTAATTGTATTACCTAAAATAGCTGCAATGTATGGCCAAAATAGTAATTTATTTATTTATCTGTAATAAGTGTAATGTTGTATAATATTTTTTTTAAAAACATATAATTGTGCAAAGAATTATTGTTTACAATAATTAATATAAAATAAAATAATAGCATTAGCGGCATAAAAATATTATAAGTTTAGGGGTACATATTTATTTTTAAAGTGTTTTTTGATAGCATTGATTATTTATTTATTTTCATTAATTTTCCTGATGTTTTTAGGTAAGCTGTTAAATAATTTTTTTAGTGTGTAAATGATGTGTTAATTTTTGAGCATGAAAATACAAATTTAAACCAAATACGATTTTCGGTAATAAAATCATATTTTTCTTTTAATATTTGAAGAATAGAATTTCTTTTAAATAGATCATACAATGTTGAATTCTTCAAAAACTAATTTTGTCAAATAATCTTTTGTTTTTTTTTAATATTACTTTTATGATAAGTTTTTGTACATTTTTTACTGAAATAAGCTGATCCCCAACTAATGATGGCGTATTGTAATATGGATACTAGTACAAATTTATTATCGATAAAAATGTTCCGATTCTTAAAAATATGTATATTAATTTTCTAATCTTTTTAACAACTTGACAAATTAGAATTTTATCGATGATTCCTCCGAGATATTTATATTGTATTATATATTATTAAATGACGTAGTATAATTCACATTTCACATAATAAATTAATGACATTCGGTTATAGCGATTTTGGAAATTATGTCACGGTGATTAAAACGTTACATTTGCAATAGACTTACAAATACCAATTTTACTTTTTTTCTACTGCGTCTCTTCTATAACGTAATTTCTTGCAAGATGATGGTGGGAATGGAAATATTTTTCAAACTGAAAAAATATTTTGTGACATAGTTACTTTCACATCTGGCGTCTTATGTTGAATAGCTTTATCAAAAACTTTAGTTCGAGAGTGAGAATGCAATGCTCTATATACATAATTGGATTTCATTAATAAATATACGCTTTAACACCCTTATATGAATGGTAAATGGTAAACAAAAAGGTAAAAGATTTATTATGTTACTGTAATTATTTATTAAAATATCAAAACGACAATAAAACCACAATTTTTTCATTAACGCTTTAAGCGATAAAACTGCACTGCAGATAAAACGATCAAGAAATATGGCAAATTAGTATCAGTATATTTAGATTGGGTTAGGTCTAGTTGTGGATGAAATGAATATATATATTTTTTGCCAGTAGGTAGTAGGTGGCCGATTTAACCGGTTCTGCAAAAGAGTTACGTCACTTACAAGCTCGCGAATCGTTCAAACTTCTACCTCGGGATGCCATCAATCATCAGGTCTCCCCTGGCGGCTAATGGCGCGCAACAATCACCAGAGACGGAGGGTAGAGTCCAGGGGAGGCGGCAATTAAGAGCTGAGGATGTCTGCCTGTTAATGCACTTAATGAGAATCATCCCTCGAATTAGGGCAAGTGGATGCCGCTTGGAAGATCATTATAATTTCAAATATAAGCTTAACCTTTAGTCGATTAGATATTTTACAAAATAAATGTTCTAAGCTCACCGGAATGCATCTCCACAAGCCTGAAGATTATTTATATTATCAAGACTTTTCTAGATATTTGTGTGTAAATCTTTATCTTTCTTTATGTCAGTATTGATATATTATAAATAGTAGACTCAATCAGATGAGATACGGTTCGTAATGCACCTCCATAAGCCTCGGTCTTGAGTCTTGATGCAAAGCATCTCCGCGAGCGAGCCCCTTGTTAAATTAAGAAAAAGCAAATATTCTCAGATCAAATCAGTACCTAACTACAATTTATATAGATGGTTTAAATATACCTACCACGAAACATAAAACTTTCTTACCTTTTGAAATTTCTCGTAAAATATATTTATTTCGGGTGCATAATAAAAGAGACCTAGACGTTTTTTTGTCTATAGTTTAACAATGCTTAAAAACGCCATATTGCTTCCAGATGTTCTTAGACGTTCAACGCAACATTTTTGTGAACGATTATCCTTCATACTTCACACGTGTAATTGTAATGGTGCACAGTTTTGAGAAGGACAGTTCATAATATTTATTACTTTGTAACGTCATTTACTAAAAATCCGCAATGTTGAGGCAAATCTAGTACCCACTCTCTGTCCTTTTTGTCCATCCAATATCTAAACCTTAATCTATATCTGTCCCGCCGGGGGGACAGATTGCATTCTGACATCGAACTGTCAAGATCTATATTCTTTTTTAACGTCCGAAAAAGCAACGCCGTGCGTAACGCTGGGACCGCGAAGAGGAAGTGTTGTCAATATTTTCGAAAGTGCAGTGATCTCTCGGTTCTGCACAACAAATGTGCAGGTCAACTGAAGTTGAAGGAAGCGACGTCCAACCCAAGATCGAGATCCCTTTTGCCAATATTCCTCTCTTGAAGCCAATTCGGGTTGCGTTCAAAATTCAATATTATAATCGATACAGTTCATGGCATCTTATTCCACTACGCCCCTTCTCCGGAGCACCGCGAATAGCTCTGAGATTAAGCGAGCCCCTTATTAACGTATTGGCTGCATACATCCATCGTTAAGATACTCTTCCAGGTCTTTTTCGTCCTAAAGTTGTACACAAGATAATTAACTTCTATAGTCTGTTTATATTTTATGCACAATGTGGGCGAAAAGTGGTAAGAATTTTTTGTTTTCTACCGTAGATAGAGCTTGCCGTGATCGGATTCGTTGCAGGGTTAAGACATTCGTGCGTCGTGTTGTCCACGGGGTACGTGTTCGTAACATTCTTCTTCAAAGCTGTCACAATTGCGGATTAACCAAATCTCTGCTGTATACGTGCAGATTGAAAAGACAAGAGTGTGAACCAACATAATAATGGTGAGTAGCTACAGCTACTAATAATTATTAAATCACTACCGAGAGCGGAGGTTTCAAAATGGCATTCGAATACTTTAATTCGCCACTGAAACAAAGAACGTCGTTTCATCAGATAAGAAATCACGATAAAAGTATAAAATTTAACCTAAAATCTTGATAATTGTTAAACACCCATCATCACGGCAACTTGTTATTTATCTGGCTAAGCTTCGTAACAACTGTTGGCAGTGGCGTAACAAAAAAAATTAACTGTTCGAAGGTTTTTGATGAAACTTTGTGTTTGTGATGAAACATTTTTCATTGTGTTAAATGTAGTGGAATAAAACAGAGATTGACTCAATTTACAAAATAAAAAAAATTAGGCCCCAATGCAAAATGGAAAAAAGTCCCATTTGTACTTAATATACTATGCATTTATTCAATCCATATTACAATATGCCATCATTAGTTGGGGACCAGTTTATAATACTCGCCTGATTCCAGTAAAAAATGTACAAAAACTTATCATAAAAGTAATATTTAAAAAAAAACAAAAAATTATTACCAACATTTTGTGATATATTTAAAAGAAATTCTGTTCTTCTAATATTAAAAGAAAAAGAAAAATATAATTTTATTACTGATAATTGTACTAGGTTTATATTCAATCGTACTAGGGTTATGCTAAAAAATCAAAACGTCATTTGCACAACACCACTATTCGCACCTAGGAAAAAAATATTTAACAGCTTACCCGAAAAAAAAACGGATAAAAGATTAATGATAATAAATAAATAATCTGTGCTATCAAAAAACACTTTATAGATAAACATGTACCCCGAAACTTGTAAACTTATTTTTATATCGTTATTGCTATTAATTTATTATATGCTAGTTATAATATAATATAAAATATGTATGTATATATATATATATATATACCGACCCCTCCTACGTAAATTAAAGTAAGTAAAAAATGAAATTTTTAAGTATTCCAGTATTTCGCATGTATTTGATACATATTTACGTGGCAGATTTAAAAAAAAAATGGTATTCTATAATGTAGGTACTAATAAACATATCAAATACGTGAATGATTAAAAATTTCATTTATTACTTACCATACTTTACGTAGGAGTGTCGATATATTAGTTCCCTATAAAGAACACGACGTTTAATTTTTAATATGTACAGTAGTGCAATGTTCAATGACTAATTACATGAATAATTTCCGTTTTTAAGCGGTTCTAATGATCTAGAGTAATAGCACTCTCAATAACTGCTAACGCAAATATATTTTTGGATGATTTTAAACACTTTCAAATCTGAACCGTTGCATTAGGCACTTCTGTATACATGTTTAGTATTTTCACATATTCTCGTAAAACAGTGAGAAATGATTTTTTTTTAAATATGTAAAATCCGTATCTTATAATGTTGGATTAAAAAAAATATTGGTTATATTGTTAAAATTATCTAAATCGATATTTTGGGCCTCCATTACGTGGGTCTCAATGGGTCTGCATCGGTTTAGTTACGCTACTGATTGTTGGGCAATGCTGTACCGACCGTTCCGTCTGGAGTGAGCCTAAATACGTCTAAGTTCTCATTGTTCTGCCGCGCTAATATTGCCGGCATTAATTACTATGTCCCCCCCAGTTTGAATAAACGCAAATAACACCATTAAAATGTAGCAGTCTTTTGGAAACGGCCCAAACACTGCAAGATGGCGGGCTCGATTGTTTTTAGCTTAATCTTGGGATGCGCTTAATTGTACGATATCAAGCGCATCTACAAGAGTTGTATTATTACGAGAAGCTTCCATTGGTAGGTACTGAACTAAATAATTAAACATTTTGTATTGCGAGCTATCCTTTAGCATACTGCGCTCAAATACGCAATGTATTAGGTTGATCCGAAACATTTTTTTTTGCATTTTTGCCAGCATTTTCTGCCGCTTCTAATTTTATTAAGGAATTTTGACATTGAATAAACATAATATGCGGGGGTAGGCAGAGAAGATAGAGCGTTACACTCATCTGTCCTGACAAACAATTCTCGCCTCATCCACATTTATACATCTTCTCATACAAGCTCGCCGATTGTTGAGGCTTCTAACAGAACCATCCTCCATTATCTGGTTTACCTGGTCGTGCCAAGTCTTCCGCGGACGTCCTCTATTTCTGGTGCCATTCATCCGTTCCATGTGACCAAACCACCTAGGTTATCCTTTCTTAATCTTAGTAACTATACTAACATCAGCTTTACATTCTTTCCTTATTTCTTCAATCTTTACTCTGTCATAAATAGATTTGGCACATATACGCCTAAATGATCTCATTTTTTCTGTTTACTTTCGTTCTTCTTCTGCCAGCTCCAGGCCTCACTTTCATACATCAGTGTCGGTACCAGGACTTCATTGTGCACCGCTAGTCTTGCCTCGGTTGAGAAATTCCCGTTAGATATAATTCCATTCAAATCGCCGTTAACTAGCATAATAAATATTTAACATATAATACTAATAATGAAAATCCTCAGAAATGTTTAGGTACGGAAGGTAAAAAAATAAAAAAGGTGGGAGAAAGGGTGGGGAGGTTGCCACAATTGTTATGGTAAAAGGAGAGCAAGATGTGTTTGTAGATAGAATGATTGGCTAAAATTGAGATTGTGATGGTTCATAAAAATAACTCTTTAAGCGTAGTAAGGCTAATATTGAAAAAGTTAATTTCTCATTATAGTATTTGCATGAATCGTGAATAAATCCATTTTGTATGTAAATTATTCTACTTCTAGGAATGTGGAAAAGTGCGGATTACCGGGTCGATCTAGGTAGTATGTGGAAGGATATAAATTCTAATTGACTGGGACAGTCAACATGGCCTTGCAGTAGTTAAAAGATAAGTATTTGGTCAGCACGTGTTCTTCGATATTCTAGGGTTTAGCAGATTCAAGAGAGGATATGATTGAAGGTTTGGTGGGAGTGGTTCGGGTGTCCATCCGGAACTCCGATCTCCTCAGCCGCAAAAGGAATCTGGAATTGTTCAGGATCTTTGTGAGAGTTTGGGTTTCTAGGTGGGAGTTATTTAGGGGTATTAACTAGTAATACCAATATCAGTGATTTCTTTGTCTGTCTAACAAGTCAGATCGTAATTATTTTGTTTTGTCTTTGTCCCTTTTTCGGGAGCGTGTTTTTTCTTTTTTTCCTTCGACTCCTACTACTGACTACTCTTGTCTTCCTGTTATAGTTCTGAAATTATGTAACTGAAATTTTTATTTGCCATTTTTTATTTATTTTTATTTAACTGCTTTTTGTATGTTAGAATTTCTTATCTACTATGTTTTTTGTGATGATATCTTTTTACATTTATGAATAAATGAAAAGGTCGGGGACAATGAGGGTGTTAGTGATGGCGGCTGTGCGGCTCCGTTTTGTTACTTAAGTGACAGATGGAATTGCACAGCTGTCTTTTAGCATTAAAAATATGCCAACCAGGCGGTAAATGAGAAGTACCATATAGGAGCTTTTGTTTATAAACGGTCCTGGGTAAGCGGTGAGTCCGCCTTCATTGTGGATGTTTGCTGCATCTAAATATGAGTTGAATGATAGATTAGATCTAACATTAAGATGTTGAAGAAACTTATTTTGTATTCGTTCTTATCTCGCAATATATGTAATCTGCCAGGGTTCCAGATTTGAGATGCGTACTCTTAAGTGATAGCGAACGAATACGTAATACAGTATTTTGAAGCAATACGCATGATCGTTCGTTATTGGGGAATAAACATTATTCTTTCTAAAGTTGTCTACAATAGCCAATGCCCAACTCGGTAGCTTTCAAGTGCATCCCATAAACCAGGATATTGATACGGTATTATCCGGAATCACTTAGGCTGCACTATGCACTTGTCCGCCCGCTGACGGCCACGTGGCTGGCGGGCGCCGGGCGGGCGGGGGGGCGGGGGAGGAGGGATCTGGCGGAGGGTTGACGGAGGTCTCTAGTAACTAATAACAATTTGTTAGTCTGGATGCAGCGCGTGAAATAATAATTTTATGACTAACATGGTGACGGTCATAAAATTAATTTTGTCATTCGATGTAACCACTCTCTCATTTACTACTATTTCCTGAGGACTATGATTATAAAACGTATCGTTAAATATTATATTTATAAATAGTTTTGTCAGAGAAGAAATCAGCCGCTTCGTAATCTTAGTTGTGGTTTAGGTTGTAACATATATTCATCTCTATTTTGGTGTTTTTAAAATAAATTAATTCACTCAATTATGTACATATATGCCATCCCGATCGACGACCTTCTTTCATCTTTCTGATAGCTGAAGGATTTTTCTCTTGTAGGATTTGTTAACGAAATGCAGATTCAAGTGGTTTTGACAAAAGTCAAATTTGGCAAATTTACATCGTCAAGTGAGTTGTGCAAAGATTGAAACAAATGATATTCAGAAGGTGCAACATATGTTATGCATATTAAATTTTTTTAATCATTATAATTTAATTATACAATTCATATGATGTAAGTAATACATTTTCACTTTATTTTTAATTATACCACAAATCCCATGGGTAATGATTATTTTGACATCAGTATGGAAAGGACAATGGGCATTTTATTATATAACCCGTCTCAAGATTATCAAGTTACAAAATGTTACCATAATGTAATAAGTTATTGTTTGTTTTGTATTAAAATGCTACAATAATAAAGTGTTCACCTTAAAAAAATAAAAAATAAAGTTAAATACACAATAAAAAGGTATTTTCACCACGTAGTTAATGTTTTGTCTAATTTTGGATAACGGTATGGGCATAAAAAATCTTTTATACAATTCTAAGGACCAATACTATTTATTATTTGTGCGCTTGGGAGGAAATAAGAAAAATATTACTATACCAGTATAAAGTCATTGGTAGATTCTGGGTTGACCATATTACTAATGAAAATGTATTACAGCGTACAAAAAAGTTAAGAGAATCAATAACAAATATCAAGGAAAGCTGTATGCTCAAGTCACATTCTTTGCATTAAAAAATATGGTATTTTACAATTAGCTATATTTTTATTTTATATATTTTCTTATTTTGACCAGTATTAAAAATATAAAATTTATGTGCATAAATTATCATATTTTAATGAAAATATGATAAAAGTATGGGTAATTACAGGGCTTACAATCTGTCTTCGGCTGGCTTAGATTCTCAGTGTGACATATATGCTGTTTCAGGGAAATGAATTATCAAATTTAGTCCATAGGTGGCGATAGTGTAGTGGTACTACTCGAAGTGAGTCCACATACATACAACTTTCAAAAAATTTGATAGATATGGAGATTGATTAATGGGTGAGAATGGTGAATGTTATATTTATATAAATTGATCACTTAAGTAGTTACCCATATTTTCATATATTTCCATTAAAATACAATAAAAAATATCATCGTCTTAATGAGATTTCTATTATTTGTTTATTTAAAAATTCATTATACAGGGGGAGGTAGAAGGCAGCAGAGGCGTAGTTAAAAATAAATTATCTTTGTGTGATTTCAGAAGGTGGTTCAATATCAAATCTTGATGATCTTATATAAGATAAATCAACATGCTGTATTATGGTCGCCAACCTCCGATAGAAGACGGAAAATGAAGAAATCTTGTAAAAAATTGTATCCGCGCTATATTTTTTTGTGTAAGCTATGATGCCGAATCGTATGCGTGCGTACATCCGTACACCTTAGAGGGAATAATGCAAATAATGTATATTGCGACTGATCTACTTACTGACACCTTCCGTTAAAAAAATCATTCATAGTGTTTTGGAACAGCACTTGAAACAAAACACTCAATTCTCTTGTAGCGTCCATTTTATTATGTCAAAAAACTTGTACTGAACTAATTTGTAAAGTAAGATTTTTCCGAAATTTCATATTTTTTCTCTGAATCACAATTATATTCTAGGCAATAGTAGGTATACGTACACTAAAGTAGTATTTTCGAAAAAAAAAAAAAAAAAAAGACAGCTAACCCTCGCTACCAATTTCAAATTGAATTTTATTCGAATGGTTGTTTAATTCTATCAGGGGCTTTCGGCAGCGACACATTGCGAATTGGACGGCATTAACGGGAAACGGTCCGCGCGGCGCAATGTTAATTTATGGACCGGATGATTGGTTACCGCTGCATTCACGGCCCAACTATCTGGCTAACGATTGCACACATTTTGCGCGATATCACCCCGATTTACAATATCATTTATTTATTCGAATTGTCAATGGCGCGCCCCATATATCGAGCCAGTCAGAAAATGCCGATAAAGAATTGAGAATCTATTTAAAACTAATTTATTTATTCGATATAATTTTATATTCTCTACTAACTAGACTTACTCAGCTTCTGTGTGAGGTTTTCTGGGGTATTGTATGTCCAACCTATCTGGCCAACGTTTCAGATCCCATCGCAGGGTCTATCATCATCATAATATAAGTTAGCATGTTAAGTATTGGCTTGTAATATTATGACAAATGAAGAGTGTGTATATGTTTTATGGTAATACTGTACGAGTTGACTGTGTGCATATTGAGGTTATTTAAATATGATTGACTCGTGATTATGTCTGAAGATGTGAGACAGAAGCTCCTAACATCTTCTAGTTTCACACGTGTTGTTTGTATGTCGCAGTATAGGGTGTCTGTTATTGTAACTAGAGCAGGGTGTAGAAATGATAGAGAAAACACAATTTCGTTTATTGATGTGATGAATTGTAGAGTTAAATTCGCGTTGAACTCTGGAGTGACTCGTTCGAGATGCTAGTGAATGGAGATGTATATAAGGACGGTCTGCGGAGGAGTGATCGCTAGCTGCTTGGGCAGTATCCGTCTCTGGTGTATATTGATTGATCGCAGAGTCACCACAATAACATTGGTTGGAGATAAGTACAGAGGAGTTTTTTTTTAATTATTTGAAAACACTCAAAGGTTCTCAAAATAATATTCAAAGTTCACACGATAATTTTCAATTTTAAATGCTAGTATAATTTAAGATAATGATGGTATATCGTTACTTGACTGTGATTGTGACGATGATTGGTAACTGAGATTTAATTGTTGGAGATTTACATTTTAGTGTATCAGTCATTCATTGCTCGAAGAATTACGAATAATTGGTTACCAATCAACGTTATTAAAGAGTTTATATGTGACACGCCCTTGAGGTAAAATTTTTGTGAAAATGGCGTTATCTCCTACGTGAATTATCCAAAAGTTTTAATATTAATATTATTAAGGCGGATAGATCAACAACAAATTAATGTACTCGTATAATAGATATCCAAGGATATGTGTTTTAAGTGCAATCAGCGACATCTGAGGTCACAGAGAAGAAGATGGCACGTTCAGAAATGAATATCACATATTATTTTTCTCGATATATAATGAATACGTACTTAGACCAAAAAAAAAAATAATTACATATTTCATATTTAAAGCTAATTGAAAAAAATAGATTTCTTCAATATTAGCAAAATTAATTTGTGGCCTCATTTTATATGAATAATTAGAAATACTTTGATTAAACCACTATTTATTCATTATTCTATATGTTTCGATACCTATGATATCTTCTTCAGGAAACAATGTCAAATCAACCAATCAAACAAATTTAAAAGGTGACTAATTGCAAAGAGGATTTGGTTATTTATAATATTAAGCTCGCTATTGACACTTTTCACTTTATATTTAAAAAAAATCTGGGGTCTACAAATTAATTTGTAATGATTGCAATTATTTTTATATAGGTAAAACTTGCAGAAATTTTGATATTAGAATTAAGGAGCATTTGAGATGCCTAAATAACAATAACTATTCAGAATTTTCCAATCACCTTTTGGAAACAAACCATTCTTTTGATGGTTTAGAACAAGGGTTTAGAAATTATACATACAAATACTAGAGGTTTACAGTTAGATAAATTTGAAATTTTAGAAATAAGAAAAAGTGTTAATAGCAAGCTTAATATTATAAACAACCAAATCCTCTTTGCAAATAGTCACCTTTTAAATTTGTTTTCATATTAGTTCTTACTTATTCACCATTTTATAGTTTTTTTTTTATCTATGCTTGTATTTTTTAATTTCAGTATACATTGTTTCCTGAAGAAGATACCATATGTATCGAAACATCGGTTTAAACAAAGTATTTTGTCTAATTATTAATAAAAAAAAAGATACGTTGTTTATAAACTTGTATTAGTTTTTCCACTTGAAAATTCATTTTGAAAAAATACATTATAGATTAATATTTAAAAATAAGATTTTTAAAATAAATTTTCGCTTCATTTTCTGCATGGAAGAACTGCCCGCTATTAAGAAAACAAATTTGCAGTTTACCTTAAACTAATTTGCATGTCAAACATTTAATGTATTAAATTACGTGATTCGACTGATATCAGAATGAACATACGTTTGGTAGGTAAAAAGGATTTGAGCGGAGTTGATTATTTAAGACATGGTATTTAATATCTAATTTTTTTGGTTCAAACTACATCACTTCGAGGTGTGTTCTCATATAATAGACCTGTTTCCCTCATGCTAATGATATAGGTCTGTTTATAAAATGGTCTGGTACTTCACATAATTGTTGTATCCGCACGCATTATTAAAAATGAACATTCAATACAACGTGCACCGAGTAATTTGAATGTATTTAAATAATTTCGGAATAACCTTTAAATTTTGTGGTAGGTACGTAAACATTTTGTTAAGTGTTTGAATATTTTAAATCTCTACTACCTGTATGAGAAGATATTAAAATAGTGAAGTATTAATTACTGTACATTGGCACAACGATGTGCATCTGAATGTATTTAATTATATTTATTTTTATTTTATGTATAACAATAGTTTTCGCAAGATGTTTTAAGAAATAAATATAATAATATTTGAAGCAGATTTACAGTGATCGATGCATATGGAGATTTATATTCACCGCGAAAAAAAGCAACAGTTTTCCAATAAATTGACAGTTGCACGGTCCGAAATATTTTATTTTTGAAATCTCACGATAAATATAAAATATTTCAATACTTTTTTCATGTTTCGTTTTTCCATGTCCTGCGTTAATAAAATGACACGTGCGCCATTTTACGCAAATAACTGTGCCAATAAATCTACGTGAACACATTTTTTTCATCCGGACTTGAATGATTTGATATTTAAATTGCTTAAGAATAATTATTATATTGTTTACTGTAAAAAAAAATATACCCGCCCTCGTAACGGGTGCGCATCCCTTCAATTTACACTCACACCTACACCCTACTCATCTGCACTCTTTCGTCTCTCGCCCTCTCGCCGAAGGGTTGTCAAACAGTATGTAGAAAATTTAACTAATATATGGATTCAACCATCTTATCTCGACTCATATTGATAAATTAGACGATTAACCCGTACCATGCACGGTTTTAGGGTATAAACAAATTTTTATGTCAATTTTTTAATAAATAATAGCCACATAAGGTACGATAAATCGTCCCGACACATTTAACTGACAGCGGAATATAAAAAAATATAAAATCTTCATTTTGTGACTATTATATATTCGACCCTAAATCAGGACGTTGGATAAAAATAAATAATTTTATTATTAAATCATTAGAGCGTGGGTCTCATTTTATTTACAAAACAGAAAATAATGCGACAATGTGACCTAATTTGTAATAATATATTATTTGTTATCACTATTGAGGCGAGGCGACATATGTTTTTAGACTTACGGCAGATGAAGATTATGGAATATTTACTTTTCAGTTCGGATGAAGTTCAAAGCGTTCCGGACAGATCTGCGTTTTAATTATATTAATAGTAATAATTATCGGCATGTCTCTGACATATGAAAAAATAGTTGTGCGATGCTGTATTTTGTATGTGTTTCTGCCATAGTGTCAGGTTCTCAAAAATGAAATTTTAATGTGTGGCGGACCTCTGCAGCGAACAAATAATACGAAAGAAGTGTAACAACAGGACAATTTTACAAGCGATACATATAATTTAAAACATGTTTTTTTTAAAGTTACATTTTTTTACATACAGATCGAGAAATTTGTAATTTGGTTCAGAGGAGAAAACGATACCTAAATATATTGTTGGACTCATTACAAACATGTTTCAGAAATTCTCAACCTTACTGGCAATCTTCTCTTCATATAAAATAAAATAGATAATGCATGATTAGTGAAGTGTGTACTGATTTTTAGCTACTACTGTCGAGGCGAAAGCTTGAACGTGAAGGTATTTCTTAAAAAAGCATATATTACATAAATATAAATTAAATATATAAATTAAAAAGATATACATAAAAAATCAATTTTATCGAAAGATATTGTTGTTGCGCCGCCGGGATTCAAACCTGGATCTCTTTCCAAACCGGGGAAGGTGCATTATCCAACTATGCTACAGCGAAAATATTTTGAATTAATAATTCTTGGCGTCTGCTATCAGATTACTCAAAGGTATTTGAAATTCCGTAATAAGGTAGCTGGCTCTTTCAAATAATGGAAGGATTAAATGTATTAATATCAAAAAGGTAAAATTGTCGCTAAAAATATCGTCGCTGTAGCGTAGTTGGATAATGCACCTTTACCGTTTTGGAAAGAGATCCAGGTTCGAATCCCGGTGGCGCAACAATAATATTTTTCGATAAAATTGATTTTATATGTATATCTTTCTGATTAATATATTTAATTCATATTTAAAATATCACAGACCTATGTTCTGAATAATTACAACTTCACAATAAGAATGTGTTCTCCTAATATATTACATACACTGTGAAATACAAAATTTTACAATATTTGATTTATTTATTCACGACTACAATACAAAATACTCGTACAATAATATTTTTTATTAACATATTCATTTATACAATAATATTAATTAGTAATAGTAACAATGCTTAATTAAACACTCGTACTATATATGATATTTAATTAGATTTCAATTAAATAAAACCATTGAAAAGCATGTTAGGCATCAAATAAATTCAGTGTTTTAGTTAGAGCAATTCATTAAGTTTCTAGTCTTAAAGGGTTGGAGATTTTCTCAGATCAGTAGGGGTTGATATTCCTTCCTAGTTAATACAAATCCTTTCTGAAACAATTTTTTAGCAAGTTCAATAATATAATTATCGTAGTCCGCTCTGAACTAAATCAAAATACTAAACACACGACAGAAAATTACAAATTTCTTGATTTGTGACAATATTGTTTATAATTAAAAGGAATAAATAAAATATATCATTTAATATGAATTTTACTGAAAATATTTAGTGTTTTAATCGTGACTATTTTTTGACGATCACAAAAAATTATATTATTAAAATAATTCATGACACGGGAGGGTCTTATATTCCATTGTGTCATTCAGCCGTTTTGTACCGGTTCGCGTGAACCGGTTGTTAAATACAGTTCGCCGAACCGGTTGTTAAACGCTACCAAGTTAAGAAAATACCAAATAATAAAACTAACTGTAATTTGTTGCTGAATTCAGATATAAAATATGACAAGAATTGAATGACGAATATTCTTCACTTTAAATTTATTTGCTGCATCTGACGGCGCTTCGATTTTACACCGTGTTTAGATGTCGTGTGTATTTTTTAAAGCTGTTTAATTAAATAACAAACAATTTTAAAAGTCGAAAGCGGTGATGTTATTAGTGATTTATTAATATTATGTACTCAAAGGCAAGCGAATTTGTGTGTTACAACTCATTCAAAAATAATGATCGCTTCAATATTAATCCAAAAACTAATCAAATTTACTTCTAGTATTTTATTACACATGTTTAATAACAAAACATATAAATACTCATCTACGTATTGCAAATAGTGCCTAGATGCTATATGAAAAAAAAATTAACCGGTTGTTAAAAAATTAGGATAACACAATTGCTCTTCTAATTCTATTAATTTATAATCGTGGAATGAAACTTATACCTTTATCCACATTATTCAATAATAATTATATAATTGTTTATTTATATATATAAATATCTTTATATATATAAATAAATAATAATATTGATGACTGATGTTACCCTTTAGATGTTTTTCCTAATGGGTTTGGTTATTAATAGTACTGATGGTGAACTGAATTCTGGGAGGATAGCATGGCGCCACCACTTATGGTGAAGATCGATCCTGCACCGTGATGTTGTTATCCATCCAGAACTATTACAGCTTGATAGATCTCCTAATTCGAGCTTCCTCCATTCCCTTAATCTCCCAGGCTTATGTTAAGTTTTTCAACTATTATCTGTTATGACTAAGTAAAACAGGCGGTTAGTAATCAAAGTCGGTGGTAAATGGTGCCTTTATTGCATGTCTGTTCGAGGGGCACGCTGTCAGTCTGATCTTGAAACGATTCTTCGCGAAAGAGAGGCAAAGTATGTTGCTTCACGAAGAAAGGAACTAACGCAATTACTGATAGTTTAATCGAGAGCTTTATGGATAATGTATATATTATGAAAGGGTTCGGATTCTGGAGTTGGACGTAAAGATAATGTGGTCGTTACTAGATGTAAAAAATGTAAAAATAAACATTTCGTATCGGCAAAAAAGTGTTTTACTCCAAGATTTGAGAGCAGAAATTATAAAATCATGATTTATAATACGTATTAATATTTTAATGTCAATTTAATATAAAATAAATGTTGGAAAGTGATAAAAAAATAAGCTGGACCGAAATAATTACAAATGAGAAGGCTCTGAGGAGAGTGCAAGAAAGAGATCCATAACAGACATCATCGAAAATCGATAGGAGCATTAGATAAGATACATTTTTAGTCATATTTTAGTCATTATTTTTGATCTAGTATGTCTATTTAAAATTTTGCATCATTCAATTGATGGCACTGATTTATTGCGACCAATCAAATTCCATGTACCAGAAATGCTAGAATTATTTCACTTTATTACTGTAACAATATTGGGACGGTTGCTTAGTTTAATTCTCCATTAAACAGATTTCAAAGCTTGGGTAACGAGTATGCGGATGTTGCTGATGCATGGAACATAGCATTACCGGAATATATATGAAATCTTACATGTTTGTTTATGACTGACAGATCGGACTGATTGATTTGAGACCAACACAAGCTATAAATAATAATTAGTCGAATTTTTCTTATGTATATTTAATTATTATGTATGAATAAAATAAATAGATTTTGAAAGGTGGTGCTTAATAAAATATCTATACTTTGTGAACTTAATGTAATTTCTATTTCCTACATTTTATTTTTACTGTGTATCATTTTTGTCATATATTTAAAGATTTATCTTTAATCATGTAATTACTGTTTTTATTCTATATTTTTCATTTTTATATTGCTTGATGTATTACTGTAATATATTATGTCTAGTGTTTACACAATTTATAATAAATAATAATAATGTTTACCTCAGAATAGATATGTATTGATAGAAATATTGAGAAAAGAAGACAGAGAGGAGAGCCCATATCGCAATGCATTTGTGGAGGATCTGCTCGTGCCCCACAAACATGGGCGCATAAGCATTCATCTCACAGCCATACAGTTCAACTGGTACCAGCAGAAAACCAGACAACGATACGAGGAAACCTAGAATCGACCACTCTTCTCCTGGCCAGTTCCTCGGACACATTTACTCGCACGCACCTCAGCACCGCCTTCAGTGAACTACGTTAATCTTATAGTTTTTATAATGTAACAAACAAGTGTAAATTTAATTTGTAAGTAAACACAACTATCGTAAGTACTGTTTCATTCATAACACGCCCACTTTAGCCACAAATACTAGATTCTATATTGGTAACTTTTCATATACATACGGGGGAAGCGAAGAGGTATATAGCTCTTGATTCACATCTTTCTGACACAAATAATCCCTATTAGTGACCCTAACGACCATATGATTATGTAATCATTCACAGGGAGGCATGACGATAATGCATCGATTGACACATGCAGTTCGTTAACCCTTCCCAAACCATGCAGTAACACGAGTCTACCATCATAATAAAACCTGTAATGTTTCGGTAAATACATGCAACATAAAATTCATATTTTAGATAATCCTAAAGAAAATATTAGCGCTCAGGAATGACTAGTGAAAAACCAATTATGAAAAGGCACTCGTACAAAAACAATTATTTTTCCATTCAATCCGTTGTAAAATTAATACGTTGGTAAAAATACAATTTGTGATATGAAACACAGAGATCACACACTATTTTCACAGTGAAAAGAATAACAAATATACAAATGTAAGTTTTTCTTTCTCACTAATTAAATGAAGAGAGATAAGCAGTAAGGACACATTGTGTAGAACTTAATGAATGAAATTATGTTATTAATCATTTTTTCAAAATTGAATGCTCAATATTTAGAGTTAATTCGTGCCATTTAAGCTAATAAAAACAATTTTTATAACTGTTATTTACGGTAACACGAGTTGACAGCATGGCTGCGTTCGGGTATATTTTATCATGGTATGGTAAAGGTTAATATGAAAGTAAAAAAGAAATCCACTTATACAAAAATTCTACTTCTTTCTATTTTAATTGTTATCAAAACTGAAAACGGTTACAAAACATAATAATTTTATAATGCTCTTAAAGTGCACCAGGTATAATTTAAAAAAAAATTGAATTTTCATTAGGAAATTTTTTTAGAACACATTCTTATTGTGAAGTTGTAGGACATAGGTCAGAAAATTAAAGGTAAAAATTTTTGCGATAATGGGTTGTTTGATCGTTAGTAAAAGAATATTTACTTCTCGAAAGTACATCCCGTAGTTACTCTGCGATATCTGATAGTAATTTTACTCTGCGATATTCGATAGTTAAATATGGTGGATTTTTCACAGCTACCCAAAAGTCATCTGACATATTGATACTTTGAAAGCTGTAGTATAGGTCAATTAATCATTCAGTATCCCGCTATTTTAGTGATAAGAGTTCATCCAATGATGATCTCGTTGTTTAATATACATTATCATACGTAATACGAAAAAATGCCACTACCAAAGTGACGGTTATCGAACACCTAGGCGAAAAAATCTCGTAGATAATGCACAAAATATAGTAAATTTCATGATTTTTTGTCACACCTATAGACATCTCTATCTAAATACAATAGTAAATTTGACGTTCGAATAACCCGCAAACAATTTTAACCACTGGCGTTAGTAAAAAGTTACTAATGATCACACAACCAGCCCTTAGAGAATTATACAGGCAGTTTTGTTTTTTTCTAAATAATGATTTGGTCTTTGAATTTTTGCAGTGTTATAATTAATTTAATTCGAGAAAGAAAGATCGATGCTCTCACATAAAAACGACAAATAATATTCTTATTGCATGTTGCGTATTGCTTTAATATGAGATCAGCCTGAGGCTAGGAAATGCATCTTGGTAGTTGCACACGAGTGGTGCATAATGGCAAAATTGTACCGTAATGATGTAGGTTTGTAGTATAATCCAAGATATAAATTGAGTAGCATTAAACACCGCTGTAGCTCTAAGATGCGAGTAGATTAAGGTGAGGTAACGTGTACTAAACCTTTGAGTAGGTACTGAATAAAAATTGCGGGGTGATAAAGTGGCCCTGGACTCATCAAATTAAAATAACAATCAAACCAATAAGTATCTTTTATTTGAAATATGGTCTAATGGCTAACACTATCTTTACAAGCAAGCTTGAAAGGAAACTGATACATTGCGTTAGAGTGAAGTGTCAATTTCCTTTGAAATACGAATTAAATTGATGTGTAACCATTTAATTATTTATTGTGTATACGATGAAACCCTGATTTTAAGTTTTTGATGGGACCAACAAAAAAAATATAAATGGGATATTAAAAAAAAACGATTAAATTATTTTTTTATTTATAAAATCAAACAATGTTTTTGCTGCATGTTTTTTTGTTGTTTTTAAATACTTAGTTCTTTAAATATTATAAATTAAATTTAAGGTATCTGGTGGTACATTACTAATACTAGTAAAATATGCTTCGAGGCCTTCAATATGCCTCATGGCATCGTCCTTTGTAAGAACTGGATTTGTGGAATGAGCAGACACTTCTTCTTCGTAGGAAGGTTTTTCTTCTGTCAAGTTTTCGTTTATACGACTGTCCATTATTTCATCAATTTCCACTACGTCCGATGTCTAAATAAGCCTGAAAGGGTAATTCATAATTTTTTCCCAGCCATAAATGTTGTCTACACTATCTCCTACGCAATTTTCTTGCTGATTACAGCTTGTAACAATAAAAAAACAATACGTAAAAATATTACGTAGGCATGAGAATGAAGAATGAGTATAAAAGATAAGAAAATGACAAATACACTCTCGGATCTATGGCGTATAGCGAACTGGCCGAACGAATTTTAATAAATTTGAGACGTAAATCTCGTGCAAGACAAACGTAAAATAGGGTTTTTAATGTACTGACATGACACGGGACTGCAGAAATAAGATGCAAATTAAGAGAAAACGTGAATTCCGAGCATGTAAAATCGGGATTCCACTGTATATGACTATATATTTTTCAAAACAAAATACTTACTGCTCAATTTTCTGCCAAAATCAAACTGATATGACATTACCATTTCCATTGAAGGGATATGATTAAGAAATCCGGATCACGTTGATAGTCCAAATATTACGAAGCCTACAAAAGGACAGTTTTTGAAAGATGTACCTTAATTTATACCGAGTGTGATATTTGAAATATTATTATAAATTAATCATAAATTATTAATGCAATGTTATGGAAGAAGATATAAATAATATTTTAATTTGATTAATCTATTTCATCATAACGTCATCACAACGTCCTAAGATTTTCTATCAAAATATAATTATAATTAGGAAGAATTAGCCTCTAATTTATCTATAATTATTGCTATTATGTTTTGTGCACATACAAATAACTGAATAGTTTTAAACTAAAAAGTTGTACCTATATATCAAACAATGATACTGTAGTAAAAAATAATATTTTTATTCTCTGCACTTTTTAAAATATGTGAAGAGAATTTTCAGACGGGCAATTTTCTACAAAGCCTTGATAAAAATGCAAAGAAAGTTTTCAAATTAAGAATGCCCGATATGCAGCAGAGAGGTAGAAAATTGCAGTTTGCCCTTCAACCCTTGGGGTGCGTATACACGAATAAAAATTGTACCACGAAACTCACGTAAATGATAATACATAGACAGTGCAGAGCGAGCCGTCATTTGTTATGTATTGTATTTTGTACATTGATCAAATTAACCAACACATGTTTTCCAAAATAAGGTTTCAAGCGTGTGTATATCATACATTACCGGTTTTTATTTTTAATTGAAATATTTTTCTTTTATATTATTATATTTTTAATAAATATTTTAAGTATTTGTAAAATCAGTGACAGGAAATTGGATAATCATAGATAAAATAAATAGAGTCATAAGTAAAATAGAAAATAGTAAAATCTGTGTAGACCGGAAATTGGATAATCAACTTTTCGAATTATGTTTGCGGCAACATTATTTAACTAAGTATTTTAAAATATTGATTTAATGGTGGAAATTAGCATTTAGCAATATGCACGAGGTATATAATAGATGGACAACGCTGTGTAATTTTTTTGGCGTGGGGGCAGAAAGATATAATTTTTACTTGTCTACTATGCGGTCAACAACCGTACAGTTGTACGTAAATTAGAAAACTAGTGGACTTAAAACGGTATATAGCAGGATCACACCAAACCGTCTTGTAAAATTATTATGTCTAGTGGTGTTAAAATATTTGTAACTGAATAAATTTAATTTTAAATAATTGTTGTAGCGAATAAAATTCTACGAAAAATATTCAAATTCCCTTCTATTGAAAAAAATAGTTTATTGACAATTTAAATGCGGAGGAATTTTATTTTAAAAATACGTCTAACTCTACAAATTAATTATCTGAGGATACTATTGTAGTTATTTTTAAAATGATAAAAATGGCGGAGAGCAAAAGCAGCTGACTTTACAGCTAACACCAATAAAAAAGAAATAGTTATGTTCAAATGTGAATAGATTTACACAATGAGAAGAAAACTGCATTAAAAGTTCTATAATTTAATTTGCGTATATTTTTATTCATAACATCTATTTACGATATTTATACGATCAAGCCGATTAAATTACTTTTCGATATCTAAAGCATCACTGGACGATACGACCGCACTGTATAAATTCACATTAAACTTTAAAAACCCGTATTTCAATATTGTTTTATTGAGGTGATTATATTTGTGACCACTTCAAATATCGGCGCTATTGACGTTTGGCTGATGTGTCTTTTCTTCTACCCTGTATGCAGAAACCTGACCGCATATCCGCCTATCGGCTAAGTAAAGACATGTTTACCCAGAAGCCCCGGCCGTATTTACCTACATAAAGCTCCGAGCGGGATCCTCTCCAGCCGCCCTTTGAAGTGGCTCCATCTGGCGGCTCCCGGGTTACTCCCGACCATGTTTTTTATTCTTCTTAATCGCATCTTCTTACATCTCGCCGTGTCATGATTATTTTTTTCTAAGCGTACACTTTTCTCGGTCATTAAAGGATATAAAACTTTAGAACGAGCATTTAATAACACGATATTGATGGCGTACAAAATGCTTTATGGCCGTCGTTTACTGTGAACGTTGTTCGGTTTTGTGTTCTTAGATCGTAGAAGGTTTCGTTACGACTCGCGCTACTTTCATGTTAGACCTACCGATGGTGTCAATTATTATGAAACCGCCTTCACGGATATTATCAAATATCAATTCTTTAAACGGAATAAAAACTATTAGTCAAATTATTACTCACTAAGGCTAGGAAGGCTTTTTAAAACTCATACGCTATATGAAAAAATGATAATTAATTGTTATTTTCTCACGTTTGCAGTATTATCAGATGTTTTGCTTTGTTATCTAAAGTATTTATGTCAATTAATTAAAAATATTTATTTCATTTATGTTAAATGATTCCAAAATAATCTAGCCTGTCGTTCTGAAAATAACAACATTGTTAAGAATGTTAATTGCTATCAAAACACTCAAAAGTAAAACAACTTATAACATATATCTTTTTGTCCATGAATTGTATCCATTTAAATAATTCAGATCATTATCTTCTGTCAAATTTCAATATTTATATTGTTATGTAGCCAAAATTGGCCCCAAAACTATTAAATATGAAGACATTAAATTGAATGTGAGTATATCTGTCTGTTAGACCGACAAAATTTTGCGTAATTGCTTTTTAAGATCCTGCTTAAAATTCCATCCCTCTAGCTATCGCACTCTTTCGCTATAATGTAAGTGTAGATATGTTTATTACATTTAATACCATCCGTTCGAAATTTCGTTCAGTTCACTGTAGGGTCTTTAGAAAAAAATAGTCCCGAAACCACTCCCCTGGTCATGTCGCCCACTCTCTGTCTGGACAAAGTGTTGTATCACAAGTAAAAAGGTTTTTATATAAAAAAAATTAAATCTCCAAACGTTTTTACGATGGTCTCGAGAAGCACCCAAATCAATTCGTTAGCTAAACACGACTTGAACGCACCGTCGCGATATAAACGCCCAAAATCCGTCCTCCCAGAGGAATAATTCACTGCGCCAGCTAGCAGTTTCCTGCAACCTGATTATTAATTGCAGCTTGTTATTTTATATTGTTTTCAATTCTAATAATAAAACTTATCAGGCCTCAAAGGCATACTACCGATGGTAGGGCAAGGGGTTCGTCGGACCCGGTACCCCGTAAGACATGCGAACAATGACAATGACATAAAAAAAATTAACATTCCATCTATGTATTTAAAATTGTAACTAAAAACCGGGTTGGAACCGCTAGTATTATAAATCTGTCCCAGTCAATTATAATTAATATCTCTCCACGTACCATCTAGATCGACATCGTACATACAAAATTCATTCATTCACCGGTCATGCAAATACCACAATGAGAAATTGACAGAAATTGACTTTTTCAACATTAGCCTTACTACGTTCAAAGGGTTCTTGTTATGAACCACCACAATCTCAATTTTGGCCCATTATTCTATCTATAAACACATCTTGCTCTCCTTTTACCGCAACAATAGTTGCAACCTTCCTACCACTTCTCCCTCTTTTTCTCTTTTCATTTATTTTCTGCATTTAAACATACCTATGTATCTAAATATTTTTGTGGATTTTCATTATTAGTATCACATGGTAAATAGTTAATATATTTGTTATAATATGTTTACACTGTCAAAATCCCTCAATAAAATAGAAATAAAATAGTAATTAAAACACGATTGCTAAGCTGCACAAATATGTGATTATATACAATTATTTTATTTTAAATGAAGTACATAATTTAAATTAATTGTGTTCTAAAGTAGTAAAATAGAGATGAGTTTCCTTTATATTGATACTCACAACTGCGGTAAGGTATGATAGCGTATTAAATGACCGAATGGATCTTCATAATTTCTAGAAAGATAAACAGTGTTCTTATTAACCATAAAATGGTTATTAAAATATTTGATTACGATATGCGGAGAAGAGTTATTCACCGGCATCAAAGGACTCTTCAGATCGTCAGGATTCATGCCTTGCACGTCGTAATTCACTTCTCGAGAAAAACTAGAACGATTAAACAAATTCTTTTGCGTTTAACAATTTGTGGACTTGACAGATTCATGACAAATCTGAATTATTAATGTTATTATTGATAAAAATTAGTCTATTTTAATATAAATCTTGTTTTGTGACATAGAACACGTTTATTCAGCGGGTACCCCAGTAAAACTGCATTAGAAGTAACGTAAAAGTACAAGAACTGCACTATAATCTAGTGTTTTATTTTTACGATACGATACCAGGCACCTGAAAATTTATTTAAAAAAAATCAAAAGTATTTAGGTGACGCCGACTATCGATCACACTACCTCTCACGTGCTAACGCTTTTTGATATACATTATTAACATCAAATTTTAATATTTTCATAGAAAGCTATCACTTTGTGGTTTGACATATTATATTAAATAAAATAATAACAATAACTTTGTATGAAACCACGAAATTTATTATACGTCAACCGGTTTCGCTTATCTCAAGCTTCATCAGGACGTATTTAAAACTGAACATAAATTTCGTGTTTGTTATTATATCAAATTTGAATACTAAAAAACTATTTCATTTAAAAAATAGTTAACCCTGGTGAAATTTGTTGCAAGCTAGTATTAATAGAGAGCTTAAGATATTTTTAAATGTCAATTTTCATTTCATATTTTTGTTTTTCGATAGTGTAGTGGTAAGTAAATATGATATGTAGTAGGCCGAGGTTCGGCTCTGGTAAATTAATGAATATTTTTCTCGAATCAAAAAAATGCATTATATGCAGGGGTGGTATGATACACGTGTCAGAGACACGAATCGCGTTTTTTTACTGTGTCTATTTTTTTTTTAAATGATTCAGCAGTGTCTCCAGTGAATTTAATATACATGATTTGACAAAAATATGTGAAGTGCAAATGATTTCTCGCGAGCATATCAATTATGCGCTATTTTGTATGAGTCTCCCGTTTATTTACGAAAATCATTGTCATCGGTTTTCGAGAGCGTTCTTTCATCGTTCAACAATCAATATTTTGACAATGTCATTTGGGCCAACTGATTCAGAATTGATTTGCGGCGTCCGTGATACTGCGTTTTGATTCTTTGTTCCCATTCTAGGCGTTTACACTCCCATCATGAAGTGGAGAAGATCGATCGGCCCCGGACAATGAAGTCCCGGCCGCGGTGCGGGGTGTTGCACCCCCTGCGGGGTGGTTTCACAGATGTACCCTCTAGAAAGAAGTGTGTTTGCATTGGCCTTAATTGCCACATCAATACGGCACACAGGGGTGGTCGCCGCTGGAACTTTCTTGTCTCTGAGCGGTATGTTGTATTCAACCCACTTTGTTATTTCTGTCTATATTAGGGTGGTCCGGTAATAGAGGATTTATTAAACAGTCTTAGATTCAGCTACGTTTCTTAATACTCTTATATTGTTTTACAGCTTTTATCTGAGGGATTAAGAATTTTTTTTTAAATTTCGGTGATACATAAAAATCTGTGTCTTATTCTTCTTCTTGGAGCAATTATTGCAATTTATTAAATGAAACTAAGCTAGACTAAATAAACACTCATTAATCAATTAATTTGTGTCTTATTCTTTTTCTTGGAGCTATTATTGCAATTTATTAAATGAAGCTAAGCTAGACTAAATAAACACTCATTAATAAATTGATGCACTTCCTCCATAGATGCGTTTACCCCGACTCACTTAGTCAACTAAGGTGAATCGGGGTAAATGCATCTACGTCTCCTAATTAAGTTAGAAATTGGATTTCAGTGCCGAAATCTGTTAAAAAATGTTATAAATCAATATTTGAATAGACAGTCCAGGGATGGTGCAAATTGAAACATTAGTTTGATTGTAATACCATATAAAATTATAACAGTTGTTTGATGTCAACGTGTGAGTTGTGTGTGCCTTTTCAATCTTTAGTATATCTCGATAATAGTTTGTGCCAGGATGTTGGTATTAGGTAAATAGCTTTATTTTGAGTTAAAGTTTGTGATGTATATATTAGTTTTGTGAGACCAGATACACTTACCCCATAAATTTTACACCGTGGGGTAAGTGCATCTACTCGGTGATTGGAATGGTACCCCATATATATTTCAGTATGGAAACATTTTCAACTAGCGATGTGTAGACAGTTACATTATTGTTTAAAATATTTAAACCATTTCAAAAATATTAAAGACCAAAATAACTAATTCATATTGTCATTAAGCAGATCAGTAAAGACATTTTCAATATTTTAACGGTTTGTCAGAAATAATACATTCAGATGCTCTTACCCTAAATGTGGGGTAAGTGCATCTACTCGTCCAATTTTCATAAAATGCTTTCAATATCAGCTATCTTAAAGCTTGCATTCCGATTTTTAAAGATTTAAATTAGGAAATGATTATTTCATAGTCATACCATAATCTTATGAAGTATGAGAACTGTTCAAAGTTTATGTCGATGATTTATATGTCGCACTTACCCCGATTTGGATCAGGTGTGCGCATAAAAAAGCTTTTGTGTAATAGTAAGTACCAATACTGTTATTTGTGCGCTGGGAGAGAAAATAATAAAAATATTACCTTACCAGTATAGGGCCTGAGTTGACCACATTACTACTGAATTAATACTCTTAAATATGTCAATTAAACTAATAATAACTATTAAGAAAAGATGCATACGAGTATTACAGTCATACTCCTCGTAATGAAAAATATGATATTTTGCAACTCATTATGCTGTATAACCCCAGAAAGTGGTTTAATGTCCAAAATTTTGATAATCAACATGGTTGCCAACCTTCGATAGAAGGCGGCACATGAAAAATAAGTCTCGTTAAAAATGGTGTGCGCGCTGTATTTTTTTGTGTGCACACTCGCACACTTTAACGAGAACATTATAAGTATCATAAAATTCTTAGTAACTATTATACTTACATATACAATATATTTTTCTGTTGATCTGTAATATCGTAACTTTTATTTAGTGCCCGATTCATGTTGGCAAACTTCCTTCAATCGATCCTACTAATTAAGTATTATTATAATATTTGATTTGTATATTAAAGAAAAAAAAAAGATGTAAAACAGTATATTGAGCTGGAATTTTTCAGTTTATATAAATATTTTACGGTTTTGACATAAAACGATTATAAATTTCATAGTACAGTGGAACCTCTACATTTGTCATTAATCCTTTCGAATGTAGAAACAGTTTTTACTATAACAAATAACTGAAATTCAACTAATTCGTTCCCAGCCCCCAAAAATAGTACTTGAGATTCCGTAATAAGGTAGATGGCTCTTTCAAATAATGCACTATGCAAATAATGCAACTATGCTACAGCAACAGTACTTTTAACGACAAATTTTCGAATCTATAGGTTACACTTTTTTAAATTAATACATCTATCGTTCCATTATTTGAAAGCCATCTACTTTGTTTTTGTTAAAAAAATTGTTGTCAAAAGTACTGTCGCTATAGCATAGTTGGATAATACACTTTTTCCGGTTTGGAAAAATCGAATCCAGGTTCGAATCCCGGTAGCGCAAAAACAATATTTTTCATATCTTTCTGATTAATACATTTAAGTATTTAAAATATCACAGACCTATGTTCTGAATAATTACAACTTCACAATAAAAATGTGTTCTCTTTAATAGAATACATTATTATTGTGAAGTAAACTTTACCTTTATGGTACTGAGGAGAGATGATGGTAGACGCGGAAGAGGAGGAAAGTTACTAATATTTAAAAAGATTAAATTTAAACATCAGGTAAGTCTAATTCTAGTGATGGTTTTCATTTGTCGATGATTCAGTAGCACTCGATTTAGCAAAGAACTTGCCTAATGTTGCCTGTTTTTGTCTGTTTTTTAAATCGTCCATGAAGTAGTCAATCACATTACCATTGAATCCATTTATGTTTTGGTTGATTATGAAAGCATTTGGGTGTCATTTTTCGACCATATTTTGCGTTTTGGCCCAGTTAGACAGCATTGCTGGGCGGTGGAAGTGAAAAATATAGATAATATTAAAATGAGACGAATATCGAACCAGACGAATATAGAGTACTTTTTTTCTCTTCAGATGCACTACGGACATCTTTATAAATTTTTAAATTTAATATCTTTTCAGTTTCTTAATGTTTTATTTAATTTTACATTTATATGTTACGTTTACACTGCAGTTTTTAGGTCATGGAAAATAATATTTTATAGTTTAAACGACATGTTAAACTGTCAGAAAAACTTCGTGTGTAGATAATAAATATTTGTGTTTATTACAGTTGGGCACTTTCACATATGTCAAAAATGATAAAAACACTCCACAAAACTACGTATTAGTTTACGAGTGTTATATACTGATAATAATTTTTACTGCTTATGAACATATCCATTATTATGTATTTTATTTGAATGTTGTCATTTAAAACTAGAAACATTGTCATGTTTATGAGTGAAGTTAAATTTCTGCCACATTCAAATTGTTCAACATAGAATATGTTTATTATGTCACGAAAAATGTGATTGAAAATTTCGTAATATTTATGTTATTTCACTTTTACTTTTCGGGCGACTTGAAATAAAAAATATTTTTGAGACGCAGAGTATCGATCCCGGTACCTAAACTTAACGAGTGCTCTATCACATTGCTATTCATTTCAAATTTTTTATATAAGCATATAATGCGGATTTTTTTGCGTTAGAATATGATGCGTAGATTTATATTCTTAAGATAGGTACCTAATTTATTATTTATACACTATTAACATAAATTTAATACTAATGTTTAATTTCATTAAAAAAAATAGTTACCCCTGGTGAAATTTGTAGTCAGTTAGTATTAAGAAAGAGCTTAAGATATTTTTAACGGCTGTTTTAATATCGAATTGTATTTATAGGCAGGGCAGTGATAAAATGATCAGTATCAAGAAGGTCATAGAAATTTTAATTTTATTTGTCTAACTGAATTTGTTAATATTACAAATACATATTTTAACTATGCAATAGTGGTAGTAAATGAGTCAGAGACATGCAATGCGTTATTTTAGTGATCATATACCAAATACATCGTGACCTGACATTTTGGTTAAAATTGACTTTTTATATCAATGCCCTGATAATAATTTTCTCTTTAAAATTTGGTTAAAACATGTCAAGTTTCTTTGTAGTTTAGAAGCAATGAAAATACAAAGATATATTTTAATAGTACTTGCAATATTTTTTAGAACAACAACTGTTGATTTAAATATAAATAAAATATACATAACAGAAAACAATATTTTTTATTCCTCTAAATTATTAAATATATATAGCGAAATTTTTGTTAAAATTCCACCTCATTGGCGATGAACCAAATTCCGTCTAAATAATGAATGTTCGTAACTTTGAAGCTCAATATCTCAGTTTGATATAAATTTAGATGACACCTTGTTGTTCCAAGGGCACGACACGTTCACTTGTTTATATATTTAATGATATTTATAAATTCGTATATTATAAAAATATTATTAAACAAAATTCACATGTACAAAATACAATAAAAGTGACAAAATGGCTTCACGAAACTAAGATATTAATTAGTTTACAAGAAGCTGATAACGATATTTATCAGTACATTTTTTTTTATACAGTGTGCTACAAATATGAGCAGAGTTCTAGAGTTATACGCTACATATGATATTACACAATTTGTATTTATTATTATAAATATGATAATATTGATGTATTTCATATTACTGGTCATAGTCAAGTGAGCTAAAACGCCATCAAAATCAAGATTAGATTTGAGGTAGCAGATTCAAATGCGCGGTCGTGCAGTTATTTTAAAAATTATTTAATCAAAACACAAATCACATTATGTAAAAATAAATACTTATTAAGGAGAACACATTCTTATTGTGAAGTTGTAATTATTCAGAACATAGGTCTGTGATATCCTAAATATTAATTAAATGAAAGATATACATATAAAATAAAATAAAATAATAAAATGTTGTTGTCGATAAAATTGATTTTATATGTATATCTTTCTAATTAGTACATTTAATAAATATTTAAGATATCACAGACCTATGTTCTGAATAATTACAACTTCACAATAAGAATATGTTTTCCGTACTAATATATAAGTTGTATAAATGTGTCCAAAATTTATTAAAAATGAATTGTTAATTCTGGCGTCTCCTATATATAAATAAAGTAGATGACTTTCAAATAATGGAACGACAGATGTATTAATTTGAAAAGTGTAACATGTAGGTTCGAAAATTTGTCGTCAAAAGTACTGTTTACTGTAGCACAGTTAGTTAATGCACCTTTCCCGGATTGGAAAGAGATCTAGGTCCGTATCCCGGTAGCAACAATAATATTTTTCGATAAATTTGATTTTATATGTATATCTTTCTAATTAATACATTCAATTACTATTTAATAAATACTTAATCTATCGTCGGAGTTGTATATTATAAAAAATAATAAAATATTGGTCATGGCGGGGAAGCGGCCACTATCTAGTATTTAGTTTTATTTCAACTAAATCTAATCAACTTAATAATTCACATTCTCTTGTGATCACATTATTATCGACAGTTCTGGAACACGATGAGTGGTCTGGGTCAGTCAGGTAACTTAACATATCAACAGGGTACAAAACAAATGGACCACCACTTAAAGATTACCACCAAAGGACCTACCCGCGGGGAGCTAGGAAGAGCAGGTGGCGCTATTAGGGGTGTGCCAGTTTAATTTATGACTGTTCCTGAAGACATCGCAAATATTGCCAATTGAGATATCCTCGCCGCAGCTCTAGTGTGTTGAGGTAAATAATGGGTTTAATACAAGACACATTTGGTCAGTTATTGGTCAACCAAGGATCGTTACTTAAAATGCATTGAGATAGTTTGGGCTTTGAAATGTTTCAGATTAAGATGACTTCTTAGAAGAATCAGTGCGATAATACTTTTTTTATAAATCTGTTTATAATAATAAATAAATAACGATGGTTAATTCAATAAAAATGTACTTAAAAAAAAAAAATTGCTTCAATATTGTTTTCATTAAAAACTAAGATAACTAAATAATATATAAAACCACACTTGTTGTACCTATGGTTAAAGTAAAATTTTAATTATTCAATCCCGTTCTTAATAAATTATAAAGATGTTTGATTTTTTCACGTACAAAATTTGTAAAGAATCTTCTTCTTCTTCTTTCAAATACGCAATCCAAACTTCAAGAGTGATTTGTGTTATTAAACAAGTTTAAACATTATTTCATAGAAAGCAGTACAACAATATTATAGAATAGGGAATATTGCGTTACAAGTAAATACCATTGACGTTCAAGAAATTTGCTATTATATAGCTTAAATGTGGCGAGTTAAGGGAAAGAAGATGACACAAGTTAACCAGGAGTTGAAAATTACCATTGACAAGATTATTGTAAAAAAAACCTGTGATCCGCAATGGACAGGCAAAAAAGACATGGTTAAGGGTTGTAAAGAATCTGTTATAAAAAATGTTATTAATGTATATTTTATGTTAACGCCCGCATCACCAGGCATGGTATTTATAATTAATAAAAAATATTATGTAATTAATTCCATATATCAGTGTCGGAAGTGAGGCCTGGAGCTGGCAGAAGAGGAACGAAAGTAGACTGAATGCAGTGGAAATGGGATCACTTAAGCATATACGTGGCAGATCCAAGAGTAAATAATGAAGAAATAAGGAAAGAATGTAAAGCTGATCTTAGTATAGTGAATGAGATTAAGAAAGGATCACTTAAGTGGTTAGGTCATATGGAACGGACGAATGAGGTGAGAATGGTAAGAAAGATATATGACGCAAGTGTTGATGGCGCCAGAAGTAGAGGACGTCTGCGGAAGATGGGAAGCCTCAATAATGGTCTAGCTTATATGAGATGTATGAATGTGGATGAGGCGAGAACTGTGTGTCAGGACAGAATAGTGTGGCGCTCTATCCTCTCTAACTACCCCCGCGGGGAAACGGCGTAATGGTAAGTAAGTATTAATAATATTACGCTGTACGCCAGTAACAGAGATGTGAGTTGTTTATAAAAATGTTCTTAGGTTTTCACGACCGTTCTGTGTATAGTTTTCTGGGCTAATCTGCCGTGTATATGTGACCTTTCTGACCGACGTTTCGGATCCAATTGCAGGGTCCATCGCAAGGGCTTTATTTATTCTTCCAAATATCCTTCAAATGCTGCCGATCGAAGCTTGGCGCCAAGATTATATCTCAAGTATTGATGACATGACTGAATAATCATTACTAAAGTTTCTAACATACACTGAAAATCTTCGGCATTCTGTTCCAAAGCTTATTTCATATTTCCACTGTATACATACTCAAACAGTTTAAATATATATATTATTGGTTAGTCGTACATGGTCAGTTATTTATGTGTTGTTATTATACGTCTGGACCAACGATTGCAGGAAGCCCCGGTGGAATCTTGGTAGCCCGCTGCGATGGACCGATCTCATGTGATACGTCTGTCACGTCCCAATCCTGTTGAGTGATGGTGTATGGACAATGCGGGCTGGTGCACGATCAACAGCTGACCGCGGCGGTCAGAAACTGTTCAGGTATACCTACTGTCTCTACGTTGGTATTCTATTTGCAGTGGCGTGCAGTAGGTATAGATTTAGATTATGCTGTTACCAAAGATATTATACAATTGTATATAATATATGTACTTTCGTTTAACCATCGTCTTTAGACAAAATTAATCCGTCGTATAAACGACCCTACCATGTATTTATTTGTTATTTTAGAGTACTATTAATAGTGTTTTTATAGTTTTAGTTTTAACGTAAAATAATATCTTCTTAGCCATATAAAAATCAATTAAAAAAATGTATGAACGTTTTTAAGAATTCTTTTATTGTTTTAGTTCTGCCAATCGCTTTTTATTTTTCCCCAAATCAAAAACAAATTCATGCACCAAATGCACCTCGAACGCAAAGAACGGCCATGAAATCAACACGTTAAAAACGGATCAACCGAAAAGAATTTTAAATTCAGTAAATTTCCAATTATATAACTTGAGTAATTCACTAGCTTAAAGATAGAATAGAATAATATGAATAGCTCAATGCGATGAATGCAAAAGAACGCCATGACAACAGCGATGAGTTGTCGTGGTAGTTCTTAGAACTAAGCAATTCAAGTCTACTAGTACACAGATGGCGCTAATTGTATATATTTTTTTCAGTTTATTATTTAATTCCAATTATTTAATTAATATTTGTTTCCCAGAATTTTTAGTAATGCACAGCTTTTTTGCTTATATGCACTGCAAGCCCCTGCCTATTTGGTTGGTATATTATGTACGCGTGTGTATTCAATTCCCCTTAGCGTGATGGTATTTATGTGCGCAATTATATTTTTATTGACTTTTATAAAAGCAATTTGATTTAGCCAGACCAAATATTAGGTGGATAGGTCTAGTGATGAGATCAAATATAATTGTGATCAACTGCAAATACAAATAAACGTACATAAAGTCTGCTCTGAGACAGGTGTTCACCTAGTAGGGCAAATACGGGAATATATATATTTTTTATTTTAATAAGTTGTATTTATTAATTATGTAATTGTAAATTGTAATTATACGTACCTACATGTAAATGGAGAAATGCATAAAATAAGGATGAAATTACACGAAAAAATTGCACATATTCAAAATTTCATACATTTCAAGTTTTTAATTTTTATGATGAATTTCGTATTGGTAAAAAATAAAGGATCATACCTAATCTAGCCTAAACTAACCAAACTACTAACTTGATCTAACCTAATCTATTTTGTGTTTTTTTCATGTATTTTTTATAAACCAATATGAAATGTATAGGTACTTTAATTTTTTTTTTTAATTGTTATTTTGTTTATGTGTAATTTTTGTTGTGCGTCATTTTTTTCTTATATATTTTTTATGTTAACTGATTGAGTAATGATTGTGTATCAACTTAATGCAGCTAACTTACCATCACACCGTTTCACCGTAGGGGTATTCAGAGAGGATAGAACACACAGTTTTTATTTGTTTGAGTTAATTGGATTAGTTAAATCGTACAAAATTCATTTGTTTGAAAATAAATAATATTTTTACTATCAAAATATAGATTTTACGGAAACACTGGACTTGCATTGACCGCGTAGTGGCCATTAAAACCACCCGTAGAGCCTAGTAACAAGCAATCGTAAAAAGAACCGATCGCATAAATAAAGACTAACAACGAACTCTATAGAAATAATGAGTTGTTAATATAAACTTTAATCTATAATATTTATTGCATGTCCAATGGGATTTTCCACAAAATTTCTAACGGACTTATGTCCAGTGTCATTATTGATCGTAAAAATATTATTTGCTTATCGATTGTTCCAGGGGAGGTCTTTATGTTGACTGCTTCACGGCGAAGACAATAGGTAATCATCGGAATCGCAGCCGGCACGCCTTGCGGCGTCCACACATTAAAGCTAACCCAATACGTATACACACACGTGTCTGTGTTTGTACATCTTGTTGTCATCTCATGTTGATTTTTTAATCTCACCGACCATTAACCAAAATTGCTTAAGTTACCTCGAAGCACAGCGACGACACTGAAGATTAAAAAAAAAAATTGAAATCATATTAAATTTAGTTAAACGAAACATGATTATTTGTAAAATAGAAATAGCTAATAAAAATCCGTATGCTATAATAGAGGATTGCTTAAAGTCTATTTAGTTATGTAGCTTTTGCATATTTATTCATTTATACACGCCCTATTCAGGCGTTAACATAATTTGTAAAATAACAGAAAATTTTATCAGAAGTCCAATACGCAAAAAAAAAAATTACATAATGTCAGCATGTTCTTTCACAATCTAAATTAAAAATAAATACAAAATGCGAAGTAAAGCAATCTATCCATCACTTTTGAGCTGAGACACAAAAAATTGCAATAATGTAGTCCTATAAAGAGTTAAATTTACAGTAAAAATGTCGACTATCTCCGCATATTCATTCCCCAAATAATGCATTCTGGAAACTGCGGAGTTAGCTAATGCATGAGTTCTGACATTATCACTGTAACAGAATAACGAATTGTGTCTCGATGACCTCAATGGTGCGTGAAAGTCAAGCAGACCAACAATATGGGACAGTCTATCACACCATTGATGATTCTGTATAGAAATATAAGGTCGGTCACTGATAATTTTAATAATTTCAGACGGCTAAGGAGATAATCATAATTTATATCCTCAGAGCGTATATTTAATTTAAAACTAATGAATCATAGAAACTTTTTCTGGATTCTTTCAACCGCCGTCGAGTGAACAGTGAAGTGTGGCGACCATATGACCGAATTATATTCTACCTGGGGTCTGTGTGCACATTGTCTTAATATTGTTTTTAAATAGTCAAACTTAGCTCTTTTTGACTTAGCTGAGCGTTAACATAGCTTTTTACATTGCCATTTATATTAGAATTCAATCTATACCCATCTTCGCTACTCAGAAATTTAAATGTAGAATGTGGAAACCATCTTGTTTTGGAAGGTGTTGTATTTTTAACCAGATTAAAGGGATTTACATTCATAATAAGAACTGCATTAATAAATATTTTGTTTTTTTATGTTCCTATCAGTTTTTCATTGATTGCAACAAGTATTCTCTATTATAGAAAATATATTTAACAGTATTTGAATATGTCCAAGAACACACAATTACTGGATTTTCACCTACAAAGGCACTGTTATTAAACAAATAATAGATATCTCATAGAGACGAAGCTATTTTTTATTAATGGAAAAATATGGAAGTATGGGTAATTACAGGGCTTACGACCTATCTTCGGCTGGCTTAAGTGATCACTTTACACAATGTAACGTTCACAATTCCACCCAATCAACATAATTAATAATATAATTTCAATTCCACATATTAACATACATACAACTTTCAAAAATTTGATAGCTATGGCGGTTGATTGGGTGGAATAGTGAACGTTTTATTGTTTAAAGTGATCACAAGTGAGTGAGCCCTGTAATTACCCGTACTTCTATATTTTTCTATTAATAAAAAATAACTTCGTCTCTATGAGATATCTATTACTTTTTTAATATAATTTTAGTTTTCTATTATAATATCTGCATGACTCCCCCGTAGCTATTGGCAATTAATTAACGTGTAGGTTATAAAACAGCTGATAGGAAATTGAAATATAAAAATGACAGCTATTTGAGAAAATTTATCTCTGAGGCAAGGGTAGTTTCTTCATTATGCTTCTGACCAAGTAACTAAACGACAATGTAATTTCCTTTTTGACGACTGCATCGTTCGTTATAGACTTACTAAGTATTTTCCATTACTCTATTTGATCGTGTAGTACTCTTTGCGTGTATTATTTTTTTAATATTTTTTTTCGATAAGTACCTGCCACATAATTACTGGCACGTAAAATAACATATTTTAATCTTTAGATATGTGAGTTTGACTTTTATGAGCATTGAAGAAAATATGTTGTCATTATTACAAATACGCAAATAATACAATGTACAAGTTACACACAAAGTATTAAATAATGTTACATACGCCAGGGTAGTAAGTACCTATGATATATATTTATTTAGAGGAGGACTCTCGGGGGTGCACACGCGAGCCCCTTGTTAAAATAAGAAAAATCTAGTATTCTCAGATTAAACCAGTACCATTTCGTCAATCGGTTTTTTTAAAGTAGGCATTATTGAACATAGGACTTCGCCTTTTTGAAATTTATTGTTAATCACTTCATTTATAATTTATTATGTAAGATGTTCCAACAAAATGTAGGTGATTTGTTTTTATAAATGCCGTTGGTATCAATTGTTGGGCACTTGAATTTTATACGCACGAAAATGATATTATATAATGTCTACACGATAGTTGTCGAATATCAACTTCCAAAAAGCACCGCTAGAGAAATGGCGACAATTTCAAATCAGCTACCTCATGTCGGAGGATACACGATAATAAAAAAGTCCAAATCAATTGTCTAGAGTTCTAGAGGATAATACGTCAAGACTTATTACTTGTAATGTGTAAAATATAACATTTGATAGCTTTTATTATTACTGGTTAGGATTGTATGAAAAAGTGATAAAAATTCCACCATAATGCCGTGAACGAATAGCTCTGAAATGATCCGAGTTCCTTGTTAGTATTTTAACATAATGACAGGAATCATAATAATACAAATTTAGCGAGAATTTTAATAAAACCATTGTGTACGTGGATATCTGCGATATACGTCTTATAAAATACACGCTCTCTGATTGAGTAGGTACTATATATTAAATGTCATTAAACAACGGACTGAGCGTGTATAGAACACTTTACATTTTTCGTTCGAACATTCCGCAAGAGAACGAACATTTGTCTCCTTCATATTAGACCCGACCGAGAAGTTTATGACAAATGTTGCTCTCCGGCCGCGCGGACGCACACCGAGTCGGCTGAGTCATAGCTCGTCACTTCTCAACCCGACGCGCGACGTCGCTGAGTTAAATATTATGTATATATATATATAAGGTTTTAATTTTATGTCAGTAAAACAAATAAATTCGAACTATTCTGCATAGACTTCTTTAACATTTTACATTCTTAACAGAAATTAAATACTACATTACAGTTATCTTATAGCACAATTGTTAATTCAAATATTACAAAAAATGTCATCCATTAACGCTAATTCGTATATACCAATGTTCTTAACGACATTTGCATAGTTTAAAAGCGATATTGTATTTCGTTGATATCCGTTCGAGCGTATAATACATGTTTACCGTACAACCAAGTACTTTGTAAACACGTTGCGAATGCCGCGCACTGGTGCATGTCAATTTTGAGTCATGCGCTTTACATTGCATTAATTAAATTTGATACATTTTGTTATTTTTTCTTAATTGCAACTCTTCACATTCTTAACTGTTTTAATGTATTTTTAAAATATATACTTCATATTAGCTTTTTCTCAGTCCTTATCTCTATATTGTACTTAAAAACGTATTTGTAGGACTATCTGTAAGGGTTATTAATAATTAATAATTGATGAGTTTAGTAGGTATATAAATATGATATTACAAGTTTATAATATGATTTGATATTATAAGTTTATAATATGATGAAAAAAAAAGAGATCTTTAAAAATATAATTCAGCAAACAATTTTCCTGAACCGAAGTCTCTAGAACTAGGATTCATCACATCGAATAAAACTGAATTAATAGTTCTAATAACAAAACACTATATATATATTTTTTTACCTATTTTTATTCCTAATTACTATAATACAAATTAAATGTATTTATTAGAAAGATACAGGTATAAAATCAATTTTATCGAAAACGTGCATTAACCGATCATGCCAATAATAATAATAAATTTTGGACACATTGATACAACCTATATATTATTAAGGAGAACACATTCTTATTATGAAGTTGTAATTCTGGCGTCTCCTATCGGATTACTCAAACGTATATGAGATTCCGTAAAAATGAAAAAAAATAAAAATGACTTTAAAATAATGGAACGCTAGATGTATTAATTTGAAAAGTGTAAAATATAAGTTTGAAAATTTGTCATCAATCCAATGTGTTGGTATAGCATAATCGGTTAATGCATGCGGATCTTTCTAATTAATATATTAAATTTATATTAAAAATATCACAGACCTATGTTGTGAATAATTACAACTTCACAATAAGAATGTGTTCTCCTCAAAAATAATTATTATATTTCATAAAAATAGTTTATTAATACTTGATCTTGGTCAATGGGTTTATTTTTTCCACGTTTAGGAACCACTGCCCAGAAATCTGTTACTCCATATTTGTGTACTGATGTATTGGCCATGTCCACAGCAATCCATACAATAGGAGGTCCACGTCTCGTGGGAGATCAGCTAATGAATGCCGCTGCGTGTTTGGAATACCTTCGATCCTGTAACCCGTGTATACGTTTGTCGACCAGGATGCTTCAATAATCGTCCACTCTCTAGTTTATGCTAAACAAACAATGAAACTTTAAATGAATAATAATATTCATGTATCAAGGAGCGTAAACTATGTCTTCAATTTTAGTTCGTGTTTAAGAATGGTAAAAAAACAATACACTATTATGTAACCTGATTTGAACGGTACATTTATAAATTAAGTGGAATGCTCTTTTACATTTACAGACAGATGGATACACTACCATCGGTCGTGACGTCAGTTCAATTTTTAAGTTAAAAACTTAACTTAAAAATTGAACTAAACAGTTTAAAAATATCTAAAAGATAGAAAAACATATTTTTATTTTTAAATCAATAAAAAGATAATTATTTTAGGAGAACACATTCTTATTGTGAAGTTGTAATTATTCAGAACATAGGTCTGTGATATTTTAAATATATTTAATTCAAGCTGGTCATATTATTTTAAAGCGATTAACCAAAAAATTTCCTAAAATATGAATTAAATATATTAATTAGAAAGATATACATATAAAATCAATTTTATGGAAAAACATTGTTATTGCGCCACCGGAATTCGAACCTGGATCTCTTTCCTAACCGGGGAAGGTGCATTATCCAACTATGCTACAGCGACAATATTTTTAGCGACAATTTTCGAACCTATATGTTACCTTTTTGATATTAATACATTTAATCGTTCCATTATTTGACAGAGCCATCTACCTAATTTTTACAGAATCTCAAATACCTTTGAGTAAACTGATAGAAGACGCCAGAATTATCAATTCATTTTTATTAAATTTTGGACACATTGATACAACTTTATTATTTTAGGAGAACACATTCTTATTGTGAAGTTGTAATTATTCAGAATATAGGTCTGTGATATTTTAAATATGAATTAAATATATTAATTAGAAAGATATACATATAAAATCAATTCTATCGAAAAACATTGTTGTTGTAAGGTAGATAATCAAAAAGGTAACATATAGGTTCGAAAATTGTCGCTAAAAATATTGTCGCTGTAGCATAGTTGGATAATGCACCTTCCCCGGTTAGGAAAGAGATCCAGGTTCGAATCCCGGTGGCGCAACAACAATGTTTTTCGATAAAATTGATTTTATATGTATATCTTTCTAATTAATATATTTAATTCATATTTAAAAAGATAATTGCTTCCAAATCTTTAATGTAATTTAATTTACATTTTCTTACTACCGGTAATCCTTAGTTTGTATCAAAAAGTGTTGATATCGACTGGCCTTCTCGATCACCTGATTTGACGGCTCCCGACTATTTTATGTGGTGGTACTAGAGAGGAAAAGTCTACTCAATAAGTTTACAACAATTTCGATACTACATGACAATATTCGAAATGAAATTGCTGAAATAACACGCGAAGTGTACAAGAATATTATAAAAAATATGGTTAAAAGAGCACGCGTTTGTGCCGCTACCAGACGCGCCCATCTGACCAATATCACATTTTATAAATAATTGTAATAAACCACATAATTGAAACACAAAAACAAAATTAAAAAATTATGTTTTACTTTCTAGTTATTTGTTAACAACATCGGCCTGGAACATAATATTCACCCCACAAGTGTCACTTTTCTCATCATCATCATCATCAACACGATCTCAACAATCTAGGATGAGTCATGGCTGCTTTCGAGAGTTATCTCCACTAACCCAATATGCCTAATTGATAGATTATTTTTCTCAAAACTCAGAGTTCTACTACAATGTCGACCAGGTAACACAGTTTAAGGCTGCCACGTCTCCTACGTCCCTCAAGAGTGCTGCACAACACCTTCTTCGCTGAATCCTCATCCTCTCTTCATTGTACTCGTCAATCTTGCGTAGTGTCCCGAATTTAATTGATTGTACCATACTGACACCCTCATACATCATATAGTATTTAATTTCATTCACCAGGCGTTATTTTTATATACTAGGCCCAAAATTCGGTGAAATTTATTTTTCCTTTCTGTATCTTCAAATAGTATCTTTTTATAAACCAACAATAATTAATAATGACTTGTATTTCTAATATAACTCACAATTAGTGCAGAATGTAAAAATGCAGATATACCTATGAATTTTTTGCGCTCATCGAGTATTGAATCTACACATCGCGAGTGCTTTAACTCGTGTCGTCGACGTAATAGTAAATATATTTAGAAATAATAAAACCTCATTTAACCGTGTTTCCACAATAATTTTCATATTAAATTCCATTATTTTAATAGCATGATAATTATTTGATGGCGGGGTGTTTATGTAATGTTTTAACAATCGGCCGCGTGCGGTGTGTGGTGTGTGGTCCCCTGCGGAACATTTCACGGATGATTCTCGATTATTCCACCGGTCCATCTTCCCCGGGCGGCAGCCCAGCACCGGCAGCCGGCAGCCCAGCATCCAGCATCCAGCAGCCGACGGCTCAGGCCGCTGTCAGCGCCGGATATGGTAATGCTGCACGTTTAACAGTTACAACTCCCGGCCGCGTCAGAGAAGTATAATAAATGTTAATGACAGGTTGGCGAATTTTACTGCGGCGGATGTTGTATTGATTATCGCCCGAAGGTTCAGAAAAATGCTATGATTGGGAGATATGACTACCGCTATTAGGTATGTACTTAATATCGCGAACAGAATGTTAAATATTTTTATGTTCCCTACTAATATAATAATGACTTGTGGTCACATTACTTTTTTTTGATGTGCTGAATTAAATTAACTAAAATCGCTATTTGTAACACGAAAATTACATATTAATTTACTTTTGTACATCTGTAGGATACATCTATAGATGATCAAATATTTCAATAAAAGATATTAATAGTTTAATAAATAATAAAGTATGTTGGTACCTCTTTCATCATATATATAATGACGTGTGTCTGACGAAGAACATACGTTATGTGATGTCAGAGGTGTGGCATGGCGTGAAATATTTCTCATTAAGATGTACTTCTATTTTTTGTGTCGCCTTTATGTATTATAATATTAAACAGATTTCTGTAAATAAACTGTAAGATTAGTAAACTGTAAGATTATGTAGATATTTTAATTTTGCAAATTACATAGATGTCAATCAGTATTATTAATATATATATATCTTTCAGAACAGTCATTTCAGGTAACATTGGACCATTTTTAGATGTTTTTTGATGATACTTTTGTTTTCACAACCAGCCAGCCGTTTAGATTATTAGGGGTTCTTATAACTTCATTTAATTAATTTTATACATGAAAACATGACTAATACATACGTTTTACGATTGGTCTAATGTTGTATTGATATTTGGGTGACATTCGACTTCAATATTTTTGATAACCAAACTTCATGATTTTTAATTGAATAATCATTCTGATAACTACTATTACACTAGGTATGGACTTAGGTTATGCTGCTAATATCGATGGTGTAAAAGCAATGGGTATTATCATTAAAGGTTGTATTCATCATTCACTCTTTCAGGAGCATGTTTTTGTGTAAATATACCCGTATCGCACAGGAATTTCTCGCCGAGCAGGCGCCATATTAATTTCAAGGTGTAGTCATCGGCGCGGCGCCAAAAAACCTGTGGGATAGATTTAGGAAAACAATGACGTATTAGAAGAACGTCTCAAGCGGCGGGCTGTCGCCGTTTTACGCATGTACTTGCAAAATGACTGTATGTATTGTAATGAATTTTAATAAAAACAGGAGTATTCTGCTACAGCAGGCATTCTCCATTTTGTCGCCGTAGTGTGCTTATATTGAACATCTTTTGTGTTTCATGTCTTTCGATCTCATTATCATCATCATCATCATCGCTGGTTGAGAGAAACTGAGATCGGCGAATCATCCTTGTTTTCTTGTTTCCTGCACGGAACAATACCTGTGTGAGTGTGTATTATAACTATTATTTTTGAGAAGTTTTTCAAGTTTTTAGCTAAAGGAGCTAAAACATTTTATAATATAAAATAATACCACTTTTAAAGTGTATTGGAATGCATACAGTCAAGTCCGGTTCAAAGACACACTTGTGGCGTTTTGCAACACGTCTGTTAAAGCCAAGACGTGTATTCAGAACACCGCGCGGTGCGAGAGTTGCGTTTAGTTCGTGTACGTCTGGGACAGTTTTTCTAAAAAATACATGCGCAGCTTTATGTATCAATTTTTAATTCTTAGAATTGAATTAGAACTGAATGATTTTAATGTAGATGTACATACTTAATACATAATATGTCAAATAAATATTTTATTTACATGTATTTCGCAAAGATTATAATTATGTACGGCTTTTTTGATTGTATAGAGTACACGCCCCTGTGGATAACATACACACACATAAATTCATTTATTTTACGAAATATGATTCTGCATTATATGGTAAAAAACAATAATTTACGTATTTACCACAGATCTATTGCTTACAACATTTTAGTCCAGAGAATTGACTATATATAATAAGGGTTAATATTTTAAGCGAGTTATATATAATAAAGTACGAAAACTCTTTTATATAAAAAAAAGAGATGCGATAGAAAATTTTATTATATTAAGAACGCCGTAGGTTTCTACGTCGAACTAGAACTTAGCAAACGCCGTAGAAAAATTAATTAACTTATAATGGTAATTGCTACGAAATTGCGATACAGTTGGTGAACGCTAAGTGATAAACTTAGATAATGGTTGCATAAGCTATGTATTGAAAATTTATGTGTTATTTTACAGGCAAGTTAGGAAGAAAATGAGGCGGAAATAAAAAATTTCATTATTTTGAAATTTATTATTTGTTCGCACGAGCAGTCAGAGTCCTCGAAAGTGAAAGCCGATTGCGTGACACTAGATTTTGACCAAATATAATTATATTACTTAATGAATAGTCATAGATCGGTGTAATTGTTTCACACATCCGATATTACAAGTCTTGCGTAATACGATATGATAGGTAACTTTTCAATCATTTTCTTTAGCGGTAAATATAATTGATTACATATAATAAAACTTTATCACTCGGCAAGACACTGAAACAGGTTTTAAAATAAAAAATAAAAAATAATCTCCACTCCCACCTACCTAATGACACAAAGGTCACTTTACCAGAAGTTGTGTATGCGTAGTTTAATGGCCAGAATTACTTAGTCTGGATTCGGTTCACCATTTGAAACTATGAGCAGATAAGAAAGTCTGAAGAAAAAAAGTTAATTCATTCGTATGCAGGTTTTAATTTTATTAATAGAATATGTATATCTATAACTGTTCAAAGGTTTTTTGTGGAATTCCATGATTATTTTGTAAATTGAGCCAAAACACTTTCATTTCACTACACTTTTCATTGTGTTAAACGGTATAACGTTTTCGGGAACATCTTCCCATTATCAATATTATAATTCAACTAAAATTAAAAACATAAAATCTAATCTTCGAAATGGCTTAGCACGCAAGAATGGAGGGCCATTCATTTGATAATAATCATTTACAACTTTTACATAGTTGCGCCAAAGGATGAAAGTTAGATATTCTAGAAAATTTAAAAATATTTATTAATAAAAATAACAATAAAAACATAATAAATATTAAAATACCGCCCATTATATCACCTCTCTTATCCATTTTAACTCCACCCCCACTCCCACCTACGTTAACACCAAACGCATCATATATTTCTGTCCGAAAGTGTTTTTAATTTTAGTTGAATTATAATATTGATAATGGGAAGATGTTTCCGAATATATTATATCGTTTAACACAATAAAAAGTGTAGTGGATTAAAATAGTGTTTTGACTCAATTTACTAAACAATGTATTTTGTTAACATTGCTTTAGAGTTTTGTTGACAAATAAATAATCTATTTTGTATATTAAATATTAGATACTATTATCCCTTGGATACTACGAATACTTATATTTACACATCTCTCTTGTCTGCATTACATGCAATGAGATGTGTTTTACTATAAATTCATGTCAAAAACATGAAAGACGCCGGTCGCACTTGCTATTTTTTCTAACGTGTTTATTAGATGTCATTAGTGTTCGCACTTTTAACAGGCTCTTTACTAACTGTTATCGATAGCTCGGTGCATGTTCAATTTTAGTCACAGTTGCGTAAAGTATTATGCTCACTATTTAAAAAAACGGTAAAAAAATTATTACGACCAGAGTTATTTTTGTCATTATGCTAAATTAGTAAATGATAATTTGCTTATTACGATGCGTGTAATTTATAATAATTTATTATTTTAAAAAGGTATACATTTTTCATGGTACGGCGTCTATCCTCTAGTATTAAGGAGCATTGCCGCACTTATTTTATAAGGCTAAGTATAATATTTTTATACTTTTTCAAAATATTTAAAAAGTATCAGCGAACGCGAAATGTTGAGAGAGAGAGAGAATCGGACTACCGACTAGTTAAAACAAACTATTCAAAATGTTGGAAATGGCAAAATGACCGAGTGTCAAGCTGAAAGAATATACAAAATTGCTCTAAATACACTGCCGACCGGTGTGTGAAGTAGTACACGAAAGTTACGCACGTCCATAAGATATTAGACTTAACATTGAATTTTAATAAGAATTATAAATTATAATCTTTATATATACTTTACTGTAGAAAGATTTAATATTTTTTTTATACATTATTTAAATAAAATCACTTGGAAATAATAATGTTCGTTTTGAATTTCAGCAATGCTCGGGTCGGAAAACGAAAAACCTCTGGTGTCTTATGTAAAATGATTGTGTTCTACTTGATTTTGCTCCATCTTCCCTGTGAACATGACTATTAAAAAAAAAGTCCATAGAATCAATTGTTAGGAGACTTAAAATATTAACTGACCAAAAAAAAAAAATCAGATTGAATCAAGTGAGAAACTTGTTCGAAGGGACTGCATGAATCTTGTTCTATATATATAGTTTATATTATTGCGCTGATCTATTGAATCCATTTGGCGAAGTATTCGGTAGGTATCGCTATTCAAACAAAAAATAAAATACAAGACGTGTCAAATAAATAAATTACGAAGCGACGGATTAATACGTCGCTGGTCGTGGTGGGAAGTTTTTTTGTGACAGATATATTTATCCAATGCATTTACATAAGTGATGGTTAAATCGTTATACAAACCGTTATTGTGACAATGATTACGTTAGATTGTAACGATAATTATTCGTAATTCTTCGAACAATGACTGGTACATTATAAAGTAATTCTCCAACAGTTAATTCTTAATTAAATCATCGTTAAATCTCAGTTACCAATTACAGTCACATAATAGTTTACCATCGCTAATTTACGCTAATCTGTCCGCAGTCCAATATTTCTCAAAAATTACTGCGAATAATTGTTGGATATGATTACTCGATCATTAACTTGCATTGCAGTTCAAAACATTTAAAACGGTTTACACAAACAGTTCACAGTTTACATTGCAGTTCAAAACGGTTAACACAAAACATAGTGTTCACTAGAAATTTTAAGTTAATTTTATTTGCCTGTCCATATAATTTCATTTATTTAAGTTCACTATATCCTTCATGTTTATTCTGACTTTAAAATAAATTATTTTGGATTAATTTGTGGTAATAACTATAAAAGGTTTGAATCAATATGTTTGGGTGAGTGCACCAATACTAGCTCTACCCATATCCAAGTTTTTATTTTCAGTTTCATGTTATTGGGACAATTCAATTGGGTAAAATCTTTCAGCATTCTATTAAATAGTTTAGGTCCAAAATATTTGTAGTTCCTTTGGCCATATGTTGTATGTGCTCTCGGGGATTGTAGGTTATGTGTATTTGTCCGTGTGGAAATTATATTTTGAGTTGTATTAAAATGTGTTTATGTATGTACCAAATATATGTATTAGCACATATTTGTCTTATATCAAAGACATCGAATTTATTAAAAATTTCGTCAGTGACCGTTGTGATTGGGGTTTTGAGGATGTGTTAAAAACGTTCTAATTGTACGGCTGGAATTTGGTGATTTAATTCCACAAACTCCTGTTGCGCCGAGCTGCGCATCAGTTTATTTTCTAGATTTAGTTTGTTAGCTGTTTCTAGTTAATCTAATGTCTTGGTGGTCTGCAAATGTAATTAATTTTTAGCAAAGAAATACGTCTACCCGGGAAGGATATTTATTAATTAAACAATTGTTTATTATTGTTATCATCTTATTTCAAAGTAGCAAGCAATGAAACTTCATATTTTACTAATTTCTTATTCTGTTCGTCCTTTTTGCGATCAATCGTTAATAATGTGGAAAGTGCTGAGGTGATATTTTTGACAGCCAGAAAAATTAATATAGAGATGTAGTAAAAGACAATCCCGTAAATAATTACATTTTGTAAGCGAACATGACCACTCAGCTATCGGACAAATCATAGTAGTATTTTTGACATAATACGCTTTATTATATTCGATTCGATTTTTTAATATGGAAAAACTTGGCAACAAAAGCTTACGGTAGATATGGGATTACAAAATAAAAATAAATAAAAAAACCTATAATAAATATTCTCCTAATTGTCATAAGTTAATTTTTTCAAATTACATTGAACAAACTTGTACAGAAATATTATATCAAATTGTCAATTTTTATATTTTCGTAGAAAGCAATCACTTTGTGGTATGACATATTACATTAAATAAAATAACAATAACTTTGTATAAAACCACGAAATGTATTATACGTGAGTGCACTTATATGTATAAGTGCATTTTTTTTGTATTTATGTTCAGTTTTAAATACGTCCTGATGAAGCTTGAGATATGCGAAATCGGTTGACGTATAATAAATTTCGTGGTTTCATAAAAAGTTATTGTTATTTTATTTAATATGACGCTTTTAATATTAATAATTCATAGCCATAATGAAATAATCAGACTTATGAAGTCACCCAAAATACATAGTATCTATTTTAGGTAATCATGAGAAATTTTAATGCTCACTAATGTAAAATAAAAATACTGTATTTTAATTACATTTTCAAAATTATCTGAAAGGGTTGTATTCGCTGCTTCTCACATATCCACTTCTCTGACGTCATTTCGTACGTACGTACTGTAGTACCTTGTTTTCCATTTCTGGCAGTCCTGTTCCACCGGCAGTGACCCCACCCCGCAACCCGCATCTAATGTTGACGCCACCTCTCACACGTTCCGGTATTAACTCTCTGTACCGGAATAATCAATATGTTCCGCTCTCGACGTTCAGCCTATGCGGTCCGATCACGGCGTCACATGGCGTGGCTGGCGTGGTTTGGTGTTTCGTGGCCGGTGGATTGGCATGGTTTGGTGTTGCTTAGCTTGGCGTGATATGGGCCAGCTTAAGCCAGGAAGTCCCACGCGACCATCACTGGTTTTTAAGACTTTCGAGTATCGTCAGATTTAAATACAATAACTGAGTACTAATTAAAGATATTAATTAGAAAGATATACACATAATATCAATTATATCGAAAAATATTGTTGTTGCGACACCGGGATTCGAACCAGGATCTCTTTCCAACCGGAATAGATGCATTATCCAACTATGCTATAGCGACATTATTTTTGACGACAAATTTTCGAACCTATATGTAACACTTTTTAAAATTTATACATCTATCGTTGTATTATTTGAAAGCCTGTTTGTCTGTACCTTGTTTTTACGGAATCTCAAATACCTTTGGGTAAACCGTAGCAGACGCCAGAATTAACAATTCATTTTTATAAAATTTTTGGACACATTGATACAACTTATATATTATTAGAACACATTATTTTTGTGAAGTTGTAATAAAATATCACAGACTAATATTCTGAATAATTACAACTTCACAACAAGAATGTGTTCTCTTAATAATACAATAACTAAGATCAACAAATATTAGCAAAGTTGATGAAACTTAGCTAGGGTAGCAGGCTACCGGTAATAAAAAGGATACCACTGGTGGCGGCGGCAGCTGAGATTGTTGTTCTTTGTATTTATAGTCACATATTTATATTATTTTAATATAATAATGTGATACTCGTTCAAAATTTATGAACATATCTAATGTTAAACGAACGTTTCTTTCTACAATACATTAATTTATTTATCAGGTCACGAATATACTTTGTTGAAATATGGAGAAAATATAAATAAAAAATGAACATTTGAACTTGGGAATATAAATAAAAATTCAGCTCTGTGGCTAAAAGTTTTTTGTAGGTAAATTTAAAAGAAAATATCAGAGTGCTGTACTAATTTTCTTCAAAATACAAATTGATATGAGTCTGAGCATATAATAGGAACATTTAAAAATAATATGGAAAATCAGACTGTTAAGATATTACCATTTTCATTGAAGTGAAGAAATCTAAAATAGGTGAAAGTTCGAATAACAGTGAATCCATAAAAATGACGTCTAGAAGATATACGCCAATTTAAATAGAATGTGGTATTCAATTAAATGTTTGCAATATGTATCTAAATTACATGAATAATTTTCAAGACAATGTTATGAAACTAGGAATATATTTTTATTTAATTCATCTATTATTATCTATATTGTGTCTTGCACATCTAACTCGGATACGCTGGAATAAACAAATTATTTTTTTCACATATTTTATTAATTACAACGACTAACTACTAAACATAATAGAATTACAAATCGATTAGATATAAAAAAAATAGACACAACACTTTTAGGACGGGTAACACAGAGTTATAAAATAATATTTCAATGATGTAACATTTAAAAAAGATGAATAGTTAAGTAATCAATAGTTTAAAGTTTCAGAAATATAAATATAACCCAATATTTTTTTTGCTCACGTATTAATTTAATAGCTGTAGATTTTCAATAATTATTTACGCATGTCTTTAAAAAATTGAAATGTTTTTAGACAGGTATTTTTACAGTGTTGTAACAGGAGAAGGATCACCTTTATTTGACAGGTGAACTTGTTAGAAAATATTGAGTGAACATTGCGTTAGTCTAAACGGCAGTCGAGCATTTTTTGACAGTCAATGACCATAAAAACTCGTCAAAATTTCGAAATTGTTAATAAAAGTTCGCTAATTGTCCGGGCGGAGGCGCCGCGCCGCGGACCTCACACGATGCAGCCCCTGGCCGACAATGGGCCCCGCAGCCTCTCGCCCGGCCGCCCTGACCGAGCGCATGATGTATAGCGCATTGTTCGTTCCGTCAACTGTCACACGGCCCGCGCCGGGCGCGCCGCCTGCCTTCCGCCGCGTTCGTTTGCTAATCGATTCCCAAGGTCCGATGCACACATTTTCAGTCGACAAGCCGCCAATCACGCGTGTACAAAATACGCGATTTTCATTAGGTGTCGATCTTACCTGTAATTTAAGGTTGGATTATCTTAAATTTTATCGTAATGTGTCGACAATTAGTGCACAGGGCCGAACTTGAAACTTGTAATTGACGTTCTGCTACTGCGCGCTTGGCAAAGTGAGTTGAGGAATAAAAATGGTCATGGTGGTTTTTTTACCTACCAATTATTGAATGTTATGATTTGTGTTATAATTATACATAATTTTATTTGACACATTATATACGGTATAAATATAACATCATTTTACTTTTATTACATACATTTATCGATTTATCTCAAAACTTGTACATTCATCTGTGCCTGCAATATTATCTCGTCAATAAAAAAAACATTAAAATACAAATTAAATGTATTAATTAGAAAGATACAATCAATTTATCGAAAAATATTGTTGTTGCTTCCGGAATTCGAACCTGGATCTCTTCCAATCCGGGGAAGGTGCATTATTCAACTATGCTATAGCGAAATTATTTTTAACGACAAATTTTCGAACCTATATGTTACATTTTTCAAATTAATATATTTATCGTTCCATTATTTGAAAAGTGTAACATATAGGTTCGAAAATTTGCCCTCAAAAGTACTGTCTGCTGTAGCATAGTTAAGGATAATGCACGTTCCCCGGATTGGAAAAGATCCAGGTTCGAATCCCGGTAGCATCAACAATATTTTTCGATAAAATTGATTTTATATGTATATCTTTATAATTAATACATCCATACTTTATAATAATTTGTATTTTAAAAAATCACAAATCTATATGTTGAATAATTACAACTTCACAATAAGAATGTGTTCCACTTAATAAAAATAACATTAATTGGATGTTATTAATTTATTTATCAGATTGTAATGATAGACATTAGTGCGTTGACAGTGTTTCAGGTGCGCGGTATCATCAAGACTGCGCAGCTTAAAGGGGACATTGGCTCTGGGCCCCAATAAGATAAATAGTTAAAACATAATTTAAAAAAATTAAATAAGTCTAATATTAGCTGACCTAAGAAAGTTTTCGTTTTTGACCAGGCTGGCTCACGAACTTAGTCGAGATATCTACCAGGCAAATTTATCAGAAACGTTTCTATCTTGTCCACAATAACCGCTATAATCGTAACTCCGTTAATATTGAACCAATGTAGAGAAAACATGAAAAACACACACACAGACAGACGAAATCTAGCAAATTCGTGTGACCGGTCCCGGAAGGAGTTTTTTAAATTACAATATCCAGTTCTGCCCGCGTTCCACGACCCAAAAACATGAAATGCGAAAGTGGATATACAATATTGTATTGAAAATTAATTTTTGAGCGTGATCGAGCGTGAACGTATAATGCGAATGATTGTTCAGGAAAAATATCCAACGACACAACAACAAATGATTGAACACACGCAGTAGGTATATAAAATTGAAAATAATCGAGTATAAATATTACTTTACGATGTCGCGGTACGCGCGAGCACACGATGCTAATTTTAAAGTTTGTTTGGCATTTAATATGACATAATGGAGATTTCATAGGCCATTTACAAATTTCCCGCAGTATTAAGGCTGCCTGTAATTGGCGCGATCCGTCACGGGATATTTCATGTACCGCCTACCTCACCGGCTAGCCGGTGTGCTGCCCGCGCTCGGAGCACCTGCAAACGTAATTAGACTAAACCGATTCAATTTCTTGACACATTTACTATTTTCGTTCGGTAATGGTTTGATTCCCGACTAATGGAACGGAATAGATACGAAACCCAAAACTACAAAATAAGAAAAATCTTGAATTATTGGGGCAGCATTGGAATATATGTAAATATTCAAGTATGAGTAAGATTTGATACCGATTGTAATATAACCACATAATTTACTGTGACTAAAGTCAATGTCGATATATTTTATTTGAAGCATTTAAGCTATTTTTACATTCAAGTTTTTCTAAATGTAATAAAAAATGTGTAGTTTTTATATTTTGTATAACTATTTTTATTTTTTGCTTTATTTCTGTGAGCAATATAGTCACAATAGGCTTTCTTTTTATAGCTGTGTTATTTTTTTCTAATTTTAGCATTTCAGGAGGTTGATTGAATAGTTTTGTTTCTATTCTACACTGCGTTTTATTGTATTAACACTTGTGTCTAAAATGTCAGCATTGAGCATAGTTATTTATTAAATACACGGTAGCAGATCATAATTAACCCGAAAATAAAACCTTTAATAAAATATTTATCGAGGATTTAATATAGTTAAAGATACCAATTAATTAACTAAATAGTTGACTAACATTTTACAAACAAATGGGACGCTTCTGAGTAGGCATTTATTTAAGACAACGTTAAAACCAAATCCATTTGCGCAAAACCAAATAGAGAAAAACACGTTTTATAAATGAAAGCAGTTTGTTTGGTGAGTTCTCTTTGTGGTTTGTTGTGGCCGTATATAGACTATAGATGTTCCCGTGTAAATTGGTGACTAGGGATGGTGGAGGGTCGGGGGCTGGGGACTGGGCTGAGGGGACGGCGGAGGACTTCACATAAATCCCAACAAATCAAACCAACTCTTGGGGTTTACACAATCCTTGTGTAGGATTTGGGAACCTCAGGCTAAAGTTTCATGTGAATGTTCAAATGCGTATGATTAAATGGATTACACAATACATTTACGTGAAAACATAAATTATACATGTATTAATAAAAAGCTCTTTAAAAGTTTATTTTTGATAGTCTTGATCCAATGCAACAAATAGGTGGTAACATATTTACATCTGCATGATTCGTAAGCAGTGGCGTGTATTAGGTAAAGATTTAGGTTATGCTGTTACCAATGATATTATACAATCATATATAATATATGTACTACAATATATGTTGTATTTACTTACTTACTTAATTACTTACTTACCATCACGCCATTTCTCCGCGGGGGGTAGGCAGAGAGGATAAAGCGCCACACTCCTCTGTCCCGACACACAATTTTCGCCTCATCCTTCCAACAGAACCATCCTCCATTATCTGGTTCAGTTATTCACTTCATTCAGTCTACTTTCGTTCCTCTTCTGCCAGCTTCAGGCTTCACTTCCATACATCAGTGTCGGTACCAGGACTCCATTGTGTAGGGTATATAGATAGATACACACATAGGATTATAAACTTTCGTTTAACCAACGTCTTTAGACAAAATGAATCCATCGTTTATACGACCCTACCTTGTATTTATTTGTAATTATAGAGTACTATTAATAGTGTTTTTAAAGTTTAAGTTCTAACGTAAAATAATACTTACCCATATAAAAAAATGTATGGACGTTTTTAAATACACTTTTTATGATTGAACATGATTCTTTTATTGTTTGAAAATCTTTCACTTAATAACTAAACGAAATAATTATTTTTATTAAAGGTTAACGTAGTTTTGCTAATTGCTTTTTGTTTTTTCCAAATCAAAAACAAATTCACGCACCAAATGCACCTCGAACGCAAAGACCGGCCATGAAATCAACACGTTAAAAACACTAAGATAGTAAAATTGAGCGAATTAGTAAAAAAGGAAGTAGACATTTCAATGATTTACACGCATTTCTAATGTTATTCTGTTAAAGACAGCATAGGTAACGACTCTATACAAAACTGATCAACCGAAAGGGATTTTCAATTCAGTGAATAGCCAATTATATGACTTAAGTAATTCACTAGCTTAAAGATAGAACAGAGTAATGCGAATAGTTCATTGCGGCAAATGCACAAGAGCACCATGGCTACAGCGGTGAGTTGTCGTGCTAGTTTTTAGAACTAAGCAATTAAAGTCTCTACTGGTACACAAATGGCATTAATTTTATAAAAATGTTTCCGTTTATGTGAATCCAATTATTTAATTTATATTGGTTTCTCAGAATTTTTAGTAATGCACAGAATTTTTGCTTGTATGCACTGCACGCCCCTGCTCGTAAGATATAATAAAAAATTTAAATGCATACACAAAGCATCTGGAAATAAGATTTGTGGGTCTAGTCATTAACATCATGTTTTAAAAAAACATCTAACATTCGTAATTTATCACTTATATAATATTATTATACTGAAAGTGTCATTAAATATATTTTTCTGTATATATACAGTCTTATTCAATAATAAAAAATCATTATAATCTTATAATATTATTATGGTATTACTGGTCCTGGAAAAGTGATTCTAATTATCTATTTAAAAATTGTGTAGTTATGATTGATAGGTAAAAGTACCCATGTCATTTTGGTGAACCTTTTCGTGTGCTACCTCACCCTATATAGAAGCCTTCCTCCCGAGCGATATTTCAGAGTCTGCCACCTTTCAGTGACAAAGGATTACGTCCTTTTTCATTTTTATTCCTCCACTGCTTTCACGGTCTAGTCTCGAACCCATGCCCCTGTGTCCCAAACTATCTGATGAGGATTAATTTATTGTGAAGGAATATTCCTAGTGCGTACAGGGAATAGTGTGGATGTCATAAAGTACATATATTATGTATGACACATATGTATACATACCATTCAAATGAAAGTACATAAGTAAAAGGTTTTCTGTAGGTGATGATACGTATAATAAGTATAAAACATATTTTTGATATTGCTTCTTTTTTTTAAATTTAGCCGGGTGAATCATATGGAACTAAATGAAGGACTTAAAACTTGTGTTTAATTGTTATGCATAAAATAAAATACATAGTATTAATGAATATATAAAATTAAAATAAGAACAAAGAGAATATATATAATAAATGTCATATCCTCACAAAAAAGTAGGTAAGTAGACGCAGTTAGGCAAAATATGAAAACATTAGATTGATAGGCAAAATGATTTCGGCAAAAAAAGTCATGGCAAATGTTTTTTTTTAAATGAAAGGACATTTTTGTTGTGAAGTTGCAATTTTAGAACCTAGTTCTGTGGTATTTTTTAACGCAAATTAAATTAAAAACAGAAAAAATCTATTAAATTTATCGAAAAAACATCCTGGTAGTAAGAATTATTTTTTCGATAAACAGATTTTTTTTGTATATTTTTCTAAATGATTAATTTAATATGTATTATATATAAAATGTGTTTGTAATAAACGAGGCTGATTTTATTTTTGTTAGATGAGCGTAATGATGTAATAGTGCATCAAATTTATAATAATTTGATGTAATTTGTTTTTTTTTTTTGATTTAGAATAAATAATTTCTGATTTGAAAAGGTACTTGGAATCTTTCCTTATCGAAAATATTAACTGAGTAGAAAGTGAATTTAATTTAAAACTATCCTTAATAATTTTCTATCGCCGTATAGATATATATATATACAAATCAACACTGATAGAAAACATTAGAGCAATCGTTGTACCGAGAATGATTTGAGTGACCAAAAGGTAATGATAAATCTGGATTCAGACGTTTAGGCAGTAGATCGGTACCACAAGAGGATGACAGTTGTAACAACTCGGAGCTCACACACGCTGCATGGGACCAGATCACGTGCCCGCTAATTGAATTGCTGGCTAAGATCCCTTCATCCCCTGGGCCTTCTCGCCCCCTTCGCCTCCGAGGGTTACCGAGGGCAGTAGTGAAAGTGGGATGTGACTCCCAGTCAAACCTTGTATGGGGAAAGACAAATCACGTACTGAAAAGACGGTTCATAAAGTGGGATCTGATGAAAAAATTGCAACAAACAATAAGGCGTTTTTCGACTGGAATGACTGGAGATGACTGATGAAGAACCACTTTGTGGAACGTTCATCAATTTCAGCATCCAGATTGATATTTTATATAATCATAATAATTTATAAAATATAATCATAATAATACTATCTACAATTCTACTATAGAAGCAGGAAATAATTCAATTGAAATTATACAATTAATAAGATTAGATAACATTATTTTAGTGTCTATGATAGTTACAATGGCTAATCTAGATAGTACATTTAATTCATTTTACGTTAATAATTCATACATTCCACGTAAATATTATTCTTCTGTGCAAAACGTTGAACTATTTTTCTAACGTCTTATTTATAAATAATTTAAGTACACGTTTATTAATATAAAAAAATGATTATTTTTATTATTGATAGAATCGGCGTAAACTTATATAAATAAATCAATGTTATAAAACTACTTGAGTTTATTTGCACTACTCGAGAGAAACGGTAACTCTCGTCGACAGGTGAAGTATTATTTTTATTAGTTATGCTTACTTAATATTTTAAAATTGTGTTTGTACGAGTATATAATAAATATTTTTAAATTTTGAATATTAAATATAGTCTAAAACTTTGAAATGTAGGGCTAATAACATTTTCGAAAAAATTAACCTGAGCAATGTTTTTTCTAAGGTGTGCGGTAGATGCGGACGCTTCATATATGTTTTGGATGCTCCGCATTCCTTGTGTTCTAGGGTCAAAAGCTTTGAACTTTGGACAGGAACAGCACTGCTACAAATAAATTCGTTCTGTCCTTTAGAGATCAGTCATAACACACACTACGACACGGCGTGCGCACGGAGAGAGTCGAAATACATATACATTCTCAACTTTCGAACATCTATGAATCGCGTAAACACACAGGTACTAACAACAGTGGATTCTATCATTCGTTCGTATTCCACTTTCGTGCATGCGCATTCAGTTCCGCTTGTCAAAGTCATCCAACGTACAAAAAACATATTTAATGCTTATGGGTGTAATGCATAGAATAGCATACATATTACGAAGCGAGCGGATTGTTTTGAGAAATTTGTTTGTGTATGTATTTTGTTTTTAATAGTTTTTGAAGCCGAATTGAACATTGAATATTCTTAGATTATCTATTTAATAAATATTATTTAATTAAAAAATGAATACAGAAAATAACATGGATACTTCTCCAACGTGTTCTAATGCTTCAAATGAAAATAGTGCATTGTGTTTTTAGTTTAGTTTTTAGTTTTTAGTCTCCACCATTAGCGGAAAAAAAGGACATTCTGGATACTGGAAAACCTGGAAATAGTTGGTCTAAACTTATTATCTAACTTCTTTTCTACAAAAAGTCACTGATAAGGTGCGCGCGCACACGATTTGGCATGATAGCGTACACAATTTTTAACAAAATTTCTTCTTCATGCGCCGCCTTTTATCGAAGGTTGGCGACCACGTTGCAGTATTACTTATTATTATTATACACGCATTAATAATAATAAAATAACAGAAAGTTTCATCAGAAGTGCAATATACAAAGAAAAAAAAATTTATGCTAGGATGTTTTTTCATAATCAAAATTAAAAATAAATATAAGATGTGAAGTAAAACAATTTATCCGTCACCATTGAGTTGAGACACAAGAAATTGTAATAATGTAGTCATATAAACAGTTAAACTAACACAAAAATGTCGACTACCTTCGCATATTCAATCCCCAAAGAATGCATTCTGGGGACTGCGGAGTTAGCTAATGCGTGAGTTTTGACATTACCACCGTAATAGAACAATGAATTGTGTCTCGATGATCTCAACGGTGCGTGAAAGTCAAGCAGACCAACAATCTGGCGGCAGTATATCATACCATTGATGATCCTGTATAGAAATATAACGTCGGTCATTGTACGTCTCACTGATAATTTTAATAATTTCAGACTGCTAAGGAGATAATGATAATTGATATTCTCACAGCGTATATTTAATTTAAAATTAATGAATCTTAGAAACATTCTCTGGATTCTTTCAATCGCCGTCGAGTGAACAATGATGTGTGGCGACCATATGACCGAATTATATTCTACCTGACGTCTGACTGGAGAAGTGTAGAAGACTTTATAAGTGTGTAGGTCTGAAAAGTATGTAGATATATCGTGTATAAGATCACCAACAGTTTGAATATTGAACCACTTACTAATACACATTTTTCATTGAGAAGATTGTGTCCAAAGAATACTTTTCTTTTATAATTGTTATTAGTTCTTTTGTCTTATTAATGTGTCTTAATACATTTTTATTAGTAATGCGGTCAATCCAGGAGATCTTTAGCATATGTTGATAAACTACAAGATTACCAGTAGCCTTATACCGCTAAGGTAATGTTTTTCTTATTTTCTCTTCCAGCACACGAATCATAGCATTGGTCCTTAAGATTTATGATTTAAAACATTGATTCTGAGTATGTGAATATCTAATATCAACGTACTATACTAAACAATCATTATGAAAAGCAAAAAAGAGAAAAAATTACTGGCATAAAAATATATTTATAGAAATATCGTTTTATGAGGGTTCCGAATACAATTTTGGTTGAGAATTTTTGTACACATTAAAAAAATATATTATTTTATGCGGGATGAAGTGGGCGGTCAATTAGACGGGCGGGGCCACCCCTCCGGACTGTGACGTATTGGCCCGCACCCCCCGGAGACTCCGGGGAGACCAGGTGGCCTAGCAAGAAGACGAGGAAAACCCCATTCAATTAAGGTTTTAAGTCCGACAAGACCTATGTGTAAATAAATTCTACTTAATTAATTCGTGGTACATAATAATGTAGGCAGCCTAAGCTGTAATCAGGGACTTTTTAAAGATAATATACCTTTGAGATTATAAAAAATAATTTGGTTTCAAATCCTAATTGCTACAGATATATCACATTTTATGTAAATAAGTTAGGGCCAGTTGTGTGATCAGTGGTAAATTTTTATTATAACAACTTTTTACCATCGCCCGTGGTAAAAAACGTTTACGGGTTGTTCGTACATCAAATTCAATACTGTCAAAGTTAATCTCGCTTAACCTTTACCATATCATGATATAAAATACCCGAACGCAGCCATGCTGTCAACTCGTGTTACCGTAAATAACTGTTAGAAATGTTTTTATTAGCTTAAGATTTAATGGCACGAATTTAATCTAAATATTGAGCATACAATTTTGAAAAAATGATTAATAACATAATTTAGATCAATCATTAAGTCGTATACAATATTTCCTTCCTTCTTATCTGTCTTTATTTAACTAGTGAGAAAGAGACAATTATATTTGTATGTTTGTTGTTCGTTTCACTGCGAAAATGGTGTGTGATCTCTGTCTTTCACATCAAAAATTGTATTTTTACCAACGTATTAATTTTACAATGGATTGAATGGAAAAAAAAATGTTTTTGTACGATTCCCTTTTCATAATTGATTTTTCACTAGTCATTCCTGAGCGCTAATATTTTCTTTAAGATTATCTAAAATATGATTTTTATATTGCATGTATTTACAGAAATATTACAGGTTTAATTATGATGGTAGACCTGGGTTACTGCACGGTTTGGGAAGGGTTAATAGTATGGCATGGCGAATTATCATCAAATACCTGCGATTTTTACAAAAATTGATTTAATTTAAATAATCATCATTGGAAATATGTACTGTTTTATGTTTTATCTATTGCTTTATTCACCCCTGTGCTCGAGATATAATTATATAAGTACGGAATAAACAGCTAGATCATCATCGGGCGAACTCTCGTCACTAAAATAGCGAGATGTTGAATGATTCAGATGACTTTTGAAACAGTTGTGAAGAATCCGCCGTATATAACGAAAATTTACCATCGGATATCAAAGAGTGAAATTAATTTACTAACAAATGTATTTTAAATACTGATTTAATGTATTAATTATAAATAAATACATACAAAATCAATTTTGTCGAAAAATATTGTTTTTGCGCTACCGACACTACCGATTGTGTTATAGCGCCAGTATTTTTCATGACAAATTTTCGAATCTATGTGTTACATTTTTTAACAATTTAATTGAAATGAATTGATAATTCTGGCGTCTGCAGTCGGTTTACTCAAAGGTATTTGAGATTCCGTAAAAACAATGTAGATGGCTTTCAAATAATGGAACGACAGATGTATTAATTTGAAAAAATGTAACACATAGGTTTGAAAATTTGTCATGAAAAATACTGGCGCTATAACACGATTGGTAGTGTACTTTCCCGGATTGGAAATAGAGATCCAGGTTCGAATCCCAAAACAATACTTTTCGACAAAATTGATTTTATATGTATATATTTATAATTAATACATTAAATTAGTATTTAAAACATCACAGACCTATGTTCTGAATAATTACAACTTCACAATAAGAATGTGTTCTCCTTAATAAAATGTATTTTCGATGAGTGAATATTTTTTACCAACGATCGAACAATCCGTTTCCGCATTTTTTTACTAATGTAATTTTTTTACATTTTACATTGATTACACGATGATCTATTCACCCATGTACTCCCAATATTTATACATAGTATGTATTTTATTTGGAATTAAATAAGACAGGCCTTATCCATCAGCCAGGTCAGTCAGGTTGTGTGGAAGGATTAAAAATGAATTATATTATTAATCTATCATTGAAAAAAATCTAGTTAAAGTAGGCATTAAAAAGAAAAGTTGGAATGTAGGTATCAATTCGAACAGCTGTAGAGCATGAGAACTCAACCAGACTCGTGCATTAAGAAGGTCGATAGTATTATTCTGTTCTGCGATCAAAACACAAGAGACAACGAATTAGCTTTCACGCCCCGCTCTAATTCTGTATCATCTTTTATTTGAGTTTCGAAAGAAAGTTTTACCGTGTGCACGTATTCTTAGAATCAGCGGCGTAACTACGCCAATGCAGCCAGTGCGGTGCATTGGGGCCCACATCAGACAGGGGCCCTAAAGGTTGATGCCCCACAAAACTTTTAGCCTCGTTACTTTTTTGTAGTAAACTAATACTTTTTAAAATCTTCCACAGTAAAAATGAAATAATTTAATTTACAAAGACATTTAATTGGTTTATTACGAAAAAACCTGAAAAAATGAACGGTGTTTTAATAGTATCCCGCTAGTACGTCGGATTAGGAACTAAATCATCTCCGCAAAGCGAAAATAAACATCTGAAAAATAAAATTTTTGGTAATCAGTAAATAAACACTATACTATGTACTGTACTTATAATAAATAATAGATTTTATAGGAAGCCAACATATTTTAAAGGGGGCTCTTTTGATCTTTTTACATTGGGGCCCAATTTTTGTAGTTACGTCACAGCTTAGAATACCTTCATTGGATGAAAAAGGCACAAAATTCTCATAGACTATTGTTAAAAATCTATGGTTCAACAACTGAAGACTTAAGTATCTGTGAGGCGTTATAAAGACAATTCTTTTCTGCATAAAATGGAAAAGGTTTTGCATAAAATGAAGAGGTACCAAGAAATAATAAAACTTTTGTACAGGATTATACTACCACGCCCGTCTTGGAACGGGTAAAAGGCTTCAGTTTGCGTTTCTACTTTAAATAATCAAATGATTTTCATAAAGCTAATTAAATTCAAAAGGTTATTACTATTTTTATGACATTTTATCAGATATACTACATTTGATCAATTACAATCTATTATTTAGAATTCGGTACAATCATAATAATATGAATTTATTTATCAAATTCTAGGTTTGAAATATCCGACGGTAGAAATTAAATCATTTTTTTCTATTTGAAAAATTTACGCTCAGAACAAAAATGTCAAATTTATTTAAGCATTACAATGCGTTAAGCACACAAACCTGTTTTTATAAATATTTTATGCGCGTAATATTTTAAAACATTTTCATTAATAAATATGTTTTTTAAAAAAAGATTTTTATCAGACAAAAGCGTGTATACTAGCAATAAAAATAATTTTATATAATACTTACGGTTTAAACGTTCAGGGACATATACATATGTGATAGGCATCTAATATGCTTTTGTTGGATATAAAAAGGCAGTTAGCAGCATGCAATCTAATTTCAACAACTAGTTTGAATTAGCAATTTATCTAATTATATGCCATAATATATATCATGTATTGTACATAACATATCCCTTGATTTTTAAAATGATTTCCGCCCCGCTTCCAGGGCCGGTTTAATGACATTTTTCATCCCGAGTGATATAGGAACGCCCTGCTTTTCAAGAAATGTTTTGGTTTACGTATAGGATTTTGAAAAATAAAAAAGTTGTGTTTTGTATTTGTACTGTATTTCACTTTAATATTAACTTAATAGTTGTTTTTAAACAAATAACAGATATCTCATAAAGACGAAGCTATTTTTTATTATATTTAATGGAAAATATATGGAAGTATGGGTAATTACAGGGCTTACGACCTGTCTTCGGCTGGCTTGAGTGATCACTTTATATAAATATAACGTTAACCATTCTCACCCATCAATTTCCATATCTACAAATATTTTTTAATGTTGTATATATGTTAATATGTGGACTCACTTCGAGTACTACTACACTATCGCCATCTATGGTCTAAATTTGATAATTCATTTCCCTGAAACGGCATATATGTTACAATGAGAATCAAATTATTTTTTTGAAATTATTAAAGCAATATTCTTTATCTGTAAAATGTTTTTAACACATTACACTATAGCTGTTTTTTAAATTTATTAGCAAGCTTGAAAATTATTTAAATAAATTATAACAATATTTTAATACGTTAAATGATTATTGTATCTTTTAATATTCCATTATTTCCTGTGCACTGCCTGAACTAACTTATTGACCTATTTTTAAATATCATTCTTATTTATAATTTTTTCACTTGCTTTTATACTTATTGATAAATTATGTTAATTGATGGTGTTGTATTAAGTTCGTTTTTTTTATTTATGTATTTTTCTACATTTAAAAATTCTTTACTTCACCTGTTTTTCAAATAATATATCTTAATTTTTTTTTTAAATAATCAAGAATTTTCAAGAAATGTGTTAATTTTATTTTAGTGCCAGCATATTTAACATGTAAAATATACAATAATATATTGATACAATTTAAATCAATCAAAAAAATATTTGGTCGTATCGGGATTCGAGTTTGGACCCTTTTCTATCCGAGTAAATTAAGTTAACCAATTTCCGATAAATTTTAACCTTATATTCTGCAATTCTTAATTAATTGATACACCTATTATTCAATTTTTAAATATCTTTCTTAAATTATTAACATTATAAAATTTTTCAGACACTGTATTTTATATGTCTTTGCACCCAATATAGAAACACTAGTGAATAATTTGCTTTGTGGAAGTCACTCCGATGAAGTGACTGATGTTTGTAAGTTATGAATATCAGAAGAATTTTTTTAAGGTGAGTCTGAGGGCCCTAACTCATCAGATTTCACGCGTGTGAATATTGCAGTGTATATAGCGGAGCGTGCTTGTGAGTATAATTGTTGGTGATTACGGCTAGAGTTGGTTGATGAAATGAAGCAGTACTTACAATTGTTTGGCATTTATTGTAGGATGATACATATAAGTGACTAGCAATGTTAACTGGAGGTGGTTCCGAGAAGGCGTCCAGGGGAAAAGTGATCGCTTCAGCTGGCTTCTCGAACCGGTTGCGTTGCGATGTATTGTCGTTTAGATTTTCGGTCGGTGCTGGGCGGCAAAAAATGGCTCGGTTAAACGGCCATGTGTGTGAGGCGCGATCAGGGCCTGCAGACCCTCTACACTTTGAACAAAAATTTTGGCGCCCACAGATTGTGACGACCCGGGCAGTCGCCTCGATCGCCGCCCCGCCGTGCGGAACTGCCTGTCGCACACAAATCTATTATTTCAACAAGCGAACGGGTTCGTGCGGCAATTATCGGGAGCAATGGCGACTTATCGGTGGGCATTGCGCGCCCTAATGAGTTACTTTTAATGATATGATACCGAGGCCGGCTCCGCCCCCGACACGCTTTTCGTCCTGCGCTGTTCACGGATTATGTACCGCGACACGCAAGCCCAATCTGAGCTCAACAGAAGCCATTTTTATTGAATTCATTAGGCCGCGATCGTGCTTGATGAAATGCCCCACCAAATTTAAAAAAAAACACATAAATTACGATGTAATGGTGCCGTTATCGAATTTAATAATAAACAATTTAATACAGGTCAACACGTTATAAAGAAATGTAAGAAGAGGACGGAGCTTTGCCTTTAATTTGTTTTAAATATCATAAAATATCTATTACAAAATTACCTTTGATATTTATTGTATTCGTATCCATTTTATGCAGTAAGGATGCGAAGAGGACCTTGTTTAAATCGTTCTTCACCAGCATGTATACCTGGAAGATCTGGTCGAAATACAACCAAGTAACGTATAACCGTCTCCGAATTCAGTACGACTCGTACAGAATACTGTTCGGATTGGCGCGTTATTGTAGAGCATCTACAATGTTTGCCGAAGGCCGTATACATGACATGGAAATGTATGCTCTCTAGTGCAAGCGGCGCTATCGTGGAAAGGTGGTTCCCTCACCAGAGAATGGCAACGACTACAGATACACTGAAATGCACTATAAATATTTAGTTTATATTAATATATATATATATGTATATATGTGAACTTTTTTTTATTAATATTATTTTGCTTTTCTTTTCATGATATAAATAATATTTAGTAACTTAAATGTATTATCTTTATGGAGAATCGGGTCTTTATAAAAAAAACCCCGATCACTCTTGAATAAATGCATTATTATTATTATTATGCTTCAGTGTATTTTCTTAAGAATTCCGCTTGGTGGCAGTACCTATTAGCAAAAATAATAATGAAAATTAACATTGATTTACAATATTTTCACTGATGTCACTGACGTCTAATATTTCACTACATTTATCAATTTAAGTATTGCGCAATATGTCACTGATGTCCAATATTTCAATTTAACTAGTTCCAGGTGTAGGTACATACGTATATAGCACGTATCATTTTACTAATATTTTATTTTTTCTTACTGGAAATAAAGACAAAGTACACTACGTGATGCAGGATTTACGTGTTGAAATACATATATAGTTTCATATGGTGTGTATATATATGTTCTAAAATTGCAACTTTACAATAAATGTATTTTAATTAAAAAATGTTTGAATTTTAATCGTTCAAAAATTCAAAATTTTTTTTATCTACGTGACGCAATTCACCTCTCACAGCGTTAGTCATCCTATATCACGGTACGTAATATAAAATTTGCAAAAAATGCATTGAAATAACATAAAGGAATTGATTCTTTGACATTTTACATGAACGAATCCCAATTTGGACGTAGGTACCGGGTACCTGAGGGCCGCGATACGAGACTTGTCCTGATAAAAAGTAACGGCCCTGCGTATCGGACTGCCTTCCGTAGTACCTCTGTATAAATAGTGGAAGCCAATACTAATTCAATCCAACGACCACAATAAAGAACTGCGGCGGAACCGGATATCTCGATATTGAAGCGCTCCGCGGTTGGCAGACCGGTTCACGTGGGGTGTTCCGTGAATTTCATTGGTCAACACATGTCCCCGATGCCCAAAGCAATAATCATAAAGGGTACCTTACGAAGGGGCAATTGTAGATGGCGGGGTCTACATTCTCGAGGTCAATCAAAAGTATTCTCGTTGATACAGTATTCAAATGTGTCGTGTGAAATATTTTGTTATTTGCTCGGTGTATGTACTAAGTCGATATGTTTTTAAAATAAACAATTGTCACATTAATATTATCACTACATATAGTCAAATTACGCTATAAAAATCGAACTAACTTGGCGGTTAACGAAGGATAAGCCCGTAACCAGTTAAATTACTCTCTAATCGATGTGAATAAATCTGTAAATATACTAAATACAGAGTTAATATTTTACGTATTCCTCCGTAATATATTTATGTATTGGATAAAATAATTACAATATACAAGTATTTACCATACACAACAATAAAAAATGTTTTCTCGAATAACCTGACGTGAATTTGTCAATGCGTGCATGTGTACGGGGTGCCGGATGCCGATCCTCATTTTAGTGGCAGAGCGTGCGCTGATCGAGTTAGACCTATCTTGTACGTATTTTTTACTGTCGTGATGATTAATGTTTTTTCTCATTTTTAGCATTTTTACACAATAATTGATGTGTATATTCGCTTATATACATGCCAACTATTGTTTTATTGATTAATATAAGTACTAAATGTAAAATATGAATATTTATCCGACTTGAAAATGTACACTGAGTTTACAGCACCGGAACGCGCGTTTTTATTTTAGCACCGTAAGGGAAAGGTTAGCAAAGATAAATAATGGTATTCGGAGGGTGGAGAAATGAAAAGTATGATGTGTAACAAATAATAATAAAATGCTTTTCTAGTATTTATATTATTTTTATAATGGTGCTACTATCAACGTTTAAGTGTAAATAAATTTAATTAATTAATTTTAAAAAAGGTTCTTAATATTTCGCATACATGGGTGATAGAATATCGCCTGTATATTAAGTAATTATTTAAATAGTGGAAGCTATATACTATTTCTAAAATAAATGTTAGCGTGTGAGTTTCTTTTTCATATTTATTTCGATACTGTATATGGTCACCATTTCATTTATAAAAAGTTTTTTTTTATTCTAAATTTAATCGAAAATGATATTACAAATAAACTTACATCGCGTGTCATTGTTTTCTTTTATTAATTACATTTATAAAATAATAATAATTACGTTTAAGTGCATACTTTAGTTGTTATTGTTCAAACATTTTAACATACTTATGAGCGTGAGATGGTATGACAATATGAGCAAGAACGCAACAAGATTGGGATGATGTGACTCTTGACCGGGATATCTGGAGAGCAGTCGTGTATTCGGCCTTGGAGCTTAATGGTAGATAGAATCAGCAAAGTAAATAATTAACGAGCTTTATCAAGGAATTATTGATAGGGCTTGACTTGACAACAATGTGTAATTATGGATACAGCAGATCTGTAAGCTGAAGTAGAACCGCGCTGGTCGTGTAGTAAGTTTGGATGATGAGAGAACAGACCTGGAGAATACTACAGTAACATCCGTGGAAGCATGCAGCGGAAACAGAAGCCGGGTAGTAATTGCGTTAAGCTGACAACCTGAAGAGAAATTAATGATAACTTTGTATGACTGAGGACTGTTCAAAATGGTGACAGAGTTTAAAGGATAAGTTGGGAGCTTATACTCAAAAATTGGTGCAAAAAATAAGAATAAATAATGTAACAAATAGATGCTTAACAAGTATAGGTTTTTCGGAATGTTCTGAACGCTTAATTAAGTCTAACCATACTTTTAATAAGAATACAGGGGGCACAAAGGGGCAAAATGGAATTAACAATTTAGAAGCGTTATAAATTAATACATCACTCAATAATAATAACCAGATACTAAATAACCGAGTAAATCTATCCAATATTCCGATATTAAAGTTGTTCCCGTGTAATCCCTACCCTTCTCTCCCACCTACCTGATACTACCTGATACTCTGCCCCACTCTGATATACTGTTGTTTGCTCTTCTTTACCTCATATTTTTCTGAAGAAGGTTGGGTCTAACTGAAACTAGAACATTATTTTATTTAATAAATAATGTATTAATACACCTGGCGTGCATGCGTGCGCCTTCTTACACCTTCAACAGTACTATTTTTGTTTCTGTTTTGTTGATTGTAGGTATAAGTTACCTATATTGTGCTTCCTGTAAGTCGCATATTTCTTCCTTTTCCCAAATAAAGGTTTAGCCCACTTTACATGGAACAACAAAAAAATATAGATTCGATATAAAAGATGCTAGATGCTTTACTGAGTGAAACTGATATGGACCAGCTTTAAAACAGTCTTGGGAAAGTGATGGTGCCATTCACTGATGGTGAAGAAGAAGATTGAATTCTTAAGAAATACACTATAAATAATATGTATTTTAAATATTATTTTAAATATGAATTAAATGTATTAATTATAAAGATATACATACAAAATCAATATTATCGAAAAATAAAAACATTGTTGTTGCGGCTACCGGGATCCCGGTAGCCGCAACAACAATGTTTTTATTTTTCGATAATATTGATTTTGTATGTATATCTTTATAATTAATACATTTAATTCATATTTAAAATATCACAGAACTATGTTCTGAATAATTACAACTTCACAATAATAATGTGTTCTCCTAAAAAATATTATTTTGTAAACTGATGAATGAAAAGAGGGATATAACATATTATTAAAAATATATTTTATTTTCATCCGTCACTGGAACTTTGCCGGGTGTCTATTTATTCCGCAAAATATTTTTGTTTTTGTTCCTAGTGCGGCCGTTAGGAATAGCAATGTCGTGATATCGAACACCCCGGTCCATATTGGGTGACCATAACTCAGCTAAAATTGGAAAATCCGAAGACACAGCCGGCCACAGATTGGCCAGAAACGATCTCATTCGGTAGGTCCGTTGGACAATAACACGTGGACAGTGTACAGGACACGGCACACATCACGCAGCAGGAGCCGGCGGTAGGGGTAGTAGGTAGTGTTAGGGGACCTTTCGGGAATGTGTTATGCTAAATTAAAGTACGAGGCATTTCATTCACTCAGCATGCCTCCAAGTTTGTGAAGTGAGGGGAGCATGTCGTGGTTTTGTAACTTTCATCATATTGCAATAATAAAAAAAATGTCATATCCAACAACATTTTCAATATCATTTTTTAATACGAATTAAATGAATCAACTAGAAAGACATATTTACAAAAAAAAATATTGGTCGATATAAAAAATCTATTCGAATCTGGACCCTTTTTTATTCAAGAATTGCGTTAAAAAATTCCACCGTTTCAAATGAGTACGTTTACTAGGCAAGACTAGCGATACACAATGGTGTCTTGGTACCGACACTTATGTATGAAAGTGAGGCCTGGAGCTGGCAGAAGAGGAACGAAAATACACTGAATGCATTGGAAATGCGACCACTTCGGCATATATGTGACAGATCCATTTCTGATAGAGTAAAGAATGAATTAATAAGGAAATAATGTAAAGCTGATCTTAGTATAGTGAGTAAGATTAAGAAAGGATCACTTAGGTGGTTTAGTCGTATGGAACGGATGAATGAGAAGAGAACGGCAAGAAAGATAATATACTACGAAAATGAAAATGGAAGACTTGGCACTACCAAGTAAACCAGTTACTGGAGAATGGTCCGGTTAGAAGCTCTGTATGAGAAGATGTATGAATGTGGACAGAATAGTTTAGCGATCTATTCTCTCTGTCTACCCTCGCGGAGAAATGGCGTGATGGTAAGAAAGTAAGTACGTTTACGACAAATTTTTGAACTTATATTTTGTAGCTCTTCAAAATGTTATCATTTAAAATCATTTTTAATGTTATGAATTATGTGAATTATTTATAGAAAAAAGTGAAAAACTGTCTGTAAGGTGCTTGAAAAACAATATATTTATTAAATACAAATTAAATGTATTAATTAGAAAACCTTAATAATTTTTCGAAAAAAAAAGATTTTATATGTATATCTTTCTAATTAATATAATTACTATTAGTAAGAAATATATGAGGGTACTAGTTACAAATATAGAAATCTCCATTACTTTTAATGCAGTTGTCTTCTCATATAATTTTCACGTATTGTGTAAATTTATTAACAGTCAAATTTAGCTCATTAAGATGTAAATTGGTCATACAAAATCGGTGCATTAAGGTGGATAATGCACCTTCCCCGGTTTGGAAAGAGATCCAGGTTCGAATCCCGGTGGCGCAACAACATTTTTCGATAAAATTGATTTTATATGTATATTTTTCTAATTAATATATTTAATTCATATTTAAAATATCACAGACCTATGTTCTGAATAATTACAACTTCACAATAAGAATGTGTTCTCCTAATATATTAATTAAACTACATATATAATTCTCATAATTATATATGTAGTTTAATTAGATTGATTTTTTTTGTTAAGAATTGGATCATCTAGACCAGTCATGTTATGACGAAAAAAAAATGAATGTAGGAAAAACAGTATTGGTTAACACCCGTTTGATTAAGGCACCGCCACTTGATAAATCAACAAATATTTTTTTGAACTAAAACAGAATAACAATAATACTTATTGCTTATCAGTATAACAGCCAATACCAGTATTTCCCTATATATATATAATTTTTTTTCCGTCATATCTGTATACTAGGGAAGAGTAAGTAAGTGCCGCCGGCGTCAGTTCCAGTCAGTTCGCAGCGAGCGATGACTGTATGCGCGTATCTCAAGATATTCAAAACTTAGAATGCCAGATTTTTTTAATCACCTTCCTGGTTCCCGGGCTGCACATAAAAGCTTGGCGGGCCGCAGGTTGAGTATGACTGATCTAGTCGCACTGCTGTATCCCATTACTTCAACCATTGACCACGTGCACTCGGAGAAAACGAAAAAAGGGAATTCAACTCAAATGAACAGTCATCCCGAAATTTACATGTCACTGCTCGATATAACATTTATATAATTTTACTAGTTAAACAACAATGTGAAACCTGAACAATACCCGACAATGTGCACACCACAGACGCCATCATCATTATCGCTATTCATCGTAAGAGACAAAGCTTTTGAATCGGTTTAAAAATCTGGGAACAAATATGTCAAGGAACAATGTTATCTAACACGAAATAAATCAAGATACCATCAGAAAACGCTTATAACTTTGCTATACGGAAATTATTGTCATCGAGGTTGTAATATTTAATTTAAAGATTAAACTGTGCATAACACTAACATAACCGATCGTTCTACACTTATGTGAAGTTCGGTCTGAAGTGTTTTAGCACTTTAGTGCAAGAATGCTTCGAAAATCAAAGTCTTGCGCATAATTGCGCTACTCACTATTTGGAACGAATATATGTTATAATTCGTAACAATTCGACTCCAATAGCAAATCTGCTAATGAATGGATTCCTATTTTCTTATATGTTTCGAATGTGAGAAAACCAACTTTCTCTATATCTTTATATCTAGTAACATTTACGTAAAAAATAACGCATTTTGACAATTTAATTAAGTTTATATTATTACTAAATTAACCATTAAATATATATCTTGAAAGATAATGAAATCTATACACATAAAATATCTTAAAACTCAATCTGTAAAAATAAAGCCTCAATCTGCTTCAGAAGAAACACATAGAAACCTGTGATACGTTACTACCAACTCTCACATCCTTATACATAAATATAACTATATTAAATAAGATACACCAACCTAGGTAATTTATGATTTCATTAGTGTCTTAAAACGTCACAAGTCAATAAATTTATAACACTTTTGTATGAAATGTTTATTAATTAATTTTTTATTGTTATTATGAGTATGTTTTTATTTAAAATGGTCTTCTACGACTTTCTAACACTTAATGAATGCTATAATATTTTGCTAAACATCTCTTTTTCCAATCAAAATTTCCTCTTATTAATTTTATTTTATCTGTCACCGAGTGAATTTTATTTGTAAACATTAAAAAAAATAAAAAATTACTGATTGTTCGCTATTTTTTATATTTTATGTTAGTCCAGAGACTTGCACAGCGTCACTTGAATATTTATTTATATTTTCTTCGACGACCATTTGAAATGGTTGTAAGTTGCTTAAGAGAATTTTTGATTAAAATAAAGTTTTATGGGTGGGAGAATACCAGGTAGGTAATAATTGCAAGCACCTATTTGTGAAAAAATAAAACTTTGATAAAAGGTTGCGTTCACAATTAAGAAAGGCAAAAATAAAGTTATTCAATTATTTGATAAGGATTTATTGTTTATTGTAAAAGCAGGAATAAACGTGTTTTTCTACAAAACGATTATCAAAATGTGCATATTTAAGCGCGCACTTTGAAAAGCTTGCGAATAGATTTTTATTTTATTTGTATGCTTATGCTCGTGAGACCATATATTTAGTAAAAGTGTACATTAATACGAATAAATAACTATATTGAAGGTCACATAACTGACAGTATCCAGAGAGAAACAATGTTCAACCGTGGAGGTAATTTTTGAAAACAATCGGTTTATACCACACGAGAGATGTGACGTCACATCAACCGAGTCGACAAGTCGGTATTCGACACTAGTACTAATACTGTTAATACTGGCCGGTACATACGAGAGATGTGACGTCACACGGTGGATAATGATAATCCGAGCGTTTTTCAACATTGAACGTCAATATCTCCGAAAGTATTGCACATTTTGAAAAAATTCAAAAAGCATAGTAATCTAGATTTTTGTTTTTAAATACTACAAAAGATCATTTTTGTAGTATTTAAAAACTACCTCATGGTAGGGTCTGAAAAAGGTGTTCGTTAAAAATCCGTTGATTTGAATCATTGAATTCACAGTATATCGATACCGGTGGAAAGTATCGGGTAGGTATATTATAAATATAATATTTTTCCAACCATTAATATTAAATATGCAGTAGCTATGTTAGCTAAGGACACGATGTAATTTACAATTTTGTAATCAACATACCACTTATGAAGGTACCTACTACCTACATACATACACAAGAGGTTTGTAATTCTAAATGTACGTATACACGGATGAGAGTTGTCTAGGAGACTCGTCTCGAAAGCGCGTAAAGAACACTACATACAGAGTTGAGCGTGTAGCGAATGATTAATCGTATATCGTATATTGTTCGCAGAGTAGAATGATGCAACTAATACATACCGACCTTTATCGACAAATCTCTGAGACGAGAGATCAATGTCTCGTCCGTATACATGAACCATTAGAATATATATTAAACCTGGCCGTTGTAGTGGAATTGACATAATTTCCTCCAACTAACTAAGTATAGCAACATAGATTAGGTATCTTCGTTTTGGTCAATATTACTACCCTGCGGTAATAATTTGATTTGATTGTATTAAATGATTTTGATTTGATTGTACAGGTGTGGCTCTGGTGCGGTGATACCGGAGCCAACCTACAAAATGTAATAATGACCAAATGTAATAACTGTGTCATATAATGAAGGAAAAGGGATTCGAACCTGGATCTCTTTCCTAACCGGGGAAGGTGCTCTTTCAAATAATGAAACGATAGATGTATTAATTTGAAAAAGTGTAACATATAGGTTCGAAAATTTGTTGTCAAAAGTACTGTCGCTGTAGCATAGTTGGATAATGCACCTTCCCCGGTTTGGAAAGGGATCCAAGTTTGAATCCCGGTAGCGCAACAACAATATTTTTCGATAAAATTGATTTTATATGTGCATCTTTCTAATTAATACATTTAATTAGTATTTAAAATATTACAGACCTATGTTCTGAATGATTACAACTTCACAATAAGAATGTGCTCTTCTAATAATAGTATTATAGAATAGGAAATATTATATATTATAGTTAATACTACTGTCCTTCAAAAAAATGCTATTATATAGATTAAATGTGGCGAGTTAAGAGAAAGAAGATGACACAAGTTAACCGGGAATTGAAAATTACCATTGACGGGATTACTGTAAAAAAAACCTGTGATCTGCAATGAACAGGCAAAAAAGATAATTATAATCTATTTTAATGAATTAACTTTAGAACAGCTTATTTTATTATGCATGTTCCCGTGAAAGTAAGGTCGTATATTTCCGTGTATTATTTTCAGTTTACATCTCTCGCCCGCCTGAATTGTATATCTATTAATTTTAACATTGTGGTTTTCTGATGGTGTGCCTCAAAACAAATAAATACGATAAAAACCCTTTTTACACTGACCGACGTTTAACAATGCTAGGTGTTGTGATTTGTGACCCTAACACGTTCTGCCGTATGATTTTTTAATGTGTTATTTTAAATTGTCATACATAAGTCAAAACAAAACAGCAGCAATAATAGTACATTAATTTTAACCCGGTCAGTGGCCGAATGCACTAACACGTTATTACCCGTAGTAATTTGCGTTTAGCGCCAGAGGGACTCGGCAGTCGGCCGTGCGGGCAGCCGCACAGTGTACCAAATCGAGGGGGCGCCAAAAATGCACCATAATATATCATTTAATTCATTCGACATCACGAACAAAAATAACATAAATGTGTTACTATTATATTGAACCATATCCAAATTTTATTCATACGCACTCTCTGCATTCTCTGAATCATAAGAATATAGAAGATATCGCATCTTTCACCACGTGGGTGTAATTTTAAATACATCGTTATTATACTTATTAAGACCTGCGCAAAATAAAGATACCCTCTACTAGTGATGAGAAAAAATGCTACTCTTGACTCACTGATGTGATTGTGATTGATATTCGATAATATCAGTGATTGAAAAGTGTGACTGTGATCCCAGTTTCATTACTAATACGCATGCGCCGCACGACATCACAACACACGAAATAAATGAATTAATAAAAAAAAGATTTAGCGTATTTACTTATATTATTCAAACTTCATTTGCGTGAAAAGCATAGTCTAGAATATATAATTAATATATATCTAATTTAATATCATCACAAACATAATGAAAACCTTTATAAAAATGTGAGTTTAGTTTGCAGAATCTACTAACGTCATTCCTTCATTGATATTTTTGTTTCATATGCACATGCGCCGAATTACGGTTCACAACCAAATATAAATCAAATAAGAAAATGAATCACGAATCACGATATTTCCAGATATTCAACCACTGATAGTGAGTGTAACTCAAAGATATCAGTGATTGACTCACAGTTTGTGATTTTGAGCTCATCACTACCCTCAACCACTATTTTAATTATAACAAAATCTAAATCCCAGGCAACGTCGGATAGGAACCAATAGTATTTAAAAAATTACAGTGACAATGCTCAATAAATCAATTCAATCATAAATATAGTAATAAAAAAGCAATATGTATACATATCACTAAAAAATAACTAGTTTTTTATGTTAAAATGTTTGGGTTTTAAACAAAATTTTCTATAATGATATTCTTACAATGACGTAGTAGCATTGTAATAATTAGTTTTTAGTTGGTCTCACAGACTAGTAAATGAATAGATATGATATGAAGTGTTTACATAGGTGAGGGGTTTGCAACATGAATTGCGGGACAATGAGCATTCTACACACATTCTTGGTGGAAACATAAATCCGATAGATTATGACATATTTTAGCAACAAGTATTTACTCTTTGAAAAATAAATATTTATGTAAACAAGACGTATTTTTTACATCAATGCATATTATATTGTTAGCGTTTAAATTTTTGTTCCATTTAAGTTACCTATATAGTAATACCCCGAAGTTACGCGATAGGCGGGACCGACGAAAATCGCTTAACTCGAATTCGCGTAAATCGGGGGTACAACATTGCATATAAATAATGAAATTTTGTTTAATTGAGACCAATGACTAACAAAAACACTAGTTTAGAAGAATAACATTTAATACAATTGCAGTTATTTATACATATTAACATAAAATATTAAAAAAATAAACTATTTACGTAAAAAAGTCATTTCGATGTCGATGGCTTCATGCAATCTAACAAATTCGTCTGCTGACGACACAATGCCTTCTTTTTTCACGCAGAATTTCTTCGTAGCAAGCCAATAATTTTTTTATTCCTTGCTTTGTAGCTATAACGTGTTCTTAGTTGTTTTATACAATTTTTAAGCCATTTTCAATTGAGCTGAGACCTTCTGTCAAGCTTGCAATTGTCATGTGCTTTTCTGCTGGAATTAGGTCTGAAGTGTCTTCATTGTCGTTTTGCTTACGCATCTCCATGAGCTCATCGATTGTTGGCTCCTGACTAAGGGAATCCAACAGTTCGCAAACCGTATCATAGTAAGAGAAACACTGAATATAGCTGGCGGCAGTCTAGCGGCAGTGTCGCCAAACGAATCGCGTAAGTCGGGGTATTACTGTATTTTTAAAAATGTCGCGAAACTCTTTGATGGTACCAAAATGATCACGTGGGTGGGTTTTCATAGTAGTTCCTACTTAGTTATACATCACTTATATTTTTTTGTCTATGTTTGTATTTCTAATTATAGTATACACGTTTCCAGAAGAAGATTCCATAGGTATCGAAACATGTTGATTTATCAATAAACAGTGGTTTAAACAATGTGTTTTTTATATCTTATTATTTGTATAATATGTGACCACAAAGTAATTTTGATAATATTGAAGAAGTAACAATATTTATAACTTATTTCTTGGCATACTTTCTTCGTTGGCATAATAGTATATTTATCACATACATAAATAATTTAATTTGATATCTTTTTCAGAACTTGTAGTTGTGCACAGCTTATTAGAATATTCATCTGTATAGACTGCACGCTTCTGGTATGCATGTATTGTGCAGATATTAAACTACAGATGTAAAAATTCTTAACCTAACCGATGAAATATTTCTCATTAGTTCTATTGATAGGAAGGTATCTATCTACCTGCCTAAAGTCATATTCTATATATGTGTACACCAGTGGCGGTCGGTGACTTTTTGTAGAAGAGATGTTGGATAATAAGTTTATACCTACATACTATCAAATGAACTAATATAACATATAATCGAAAGATATTTAATGCTTCAATAATTCGGCTTCAAGTATACAAGTACTCAAAAATGCGCCATACAAACAAATTCCTCAAAACAATCGTTTTGTAATATGTATGCTATTTTGTGCATTATACCCATAAGCATTAAAGTCGTTTTTTGTACGTTGGATGCAGTTAACGAATGCGTGTACAGTATTCGAAGACCTTGACAGGTGGAACTGAATGTTGAATACTTTCAAACTTTGTGGATACGGAGCGAATGATACAATCCACTGTTACTGGTATCTGTATGTTCACGCGATTCATAGGTGTTGGAAAGTTGAGACTGTATGTATATGTATTTTTACTCGCTGCGTGCGCGCGCCGTGTCGTAGTGTGTGTTATGATTGGTCTTTAAAGGTCAAATTTATTTGCAGGAGTGCTGTTTTTGACTAGAAACAAAATGTCCAAAGATCTTTGACTCTAGAACACAAGGGATGTATGAAGCGACCGCGCCTGGTGCCCATTACTACGAAGGTGGTCTATGTCAAGAATTTGAAAAAAATGTATGTATTGTGTAATTTCGCGTAATATCATGCAAATTATAACAATTGTGAAAATTCAGTGTATTGTTACGACGTTCAACTAGTGTTTATTTTGATAATAGAAGTAAGTCATTTCAAACTTAAATTTTTTATTTGCTTATAAGCTACATGCCAAATTATTATAATATGTCGAAAAAATATATAAAACTAGTAGACTAAATAAATTTTGAAACATTGTGTTGTGTAATATATATATATTTTTTTAACCAATTCAAATGCAAATCTTAAAATATCTCGAAACGAAAGATACATGACTTCCAGAATAATGGGCACATATGTTTTTATGTATTATCATTTCCTTATGTCCATCCGTTAACAATAACTTGACATATATTGTCTTGACGATCAGCTGTTAACTCTTATCACGTGCAGTTATCGTGTTAACTTAATTTTTTATTTTTTTCTATTGTACATTCATTGATTTTTAAAAATAAATAATTATCATAAAATAAATAAATTATTATCGAATTACTTCTAGTCAATTAATATAAAGCAATAAAAATTAATCCTTTTTTAAAAACACATTATTATTGTGAAATTTTTCAGTTTTTTCAGAACATAGTTATTCGTCTAGCGCGGTGTAACTGGTAACGCATTTTTCACGCACAGATCCAGGTTCGAATCTCGGTAGCAACTAAATTAATTTTTCTAGTTGATACATTTAGTTTATATTAAAATTAATCTCGTTGAAAAACATTTCCTTGCTATCATCGAAGGTAACAGTACCAATCCATCAGCTGTGCATTTAGTTATACTTTTATTTAAAAAAAAAAAAACAAAAAATAATCTCCATCATAAAATAGAACGTGTAGTTTCCTAAATAATTGCTGTGGTCAATATTTACATTCCGTGACTGACAGTTCGATCAATTAAAATTTAAAATATAAATCTTATTTATTGTCTAGGAGAGCGGTTAACTCCGGGTCCCCGACTGCGTCCATCAAAAATGTCATTACTCATTACCGCCAGACTTGAAAAACAGCTCGCTGTCCCTTTCGCACAACTCCGCCCAAGGCGGCCGCCGGTTCCGCCCACAGAGCCAAACAAAGACGAAAAAAACTTGTCTCTCCGGTTGCAACTTGTACCAATGCGATATTTTCAAGACGGCTCGAACGCTGTGCGGCCATCTCTTTCTCGCGTCGGGATGGGGGCGACCCGAGCGTGCGGCCGAACAGAGAAAAACGAGATTGCAGGAGTTCGCCAGGTTGTTTGTGGTTACCCTCAGGATTACCGCGATACAAAAGTATGTTCTGTTCCGCGCTAATAAGGGGTTCTTGAGTAGGTAGTGTCAGATCAAATTATTATTGGTATTTTTTAATCGATCTGCTTTTTTGGACACGATCATCTTTTGGAATAAATGCGTTCGCACGATAACTAAATGTTGAATGTTCATGTCTTCAATAGTATTTATTAATAACTATCCATTTAAACAATATTTTTTCGTGCGTGTAGGTATTTGGATATACACACATGTTTCAACACATTTGCAAATAATTATTGAAATACAAATTAAACGTATTAATTTGAAAGATATATATATATATAAAATTAAATTTATCAAAAAATATTGTTGTTTCTACCGAGATTTAGCATAATCGTTTAATGCATTTTACCCGGATAAGAAGAGATTCAAGTTTGAATCTGTCTAATTAATACATTTAATTAGTATTTAAATGTTTTTTTATTGACGAGATAATATTGCAGGCGCAGATGAGAGTACGATCTCTTGAAATTTTAAGATAAATCGATAAATGTATGTAATATAAGTAAAATTATGTATTAGGAGAACACATTCTTATTGTGAAGTTGTAATTATTCAGAACACAGGTCTGTGATATTTTAAATATTAATAAAATAATATAAACATAATTAATATTTAAAATTATGTATAATTATAACACAAATCAGTGGAAATGGGATCACTTAGGCGTATATGTGGCAAATCTATTATGAGTAAAGAATGAAGAAATAAGGAAATAATGTAAAGCTGATGTTAGTATAGTGAGTAAGATTAAGAAAGGATCACTTAGGTGGTTGATGATGAATGATAAGAAAGACATATGACGCAAGTGTTGATGGCACCAGAAATAGAGGACGTCCGCGGAAGACTTGACACGACCACGTAAACCAGATAATGAAGGATGGTTCTGCTAGAAGCCTCAACAATCAGCGAGCTTGTATGAGAAGACGTATGAATGTGGATGAGGTGAGAATTGTGTGTCAGGACAGAAAAGTATGGCGCTCTATCCTCTCTGCCTACCCCCGTGGGGAAACGGCGTGATGGTTAGTAAGTAGGTAAGTAAGTATGACACAAATCATAACATTAAATAATTGGAATGTAAAAAAATCTTTTACTCCTTAACTCCTTTGCCAATCGCGCAGTAGCAGAACGTCAAGTACATGGTTGGCCTACGCATACAAGACGGTAGACGTATTTATGTGAAAATTACATATGAAAAGGTTCGAAAATTTTTCGTCAATCAACTGTGTTGGTATAGCATAATCGGATAATGCACGTTCCCCGGATTGGAAGAGATCCAGGTTCGAATCCCGGTAGAAATAACAATATTTTTCTATAAAAATGATTTTATATGTATATCTTTCTAATTAATACATTAAATTAGTATTTAAAATATAACAGACCTATGATCTGTATAATTACAACTTCGCAATAAGAATATGTTGTCTTTAATAAATTATAATTCATTGTTCTTTATTTTTAACCACTTGAATTTTTAATTATTATATTTTTCATTTCATATAGTCATGTTAATTAGATAAATAACCATTAAAAATATTAACATATCTTCATCTAGTGAAAATATTGTAAAAATTCGAAATAGGTGATATTTACAAATAAATTAATAAATAAAATTTAATAATATAAAATTGAATCTGTCTGTTTTCTATAAAATTTTAAACCCTTTGACCGATCTAAACTAAATTTTGCATAGTTACTCTTTAGAACCTCATGCAAAACATAGGCAGGTACCTTCCCTCTTCCAATCCCATAAAGCTCTTCGTACTGTATTTGAAACTCTAAAAGATCAGCCTAAAATATACAGGTAGGCCCAAAAAAGTGAGAACATCTCGTAACACATGAGTTATTTTAAAACATAATTCTTGATTTTTTTTGCACAATATTTAGCTAATTAGAAATCATCAAAACACCCCATATTGCATCATCTACTGGTTTTTAAATCTGGGCTGTTCGGTGGCCACATGCCTGGCTCGATGAAATTAACATTTTCACGACGAAGAAAGTTGATTGTATTTCTGGCTGTATGAGATGGAGCTCCGTCCTGCTAAAATGTCCAGTTATGCTGTGATGTCTAGCTATACTCCAGGCTTTGTTTTGAAACACTTTGATCATTTTCCTAGCACCCCAATGTTTTTCGATTCGCAAATTTTTGATCAGAATTTGAAAAAAACAAATATAAACAATGGGAAAATTAATAATCAAAGATGGCGACCGGAAATTGTCGAAATAAATAAGTAAATTAATAAACTATTTAAGTTATTGTTAATATAGTTTGTTGCGTAAAAGCATAGATGCCGGAAGAAACAGGATATTCGGAAGGAGGTTTGCACTTACCTCAATCCAGTTCTTCTGATACCTCCAAGGTGGACTGTATACTTATATTTATCGCTATCTTCGTTCATGGGTCCTAGTCCTTTAGAATGTACTGCATTAGACGCGACGTCTCAATTTAATACTATCCTCCGATTCACATTAATTTGCGGTAATCCGCACCGTTTCAAGGTCGCCTTTCGACTGGCGGCGGCGTGCCGGGTGAGGAGGAAGGAGGGGAGGAGGAAGGCACAGTACATTATTGTCGTTCAATAATAATTAACAAATAAAAATATGCCCCAAACAAGTTAAACCAATATTGATGTAATTAAATCACATTTTACGAAATGTTCTCACTTTTTTTTGAGCCCCCCTGTATAGTGAATCAAAAGAATGCCACCTTCTATACGTGACAAATTATTACATTGAGACAGATACTAAATTTACATAATATCTCGGATCCTTCTTAACAAACATAAATCAAATTGACGAACATATTATAAAAACTCGTATAGTGAGTGATAATCGTTGGTATTTTGGCTACAAAAACAGTTAAAGTCGAACACGATATACCTAGAGAAAAACAGAGGTAGTGCTGTAAAAACTAATAAGACCATTTGCACGTCAGAAACCGGATGATTCGGAGGCCCTCTCAATTACGATCTGTGCGACTCTATAAATCCTTCAGTAATTATAACTTTAACGATGACCTGAACGTTTATAACATCAGAAGTGGCTCGATTTCTAGGCCACACGAACGAAATAGTTGATCAACAGTGAACTTGAAAGAAATCGACGAATATATCCAAAATTAGGTGCTCGGACAACATATACGGGCACAGTTTAAACATATTTTTACATTGTATTATATGGTTACAAATAAATAAATACCAGGGTGGGTCAAAAATTATCTACATTTTTCGTTCTACAATTTATTTATATGGGCGGAACCATGTGTGATGTTCAAAGAAGACGCAATCTCACCCATAGTAGCTCGTCTATTCGCTAGGACCATCTCTCGAGTTTGCTAAATCTCGTCCGTGGTGGAGATTGACGGGCGTCCTGCTCCCTCTTTGTGCGTCACACTCGTCCGGCCACTTTTAAACTTCTCGATCCTAGTTTTACGTGATAAAGCACTGTCCCCGTATTGCGTTAAAAGTCTACGATGAATTCCAGCCCCTTTCACATCCTCCGACCAGAGAAATCGGATCACTACTCGTTGTTACTTCTTGGTGCAAACTGCTAGCGGAGCGGACATTTTTACATTGTAATATTTGGAAGGCGATTGATGCGATCGGGATCAAATTTTGCACACGCGACCGAAGTGTTACCAACTCAAAGCACGAAGGCAGTATGACAATCTTGAAGATGTGTTATGGCGAAAGTGTAGATAATTTTTGACTAGATCAATTGGTGTAAAGCTGCTCAGTGCAGAAACTGGTGGAGGAGTATTATCACCAGATGAAAGAGTAGAGTCCAGGAGTCATACTCGGTTGTAAAGACATGAATGGCAATCTATCTTCCTTTTTATAAACACATATCTACTCATTTGGAGAATGGTATTACGCAGCGACATCAATAAGTGATACGACACAATTTTTAAATTAATTGTATTTTAAAAACCGACGTAGTGTGATGCATTAAAAAGTATTAAGGGATTGAATGTGGCATTCGGCTACTATCGTACCAGAGTCGTCGATTGCATACAAGCATAAAAATTCTGGAAAATAAATGAAATAATTATTATCTTATGAAAAAACCCCGTAAATTTCTATCCGTTTTTTTCCCGGATTAGCGTAACCTTGTCTATGGCATAACCCATGATTTTTGTCTAGCCGTGGGTTATTCAGAAAAATTTCGAATCATTTATGAACAACTTCATGTTGATGTTTGTAGGCAATTTGCCAGCACGTAAGTTCGTTATCCATTTAAGTTGTCTGTTCAATCCGTACGATTATTATTCTAAACTAAATATATTTTTACTGAACCTATATTGGCATCTTTACGTCTGCCAATTTTCTGCATTTTTCAAACAATTTGTGTTTAATCCTGCTGTCTTCGAAAGGTATTAGTCCTCACTGAAAACTGCGTGCAATGATACCTTCTACATATTTAATTATAATGGAGTATTCTAACCATGTCCAACGTCATTGTGTCAACATGTTCGCAGAGATAAAAGTTATAGGTTATATTTATTATCTATCTAGCAAGGGAGTATCCATTTTTTGGGATATTATTACATTAGTTAGATTATTTAACGAAATAAATTTATTTCTTTTATGAGTTTCAGCCATGGTAATTTGTAAAGCTAGTTATATAAATGTATGTTTTTGAGCACTGTTAATCCAATATGCGAATGTGGTGCCGAGGAGGAAACCCTTGACCATGTCTTTTTTGCCTGTCCATTGCGGATCACAGGTTTTTTTTATAATGATCTTGTCAATGGTGATTTTCAACTTCCGGTTAACTTGTGTCATCTTCTTTACCTCAACTCGCCTCATTTAAGCTATATAATAGCAAATTTCCTGAATGTTAATGGTATTGACTTGTGATGCAATGTTCCCTGTTCTATAGTATTGTTGTACTGCTTTCTATAAAAGAATGTTTAGACTTGTTTAATGGCACAAGTCACTCTTGAAGGGTGGATTGCCTATTTGAAAGAAGAAGAAGAAGAGCACTGTTAATGAAACATTTTAAATCCGTTGTCTGAAGGAGAAATTGTAAATAATATTTTAAGCGAAATCAAAAGCAGAGTTTACTACCGAGCAATAAAAGAACTCGCCGTTTTTAATGTAATAAATTCACAATTATATTCTAAATTGAAATTGATGGAATTGTTTAGAAAATTAGAATAATATTTCTAGCATTTTTTTTAAAAATCTATTGTATACTTAGTAAGAATCGTAGGTAATACAGCATAACCTAAGTTTGTGCACGCCGCTAATTCGTACTGCCTCGTGTAAGTATTGCACTCCACAGCAGGACACAAGACTTCGGTTTAGGCTTACAGTTCACAAACGAAACAACCAGATAAGCGCATATATATCGTGTATATCGTGTGTATCGTGTGTATCGTATATAATAAAAGTATATAAATAATAATAGCGTGTGGAAATTGTCATAGTTGTCATTGTCACAGTTGGTTATAATGCAAATTATAATATGGGTAGGATAAGGATAAATATATATATATGGATATATGGATATGGAACGTGCTATCAACCATATTTATAGATGTATCCCACTTGATATGACCTGAAATGACCTCTTGGCAGATCCAGATTAAGATGGAACGATAATGCGAGGAAAGATTTGGAAGATGCTAAAGAACGATTAAAGACGTCTGGCGCCGAGTTGTACCTACCTACATCAGGCGAAGGCTCAAAAACATGGGGTAATAGCAGTGGCGTGCAGATTTAGGTTATGCTGTTACAAATTGTATTATACAATCATATATAATATATGTACTTTCGTTTAACCAACGTCTTTGGACAAAATAAATCCGTCGTTTATACGACCCTATCATGTATTGATTTTTAATTTTAAAGTACTGTTAATAGTGTTTTTAAAGTTAAAGTTTTAACGTAAAATAATTATTTTTTACCCATATAAAAATATTTTGACGTTTTTAAGAACACTTTCTATGACTGAACATGATTAATTTGTTGTTTTAAAATCTATCACGTAATAACTAAAGGAAATAATTATTTCTATTAAAGGTTAACGTAGAAAATAGTTCTGCCAATTGCTTTTTGTTTTTCTCAAATCAAAAACCAATCCATGAACCAAGTTTAAAGAACGATCATGAAATCAATAGGTTAAAAACAGTAAGATAGTAAAATTCGCGAATTAGTAAAGGAGGAAGACACTTCAATGATTTGCACGCAATTGTAATATTATTCTGTTAATAAACAGCATAGGTAACGACTCTATACCAAACGGATCAACCGAAAGGAATTTTCAATTCAGTAAATAACCATTTATATGACTTGAGTACTTCACTAACTTAAAGACAGAACTGAGTAATGTAAATAGCACGATGTGGCGAATAAAAAAAGAGTGCCATGAGTACAGCGGTGAGTTTTTAGAACTAAGCAATGAAAGTCTCTACTGGTACACAGATGGTACTAATTGCAAAATAATGTTTTCGCTAATGTCAATCCAATATTTTAATTCATATTTGTTTCCCAGAATTTTTAGTAATGCATTTGGAGTTGAAGTAGTAGTAGTAAATATCATGCAATACCAATTGCACTCATCAAGTGGCAATACGCTGAGAGTAGAGTTAGGTCCTCCAGATCTACTCCATTCCACGATATTAATACAAAACACGAGGCATTATTGAAAATATACTGAAAATAAAAATAAAAATATATTATCAGTATTTTTCTATATGTTATTATTAATGATTGTAGTAGGTGTCTACTGACCTTATTTAAAAGTAATGAAATAAGAAATAATAATTGAAGAGTAGTGTAGAGTCGAAATATTTTTGGAGAACATTTAAAAAATGCAAAAAACAACTTGCTACACCTGTTATTACTGCTAGACACCTTCGGCTAATTGATTGAATTTAATTAATAATGTTGAATAAGGAAAACCCAATCATAATATCATATTAGGTGTAATAATTAATAAACTCTGGGAATAATATAGTTCATAACTAAGAAAGTTTTTAAAAATATATCAGCGGCGTGCACTAGGCGTGGACTTAGGTTATGCTGCTAATATCGATGGTGTAAAAGCGATGGGTATTATCATCAGAGGTTGTATTCATCATTCACCCTTTCAGAAGCATGTTTTTGTGTAAATATACCTGTGTGAGTGTGTATTACAACAATTATTCTTGAGAATTTTTTCAAGTTATTAACTAAAGCAGATAAATATTTTATAATAAAAACATTCAAAGTGTATTGGAATGCATACAGTCAAGTCCACTTCAAAGACATACTTGCGGTGTTTTGCAACACGTCTGTCAAAGCGAAGACGTGTATTCAGAACACCGCGCGGTACGAGAGTTGCGATAAGTTTTTACACGTTTGGGACAGTTTTTCGAAAAAACACTTGCGCAGCTTTGTTTGTATTTTTCCACTAGTTATACGGTTCTAGCTAACACGAAAACTGAATTATTTTAGTGTAGATATACATACTTAATACATAATATGTCAAGTAAAAATTTAATTTACAGTTAGCTTTTCTGATTGTATGGAGTGCACGCCTCTGGGTACTATAAATATTCGATTCTCACGTATGAGGCTAATCCAGAAAGTAAAGGTTTTAAAGCTATAAAAAAATTAAGAAAATATAATAAATTTTATGTTGTTTTAAACACACAAAACTTCATTTACTACATATATAATAATATAAGCATTTATCATATATGTTCTTGAGCTTTCAAGTCCCGCTATTGTAGACATCTGCCGCTAGTTCATTACATTCAGGATTAATCTCGTTTATCTTGATTGAATCATTACCATAAAATCAAACCTATTCTCAAATACTTTATACTTGACACAGTTAGCAGTATCTTAACAACTATGTATATATAATGATTTTATTGTTATTATATACGATTTTATGTTTTACGTATTGTGACGTACCTACTTAAATTTAAGGGTAATTAAGGGTAATTTAACACAACTTTTCTACAGCAATGATACAAATATCAAGACAGATGACGGTTTGTTTCTAAATATTCATATATATTATTTTGTAAATTGAGTTGAAATTTTATTTAACGTTAGAACGTTTTCGAGAACATTTTAAAATTCATTTAATTGTAAGCATTATTGATAGTGAGAAGATGTTCCCTAAAATGTTCTGACGTTAAACATAATAAAATATAGTGGAATAAAAAAAATGTTTCAACTCAATAATCATGGAATTACACAAAGTTTCATCAAAAACCTTTGAACAGTGTTTCAAATATAAACATTACATGGATGTAATAATCTACGTTCACTATCTATTTTTGAGTGTCTGGATGACAAATAACCATCAAACCCTTAACACTCTTGTTATTTTCATTTGATGTACCATTTTACATGTGCGAATCGTAGAAGACTTAAAAAATAATATTTGAAATTTTTGAATTGAATTGCTTACTGAAGTTTGCTGAAGCATCAGCGACATCAGCCCTGATAATGGAATCTGCATTGGGATCCGCAACATTGGGCAGAGAGGTCAGAGACAACTCAGAACGACCCAAAAAAGTTTTTGAACGTAAAAATCGAAGAATGATTTTCTAGTGAGCTTATTTTTAAAAAGGATCAAATGTTTCGAATTTGCAAATAATATTATTTCTTGGTTGCAGATGAGCTAAGAAAAAAAACATATTTTGAAATGTAAACGATACGATATATTAAATATGAATTAAATATATTAATTAGAAATATATACATATAAAATCAATTTTATCAAAAAATATTGTTATTGCGCCACCGGGATTCGAACCTGGATCTCTTTCCTAACCGGAGAAAGTGCATTATCCAACTATGCTAGAGCGACAATATTTTTAGCGACAAATTTTCGAACCTATATGTTACCTTTTTTGATATTTATCGTTCCATTATTTGAAAAAGTCATCTACCTTATTTAATCCCGGTGGCGCAACAACAATATTTTTCGATAAAATTGATTTTATATGTATATCTTTCTAATTAATATATTTAATTCATATTTGAAATATCACAGACCGTCTGTTCTGAATAATTACAACTTCACAATAAGAATGTGTTCTCCTAATGATACGATATATGATCGAAGAACAATTAGATGATATATTATAGATTAACCCGGTGGTTTTCAAACTTTTTCAGATTTTTTCACTATTTTTCCACGGTGCCTCATTTTTTTCCTCTGCGTATCTACGAGACCTAACGATATTATCTCCTAATTAGAAAGTATTTTTTAAACAAGTTGATAAATGTTATTCGAAAACTGATTTTAGAGACATCAACATTATTGGAGGTCAAAAACTGATGCAACAAGGAGAAACAATCTTTGCCACCATAGTAATGTTTTTCTGTAAATCAAAATCTTCTCGAGCGATTTCAAAAAATATATGGAGTCCTTGTAAGCAAATTGTAGCACCCCGGGGGGCCGCGGCATGTACGTTGAGAACCACTGGTTAACTTGGCTACTTGCATGTCAAATAAACAAAGTGCATCAAATAATTCGTACCAATACAACAATAAATGTGGTCACGGTATCTATTTATTTATTTATTCTTAATATAATGCATACAAAAATGTATTTATATATGCTTTAATATAAACAAGATCAAAATCGTTCCTTCTTACTACAACTTATCTTTCACATATTTGCTTAGTTTCATTTTGAATCTATGTAGTCTCTCTTCCTTTCTTATGTTTTCTGGCATTTCATTAAAAATCTTCATCGTATTATATATCATCGATTTCTGAGATTTGGCCTTCTTCCTGAATGGCAGTCTTAGTCTATATTTTCCTCTTGTATGATGTTCGTGCTCATGTTGATTTGCATCAATTTTTCTTATAAATTCTGCCGATATTTTCTTAGTGAAGATTTTATAAATCTATAGGACCGGATCTCATATAGAATCTATATATAATATACTGCACTGAGAGTCAATATGGAGGTTGATGCAATACAAAGACGGGGAACTATCTGCAAACAGAGACATATTCACAAATCCCACAGGTGGAATATCCATCGCTATTTCCGCGCAGAGAGGGTGGTTTGTACGAGCAAATACATCACATAGAAGAGAGAAGAACCAAAAAAAAATAGAACATATGTATTACTTTACTTGTTTTTAAACTAATTCATAGCAGTGGAAAATTATTCAATGAATCAACTAGAAAAAAATACAGAAAAATCTATTTATCGAAAAAATATTTAGTTGGTACCGGGATTCGAACCTAGACTCTTTATTTCCGAGGAAACGTGTTAACTATTAAAATATTTTTTCGATAAATAGATTTTTTTCTGTATATCTTTTCAGTTGATTAATTTAATTTGTATTAAAAATACCTCAAAACTATATCTTGAAAATACAATTTCACAACAAAAACGTGTTCTTCAAAATAAAATGATTGTATCAATAGATAATGTTAAGTGCCTACGATTTTATAATATAGCGCAGACAAATTTTAACAAGACTAACTCTTATTAATACTTTGAATGTATACAAGGTGTAACAGATCTAGCTCACAATATTTTATGGGTGGATACCTGACTAAATTACAAGTTAAAAATGTTTAAGGAAAATGTGAAACCACCCATAAAATATTTTGGACTAGGTCTATTACACCTGTATATGCACACTCAAATAATTAACCTTATATTGGATAGGTAATGTTTTTCTTAATTTTTCTCCCAGCTCATGAAATATAGCATTATATCCTACTGGATTGTGTCCAGGACAGAGACGCATGGCGAGCATTGAACAGACAAGAATGAAGCTCTTAAATATGAAGAAAGAAGAGTAAGTGATCCAAACATTGCAAAAAATATTGAAAATTGGTACCTACATTGTAGATGATAATGGCTACGTGAATACTAATTTTAGATTAAACTACCAACCCTATAATCCAAAATATTTACGAGTGGAAATATACAGTGATCTCAGTGACGTAACTACAAAAATTGGGCCCCAATGTAGATTGGAAAGTGATCCCTTAATAAGTATTGTATATAAAATATGTGAATATTAGTACCGTATGAGTATAAATATGCCTAAATAGTAAGTGTTTCGTATTTGTATTTTTTTTAAATATGTATATATATTTATATGGGTACATATATTTCCATAACTTGAAACAAATGTTATTTAAAATGTAGTATTATTGTCACCAGCTTTAGTTTTATTTCTACCCCTTAGCCCACTCCCAATCAGTACACATTGTTCTTTTGGCTCGACTGGTTTGATTTGAATTCGTATAAACTCGTCGAGATTCGGAGAGGAAGTGTTCTCATGTGATTATTTGTTCGATCGCTAGTTCATATACCACTGTGGTTTTGGTGTATTGTGGACGTTGTAATTCATCAGAGTTATTTGTGTTTTGTGTTCTGGTCCGCTATCGAAGGATTCCATTACCCTCATTTCCGATTCCCTATTTTCCATCACCCACCACTGGAATATTAGCGGGACACTGCTGCTGTATACATCGATAATGTTTTCATGAGTTTTTGTAATGTACGTAAGAAACGATTTTATAAATTGTATAATTCCATTTCTCGCTGTAGATTACTATTAAAACTGTAAACAGTTTCAATGATACTCGCAAAAATATTAATGGATTGCACCCCTACCCCTTACTTTACTCCCCTACCTAACGTGGACTCAGATGCGCTGCATCGGTTGCATTGGTATAGTTACTCTACTACATGGACTGATAAATGCAGTAGAAGCAAAAACTCAAAAACAGTAGGTATTTGAAAACAGGAAAGGTGACAATTTTGCCTTCGACTTCAAAAAATTCAAGGTACATGCAATAAAACTATGGCATGTTTCACTGATAAGTTTGTAGAACTAAAACATTTGTTTTTTTTATTCTACTCGTTTATTTTACTTGAGCGTTTCACCTTGTAAGGGCATTATCAATTTTTGATTGAGATTAATAACTGTACGAGTGTTCAAAATAAAATTAGACTACTTTTAAAGCGGAAAATTTTTGAATACATTTTAAGTTGTTCGATTTTATTTTAAGTTACAGAAACGTGGTATACCATATGCACACACACTTCTAACTTTATTTACAGATTCTAAAGTACACACATATTACTTATGACATTGACAGAGTCAGAAGTGCAGTTAGCACGTTCAAGAATAAATCCAAGGTTAATTGAAATCTTCACAAAATGCAACGCTATACTCTAAGAAAGAAGTCTTTCGAATTGAACAACAAAGTGTTAGACTATATATCAGGAGAAAACACTGTTTACAAAAGTGTAGATACTGTATAGCTCGATTATTTGATCATGGCACTTTAAGAATATGTTATGTGCCGATTATTATTATTAGAAGATTTGTTTGATGTTTAATTATTTTTTGAATAAAGAATAAAATAATATTAATAACATTTTAATAATAATTATTGGTACACAGCACGTTCTTGAAGTGCCATGACCATAAAATCCACCTATAACAGGCGATGAATCAAATGACTGTCTGGTATATTCCGCATAATTTATTAATAGCTTTAAATAAACAGGGATGCCTCCTATCGAGCAAAAACTGAACGTAGGTGCTGTAATTATGCTACTGCGGAATCTTATGCCATCATGCTTAATAATAACGCGAATATATATTACTGTGTGAAAGAGGACTGGCGCTGGATGAGAAGGTTTGGGAACTGGACAATAATGGCCAGGGATAGGAGTCGGTGGAGAGCACATGTGGAGGATGCCAAACCCCACTCTGGGATGTAGTGTCGTGGAAGAAGAACGCTAATATAAAGAAATTGAACTCAGTTACTGTTCTCGTACGACGCACACCTCTTATTTCAACTGATCATTTAATTTTACCATCAACAAGAAGCTATAGAAAGAGATTTAGAAATAGAACGCTTATGTCTACTGTATCGCACAGAATTATTCGCCGAGGAGGCGCCATATAATTGACATGATAAGACACGTGTCAATAATTTAAAGGTGTAATCATCATAATAATACAAATACGTCTTAGATGTTACAGCGGCGGCCTGTCGCCGTGTAGGTACTTATAAATATGACTATATGTATTGTTATGAATCTGAATAAAAACAGAATATTCTGCTGGCGGAAGCCATTCTCGATTTTGCCGCCGTAGTGTGCCTATATTGAATATTTTTTGTGTTACATTTCTTTCGACCTCGTAATCATCATCATCATCATCATCATCGCCGGTTGAAAGAAGTTGAGATCGGCGGTTTCCTGTACGGAACATCTACCGAATCTTGTACTCAGTTTCGGGTATTTATACTTTGATCTCTCAATGGTTAGATCAATGGAGTTGCGTCTGAGGAAGATGATTTTTGTTTAATGAAATTTATGAATACAAAAATAATATTTTAATGTTCTTGAAGATACAATGATGATAGCCTATGTAATTTTATATTAAATCATATAAGCTTGAAGGTAACTGAATCAGAAAATGGAACCAGACATTTCATAAATCCAAAAGATTTGAGATGCAAAAATCTAATAACAAAGGAGGTTATCAGATACTAGTACATACTCGAAAGCCAAGCAAAGGTCAGCTAACCAAGCCAATCTGCGTTCTGCGATGGAATTATTTCAGTAGGTTTAAGAATAGTTATAATAAATTTAATTTCTTATTAACGCGAATGTCCCACAAGGCAACAGAATGCTATGATTTAGTTTTATTATAAAATAAGCTAAACAATAAATATATTTAGATTCAATAAAAATACTACTACTTCTGAATTCATGGTTTCTCAAACTAATAATATCATTTTATCCGATTTTTTAAATTAACTTAATTTTTGTTACAAAACAAAAAACTCTATATTTCTGATCAGCTCTATTGTTTTAACAAGATACTGAATGTGAAATTTATGTCTACGATTCATGATTAATATTACTGTGTTAACATTATTTTTTTGTCGAAAGCGCTTATTATGATATTAAGGACAAGTTTACCAACTATTTTAAAATTATTTATGTTATCTGGACAGGGCGAACTTTTAATTATAGTGATAAAAATACTTTAATTTTCTTCCGGGCAACAGGTGTCATGAATTGTCTAAATATATATTTATTTATTATTTTTTTAAATTTTAGGACCGTTCGTCTACAATCCATTTATTCTCGAAGTTTATATAGGTATATAAGTACACATGTATGCATAAGCGTATCACACTAAATGTTTGGTTAGTTAAATGGTAATTTATTAAAGGCTAATTTTTAAAATCAGTCAAGGATGTACTCGTAGGCAGGTACAGGAGACGATTTATGTGAAAAATAATATTATTTGAAATATTTACTAACTTACAATATCTTTAATAGCATGATGGTGTTCTAATTTTGAAATTTCTGACTATTGTTTGATTACTATTTTGAAAAAATATACAGTCACACCAAAAAGGTCACATATCTTTATTTCAAAGGAAATGGATACTTCACTTCAATGAAATTTATTAATTTTCCCAAGTGTGACACACAGAAAGATATTGGAATTTTATACAAGTACAAGAAGATATAATTGATTAATGTATTTTTTTATGAGTATAGTTCTAGCGTTATTTTTATAGTTTTGTGTATGACTTAAGCAATTTTAATATAAATTACTCAAATCTAACTTTGTTTTTAACCATTTTTATGAGTTAAATTTAGTACACCAACCGGTTTCAGAACATACCATTTCCTTCCTCAGGATGTCAAATAAACCAACTAAAATCGTATCTCAAATTATTCTAATTTTAATTCAATTTGACTCATAAAAGTGGTTAAAAACAAATAAATAAATAAATAATTAACATTAAAATGAATAAAAACCACAATATAAAGTTTGAAATAAATATCAAAACTGCATAAGTAATTAAGTTCTGCATATGTTGTAATAATACGCCAACACAGATCAAATGATAGTTGTCGTAAGATTTATTGATTCGTATATAACTAATAAAACATTTTAAATATTTTTTTGTTGCAGCCTTATTTAAATAGGAGTATAATATCTAAAAGATATACCATTATCGTATATCTTAGGAATAGTTACAATGACTCCTGCATTAGTAGTACCTGTTAATTATTACCTAAGCATACGCATTAATTTATATTAATGATTAATATTGATTTGTACGGTAAACACTTGTTGTGAAGTTGCAGTTTTTCAAAATATAGTATTGTGGTATTTTTAATACAAATTAAATTAATCAACTTGAAAGATATACAGAAAAAATCTATCTACAATATTTAGTGTTCTTTAATATTTCATAGTTTTAAAAATTCTTTAAAAAGATGTTTGTTATATTATTGTTAATACTACATTTCACAAGTTATACTAAAGATTTTTACCTATATTTTAATTATAAATCTGGATACCTTTAAATGTACAAAGATAGAAAATCAATGTTGATAAAAATACACGTAAAAATCAATTATGCGAATATGTGTCAAATGAACGAGTAAAAAATTACGAATAAAATATATTTTTATTTATTATAAATTAAGTATTAATAGATTTAAGGTAAGTACAGAAAGTATCAACATCCATTCATATATTACAGATTTATTTAATATTTTTATCACTTTTTCGATGCAATATATTTGTTTTATGATTTGAAAATAAATTAACACGTCAGTCACAAGAATTGGTTTCCAGACAAATTTTTCGATTTGCCTAACTACCAGACGTGTGACAGCTTGTGAGTAGAAAATTTGAATTTTGTCCATCCAGGGGCTGAAATTATTCACGAACTAGGTAGGATCAAGTTCCTGAAGATACCAACTGATTGGTGGAATCGAGATCGATGCCGAAGTCGAAAAAACCGAAGCTGGTGACGAACCGAAAGAAGCTTGACTTAAAATCGAAAATAAAATTTTAAACTACTTCAACCACCGTAGGTGTTTAACATTTGCACTGGTGTGGACACACCACTAATTCCACACTAACACATTCATTTCGATGGCAGGTCCGCGCGAGTATTACTGTGTATACTCGCATATATTTTTCACGTCCTGTTCTCGTAAAAAAATTGACGTGAGTTTACTTTGTACGGTCGGCGCTATCGGCTGTTTGAGTTTACCAATCTTCTCAATGTGGATATTTTGCTCTGTTCGCTATCGGCCAATCTTAAGTGAATTTTCGTCAGTTTCTTGTGTATTTGAGTGATTGAATTCCGGGAGCTATTGTTCAATGACTATTTATGGGTTTGGAAATTACTACGGTATTGTGGATTAATATGTGGATCAAGAATAGTCACATCAGTGGTCCTGAGTACTTCTTCGGGAGATTTATTCAATTGGAAGGTGAGTCGAGTTTCCATATTTCATTTTTTTTTCTAAGAATCTGGTTCTCCAGCCATCTTCGTGTTTACCTAGTTAAATTCCTAACTTACCTATATTCCCGTATTCCTTTAGTGGTCTGAAATTAGTCAGTAGGTATATTTATTTATTTCACAGAAATAAATTGAATTATTCATCTCTCTATAAATACTTAAATTGGCGTAGAAGCCTATCTATAATATTTTACGTGTCAATTTCCATTGAGATGTGAGTAACGTCAGACCATGTTCAGTATTGTGGTCAAGATTGAGTCATTGAGAATAATTTTAGTTTAGTTTACATTGGTTAAGTTAATAAGTTTTTTCATTTGTATTTTTATTAGAGTTAATTTTATTATTATAGTAATGTGGTTTGGAAATTTTTACTCTTATAAGAGGTGGAATAATTGGCAGTTATTTATCAAAAAAACTTCACTGAATATTCACATCTTTGGTTGGTCACGTGCTTAAATATTGTTTTATTTATTTATTTTTTGGTGTATGTATTCAAAGTAACAATTTTTAAGATGAATTATTTTGATGTTTTCACACATTGAATTTTTTTTTGTTCATTGTATGAACGAGTCCATACAGAGCAAACCATGAAGGCAGCGGGATAATTGCGAGGCCTGCAATGTTCTTTAAAATTCCGTCGATTTGAGCTGTTAAATTCACATTACATTCACTTATCGATGAAAATTAATTCGGCTATTATTATTTTTTCTATTGCACGATTGCTTTTCCATGAAAAAACTGCACAACTTGCAACTTTTTTTATACTTCAATTTTAACTGCTGCACCGAGCTAACATACCTTGGCAATCTCAGATTTTATTGGTATCTTCGAATGACGTCTCTGTTTCTTTTCTTTGAAATTCATAAATAATTTTAATAAAATGTACCTACAATATAACGAATTATATTGTACCTACACTAATACTTTTAAATTTTTCATTTATTGAATATATGTTAATTGAAATAATAAACCTGCACACAAGCATTAATTAAAATGTTTTGTGCGTCTAGTTTAATAAGATTGTGTAAAAAATGTTTAACTAAAAAATAAAAAGTAATATTATATTATACGGTAGGAAAATGATTAATTTTCGTAAATCATCTTCAACAAGTTTAAAGAATTTTAATAACACCTGGTTAGTCCATATGAGTGTTTATGTGTATTGAGGGGTAATACGCCAGTAACATGCAAGTAGTGGATGAAAGTGATGATTGTAAGCATTGCAATGGGTATTTATATGATTGAAACAAGACAAAATGTGATTGGTTAGAATGCACACCTTTGCTGATTGCACGAATCACGTTCACGTTTCGAAAACTTTTGTAACGAGAGAGCTTAATTATTAGGATTCACTACCTACTTGTTATCTTTTCATTTTATTTATTTTGTTTTTTATTTTTTAATATTTTATTTTGTGCATAACTTAAAACACCTGTATATAGGTAGGTACCATTTTAATTTAACTAAGTCACTTTTTAGAGATATTCAAATTGTGCAGAAATAGAAAAAGAAGCCCTAACAGGTCACATATTGTAGAGGTATCAGCGGGTTTTCTATACTTGAGGTGTACGTTGTCCTCCAAAGGCATCTAATAGTAAGCATTGAGTCAAATATAAGAAAAATATGAATATACTTATATGTGCTTTCTTCAGTGACATTAATATTTTCTTGTTAAAATATATTTCCTCACATGCTTGAATTATATGATTAATTTTGTTTAATTCCGGGCAAGTAGAAACATGTCTTTTTTTTACTAATAATACTGCAGATTCTCAATGGAGAGCCAGTATTTTTATTGACAATAAATAACATGAAACATGAATTAATTATATATGTTTAAAAAATATATATCTGTATAGATTATCAATTCTCAATCGCTGCCTGACTCATAATAAAAAAATAAATTATTATACAGATTAGAAAATAAAAAGTGAATTATTCACCTCTATGTTACAAAAATAAATAATTTAAGATATTTATTATTGCCTGAATTATTAATTCATTTTACACATCATTTTTTGAGTGCCGGCAAAATGGTTTTGTGTATCTGTGGAATTAAAATATAAATTTAAAAAAAAAAATTAGCGCAAATAAGCAGGTAGGTATGTACTTGCATAATAAAAAAATAATTTCACGATCGGTCGTATCGGAGGGTTTTTATTCTGTCGTACCTTTTTAACCGGGACCATTAAGTGACATGCAAAACGGCGCTCGTAATAAATCCACGATATTTCCAATCACAGTGGTTCGGCCGCTCGTAAGGCGAGTGCAATAACAATAAAAAAAAACAAAAGATAGCGACCGAGGGCGGGGCCAGGCGCGGCCCGCCCCCGCGGGGGAGGGGGCCGGGGGGCGGGGCCTAGCACGTGGGCCGCCGCCCGACGCTCGGCACAGCTCCGTCCGCCACTGGCCGCGGCGCTCGCTACCGCGGTTCGACACAAGTAGCGGGAAATCCGACGGCGAAATTCGAATTCGACGAATCGAACGCGACGTGTTTACCGCGCGGTACCATCCATTCAAAATATCAATGTTCTGAAATTGAAAAAAAAAAAAAAAAATGCACGAAATAATCTCACGCGAATGTAAAAATAATCGCCCGAGTGTCGAACGTTGAAATTATGAAATCGAAAATATTCGGAAAACACATTTCAATTTTCAAAATAAAGTTTTCAAAACATTCAAAATGACAGTTACCAATGCCCAGTCGTAATTCGATCGGCGCATTCTCCGCGAAAGGACTCGACGTTGTGGAAAGTAAACGGAACCGTTACTGTTGACAGATTAATTGGAGGGTAGATAGAGACAGTGATTGTTCGAAGAGAGGACCGCCAGGGAGAGAAATGTCAGTTGAGTCGTGTCAGTCGGTCCGAGACGTTGTCAGTGTCACGTGAGAGCCGGCGCCGCTGACGCGAGAAGTGTCACTCGAGTGTCGTTCGAAGGCGAAGGATTCTCAAGTTTCGCCGGGTCGACGCAATCGAATAAGCCGGTCGACAATTGTTTGGCAATTTTGTGATAGCCGCGAATAATAATTATTTTCCTGTGATATGTTATTGTAATACAACAGTGTCGATAATAATATACATACGGCGTTTAGTCTAAATAATAAATACCAAAATATAGGCATCGCGTAGGGACCCTACTCTCGGGAGTTTTAGACAGTCCACCGGGAAAGTGGTGCCCCCTTGATGTTGTTGCAGAACGAGCTGCGTTATTACCGCGAGCTGAGGGGGGCCCGTGGCGGCATGGAGGACGACTGCACGCTCAGGCCGTGCGCCACTGACTTCTCCATAGCGGCCATCATGGCCAGGGACCGCCAGGGCCAGGGGGCCCAGGCCCCGCGAAGGCCCCCGAGGGACGGGCTCACCCCGCTGGCCGAGGGACACTACGCGCTTCACGGTGAGCTAATTATCCGGAAAATTTAAAAAATACCATTTTTCAAAATCTGTTCGCACACCCATAGTGAAGATTTTATTTTTAGGAGAACACATTCTTATTGTGAAGTTGTAATTATTCAGAAAATAATGGAACGATCAAAAAAGGTTACATATAGGTTTAAAAATTTGTCGCTAAAAATATCGTCGCTGTAGCATAGTTGGATAATGCACCTTCCCCGGTTTGGAAAGAGATCCAGGTTCGAATCCCGGTGGCGCAACAACAATATTTTTCGATAAAATTGATTCTAATTAATATATTTAATTCATATTTAAGATTTTATTGATTTTATTATTTATGTTTATTTCGCTAGGTGGCTTGATCGCCCTCAATCCCTTATTAACAATATCAAAAATAAACATTGTGTGCAATTATATAAAAACGTAGAAATATGATACATATATGGACTAAATTAATTAACAGTTGTCTAATTTCGCAAAATAATATTTTTACAATTGATTCCATAATGTAATGCCATATATTAAAAATGTAGATAGTTAGCTAGTATCGCAGAGGCATAGGTTTATATTTTTGACAAATGTAACCCGATCGGGAACCATAATCTTTAATTACTTGAGGAACGATGCAAATTATATATTACATAAATAAATTCCACGTAGGTACACATGATGGAGGCAATCTAAATGTATTATTATATTAAATCAAATTTTAATTTAATTTGTTAAGATACGAGTAGTAATAGCTAATTATTTAAAGTAGAACTTATGATTGTGCTGCATAAACTTTCCCACATCTGGTATTGTTATTTTTTTAATCAGTCTTCATTCATAATAATAACTTAAATATGAAAAATTGTGCTAGAATTTTTTACATATGATTTAATCTGTTTACTTTTCACGATAAAATATTAAAAACTTTTGTACGATTATAATAATGAATTATCTAGGTAGGTACCTAAGATGTTAGTTTCTCCTAAAAAATAATATTTTGACAAAATTCCGCTTAAAAATTTAGGATAGATATGTAGATGTTTTTGATATATAATTTGCATTCGTTATGATAATATTTAGTTTCTATTTAAGTTATGGTTCGTCACTTTATTTGATTGTTATAAATCTCGAAACTGTCGGAAATATTTGGATAAATCTCGCAGGGATTCCTACAGCGGCCAGACTAACATATAACGAAGAAAAATAAATAAAAACAATGATAAAACTGTCCTAATTCTAGATATTATAATTTTGTAAATATTCATTATAATATGACTTGTACAACAGATTATTAATAATTAGAAGTATAAAAAATAAACACTCTAAACTCATTAATGTAAAAAGCGATGTATTTATATAACAATATAATATATCAGAAGATCTTCTTCTTCTTCACCCTTCAAGAGTGATTTGTGCCATTTATCATGTTAAAACTACATTTTATAGAAAAAAGTACTATAATATTATAGAATAGGAAATATTACATTACAAGTCAATACCATTGTCGTTCAAAAAATTTGCTATTATATAGATTAAATGTGGCGAGTTAAGGGAAAGAAGATGACACAAGGTAATCGGGAGTTGAAAATTACCATGAACGAGATTACTGTAAAAAAAACCTGTGATCCGCAATGGACAGGCAAAAAAGATATGGTCAAGGGTTTCCTCCTCGGCACCACACTCAAATATCAGAAGATATAGATTTCGACGTGAAAATACCATCAAGTTATTTAAAACGGTATTAATAAAATACGAAATGTTAAACTTTTAAAATTATATTTTGTGATGCAATTAATTTATATTAGTGTAAATAAATAAATATACCTAAGAGTAGTAGTAATTATGATACTTATTGAAAAAAACATATTCACGATTTTAATTATCTTGCGTATCCGATAAGATTCTAATAAAATTTTCAGAGTTGTCAGAGACACATTTAAAAAATTGGAAGTCATAAGTTAAATAGACGATAGATGGTGAACTTTAATATTAAAATAAGTAACGATCACTTTGAAATGACATGCTCACTTAATTAACTCGCACATAGCTAATCACAAAATATAGTTTTTCTGATATCTCAAGATCAAACGAGATACAAACGATGCTCATATTCCTTTATTGGAGGATATTCATAACTGATTTTAATGATTTGATTGGCAGTCAATAAATTATATTAATATTAAGAGATATTATAATAAATTGCGAATTTAGCAAGTTTTCTTTCTGAGGAAAAATGTATATTATATATACTAGAAAATTGTCATTTTTCATTATGGTTGTATTTGCCATCTTAATGTGACAATTAATTCAATAAAAAAAAATCGTTATTTAGGGGATTTTTAATGGAATAATTTTAATTCAACCTTCTAACATATCCAAATTAATACTACTCGATAGAAAAATTGAGTTAAAGAAAACTTATAAAGTTAATTTATGGCTACATGTTAAATAATAATTTATAATATAATATACAATTATAATCATATTTTTTGTATAATTAGTGTTTACGTGAAATAATATACTTAATTAAAAATACGCAGAGACTTTTGGGAACAAAATAAAACAATTTATTCGTTGTCCTATGTGCTACATTAGTCATAATATAGCACACGGTGCTTTTTCTTGTTGGTGAGAAAAAATGGTTCGGATAGGGTAATAAACATAAGAGAAGAAAAAAATGTAAAAGCATAAAAAGTAATTATTCAATATTTAATAAATTTGTTGACCCACACTATTGTTCTCTTAGATATAATTTATACCTGAATTTCAACAGATTTTTCGCGAAAAGAAAAAAAAATGAAAATATGTACATAGGTACATATTGATTTTGATGATTTTGTTATCGGAGAAAATACACAATGTAATAAGTCGATAATATCATCAGTTTTATCTAAAATACAGATATAATATTGAAATAAAAAATGTAGACTTTTATTAGTGTTTTTTCATTTGGAGCTAACAAAAAAAAAATATCATTGTAATCTGAGTCTAATTATATTCAGCTAAGATTACAACAATAAAATTAACTTTAGCGCACCTACTAGACATTACATACATATAATACATTGTATGAATTACAATATTACTAAATAAAATGTCAAAAAACGTGACATTAAGCGAAGACTACTCACCGTGGCACCAATATCATTCGTTTTTGATAAAATAGTATATCAATTGGCACAAATGATTGGGTGTTTAATTTGTAAACAAGTATAATAATATATATTTTGATGTATTCCGGAAAATAATCCAATAACCAATCGAAACAAAAATCCCTAATCACTATTATTTTACACTATTGATAATGATATCAAGATATACGAAAAATGATTTTAGGTTTGATCACGAAACAAATACAAATTGCACGAGGTGGATGATACGAACAGATGACAAGACTAGAATATGAACCGCCGCTAATGGATTATGACGAAATACTAAAAATGTTATTATTGTTACATTTTTCAAAATATCCCACGAAGGATTTATATGGTTTGAAAAGCATGCGTTACAACAAGTGATGTTCAATATGAGCTCATGTAGATTTTAAGAGATTTTCACATAACTGGGAAGCTGGATATAGAGACAATGTGATAAGGTACACTCGTGATAGTTTTACATTTTAATTTATTCCGAGTGATTGAGTAAACGGTAGTTCCACCGATAGATGGTAGATGGCAGCACAAGTTAGTATTGGTAAGAAAAATGCTCTGCAAACGCGATTACTAATGGCATTTTTATTAGGTATTATAGCATTTCGGATGCACCCGACTAACAAAATTACATATTTAATAAATATAAATAAAATAATTAAATACATACATATAGATTTCTATGAATCACTTTTGATCATAGTGAAAAAAGAGTTAGATTTACCACTAGATTATTTGACTATAAGCAATTTTTAAAGTAGGTATTTAACTACTAGTAGTATTTAGCAGCCTTTGAGAATCGCAATAAATAAAATTATAATACAATTAAAATAGCTTAACTGAAATGTACAATAGAAGAACTTATACATTTTCCTGTATGAAAAGTAATCCTGAGTATAAACAACTTTAAAAAGTATAATGAATGTAGATGATTACTTCTTAATCCTAGGTTAATAGTAGTTTTTTATCTTCATCAACATTGTGTTTATAACCAACCTATAAAGACATTTTAAAATAAATAATCTTTAATTTAAATTGATTATTTTAATAGATCTTTCATTCTGGATTCTGTTATATGATAAATAATTTTATCTTATAATCAGTTATATTGTCCACAATCTGCACTTATATTTAATTAAAATATACGAAATGTTTTACGTTTCAGATAATTGTGAAAATATAAATTACTAAGTCATACAATATTTTACCTCCTTTTCTTCTTTATCGTTATCAAATTAACTTGGTTCCTTTAAGGTGCCAATTAAGTTAGGTATAATTTTTATACATATAAATACGTACCGTACTATACAATTCTTGCATGAGATTGTTTAAATATATCATAATTATTTTAATTGAAATTTCTTAGCATATAAATATAAATAGGTAGGTAATAAATTAAAAATTATATTTAATACACTAACATTTAACCGTGGTAATCAAAAGATAAGTCATTTGAATGATACTCTCAGAAGAGTAAATAAATATTTATATGAGTGTAGTAAATTACTTCCTCCATTAATATTCTTATAAATTATTACTTCCTTCGTATTCCAATAAACACAAACTAATCAATCTTTATTTAATTGACGAAAATTCAGTATGGTTATTTTAAAATTTTAAACGCACCATTAAATCGGCGAGGCACCGAATATTGAAAATTTCACGCACTGTAATATCTGTCCACTTACAAGGTAACTTGTACCAAAACCTATTATTTTCACAAGTGTCAGAACTGTAGTAAATTTGGCATTGATTTTGATGAAACACGACTGCATCCTCCGGTAAGAACCAATTACTTGAGAAAGGTGTTGAGCGTCCACGTCACAGGAAGAGATAACACGACATTACAATGAATTTGAATGAAATTATATCAAAAATAAATTGTCTTGTGTTGAGGAGTTAAATTAAGTATTTATCAAACAATTAATCTTCCTAATAAACTCGTAGATATGAGTGGTTAAAGACAAAATATTCAAAAGTATTGTTAACATATAAAATATACCACAGGTTAATAATTGACGAGAATAGATAAATAATATTGTTTGATAACATTAAAATATTTTATTCATCTTCAGGTACTAAGATTTTGTGGTTTTTCAAAAAGACGAGCTACAAGGATAAATCCTATCTATCCGTAAACTATTTAGTTTACTACGTTATTAATAGTTCCGCCAATGCACAATTAATAATAAGTTCAATGCGGGCGGCTTCGCAAATAATTTGATTCACGGAACATTTCAATGAAATACATTAAAGTAGATGTACTTATATTGACTGACACTTTTATTATTGTTTTATACTATTTAATTCACTACCTATCTGTTTGGTAATACCTAGCATTAGCATGGTATCTAATCATTTAACTTTTATTAGCAATAAATTAGTATTTAGTTATTACATTATATTATTAGTACGAGGGAAATACTCGTAGAATTGGAGGATTATTACATTTATGCATTGTTAAAAAAATGAGCATATATTTCTTCTTCTTCTATTAAATAGGCAATCCACCCTTCAAGAGTGATTTGTGTCATTAATCAAGATAAAAAACTTTATTTTATAGAAAAAAGTACAATAATATTATAGAATAGAATATACTATATTACGTGTCAATACCATTGTCGTTCAAAAAACTTTCTATTATATAGATTAAACGTGGCGAATTAAGGGAAAGAAGATGACACAAGTTAACCGGGAGCTGAATATTACCATTGACGAGACCACTGTAAAAAAAAACCTGTGATCATGGTCAAAGGTTTCCTCCTTGGCATCACACTCACACATTGGGGAATCTATTAAGTTCAATCTGAATAAATAAGAGGCCACCTGGCAATGCCAAATTCTCATTCTAGAGATATTTGACACTGTTCTTCTGGAGACATTCCTTTTTGAGAGCCAGGGGGTACAAGAAATAGATCCTTGAATTACTTTAAAACGATTAGCCTTATGAGCGCATATATTTGAAATCCTAATAATTTTTTAACATTTAATGACAGTTTTTCGCCTGTAGATCCAATTATAAAATGATAAATAGATTTTTTTTAAATAGTCGAAATTTTTTTATTGAACTATCTTCGATTCGAGTTTTAGAATCAATATGAAACTTTTTGAATCATAAAAATTACCGTATTTTTTATTGTCGTAGACGTAACCCGTAAAATACTATTAGTACCTACACCCCATTTTTTTTTTAGATTTACCAATTCAGTCCATCCGCGTATTTTCAAAGCTTGACGATCGGTATTTCACAGAATCCCGCGGGCAGATTAGTTAAATCAATCTCAATGGTCTAAAATAATTTTATTTATTTGCCGACGAAACAATTAATTTGGGATCAGCGTCGCTTTGTTTCCGCTTTAACAGATGGCGCGGATCTCGTGGAACCAATTTATGGAAATCGATTTGAACAAGTATACATACCCACGATATGTATCTAGGTATCGAAGTTTAATGTAATGACGCTTTCGGAAGCCTCTCTCTGCATTTGTTTTACACTAGGAAAGTCATTTTTCCCTGCTTTGGAATTCGTTTAACGTAATATTAAATGTCTAAGAAAAATGGTCGAGCATAAGATAGTTTGGCGACGGGTGATGTATGTGGATACATTGTTAATATAGATAATTATAATATCCATGGATACATGAAGAAAATATTACACAAAATGATGGATAAGTGTCCATGTAACAAGTATAGGAAATACCAGGGGCGTGCAGTGCATACAAGCAAATAAGCTGTGCATTACTAAAAATTCTGGGAAACAAATATAAATTAAATAATCTATAAAATGTACGAATTTATTACATTTAGCGCTATCTGTGTACCAGTAGAAACTTTAATGGCATAGTTCTAAAAACTACCACGACAATCCACCGCTGCAGCCGTAACGCTAGTAGCTATAATCGACGTATTGTAGCTATTCACATTGCTATATTTTATTTTTAAGCCAATATATTACTCAGGTCATACAATTGGCTTTTTCTTGAATTGAAAATTCCTTTCGGTTGATCCATTTTGTATGGAGTTGTTACATATGGTGTTTTTTAACAGAATAACGTTTGAAAGACCTACAACTGCGTGCAAATCATTAAGTGTCTACTTCCTCTTTTACTAATTCGTGAATTTTACTATACTACTGTTTTTAACGCGTTGATTTCATGATCGTTATTTGCATTTGGCGCATGGATTTGTTATTAATTTGGGAAAAACAAAAGACAATTGGCAGAACTATTTCCTACGTTAACCTTTAATAAAAATAATTACTTCCTTTAGTTATTACGTGAAGGATTTTCAATCAGTAAAATAATCATGTTCAGTCATAGTGTTCCTAAAAACGTCCATATATTTTTCATAATGATTTTTATATGGGTAAGAAGGTATTTTAACTTTAAAAAAAACCATTAATAGTGCTTTAAAATTACATGGTAGGGTCGTATAAATAACGCATTAATTTTGTCTAAAGACGTTGGTTAAACGAAAGATCATAATCCTATGTACAACATATATTATGTATGATTGTATAATATCATTGGTAACTGCATAACCTAAATCTATACCTATTGCACGCCACTAGGAAATACGTATATATATGGTTAATACTTCAGACTATTTATTGTTAAATTGCTTTGATTAAAAATTATGCAAAAACTTGACTAATAAATATATACTGCATGTTTTAGTTGTGAAGATTTAAAATGAAAATAAATTGAAATAAATCTGGTCTCTCAACATCGTGTTAGTAAATAATAAGTTAGTCGAATCATTCTTATGATCTACAATGTCTGCGAACTTATTTTTTTTAAGAAAATGTAAGTAATTTTGTAGGCATCTATTCAGGAAGATGGAGATATATAAATACACAACCTAAAGTACTTAAGAAATGTAGAAAAGTAAAAATTCTAGATTAGAATATTATAATATTTGAAATCGCCCAGTAGTCATATTAATTACATAGATATTATAATGTCATTGTGTTATTCCGATCGATTAATCAACTTTTTTCTAAGATATAATATAGTACCTACGTATTATAATTATTTTTTTAGTATTTTTAAGATGGTTTAAATAATTATTAGACCAAAACAACGAAGATCTTTCGAAATTTCTCGCACAGTAATCTGAGTATCGCCCATCGCCGTTTTAATCATTTGGTTATATTTTTTAACAGTTTTGAAAACAATTATTTTTCAATAAATAATGTATTATTTCAAGCGTATGCTGTCTTGAGTTGTGAGTTTTCAAAATAATAAGAACGCTTCATTTTACTTTTTGATTCAAACGACGAAAGAAAAATAATGTATTTAAGTCAAATACGCCATTCCCTTCAGGTAATTAATTATTAACTTGACACCGCAAGAGAAATGTTGCAGACTTTTCACCTCATCTTCACGAAAAAACTATATTAATAATTTCTGAGAAAATTTTCACACAACCTTACCCTGGGCGGGTGTAGAACCTTCCAAATCCTTGCCTGAATTTGCACCTGGTTTCCGGGTAAAGGCTTTCGCGGCGGTCGAACTATAAATTCTGGTCGGACATTAGGACAGATACTCGCAGCTCAGGAGAAGTAGAATCATAGAAAGTAGTACCATTCAGTAGAAAATATTGGCTTAATTATATCTATACACAATCAAGTGTGTAATTACATTTTCAATCTAATTTTGTTCGGGTATTTTTTTATTCAACATTTGGTAAATAAACAAACTTGCATTCGTAATTTATCATTACTTTAAAAAATATTATACACATAGTTAATTTACACTTTAATTTACAAAATATTGATGATCGAGCTATTCTTAAAGATAATTTAATAATCGTGGGAAATTCATACATATCCCAATCGTCATATTTAATTGTATTAATCTGAAACTGAAAAAGTTTTACATTCGGTTTACTCACTTTGATAAATAATCACACAATTATGATTAATATAATATAAGAAATTTAAAAGATTGCGTAAAAACGACTATATAAAAATATGTTGGAATTGCGACCGGCTCTTTTTGCTCAAAACCTCGCTTTTATCGGTGACTTATAGTTGTTCTAAAATTGTGTGTACCGTACATTAAGGGGAATATGTAAAAGGGCAGTATAGGAGGGCTTAACACCTCAGGCAGCCGCACTTAGCGCCGTATCAAATATTCATGGTCGCAAATATCTCGTACACTCTTACCGTATTGGTTACTTGGGCGATATTAACATCCCTACCTATACAATGTGCATATAAATATATCTACATATTTTAAATATGAATTAAATATATTAATTAGAAAGATATACATATAAAATTAATTTTATCGAAAAATATTGTTCTCGCGCCACCGGGATTCGAACCTGGATCTCTTTCCTAACCGGGGAAGGTGCATTATCCAAGTATGCTACGGCGACAATATTTTTAGCGACAATTTTCGAACCCACATGTTACCTTTTTGATATTAATACATTTAATCGTTCCATTATTTGACAGAGCCGTCTACCTTATTTTTGCAGAATTATCAAGTCATTTTTATTAAATTTTGAACACATTGATACAACTTTATTATTTAGGAGAACACATTCTTATTGTAAAGTTGTAATTATTCAGAACATACGTCTGTGTTATTTTAAATAATTGTAATTGTAATAATAATAAAATTGTCGCTAAAAATATTGTCGCTGTAGCATAGTTGGATAATGCACCTTCCCCGGTTAGGAAAGAGATCCAGGTTCGAATCCCGGTGGCGCAACAACAATATTTTTCGATAAAATTGATTTTATATATATATCTTTCTAATTAATATATTTAATTCATATTTAAAATATCACAGACCGTCTGTTCTGAATAATTACAACTTCATAATAAGAAAGTGTTCTCCTAAATATCTACATATTTATTCATAAACATGAACCCACCCACTATCATCTCTGTTTGAAAATTACTTTTACTTAAATCTTATATTTATAAGATAGAATTCAGATACTACAACTATTGTTTCAAATTAAACATTTTTCAAATATATTTACACAGTTACTTAGATAATGTAGTTAGTTAGGTACTGCTGGCGAAATCATATCGTCGTGAATGTAAAACTTGTATATCCCTTAGATCATTTAGTATAGGACAATGCAAAACTATGCCTTAGTTTAGGTCAGTTCGAAACTATGCCTTAGTTTAGGTCAGTGCGAAACTATGCCTTAGTTTAGGTCAGTGCGAAACTATGCCTTAGTTTAGGTCAGTGCGAAACTATGCCTTAGTTTAGGTCAGTGCGAAACTATGCCTTAGTTTAGGTCAGTGCGAAACTATGCCTTAGTTTAGGTCAGTGCGAAACTATTAATCGCAACATTACTTTGATTAGAAACCAGACCCAAAAGTCCTAATTTTCTTCTCTTTCTTGCATTTTTCGTGACACCTTATCATATCTAATGAATCTTCTTGATATAAAATGGCGTCACTCGTATGGATAATAATACAAAAATATTCAATATGATTTCAGTGTCGGTAAAATCGGCATTTATTTGCAAAATAACTTTCTTTTGAAGCTTGCATCAATATAATTAATGCACTAGCAAGTACAATAAGTAATACATATTACATTTTATTTACATGCACGCCTGTTAGCCGCTTCTTACCTCGCTAGGTACATATAAAGTATTTGTTCTGAGGTATATAGCCATTAGGTTCCATTAGCTATTTATTATTGTTTTTAATATTACCGAAAACTGATATGCGTATAAGTAAGAAGTAAGGTAGGACTAATTTAAATAAATTAAATAGTAAAAAACAGAATAATAAAAACCATAATATATATTATAGGTACGTAAAAAGTTTAAAAAATAAAGTATAATATTACATATATATATATTCATTTAGGTATAGCGCTATATTGTTAATTGTGTGGTCTGCCCAATTTTTAAAATTCTTTATATTTAATAATTTGTCATAAGATTTATTGACTTATTTGCAACAAATTAGTATTTATTTTTTTAAATATGTAAATCCACTTTTCTACCTAAAATTAGTATTTCTGCATCTTAAATGGAGATTCAAGAAGAAGAAAAGCGGGACACCGTGTAAAATACTTGTAGGTAATGAATATTTGGAACGAGTAGATGAGTTTGTGTATTTGGGAAGTATGTTTGATAGAACCGGAAAGGCTGAGAAGATATTATCTATGTACGGAGAAATAATAAAACGCTTCCAGACAAAATATTCCATTTCTATTTGACTTCTTGCTGTTCTTTGATACTTTAACAAAAAAAATGTTTTAAATGGATATAAAAAAATACAGCTAGATTAGCTTAGATTGTTAAGTGTTCTTACAAGTATATATGTACCTATGTACATTCGTATGTTTTCACGGCCGTCAGATAATAATACAATTAATTGTGGGTTATCCTTCCGTAGGTTGACTACGAAAAAAATCAAATAACTTTTTCAGAAAAAAATTTCAGTAAATATATTTTTGGTAACACAGTTTAAAAAATACAATAAAACACGACTTTACGGTTGACAAAAACGAAAATTGAAACACTGTAATTATAATTTACAGTTACAATTTGAAATGTTCTTCCATGATTTTGAATGACGCACTTGGAAAAAAAGCGAGGATATTAATTATGTCAAGTCGGTATCTATATAACTAGTTGTATGTACTTACTTATTTGATATCGAAATGTACATGTGAATGAACTTTTATACTAGTACATGTTTGAAAAAATGTGTTTTGTCGCATGTTTAAAAAGTAACCGAAATGTATAGGTATTTATAGCGGATCAATAAATTTTGAAAAGCTTGAACAACAATTTCAGAAAAAATAAATCAAAAATACTCCTAAAAATCCATTCAGAGCTGCATGCGAATATTGTCACAAAAGCGATTGAATGACATTTGATGTCAAATTTTTCCTACGTTTCGAGGGTAAATACAAGAAATATCAAATATTCTCTTTGTAAAAGTGGCCGATGGATGCACGCAATCCTCAATTTTTATTTTTTCGTCGTTTTTGCACAAGGGTGGAGTTGTTTTATGATAAAAATATATTTTTAATTTATTTGGAAATTATTGATACAAAGTTCTTAAGCTTCTTCAACGAGTTGTTCCGTATATAATACCTAATCATTATTATGGTGCGAAGTTAAATCACGGGCCCGGAGAAGGAAAGTAAAAAACATGACCTTCGAGGTGTGGTGTTGGCGTCGTATGCTGCGTGTACCATAGACTGCGAGACTTGCCTTTATTATCTTCACAACATCTAGGAAAATAATTATTGCGTATTTTGGGCATGTTGCTCGAAGAATGAAGATATCCTATAGAAATTAGTGATCACTTGGAGTATAAAAGAACAAAGTAAGAGAGTTCTATTGGCAATAATATTTACAAACCATGTCCAAGAAATGATAGAAACCTCGATAAACATTGCATTAAATTTGACTCAATCACGAAGAATATTAACGCTGTAGAAGCAGAATAAAGGACTACTATGCTCAGACATGAGTACATTGTTATTAGGAAGAGAATTATTCCAAAATTATAAACATGTTCTATTGGTACTTATGAGTACAATTTTCATAGTATGAAATGACACGCGTGCATGCAATGTTATATATTATTAAGGAGAACACATTCCTATTGTGAAGTTGTAATTATTCAGAACATAAGTCTGTGATATATTAAATAATATTTAAATGTATTAATTAGAAAGATATATGTATAAAATCAAGTTTATCGAAGAATATTGTAGTTGCTGCCGGGATTTGAACCTTCCAAATAAAAATGAATTGTTTATTCTCTATCTATCGGTTTACTCAAAGGTATTTGAGATTCCGTAAAAGCAAAGTAGATAGATGGCTTTCAAATAATGGGACGATAGATGTATTAATTTGAAAAGTATAGCATATAGGTTCGAAAATTTGTCGTCAATTCACTGTGTTAGTATATACCTTCCCCGGATTGGAAGAGATCCAGGTTCAAATTCCGGTAGAAACAAATAATGTTTTTCGATAAAATTGATTTTATATGTATATCTTTCTAATTAATACATTTAATTTGTATTTAATGTTATATATATATATGGCAATATGGTTGGTAAAGTACCAATACGGTTGTATGGTAAAGGGATATTTAAAATAATAGTATTTTTCTTATATTATCTTCCTATTAATCCTCTTTTGCCATATTATGAACCATTATTGAATGCAAAAAAACGTTCATTTTTTAGAGTCTCTTGCCATACTGATATGTGTGTTTCATTTAAATTATGGAGTACTTAATTAATGTCACTTTTGAGGTGGACATATTGTTTTCAGTGTACTCGTACATATAATAAATAAAACCGTAATAATACAAAATAAGAATATAATTAGGAGAAAATGAATAAAAGCAATATAATTTAGATATTTTCATTATTAAAGACATTTTGTGTTACACGAATTTACTACGTAATACATATCGTAAAACATTAATATCATATCTCTTCAAAAGTAAAATCAAGTTAAGGAAATGTAAAATAAATTTATTTATTTGTGGTTTATTAAAACTTCAGAAACTTTAAGAACCGCATGACTAAAGTGCACCATTCCAATGTCCAGAAATATGGTGTTAATTAGATGATTTAATTCCCGACGGATATAAATTAAAAATATTTTTTCTGATGAAAATATCTATTGTATTGCGCGGCAATAGTAGCGAACTAAGTTTGTGAAAAAGATTTTTTTTTTGTTTTGTTTGCTTGCGTTTTTTTTTTCCCTTGTGTTTTTTTTATACCAGGATTGGTAAACAAAATTTAACAAGTATTCATAAAACATATGGCAAGTAAGCATGATCATATGAACAATCGTAGTAAACATAATCATAATTGTGAAAAGGATTATAAAAAAATGTTAAAAGGCGTACTTTAAAATTAATTAAATAAATAAAAACACATTCTGTTTTGTGAGGTTTCTGTCGAAATTTGGAAAGACCTAATTTTCAGAAAATATCTAATATATATTATAATGGAAGATGATTGGAATGCACCCATGTTAGTAACGTCACGAATGTCTGAAACTAAAATATCAGACGGTTCCTTCAAAACGATTCGATATTAATAGTAACTACGTATATTATATGTTCGTTTTTGGAAAATACTTCCTGTGTATAAAATTTCATTTTTACAGTTGACTGACAAGCAATTGAATTTGATTTCAGATTTCCAAGTCGGCAATTCCCTACAGGAATATTTTACTTACTTATAGTGTACATGTGCTTATGCAAATATTGTAAGGTTGGTAGGTACTATTTAAGTTTGTGAGTCGTGTTAGATAAATGAAAAAACAAATTGACTTAAAATACATTACAATAGATATACACCAGTAGACAGGGAGAACTTGAATTAGATTAGCTTGACCTCAGGTTTTAAAGTCTATCAATTATTATAAAAGTAAATTTATGTATCATCTATTGCAAGAACTATACAATGGCTCACATATTATAAAAATCGAAAGAGTGCAACATAAATTTTTATGATTAATCAATTTTAAATTGCATATTCCGATAGAAAATATAAGTTACGATTATTGAATGAGTCTACTTCATTTGAAAAAAATTAGCCTGGAGAAGAGATGTGAGCGATATAGTTTTTCTATATAAAATTATCAATAGTATGTTGGAATTCCCAGAGTTAACACAAATGGTTTCATGTAAAGTACCAACTCAAACGAGACAACATGAAGTGTTCTTTGTAGGTAAACACAGAAATAATTATGCTGTTAACTCGCCAATATCGCGGATTGGTAATAAGTCGAATTTCGTTGACATTTTTCGTTGCAGGAGCATACCAGAATTGATTTATACTAGAATTATACTTAGTTTTTAAAATTATGTTATATTTAAACTGTACTGTTATATTTATATTAAATAAATTAATATTGTTATCTAAAAGCCCACAAGGGCGTTGATGGAAATAAATAAATAAAAGGGTGAATATTTAAAAAAGAAAGGAACGATGTTCATTTGTATGTTAGAACAGGAATTGTTGGTACCTACTAAGTGTATATATCTGCCTATCTTAATGAGCAGTAATCAGTAATGATGCAGTGGCGTAGCTACAATATTTAACCCCAATGGAAAAAAGCCCCCCAAAATAAGTATTTTATATAAGATATATGTACCTATATTCAGTGGCGTGCAGTAGGTGTTGACTTAGGTTATGCTGTTTTCAAGATGTTATATAATACTATATTATATACTATATGCCACATTGTACATAGATTTATGACCTTTCGTTTAACCAACGTCTTTAGGCAAAATTAATCCATCATAAAAAAAATACATTATCCTCGAACGCAAAGAACAATCATGAAAACAACACGATTAGTGAGGTAGTACAATTTGCGAATTAAAAAATGGGAAAGTAGATGCTTCGATCAGCTCTAAGCCAAGTTCAAAACCGTTCAAATATCATTCTGTTAGGAAACAGCACAAGTGAGAACTTCGTACAACATGGATCAGCTGATTTATTTCTGACTCTGCCGACTGGAAAATTTCAATAGCAATTGTATGGCTTGAATAGAACGATAGAATAAAATAGTGGCTAGCAATTGTAGTAGAAAAATATTAATAATAATCCGTAGAGGAGTACAGCGCTACGGTGGCGTCACGCGGTAGCATTCAGAACTACGCAACTGATTCAGCTGATACACGGTGGGCGCTAGCGTAATTATAATATTATGGATTATTTAATTTATTTATGTTTTACAGAATTTTTAGTAATGCACACCTTTTTTACTTGTATGCAGTGCACGCCCCTGTGTATATTAGTACTGTGTAGTTTATTCAATAATTAGTAAAAATAAAATTAATCTTTTGTTCATACGTGTTCTTAAACATTTAAAAACACTTAAAAATACTTGCCTTGTTTTAAGGCGATTTTCATTTTACGGCTATGGTCTGGTCTCTAACCCGACATAGTAGCGGGCTACAGTTACCGTATATATCGAAAATGTTTTCACGTGTTCTAGTAATAGATATACCTGAGAAACAATTTAATAATTCCATTACTTGCTGTCAGTTACTTATTAAAACTAAGAATGGTATCGATCAAAATAAATAGATTGAAATGCGCGAAATTTGTGGGCCCCTATCTAACGCGAGCTCTAATGCACTGCATTGGCGCAGTTACGCCACTGAGATGATGGCTTACGTATATATTACATAGCTTTAATTTTATTGTATGATTAGTATTAAAATCATTTATTGAATACCTAGTGCAAACCTTTATTATTAAACAGGGTAGGTATGTAAACGTCTCATTATTCTCATTTCACTACTTAACTGAATTAAACATCTAGTAGGACAGCGGTACATAACCCAAGGGTGACGAGTTATATTCCCGACGGCTGCAAATAAGAAAATAATTCACTAATGAATATTTCAATTATATCAGACCAGATTGTTGTGATCTTTTCTAAGTTTTAATATTGTTAACTAAATTCGCAACCCAGGAAACTACTATCTACTAGTTAATCTAATAATAATAAAGAAAACTGCCTACATTCAAAGATTCTCCTCTACAACGTAATAGATTGGTAGGTACTTATCTATTATATTCATACATGTCTATGTATCGACGTTAGTAATTTAACTTTTTGTAAAGAAAAAAAATTCGTGGATATTTTTGTACCGTTATTTCAGTATTTTCTTCATTTTTTATTCAGATTTTTTTCTACCGTTCAAAATATTATTAGCGTTAGAAACTTTGAAAGATGGCTATTTCTTTATAACTCTCTTCAAAAATATGAAATAAGTGAAATACGCAATACTCAAAATATTCTAGCAGATTTTGTATGATATGTCAAATATTAATCGATTAAAACAGGTGGTAAAAAAATTATGGAAAATGTACCTAATTGCATATTTTCGTTCAAAATAAAATTAATTTTATTATTTTCTGTATGTCTAATTAAAAAGACAGAGGGTGGAAATCATACAATACAGGGGTAGTTATACGATAAAAAAGCTGTTTAGATATGACTTATGAATTAATATTTATAATTTTTTATGACTAGATTTAGGTTATGTTGTTACCTTTGATATTATACAATCATATATAATATATGTACTACAATATATGTTTTACATAGGATTATGAACTTTCGTTTAACCAACGTCTTTAGACAAAATAAATACGACTCTACTGTATATATATTTGTAATTTTAGTGTACCATTAATAGTGTTTTTAAAGTTCAAGTTTTAACGTAAAATAATACCTTCTTACTCATATAAAAATCAATATAAAAATGTATGGACGATTTTAAGAACACTTTTTATGACTGAACATAATTCTTTTATTATTTGAAAATCACGTAATAACTTAATAAAATAATAATCATGCACCAAATACACCTCGAACGTAAAGAACGGCCATGCCCATGCAATCAACACTTTAAAAATAGTAAGATAGTAAAATTCGCGAATTAGTAAAAGAGGAAGTAGACACTTCAATGATTTGCACGCAGTTGTAAGCTTTTTTAATATTATTCGATTAAAAAACAGCATAGGTAACGACTCCATACAAAATGGATCAACCGAAAGAAATTTTCAATTCAGTAAATAACCAATTACATGACTCGTAATTCACTAGATTAACGTTAGAATAGAGTAATATGAATACGTCAAGGCGACGAATGCATAAGATCGCCATGGATACTGCGGTGAGTTGTCGAACTAAGCAATTAAAGTCTCTACTGGTACACAGATGGCGCTAATTGTAAAATAATGTATTCGTTTATGCTAATCCAATTATTTAATCTATATTTGTTTCTCAGAATTTTTAGTAATGCACAGCTTGTTTGTACTGCATGCCCCTGATTGTCCCTTATTGCAATGTCATCATACAGTGCCAGAAATGAGTTCCATCACGTCAATAATGGTATTAAATCAAAGGTTTTTAAATGAAGAAATATTTTCTCTTGATGATTACCAATAATATACTTTCTAGTTATGTGACCCGTACTAATGTCCTATAAACCTGTTCGTGAATGGAGAGGTATATACCTAATGGTGATTCTTTCCAGATAAGTTCGCCGAGACGACGGCTTCCTCCGTGGCCAGCGGCTCGCCCTCGCCCCCCATCACGGTCACGGGCTCCGAGGAGGGGCGCGAGTCCCCCGCAGACGTGTCCTCCACCTCGGAGGCGGGGGGCTCCCGCGGGGGCCGGCCCTCCGCCTCGCCCGCCCCCTCCGCGCCCCGCGACCCCCGCCTGCAAGAGCGCTGCAGCTGCGAGGAGCTGCGCCACGTGCACTGCCATCTGGAGACCAAGGACCTGTGGGACAAGTTCAACGAGCTGGGCACGGAGATGATCATCACGAAGACCGGAAGGTAGGACAGTACACGACATTTTATAATATACATGCACACACACATACCTACACACAAGACAAGATGCCATTATATGCAGATGATGCAGTCTTAGCAGCTAATACTGAAGATAATCTGCCGTGCCTAGTGACTAGGATGTCGGATGTATGCGTGGAGGGTGAATTTTTGATGAATAGAATGTTCTAGAGAAATGAAAGTGTAACGAAGTGTGACGTAGGTAATGGTGAACAATGAACGCTTAGAAGAAATGTATGAGTTTAAAGAGGACAGCTGAAAGGGGGGAGGGACCCACCCTTACCCGGGACCGGTTTAGAAGCTAAGGCTCCCTTGTTGGTCCCACTCATCAAAGCTAATAAAACTGCAATATATTGTTGTTTTAAATTTACATAAAAATATTTTTTCGATGATAAAAAGATAAAATCTGAGTGAAGTGTCTCCATTTTGTGGTTGGCCATCATGGATGAACGAGTGTCCAACAATCTGTAAAACGCCAAATATTCTGTACTGGTCACGTGACGCGGCTCCAACCGGCCTGACTGGGTAGCTCTCCGACTAAAGTGAGGATTAAGTGAGGCGAGATTTCCGACTGTCGATATGTCAGTAAGCTTTGCTTAATCTTAAACTTCTGGTTATTTAAGAAACGGGATGTTAGTAAAACTAATCGATATATTTGCTCTGATCGCAATATTTTGATATTACTTTTATTTAATAGACAATTATTGCGCACTTTATTATGTAATGGGAACTTGTCAACCGAGACAAGACTGGCGGTACACAATGGAGTCCTGGTACCGACTGTATGGAAGTGAGGCCTGGAGCTGGCATAAGAGAAGAAGAAAGTAAACCAAATGCAGTGGAAATGAGATCATTTAGGCGTATATGTGGCAAATCTATTTATGACAGAGTAAAGAATGGAAAAATAAGAAGAGAGTGTAAATCTGATCTTAAAATAGTTAGTAAGATTAAGAAATAAGCGCTTAGGTGGTTTGGTAATGTGGAACGGATGAATGAGGAGATATAGAAAGATATATGAGCCAAGTATTGACGGCACTAGAAATAGAGGACATCCGCGAAAGACTTGGTACGACCGGATAAACCAGATTCTAGAAGTCCAAATGAAATGTATTAATTAGAAAGATATACAAATAAAATCAATTTTATCGAAAAATATTGTTATTGCTACCGGAATTCGAACCTGGATCTCTATCGGTTTACTCAAAGATATTTGAGATTCCGTAAAAACAAAGTAGATGGCTTTTAAATAACGGAACGATAGATGTATTAATTTGAAAAGGGTAACATATAGGTTCGAAAATTTGTCGTCAATCCACTGTGTTGGTATAGCATCCAGGTTCGAATCCCCGGTTGCAACAACAATATTTTTCGATAAACTTGATTTATAAATAGATTTAATTAGTATTTAAAATATCACAGACCGTCTGTTCTGAATAATTACAGCTTCACAATAAGAATGTGCTCTCCTTAACAATGTATTTTTGTTGAAATCTAAAATATGTGACAAAATTAATACTACATTGAAAATATTACAATTCCGTACAAAGTGTTTTTAAATATTCCATTGCGAAATAATATCGTTTCAATTATCAATCGTAAAAATACTAATGTCATTAAACAAGATCCCATTAAAGTCGTATAGCGGAACCGTCACATTTTTCTAAACAATCGCTTCATGCTTCATAAAAAATCAGCCAATAGTTTATTCTACGTTAATGTTCACGCGTTAACAATGCTAGACCCACACGGGCCGCGGCAGCTCTCGGGGTGATTGTTGTTGGCCCGGTAATCTGGGGTCAGGCCTAGGTCGGCCAGGGCCGCACTAGCCCAACGCGGGCCGTATGCCCATTGTTACGTCTACTACTGTGCAGCTTCCAATTTGATAAATGACTGCAAGCCGATCTCTGCGTGAAGAAATTAACAGAAAATTTATGACTCGTTTTGATGACATATTATTAATTTATTTCAAATACTAATTTAATGTATTAATTATGAATATACACATATGAAATCATCATCTCTATTTCCAATCCGGGGAAGTACGCTACCAATTGTGTTATAACGCTTTCAAAAATATAAATATGTAAATAATTAGAAAAAATATTTCGTTTAAACCACTATTTATTGTACTTTTAAAATTAGCAATATTAACTTTATGGTTAAAATTCATATTTTTATTTATTATCTTTGTTTTATTAACCACTAAATTGAGTTTAAATACATCTACCGGTTTCGAAAAATGCCATTTTCTTCTTCAGGGTGTCATAACTAACTAAAACATATATTATTATTTCTTTGCCAGAATCTATTTTTAAAAAAAACTCAAATCATTACTTAATACAAATTTACTCGAATAATTATAAGGAAAAAAAAATTAGAATGGGACTCGTAGTTAAATTTAGTTGGTTGTTTATAATTTTTTGATTAGTTTTACACGCTTTATTTATCTCCAACGATTCCAAATTATTTAATTTGTGACCAACACCGTTTATATGCCAAATTGACAATCCCAATTTTCTATCAAAACCATGTAGATGTATTTAAACTCAATTTAGTGGTTAATAAAACAAAGATAATAAATAAAAAAAATCACTATTTATTGATTATTCAACATGTTTCGATACCTATGGTATCTTTTTCAGGAAACAATGTATACTGAAATTAAAAATACAAGCATGGATAAAAACAAAACTATAAAGTGATGGGTAACTAGGTAAATATGAACTAATATGAAAACAAATTTAAAAGAGTATTTGGTAATTTATAATAGTTACCTTTCTATTAACACTTTTTCTTATTTCCAAAAAATCTAATTCATCTCTCTGTAAATCCCTAGTATTTGTATGCAGTACAATAAACAGTGGTTTAAACAAAGTATTTTGTCTTATTATTTGTATATTATTGCTTAGGGCACAAAAGTTACAATAATTCAATTCAATATACAAAACATAGGATACGATGTGTGTAGATTACATATCAGAATTATTGATGAATGTCAGTATTTAAAAATAATATTTTATAATCGATATATTATATTTTACAAACTATGTTTCGTGTATGACTGGTATAAAAATGAAAATAAAATGTGATATTCTATTATCTAAATAATATAATATTGTCTATTAGAATGAGAATTGGGCATTGCCGGGTGGCATCACATTTGTTCAGGATGAACATGGTGGACTCCCCAATGTGTGAGTGCGGTGCCGAGGAGGAAACCCTTGACCATGTCTTTTTTGCCTGTCCATTGCGGATCACTGGTTTTTTTTATAATGATCTTGTCAATGGTGATTTTCAACTTCCGGTTAACTTGTGTCATCTTCTTTCCCTCAACTCGCCTCATTTAAGCTATATAATAGCAAATTTCCTGAATGTCAATGGTATTGACTTGTGATGCAATGTTCCCTGTTCTATAGTATTGTTGTACTGCTTTCTATAAAATAATATTTAGACTTGTTTAATGGCACAAGTCACTCTTGAAGGGTGGATTGCCTATTTGAAAGAAGAAGAAGAAGAATATTGTCTATATACTTTGCACTGAAAATATTTAGTGCTTACTTTTAAAAGTTTGCGATGAAAAGTTCTCAGTATCCACCCAGTATAGTGCTATGACTTGGCTTTACAGTTTTCACACACTTTTAGTCATATTTATGATTTAAATTTAAGAGTGTAGTTTCTAATAAATTAAAAATAATATTCATATCAAAAATTCTAAAATATTTTTATAATTTTTTCAAATTCTGACGTGTCTTGAAGTTCACAATGCAATATTTTTAGCGACAATTTTCGAATCTATATGTTGCCTTTTCGATATTAATACATTTAATCGTTCCATTATTTGAAAGAGCCAAAAGAAAGAAAATTGTCGCTGTAGCATAGTTGGATAATGCACCTTCCCCGGTTAGGAAAGAGATCCAGGTTCGAATCCCGGTGGCGCAACAACAATATTTTTCTATAGAATTGATTTTATATGTATACCTTTCTAATTAATATATTTAACTTATGTTATTCATATAGTGCATGTAGTAAAGTACAACGTGAATTTTTAAGAATTTTATTCTTCTTAATGATTCAAATCTGTATAATCAATTACTGATATCTGACAGCGCGACGAATATTCAGCTTCTACTAAATGTCGATAGTCGCTACCGACACGCCAGTCGGCATCTCATAACATCGACAAAACGTGCAGTCGATCGATAACAATTGGCGATCAATCAGCCGCGGTCTGCATTGTCCACCGGGGTGGGGTAGAAGAGGGAAGATCGTTACAATGTATGTATTTATTTTGAGTGGTCCGTTACACACCGGGTTCTCGGAAGTATCCGCTCGAATTTAACAACTGTCAGTTGTATCATTGCCTCGTTTTCTGGCGTGAGGGCCATTAAGTGTTAGGTCTGGCAGCATTTTACTTGTAAACGTTTATTTACGATTTTTGGAGCGAGTTGAATATTTGGAAGGCGTGTTAATAGACGCGAAAGATTTTTATTGTATCTATACATGTTGTTACTTTAACACATTAATATAATCATTTTCGTTAAGTTTGCAAGTTAAAAGATTATCGCACTTATTATATTCATGTATTAATATAAAATACTTATGATGTTTAGTACTGAAAGGTAGTTAGTTAAAGTGTCAAAGCGACTAGCGCTGATGCACATGTAGTAGTAAAATATACAATTTAGCCGCTTGTAGAGTAACCGAATATCTTAAATTCAGGGCCTGTTGTTCTAGCACTAGTCAAATTTTAACATAGTCAATTTTTATTATGATAATTTTTTACCATCGTTCGTGATAAAAAATGTTTGCAGATTATTCGAACATCGAAGTTTACTACTGTTAATCCCGAACAATATTTTATGCATTAACACATACAATATTATGCTTTATCTATGGCTTTATTCACCCCGGCGTTCGAAATCTGTCACAATGCTGGCGAAATTTTTTCGGTCTGTGTGCTAATGTAAATTCGACAGCGATTCATTGTCGGATACTGCAATTTTCAAATAATACTTTTTTTATTAATTTTAATGTTGGTTTTTTAAATTGCTCAATTTTTTTTTACAACATTTGTGGATTGTATATATTTATGTATTATGTGGTACCTTAAAAATAATAATTAATACTTTAATAATAAGAAAGCAATTATAATTGATGATATATATACATGAAAAGCCTTTATACGTACACCAACAATATTAAGTAGATACGTAAATACTAATAACTTTACCTATTATCCACTTATCATTTTTTTTATAAATTAACCAACTTAGAAACCAGTGTATTGATTACTTTGACGATTACGTCGACCAATTTCACATTTATTTCATCGTTTGTTTAGTGTATGTCCATATTAATGAAGATACAGTGGCATCAAAACAAATCAATGTAATCAACGTACTTAATACAAAGTAAATTATATAACCACAAAGTTAACGCTATAAAAATGAAGACTAGGTGTGTAAAGAATTATTATGTTCGTATTTAAGGATCAGAAAAATAAAAAGTAAAGTTTAAAATATAATTAATTATGCAAATACAGATAAAGATTACATATTTTAGTCTTGTAATAATATGCCAACTTTTTTCTTAATATTAAAGTTTAGCATTTGAACATATGGCAGACGGTGTTGAAATACTAATTCATAAATTTTATTAAACATGTATGTATGTGCTACAAGGTGATACACGCGGATGTCTTTTGGCTCATAAGATTGCTCTCATAAATTAAATTAAAATTTTCATAGACTCGGTATGTATTAACATAAATATATTACAAACATGTGTGGTGGGTAATTACCAAGACGGTGTAATAGTGCGGTCTTAAAACGCGTAATTTTATATTTCTGTAGGAGAGGTTACAAAGTGTAATATTTTTCGACACCGCGCGCCGCCCCGACCGAATTAAATTGTGTAATGTTAAATGACTTGACATTACCGAGCACACGACGGCTACCGGAGTCCGCGCCGGGGCCAGGGGTGCATCCGATTCGTCCCGCTCGTGTCAGCTGATCGCCGCGGAGAATGGCGCGGCGTTATGTCAAATAAATCAGAATTATCTGTTTTACAGAGGGCAATTGTAAAAAACGTATTTAACATAATATCACATCGCGCGATGTTCCTCCCAGTTTAAAATGTTCCTTGGACGCAGCGAATTGACAACGCCGGCCATGTTTATCAGCAATTTTCACACGGAATTACAAACTTTAATATAATATTATGCATCTACCTACAAACGTTTCTAGAATATTCTTTATGTGTAACATTAGTGGATTAATGCCTGGATAATTCATGATATATCTACATATATTGCATACTGCATTCCATCGTTAGTACTTTCTTAAGAATTGGCACACATTATAGAATGCCCTTTGTAAATTTAACAAGATATTATAGTTCATAAAATAATATTGTATAATAGATAAAGCATATTCTTAAACACAATGCATAGATACCTACAGGGGGGTGCAGTGCATATAAGCAAAAAAGCTATGCATAACTAAAAATTCTAGGAAACAAATATGAATTAAGAAATTGAATTAACATTAACCAAAAACATAATTTTGCAATTAGTGCCATCTGTGTACTAGTTAGTAGAGTTTTTAATTGCAACTCACCGCTGTACTCACGGCGCAATTTTTTTATTCGCCGTATCGTACTATTTACATTACTCAGTTCTGTCTTTAAGCTAGTGAATTACTCAAGTCATATAAATGGCTATTTACTGAATTAAAAATTCCTTTCGGTTGATCCGTTTTGTATGGAGTCGTTATCTTTGCTGTTTTTTAACAGAATAACATTAAAAAGGGTTACAAATGCGAGCAAATCATTGAAGTGTCTACTTACTCTTTTACTTATGCGCGAATTTTACTATCTTACTGTTTTTAACGTGTTGATTTCATGATTGTTCTTTAAATTTGGTGCATGGATTTGGAATGGGAATTGGCAAAACTATTTTCTACGTTAATCTTTAATAGAAATCATTATTTCCTTTAGTAATTACGTGAAGGATTTTCAAACAATAAATGAATCATGTTCATTCATAGAAAGTGTTCTTAAAAACCTCCATATATTTTTTATATGGGTAAGAAGGTATTATTTTACGTTAAAACTTAAACTTTAAAAACAGTATTAATTGTACTCTAAAATTACAAATAAATAGATAGTAGGGTCGTATAAACGACGGATTTAATTTGTCTAAAGACGTTGGTTCATAATCCTATGTAAAACATATATTGTAGTACATATATTATATATGATTGTATAATGTCATTGGTAACAGTATAACCTAAATCTATACCTACTGCACGACACTGGGTACCTACCTCAGAAGTGTAATTGAGGGAAAGATTGAGGGAAGGACAGATAGGAAGGTTCAGGGAAAAATACATTCACCAAATAATGAACAAGATGCAAATAACTAAAGACAGAGTTATTTTATATGAAAGAAGATTTATACTTTTAAAATTAGCAATATTAACTTTGTGATGTATTTAAACTCAATTAAGTGGTTAATAAAACAAAGATAATAAATAAAAATAAGAAAAAAGATTTGTTTTTAGAACTTCACCACATAAGACGGGAACGTGATTGTTTAGTGATTTTTTGGTAAAACAAAATTGCTAACCAAGAAAAATGAAAGTATTTTGTGATAGAGATTATTATATTGAGATTGCCAAAACAAATCTAAAACTTACCTCAATATTGATTCTCTGTCTAAGAAATATATAAAATAATTAATTAATTAATTCATCTAAGTAGAATTTTGTTCGATCTGATCACCTTATATACATTATATTTATCACCGTATTGTTATAGTTCTAATGCAGGATCCATATACCAATGTAAACTTCTTTATTTCATTTATTACGTTCACTCGTTTTGTAATATCGCCTCATTTCATACTTTTCGTCGTCTTCATATCAAAGATTTCCTCTCTTCCTATAAACGATTGAAAATCTACTGCCCGTCTTTACCATTTTTGAACAGTAATATTACATTAAGTATAAGACAAGAGTTGCGGGAGAAGACACAAATGAAAATAACTCTTTGTAATTATTTGTCAATACAATTTGAAAATCGTTAAAATAAACATGACTAATCAGATAACGTACTTATTGTAAATGAGAATCGAAAATAATTCAATACATATTAATTCCGTCTGTCCTGATCTGCCCTCAATGCGATCAAATATTTTTTATCCTTTACCTGTATTAAACGTGTAATGTTAAAATGAGCGAGAAGTATTTTTATAAATACACCCGCAGTCCGAGTATATTATTTGATAATTTACTTTGCAGTGTACGCAGAATTCATGCCATTCCATTTTTTATCACGGGCGAACTATTTACGCGCTAAGAATGTGTTAAGATTCCATTGTTTGCCGCAACAGCGGCGGAAAGCGTGCAACGCAACAAGAAAATACCTGCGATTAGCAAAATAATTGTTTTTAGCTATTTTTTTTTAATAGTTATTCACAATTATTTTTGTTTCGCTTTCTGTTTTCTGGACCTCACGACGTTTATAAAAATACATATGAAAGTAATTTTGACATAGTGATATGAATTTAACGGTGAATGTGTTACCACGCACTGAAAATGATTTAAATATTGTAGTTGTTGAGAGTAATTCTCATTTAAACGTGTTGATATATGAACTCTGAGAAAGAAAGGAACATGCTCGATGTCTTCGAGATTTGATGTTGGCGTGGATCTACGGAACGTGAACCATCGCGAGGAGCGGAGGGAAGTGGATAGCGTTGAGGAAACAAAATAGAGCATAATCAGTCATAAGCACATCGTCTGAGATGACTTTGCTGGTCTCCTAGAATTAGGCTCGAACTCCCGACCACTGGATCACTAGGCAAGTGTCTTAACGACTTGATTAAAAATGTTAAATACAATACATAAATGCATTTTATACTTGGATCCATGTATATACAAATTTTAAAACGATAGATACCAGTGGTGGTCGGTGACTTTTTGTTGAAGGGATGCTGGATAATAAGTTTATACCTATTATCAAATTAACAAACATAACATATAATCAGAGGATATTCAATAATTCGGTTTAAAGTATTCAAGCCAAACTGTTAAAAATGCGTCACACAAAAAAAAATCCTCAAAACAAACCCCTCTCTTCGTAATATGTATGGTATTCTGTGCATTATACCCATAATCATTAAAGTAGTTTCTTGTACGTTGGATGCTGTTAATGGTCGCGTATACAGTATGCGAAGATCTTGACAGGCGGACTGAATACGCATTGGTGAAAGTCGAATACTTTCAAACTTTGTGGATACGGAACGAATGATAGAATCCACTGTTGCTGTTATCTGTGTATTTACGCGATTCATAGATGTTCGAAAGTTGAGAATGTATATGGATTTCGATACGCTCTGTGCAAGCGCTGTGTCGTAGTATGTGTTATGACTGGTCTCTAAAGGACAGGACGAATTTATTTGTAGCAGTGTTGTTTTCGGCTAGAAACAAAAAGTCCAAAGCTTTTTGACTCTAGAACACAAGGGATGCGGAGCATCCATAGCATGTGTGAAGAGACCGTGCCTGATAGGTACGTTGGATTTACCACGTACTTCATTTTCATTTTGTAAAAACTATTTTCTCTAATATATTTTTCTGTAACCCACCAAGGAGACCCCAAACTATAATGTTAAAACTTAATCTATTTAATCTATTAAGATAACATAAGATGCAGTAGAGATGAAAATAATTTAGAAATACACTAATGAAGTTATCTACGCATGTAGATAACAACCTGTCAATTACCGATATAATCACAACGATACAGAAGTGGCTATCACTTGTTATAAATGTGAATCTTAATACGTCAACATTATTTATGATCACACTATATTTTTAATAAATTAGTGTTTTGATTCATACCTGTCATATTGTAGGCACCCTTAAACAGGGTTGTCAGTTGTGCCACCCTCGGCTCTTATAAGTCGCTGTTACAAAGTGTATTTTAATAGGGATACAAAGAGATACGCTGGGGGTGTGTGCACAGATTTAAAGGCCATAAAACAATCCGTTCCGAGAGGACAACAACCACAATAGCCTTCCACCCCCTGTTTGCGCAGCAGCCCCATCAATTTGGCGGGGATGCTAAAACACAAGGAACCACTTTCAGGGTTCGCAAGTAATACTTGAACTGCGAGAATATGAATGATTATTGTAATAATAATAATAATTTAATTCATTAATGGACGTATATTTTAATGTGATTATTCTTATCATGATAGTTGATCGAATTTCGCGTTGTTTGCGCAAATGTGAGTTCTATATCAGAAGCTATACATTTATTCAAACAACAATATACAACGATATTTGTACTCTTTAGAAATTAATATTTTCTGACAGTTTGTTTTGAATGTGAGAAACCAACAATTTTATTATTTAATGATTTAACTAAATGAGTATGAAATATGAAAAGATCACCTTGAATTTAAATTAAAAAAAGTAAAGGAATGCCGTTAATGGTTATTAAATAAGTCAGTTTAAAAATCTACAAGTAATAATTAATTATAGTACATTTTTAAAAATAAGTATGACATATGAAAATAAGCAGCAACTTTAACTATTATAAAATTGAGGTATTACAGAAATATAACTAATATAGATGACCGTTAATGAATTCGGTAGTTGTATTATCACATTTTATAATGAAAGGTGGCTGCCCTGATATTCAAATAAATCAATAAAACCAAAATACAGAAATAAAAACATAATTGTGACAACCCTGCCCTCGCCCCTTATCCGAGATCCATTTTATTATGATAATCTGTCCGTTTTAAATGGCTTAAGCCCCGAGCACCATCCATTTCCAGGGCAGGCGACAGATAGTGTCATAGCTCCCGCCCGAGATATTTGGACAAATTAGGCGCGGTTTAAGGATAATCCGATTTGTATTGAATTCAGAGGTCCAGATTCGCGGGGCAAATCGGCGATCCAGACTTGATCCAAATAGTTGGCTAGCAATGGGATTCGTGATAAAAAAATATTTTGTATATCGTTTAAAGAAATTGAATTCAGTTGAAATTTTACTATTCTTGAAAAATGCTATTCGCATCATCGTTTATTGTTAAATCGAATTCAAAATGTGTGACGTATTATTTAAAAAGTTTTATTCTAAAAGATAAAGCAAAAAAAACTACTTGGTTAAGTACTTAATTTTGGCAACTTTTCGATGACATCAGTGTTTTGAGAGTTTTTATTTTTAGAAAGTTCGTTTGTGATTATGAAATTATTACGATATTCTGTGTAAATAGCATAATTGCTGTAATTGAACATTTTTTAGTTCATATATAAAAACATATATATATTCGTTAATTTTATTTTTAATTAATTGATCGTATAGCAACACACTTCTATAGGCAAGGTGCTCTGTAATAATGGCGATCGAGAACCGTAGAATCCAACGTTCTGCGGTGGTCCCTTCCTGTGCTAACCGAAGTTTATGCGTTGTACGGTAGACCTTATAAGAAAATTACAAGTAAATACAAGTCAGCATGTGTTTGTTATCCCTATCGTGCATCCACTATCACATATTTTAAAATGTTTAATTTAAATATGGAATTATGACAGTAATTAAAGTATTGTTACCTTTTATATCAGATAACAATTTGCTATCTCGAGTATTCTCTTGATGCTAATTTGTTTTATCCCGGGAGGATCCAGTATAGTCCCTAACGATCTGTCATGTCTCCCCTGATAATTCCTTCTCCAAATATTTTTATTGTTTGCGGGATTATGTTCGGTTAATATCATATTTGCTTTTGTAATACGGAAGGGAATGATAACAGCTTGGGGTGATGTTTTATTTATCATTTAAATGATGACATTCTTCGGCAAGTAGAGCGGTTCAAATTAAAATAAAAGGTTTTAAAATAATTATTTAACCTTTCCCTTACGATGCTAAAATAAAAACGCGCGTTACGGTGCTGTAAACTCATTGTACATGTAGACTTTTGCGATTTTAAAGTCTGATAAATGTGAATATTTTACATTTATTACTTATATTATTCATTCAAATAATAGTTGATATATATATTTCAATTATTGTATAAAAGTGCAAAAATAAGAAAAAACATTGGTCATCAAGAACGATAGCATAAAGACGCATAAGACACGTCTGACTTGGCTGGCGAACGCTCTGCCATTAAAGGACTAAAGTGACGATCGGCATCAGGCTCCCCGTGCACTATGCCTTCCACACCACTACATACGTATAATATAAATACACATATTACAAATTCACGTCAGGTTCTTCGAGAAAACATTTTTTATTGTTGCGTATGGTAGATACTTATATATTGTAATTATTTTATCCAATACATTACTGAAGAATACCTACAATATGAACTCTGTATTTAGTATATTTACAGGGATATTAACATAATTAGAGGAAATGTCAACTCAGTTTACATCATCGGAGAGGAAAGGTTAAGTAGATTGAAAGAACAACTTAATCTGTATTATATTATATATAAAGGTACACCACTTGCTTAAGGAGAAGAACATTTCTGAGAATATTTTTAATCTACCTTAGTTGATAAAAGCTTATTTTTTATTAAATATATATTGTAATTCTTTTATCCAATACATAAATATATTACGGAGGAATAGCTAAAATATTAACTATATTTAGTATATTTACAAAGATATTCACATCATTAGAGGCAATGTCAACTCGGTTTACATCATCGGAGAGGAAATGTTAAATAACATTATATATATATATGTACGTATATAATGTCAAATATATTGACCCCGTCAACGCAATTATGCCATCGATACGGTATTGCCGTGAGATACCTATACACCGACACACCTTGTTTTCGACACGGTGTTGTAAGCCAGCAATAATGATCAAAACACCAACACTAACATGTCGCATCCATGACTTCAATCCTGATGATGGACTCTGCATTAGGATATGGATACACCTTAGAGGTCAGACGAAATTGCCCAAAAAGCTTTATACATAGGTTTTTAAAAGGCCTTGAAAATGTGAGAACATCTTTCGTTCTTTGTTGAAATTAGTTTACATATGTATTTTTGTATTAATAACATTCTAATTAATTAAGGAGAACACATTTTTGATGTGAAGTTTCATTTTCACAACATATTCTATGGTATTTTAGTATAAATTAAATGATAATCAACTTGAAAGATATACAGAAAAAATCTATCTATAGAAAAAATATTTATTTACTACCGGTTTTTATATTAACATAGCAAAACATATGTTCATACTCAAATTCTAGTTTTTAGTTTTCCCATTTACAAGGTTATTTACTACATTTTTAACGAATGAGGAAAATTTCAGTAATATATTTAAGTTGCTTATTTTAAATGAATTTAATATACTCCCTATAACTAATTCCGGACCCTGCATACCTAAAATTATAAATAAGAAATTAAAGTTGGACCTTAAACCTAACGAAAGACCTAAAATATCTCTTCTGTATAGTTAATGTTACTACTTATTTAAATTATTTTGTTGATTAGAGTAAAAATTGAAATTTGAGATATATTCGTTGTTATGGATTGTCTCGTTATGTCGAACAAACATGTGTACGAGGTTAAAATTTCTCTTTATTTGATTGTAAAATTCATTTTAATATTGGACAAAGTTATAAAATGTTCGGAATGCTTATAATTCAAAATAGTTTTTGACGATCTAATCAAAGTACATAATATATATATTATGGCGGTTTTCATAAAATATATTAAAATAAAATACAAATTATTTCCATAAATCAATAAAGTTTCCCATGTAAGGAAACGTCAGTCATAAAATAATCTAATAAGGTACATTATTTTAGTCGCAATTTGCGTTGTTCCATGTTTGATCGACTTATCAGAATGTACTTTTGTATGGTGTTTTGTAGACTATTAGCGTGACTGACCTCATTTGCCGACAGATCCAATTGCACGGTCCACCATCGAGGCTAGTTTTGTTGTAACTAGTAATGAGAGCAGTCACTGCTAAACTCTGGAAAGTGCTCTCAAATATAGATCAAAGATAAACCTCTTTAAAGAATCTGTGAACCGAGAATATGGAAAAATGCGCCGTTTTTTCATGATTAAAATAATTTTTAAATACAGGTTAGATAAGTTGCAAATGTTAAAATATTTATTGCAGCGTCTACCTGCTTTACGTAGTAATTACGTTGATGCGATGCAGCTACGGGATGCACTCGAGTGCAGCATGTGTTCGTAGCACACGTTCCCCTCCCAGGCTATTAAGCTGCCGCCATGCTAATGCTCTGAAAGCAGCTTACGGCGTTCAGCCAACTTATACAAGCAACATGGAGTCGCAATGTTGAAACGTCATCTAAAAAGTAAAATGAATTCACACTGTATACGTTCTTCGTATACTTTTCTGTAATTCCATTTAATATTCATAGATGTCACTCGCCATTATCACGTTTTAAAAATATTTTACGTTAATTTAGTAAAATATTTAGTACTGTAAATATCATTAATTTTATCTCACTGCATTATTCATTAATTAGATAAAAGTAACAACTAAATGTGAGTTGTTCATATCTGAACTCTGATTCATTGAACGCTACTTTGGAAGATGACGGACACCTTGAGAATTTTTGGTTGTGTTTAAAATATTATATATTGTAATTGATTGAATATTTATATGCGCATGCTATGAAAAAAGGACGCCTCATCGAACGCTGTTACGTACATAACAAAATCGGTAATTTATTGGATTCTACCATGATTGAAATAATTATTTTATTTGGGTATCAGTTTAACATGGTAGTAATATAATACTCCTTGAACTGAGAACGCACTCATTTTATAAATAATTGTATTACGAGAATCGTCTAGATTGTAGGACTATGTAACACGAAACTGAATATATATATTTTGCAGACACGTTATGTGGTGAAATGCCGCTACTCACCTCACCCTGCCACTTCGTGTTCTTCCCCTTCTCATACCGCTATTCGGGTGGAAATGTCTATTTAAATATTTGGAGCGAATATTTTTATTTGTTTTTCAAAATAAATAGTAATTGTAGGTAACATAGTAAAAAATGACTTGAAATTTGATTACATATATATTTTTTAAATAAAATAAAATATTACAATCACTGTTTAAATCGTGAAAAGTATGATTATCCACTAAATAACTTCGACAAATATTTATCACTATTAAAATGAAATAAGTAGTAATGATTTTACCTTTACTATGAATCAAGATGGAAATTTATTTCATAGTGTTGAAAATAAAGAATTAAAAAGCATATTTCAATACAAAATCGGGCAAATGTTTAATATTAAAGGACCGCAACATGTAGGTCAATTAGTATAGTCACTAATAACAACTTTAATGAATTTAAAAGGGAATATTTCGGAAGAGCGCTCTAATACAAGTAACACATTTATTTTAAACGAAAATTATGGTTTCGTGTTTGTTCACATGCAACATCAAATGGCTCCTAGAATGCTTGCAATAGGCATCGTTAATTTAAATACCAAGCAATGGATAATTTTATTCGCCATTAATGGTGAAACTTTGCGTGACTTGTAATTTGTGTCGTAAACCTTTGTCAATCTTAGCAGCGCGCTCAATAATTTTAATGCTTAATTATTGTTCAATTAAAATAATAAAAACACCATGTAGAAATAAATATGTGGATTATCCGACGAACGATTAATAAAAGTGATATCACGCGATCTATCCTCAGTGAGTACACAAGACAATTGTTGATAAGAGCTAGGGATTATTTTTTTATAAATAATAATTATCGTATAAAATATAGTATTCACTTAAACTATTATAAACTTTAGTTACTTTTTTTTTACTTCAACGTATTATAAAAAAAATGTTGGTCAAGGTTAACATGCAAACTATAAGGGATTAAATTTATTTGCAAAATGACAAAGAAAAAATTAATTATTATTATCTCGTTTAATAAGTAGGTATTAGCCAGTTCAGTTTGGCAATTGTAATAAGCACAGGGAAGTAAAAAGATACGACAAAAGTGTAGCAAAAAAACAAATAATTCCGAACAGAATAAATTTGGTATTATAATTAATCATTCCATAAGTAATAAAGTTAACAGTATACTTACTATACTTACTTAACGAAACATCAACAAATTAAATGAATGTATCAAAAAAACTAGAATTATATAAATAATTAGCATTAGGAGAACACATTCTTATTGTGAAGTTGTAATTATTCAGAACATAGGTCTGTGATATTTTAAATATGAATTAAATATATTAATTAGAAAGATATATATATAGAATCTATTTTATCGAAAAATATTGTTGTTGCGCCACCGGGATTCAAACTTGGATCTCTCTTTCCTAACCGGGGAAGGTGCATTATCCAACTATGCTACAGCGACAATATTTTATATTGGATTATATTATATAGGAAAGAGAGATCCACGTTCGAATCCCGGTGTATATCTTTCTAATTAATATATTTAAATAATTAGCAAGACGTTTAATGTTGACACCAAGTAAAATTTCTTGAAGCAGGGAAGTAGGTACTATATGATCAGAATCAGAATGAAAAATTATGCATGGAATAAATAAAATTATAAATTTGGAATAAATTATATTTCGCATGGTGTCTTCACAATTATTATTTAAAATGTAAATCAATTTGTTAAGAATAATTTCGATTCCGTTCGGTAAAATTTATTCGCCGTATTTTCTAAGGACTAAGTTTAATATCATGATACCGCTTATTTTCACAGTATTTTCAGTAAATTAATTGCAACCTTTACATTGCATTTCTATACGCAGAGCGACATTTTGATTACCTGATTCGTTCTTCCAAATCTCAAGATTAATTCAGTCTCATTATACAGCTTCCATTCCACGTTCTCGTCTACACGACGTACAGAATCTCAACACGCTTGATTAGTGTGTAGCAGCAGGAGCACATCTCCCGGCAACCAGCATCAGCTGCAGACAAATTCAGCATCGCTGCAAACATGAATATTCAGTCACAATGATCAAATTACAAACGCTAAAAATAATTTAATATATATTATTATAAAAAATTATAATAATATAATATTAAACTAAATATATCGTGGGTTGATTTTTGTGTATTCTCTTAATGTCATTAATTTGCTTATAGTTAATTAAAATATTTATAGTTGTACTAACTATTAACAATTCTATTATCATTTCATAGGCAATACGACAATACATTTTGTGACATTAAAATACTTATTAATTTTAAATAAAAATCTAATTAAGACGTCACATTGCAATTTAAGCTTGCAGACAATGGAAAAGTCAATTAACTCCTGTAGTGACTAGGTGATGACAGATGATGTAAAGTATGTAATTTATCATGCATTGTACCGGGTTATATTCTATTAAGTAGTTTTCGATAGATTTTTTTTTGTAAATAAATTATAGAGATACATACACAGAATATTATTCTATTATATATAAGATTCTTACTATTTTAAAACTAAGTTAAACGCTTGTGCTATGAAAATAGGAGTAATTTGATGACCTTTTCTGGAACGAGGCTCGAACCCCCGACCACTAAGCGAGTATTGTAACCAATAGACCACAAGCACGTCATTTGTATTGAAGAGGGTATCATTGCACTTTCTTTGATCGGGAGACCTTTAAAATTAACTTGGTAAATATCTCAGTTAATATCTGATCCACAATCAAAATGACAATTGTTCAATAACAGGAAGAAATCATAACTCCTTTAATATTGAACCTAGATAAAAAAGTTAAATTTGTTCAACTTGCGAAATTGTTCCGATTGTTGTTGGATTTTTTTTATTCTAGGTGTGATATAAATCTAAAATATATAATAAATAGTTTAGAACGGTATGTGCGTAGATAAAGCGACATAAATATCCAAGGTTTTACGACATTATTGTGATTCGTATACACACTAGCGCAACGTTGCATCCATGTATAGAATAGAAAGGTAGAATAATATCTTCAATGGAACTTGATATGATGGTACACCTATCTCTTGAAACAAGGATTAAAACATAAGATAAGTCTACGCTACAATGTAAGTTACTCGTGCGTGCACCATTTCTGTACATAACGTTGTTATTTCTATTCCTACTTACTGCCCGTTTTCCTTGAGCGTTTCAAAACAGTCCAGTCTGGCGCGTGTAAACCGTGCGCTAGAAAACACGTCCGCGTCATTATCCGCTGAAACTCCGACGTCATCAATCGTGGAGTTCAGGTTTAGCCGCGTGATTAAAAGTCGTGAAAATTTAGCGGCCGTTCAGCTGCTGCGCCTCCTTTTTCACTTGGACACTTCATTAGCTGAGCGAGTTGCCAAATGCAATTCCGAAATGCAATAAAATGCCGCGAACGCGTTTGGCGCTCTAGCAAATGGCGGATTGAAATCGCACGCAATCCGACGGGTTTTAATTCTGTGTTAATGTCAAATTATCCGCTGAAATTATTGATAATATCGGGGAAAAAATAGTTTTTCGAAGTAAACACCATTTGAATGTAATATTGAAAATGTTTCTACTTTTACATTGAATATAACTTTATTTATGAATACAGATCAAATATTTTGTTTTACATTTATATAAACAATTATGGTTAAACTAGTATTATAAGGTTTTTGTAATAAAACAAGTAAAGTTGTTAATATAAAGGTATACGATACATTTAAAAAAAAATTAGTAGTACGCGTCTAGTAAAATTGGATGGCGCTTTGAACAAAGATGGTGGACTAAGTTTTAAGACTCTATTTTTTAGATCAGCGGTTTCAAAAATATGTTACTTATAGGGGTGCATTAGGTACATCTTTAGAAATCGCTCGAGAAGATACCGAATAATTTTCAAAAAAATATTATAACCATGGAAAAGAAAAATGAACGAAGACGTTGGCAAAAATTGTTTTTTCTTTTAATTTAATTTATTTTATTCATTTGCCACACTTGATCAACATGTTTGAAAAGTATTTTAAAGGAAATACTATCGACATGTTCGTGTGGATACGCTGAGGGACGATTGGGGCGTCATGGAAAAATCTTGATACATCAAGGGTAAAAATTGGGAACCTCTGTTTAAAACTAAGGAATAAGAGAAGTTAGAAATCAGAAGACGAAGACTCCGGTAACTAGGTTGTGTGGAAATGATGACCGAATAGTGAACACCAAAGTTACTGCTGCACACCAGGTCAAAAGGACGCAGAACTTTGGGAGAGCCTAAGCTAAGATGACAAGCGACAATGTTTTTAAATACATATCTGCCTTAAAGACCCAGGGTGGGAGAAATGGCGGGAAGTAGAGATCAATGGAGGAAAACTCTTGACACACATCACGAGTCGTATGGTCGATGATGATGACGACGATGATGTAGTAGATCAAGGTTTTAATAATAACGCAGAGAGAGAGAGATAAATGTGTCAGGTACCTGAATTTATGTTAAGAATGTCAGTACTGCACATATTATTTTGTATTTTAAAGAAAAAAAATATTTTTCGATTAATAGATTTTATTTATATCTTCCTAATTAATTAATTCAATTTGTTTTGGTATTTTTTAGGCTTCTTGTTATATAAATCTTTGTATATTAATTCATAACAATATAAATACTAGCATTACGTTCATATTCACATATACCTATATTTAGAGAAACAAATAATCTGGTGTTTTTGTAGACCCATTTATATTTATTTGTACTACCACTGCGCAGATCCGTTGTTCTTTGAATAAATTCAACAATATAAAATGAATGAATTAACAATATTAATGAAAGAGCGTAACTTTACCAGGCGAGTTACGATTGCAGTGGTATCGAAAAAAGGGAACAATGTCGTTATTGAAAATGTATAAAATATATAAACTTGTGTTGGGAGTCTACATTAAATATTGTTAATATTTTGCTTTAAAATTAACATTATACTTTGAAATTTCGACTATTTGAACTCATTATTTAAATATATCAGACGCATGAATCCTCCCACTCCTGCATAGAATATGTTTTTCCTAGATATGTACTAAGAAATCGTAACAACTATATTACTTACATATTTTATTACACTCCTACTCGTGAATCTTCTAAGAAGGTTATGAAATTTTCAATGGTGCTATTTCTAACGTTGTATTTTTAACGCGATTCCGTCGCACATTATATACGGAGAGCGTCCGATAAAACAAATTAAATCTTTAAATGTTTTTATATCATTATATATAATTATAATCACAATATTTGTTTTAATTGAGTAGTTTTGGTCCAGCAGTTAAGACTTAGTGATTTAGTGGTCCTTAGAACCTCGTTCCAGCAGACAGAAAATGTGATATGATTCTGTGTACGTACCTCTATTTTTAATTTGTTTTATTTAAAAACATTATATTAACTAGATGAGCTTTAATTTAATAATAATAATTTTTGCATTTTCCCCAAACCAAAGTAGGTCCTACACTCAAGTGGTAGTAAGTAACCAGGCTGGTAACAACCATTCCATTGATAATTTTCATTTTATTTCTCTTTATTTTTAATAAATAAAAATGAAGCAAACTAAGCTCGAGAACCCCTAACGGGTCTTTTGAAAGCTCAGCGAGCCCGATCCTACAATTTAGCTGAAAAATTTCTTTCTCCGATGTGTGAGACAGAATTAATGTCCTCTACTCACCGCAGCTGTGAGAGGCAGTACGTCTTCATTCTGGCGACACTTCAAGCGCATCCCGTGAGCAGCGAGACATGTGAGATCATTAGAGGATATGGCGCACCGACCGAATCGGCGCCCCGGGCGGCGGCTTTAAGCAAATCTATCAACAGGACCATCTCAGCACGGCTTCTTTTTCCAACGCTGAATCTAACACCGCGGGGTGCTGTACACGTTAATTGTAGAGGCAATAAAACCACATTGTCTCGGTGTTCATTGGCGTCCAATAGTGTCGAATTTTTTTGACGCGATTTTGACCTGCAATTTTAATCGCGACCTAGTATATCGCACATCCTATAGAAAAGTTTGAAGTTGAAATTTGACCTTTTTGTTTTGTTTGATCTCAAATTATTATTGTAACCTAAGATATCGATATCAAAGGAAGTCAATATTTTTGAGCTTTTTGTTGTATTTGACCTTCTGTTTTTATTGTGATCTAAGATATCGCACATCCTATAAAAAAGTACGACTTTTTTGTTTTGTTTGACCGACAATTTTTTGTGATTTAAGATATCACTAGGGCTTGCATTACCGGTAAATCAACCAAAACCCACCATAGGTAATTATTTCACTGTTATTCAGAGAGAAATGCCATATTGGGAACTCGAGAAAAATCGAGGTAAATATTTAAAAATTGCATTTCAAAATCTGATGACTTGCCGACCAACAAGTATTGAATCAGAACGAGCGTTTTCATCTGCGGGATAAATATGTACAACATTCAGGTCAAGTCTAAAAGATGAAAGTATTGATATAATTTGTTTCATGCGAGCATATTTTAATTCTGAATAATTATTATACCAAATTTTTTTTTTTTAATAAATTCAATAAAAACATTCATAAAAATAAATAATAAAGTTGTATCAATGTGTCCAAAATTTAATAAAAATGAATTAATAACTCTAGCGTCTGCTATCAGATTCACTCAGAGGTATTTGAGATTCTGTAAAAATAAGGTAGATGGCTCTGTCAAATGATGGAACGATTAAATGTATTGATATCAAAAAAAAAGGTAACATATAAGGTCGAAAAATTGTCGATAAAAATAGTGCCGCTGTAGCTTAGTTGGATAAAGCACCTCCCCCGGTTAGGGAAGAGATCCAGGTTCGAATCCCGGTAGCGCAACAACAATGTTTTTATTTTTCGATAATATTGATTTTGTATGTATATCTTTATAATTAATACATTTAATTCATATTTTAAAAACATTCAGTTGTAATATTATTTTATTTTAATAACAATTTTATATCAGGTGTATACAAAGTATGTATTCATACACCTAATGTATGTTTTACATACATCAATAAGTTAATGGATAAACTAATAAGTTAATAATATTAACTCCTCACAGACAGGTAAACCAAATATTATACAGTCGTAATTCTAATTAACCAAGCTCGATGTGGCATATACATAAGTGATTATCTGATCTCCCATTACCATATCTTAGTAAAAACAAAAAGGACATCATATACAAATGTATGTATTTATATAAAAATTTTCACCTGAAACGGATTTGAAATTATTTAGGTTTTAAACTAGAATACTTAATATAGGTAAAGGTAGCCACATACAGTTCTACTTTAATAATCTAATCTACGTCTATTTTTTTTTCATTTACCGGTAAATAACTGGTAAACCGGTAATGGAAATAATTATTTACCATTTACCGGTAATTGTAATTTGACGGTAAATTGCAAGTAGATATCACACATTCCATGGACGCCAAAGCCTCTTGAAAAAAAATATTAGGAAATTAATTAAAAAAATATTTCTAATACCTGACTACATAAAATATATATTTTTATGATGAACTAACTAACTTACCATTACGCCGTTTTTTCGCGAGGGTAGGCAGAGGGGATAGAGCACCACAGTATTGTGTCCTGACTCACGAGGATCACCTCATGGATGTTCAAATATCTTCTCATGCAAGCTCGTCGATTATTTATCGAGGCTTCTAACATATGGATGTGTAAAATGACCAAATGATCTAATGGTGTATGTAAAAATTCCAATGTTTTAGCATTAAATATTAAAATATACTTTTAATATATTTTAGTTATAAGTTTTTGTGCTGTAAACGTGGAAAAGTTGCTGTCAGTTTTGTTAAAAACCTAAATGGCGGAAAAATGCAAAATAAACATTTCCTCCCCCGTTTGGCGCGAACATAAATTATATTTTAATCTTTCGGGTTGAACTTTCATCTTGAGCAAACTGCTGGTGTCACCCATAAAGTTACAGCGCGTTACGCCCGGCTTTCCCCTTTGTATAGTCCGATTCTCGAAAAGAGCACCATATAATCGTGTCTGACGGAGCTTTGTATTAGCCATATCTCTTTCTCTCCCCGCGACCGGAGAGTGAGATGGTGCTAACGTTTGTTGCCGCTTTAAAGTGCGCGATACCGCACTGAGGGACTTTTGGGGGAGGAGGGGTATCTTACAAAGTGTTTTGTTTAGTTTTGGCAAACGCTGCATTAAACTTTTTTCTTTTTGCGGGGAAAAGCTTATTGCGGATGCGAAATATTTCAGAATTTTTCCGAAATATCCCAAGTCAAGCGTTGCAGATTTCTAGTGACCTAAATATTGGGAAATCGGAGTATTTTTATTTTTCGTATAGTGTATATATTTTAAAAACTCATAACTCAAAATATCATCTAACTTCGTGAATCATAGATTTTCTTTGCTTAATTTGAATCAAATTCATAAAAAAAGTGTTCGAGAAAGACATAGGTATATTTGAATGTACAGGAATATGACTCTGTTTCTAGGTAGATTATGATAGAAATACTACCTATTGCAGAAGGTCTCGTAGTTTACGGAAAATTTCAATGCACTTTTTTTGATCATGGTTAGTGGACCTCGAAACCACTCTCCGTTAAAAATATTTATCTATGTTCAGGTATAGATATCTAGACGTACAGCGGATTTTGTGGTGGATTTCGATTCGGATAACTATTCTGAAAACTCAGCCTTGTGAATATTTCGGCGATTTTTGTTAGTCAGTCTGATCCGCCACCTCGTTTCAAAATAGCGGCCGTTTGAAAATTTAAGAAAATTTTAACACTATTAATATTCGTCTCAAAGAAAAAATGGTAGATTACCTACAGGGTACCTAGAATATATTTTTTAAATTTCACACACATATAATAAATACCTGATTCTTGCGGCCAGTGCTAAAAGTATTTTTTAAATTGGAATTTGACATACGTTTTAGATTAATTTATGTTACATAATAGTGTACTTACCCTAATTGACGACAGGTTTTATTTATTATCAATCACTTCTCTCTATAGAAAATAATACTCTAAAATGATATGTAATAGATATAATAAAAATAAGAAAATAAATATGTCATAACTGATATATTTATTTAATCATGTTGCATCCTGAAATATTTTCAATGTCACATTTATCTGAAAACTTGAAATGATAATAAATGTGTAATTTCGACACAGATGACAGCACACTGTCCTTTTTCAGGCTGTTTCCAATAACAGAGCACTTTTACGACGTTGACTGTTTTGAAACAATATGTAAGATTAATTTAAAACCAAATTATAGCTAGAATTTATTTATTTGCCAGAATATCAGACACGTTGTGGGCGTTTCTGTAATGGCGGGCGATATAATTTATTTCACGTCAGCGGGCATAATTTATGTTGCGGAAAGTGAACACACACAAAAGTTTATTGTAAAATATTTCCTGACAAAAGACAACAATCTATGTCATGTTCTCACCAAAAGAATACTCTTTGTTATAATGTAAATGCTGATGGGCTGATATTGGATGATACGCCATTCTGTGTTGACCTTCAAAAGCTAAGATTTATATAACACAGACCAATTTATATAAATCATTTCGTCTAATGAATATTTTTTCATTTTCTTAACCCCTTCATATCTATATACTTACATTATACACTACGTTTTGATGCAAACCAAAGTGAAAAGTATTTACATACATAATCCATCCAGAAAACTATTTTTATTTAATATTCTGATACTTATTTTAGCCTTGTAAGACTACTTTTGCCATATATTGTATTAAATATTAAAAAATACTAGGTGTACTAGATTACAAGCAATTCCAAAGGAAAATAGTGCAGTTTAGTTAATTTTTAATAATGAAAACTCATTTTTTTGTGAAGTCATAATTTTAGATCATGGTTGTATAATATTTCAAACAAATGAGATGAATTAATTAAAAAGATGAACATAAAAAATCAGTCTATCTTTAAAAAAAAGTCGGTTAAAATTGATAGCTATATAAAAATGGAATAATAGATATACTGTATACAGAAACATACAAGTCTCAAATTTTTTGGAATGATTTTGATGACTCGATAACCATTATTTGATTAATGTATTTTGTCAGTATATTCTTATCTGTCACCTTCCTCAATTACATTTCTAACGTATAATAAATATATCATTTGTATGCAATATTAATAATAAATAATCATTTGTCCTATTTTAAATTTATTATCAATTATAACACATTTGGTATATTTAATCGTATAAATATACCAAATGTGCTATAAATACTATAAAATAATGAGTAAAAACATGTAAAAAATATTTCTTGTTACTTAATGTTCTTTGACACGATTTTCAGTTAAAAATATTCTAGGAAATTAATTAATTCAGGTCTGAAGCGAAGGAATACAAAAACTATGACTTTCTCGGTGAAAAACTATTTTAACTGGTCTCTGCCGGCATGTTGCACGGAAGCGTTGCTCCAAATGTTAGTATTTTATTTAATATATTAATTTTAATCTCAATTCGGGAGATATGTTAAATTGTAATTTTACACCAACGGATTTTTCTAAAACAAGAATGAACGGCTACCGTGAAATTGTGCTGATCTCAAATCAAGATCGAATTAAAATTATTATTGTCGTACTGCTTCAGAGTGAATTATTGAACGATGACAACTCCATTCGACAATTTCAATTTTTATCCTGTTTCTGACAGAAATGAAATAATTAATAATTGTATTTCCAATTATATGGAGGCTGATTGAAGGTTAGATTGATCAAAAAAATATTGTTTAAAATAATGAGAAGTATGTTTGTAAATCCTATGAATGAACTGATACTGTATTTGGTATCATAACTCATGAGAAAGGGACTACTGCAAAATATGTGGTATCCAGGCAGACTCAGCGACAGAGGAGGACCAGGGGGATAACTGTACCGCGCCCCGACGTCGAGAAGAGCCGCATACCGTAGCATGTAAAATAATAGTTAGGCTCTTTCGGTTGTTCGATTAAATATATCCGGTACATAATTATAATAATAATATGTTTGTTAGTAAATAAATCATCGGTATCTTGTTTCCAGGGGCGTGAGCTGCATTCAAGTAAAAAAGCGGTGCATTACTAAAAATTCTGAGAAATAAAAATAATCTTTATATTATGAAAATACCCTATACAATTCTAGCAGATATTATCCGGATTGGCGTAACCTTGTCTATGACGAAACCCACAATTTTTGTCTAGCCGTGAGTTATTTAGAAAAATAGCGAACATTTGTAATAATTTCATGTGCATGCTCGTTGGTAATTTGCTAGTACTTAGGTATTTTATGAACCTAACCTTTTTTCAATCCTCGTAATAATTGAATCCTCGTAATACTAAATATTTTCTTACTGAATCTATGTTGGCATCTTTCATGGTCAAACTAGCGAATTTGCATTTTTAGGGATATTATTAAGTTAGATTTTTACTAATATTAAATTAAATGTTAAAATAAAACTATTTATTTTAAATCCGTTGTCCGAAGGAGAAATTGTAGAAAATACTTTAAGAGAAATCGAAAGCCAAGTTTAAAATTATATTCTAAATTTAAATTGATATAATTTTTTTGATACCTAGTGCTTATATCTATTGTATAATTAAATAGCATCGCCGGTAAAAGCATAATCTAAGTTTGTACCTACTGCATCCTAGTGCTTGATTCAACCCCTTTCTCGTGCACTACAAATCTGCATATGTATAGTTTAAAGCAATTAAGTAGTTTATTTAACTTTTATCTCAAGAACATAATTTATACAGGGTTGCAGAAAAGATTTTATAGGATAGATCTTTGAATAAATAGTTATAGAGTTAGTAGAGGTCACCCTGTACCTATATGGTATATTATGCAACTTTGAAAATAGCTAAGGGAGTCCTTCATTGTACGAGGCCATTACATTTCTGTAACCGGGTCTGTAACAAGGTGACCCTGCAAATAAACCGTAACAGACTGGCAGCTTATAATGGATTTCTAATACCATAACTGATGTAGAATGTAGAAGTGAGGGTTAGAATTAAAAAAAGAAGAATAAAAGAGGCCTGAATGCAAGGAAAATGAGATCATTCAGGCATATGTGTATAAAGTCTATAAATTATAGATTGATGAATAATAAAATTAAGAGCGAATATAAAATTTATTATAACGATAATAATTATACAAAATACTTTGTTTAAACCACTTAAACAAACAATTTGTTTAAACAATTTAAACAAACTGTTTAAACAATTAATCTACATGTTTCGAAACCTATGGTTTCATCTTCAGGAAACAATGTATACTGAAATAACAAAATACAAGCATAGATAAAAACAAAAATATAAAATGGTGAATAAGTAAGAATTAATATGAAAATAAATTTAAAAGGTGACTATTTGCAAAGAGAATTTGGTTGTTTATAATATTAAGCTTGCTATTAACACTTTTTCTTATTTCTAAAATTTAAAATTTATCTAACTGTAAACCCCTAGTATATGTATGTATAGTTTCTAAACCCTTATTAATATCAAAGGAATGGTTTGTTTCCAAAAGGTGATTGGAAAATTATGAATAGTTATTGTTATTTAGGCATCTCAAATTACCTTAATTCTAATATCAAAATTTCTGCAAGTTTTACCTGTATAAAAATAATTGCAAATTAATTTGTAGACCCCCGATTTTTTTTAAATATCGTCCTTATCCTTGTTTTTTAATATATAATTCTTTAATTTATTATTAGTGTAAAAGGCTGGTTGTATAGAATTTGGGATACTTTTTATAACTGAATTTGAAATAAGATTATTTATTTATTATTTATAAATAGTCACCTTTTAAATTTGTTTTTATATTAGTTCTTACTTATTCACCATTTTATATTTTTGTTTTTATCTATGCTTTTTTTTTTAAATTTCAGTATACATTGTTTCCTAAAAATGATACCATAGGTATCGAAACATCTAGAATACTTAATAAATAGTGGTTAAAACAAAGTATTTTGTATAATTATTAATATAAAATGAGGCCACAAAGTAATTTTGCAAATATTGAAGAAGGTTTTATTATAACACATTAAAGTTAGAAAAGGATCGTTAAGATGGTTTATGAAATATGAAAGAGGGGAGTATGGTAAAAAATATATATAAGAATAAGAGGCGACTACAAAAGACCCGGGAAGACCAGTTGAAGTAGATATTCAAAGAAGATTCCTTCGTCTTAATATTCTACGAGCGTATATATGAGTAATAAGATATTTGAACTTGGAACAAGATGAGAGTTGTGAATCAGAACAAAAAGTGTGGATATGATGTATGATGAGTGTAAAGTATGAATATACAATTGTGTTATACAACACTGTTTATTATTCGTTGCCATTTTTAAGGTTTCGTCGATTTTGTTTTGTACGGGTTAATCGATAAATCACCCTTATATTGCTGTTAATCACACTGAAAGCCTCACGCAAAAAATCGCGTTGAGCTGTGATATGTTTTGACGGTTCCGTCGGAGGGAGGAAGGGTGGGTGATGTTACTATCAAGTAATCACTTATCGATGTGTACTTTTATATCTGTAATTAATGTAATGGATGGAATTTGATCTTTCCATGTACTTTTTCCATTTAAAACAACCTTTCAAAAACATTTTTTGTATTGGATAATCGATGCATATTTAATTTTGTTTTTAAACGCAAATCTTTCAAATTAGACAAACCTCCCTCTTGTTAAATAAATACGGTTTTATTTATTTGAAGCTACTAAAGTAACATTTTAATAAAATGTGTCCTTTAAAAGTTAACTTAAATGAAAAATAAAATTCATTAAATAAATATTTTACAAAATTTTTGTCATGGCATCTCAAATTTGGCATTTGGTGTCGCGTTTATTCCCCTAGAAGTCGGAATGCATTAAACAATAACACAATCCCGAGATTTTCATTAGAACGTCCTCGGCTAGCATATTATGCAAATTGTGGAAATACGTCACGGCGGGAAGGCGGTGTCAGCCTCCGCCGCCATCATCCGGCGCCGACAATAAAATATTAAAGGCACCCGCGAACTTCCGCGGGTACAGTTTACTCTCTGTTAACGTCAAATTACAGCGAGCGGGTTACGACAGCCGGATAACAAATTCCACCATCGCGTAATAAGCCGAGTGCCTCCCCCTCTGACTAGCGCCCCCGGCCACACCACCCTCCGCCCCTCAGCCCGACGAAGGGTTGTACGCGAAAATTTGACACAAAGTAAATTCAGGTCGAGAAATTCGCTCGTGAAAATGTAGCATTTTCTTATAGAGGGGGTCCGCTCTGCGGCCGCTTCGCCACGTCGTAATAGCCGAGATGGTTTTTTGACAAATTAAATCATCAAATTATAAAGATTGCACGAATAAATAATTATGTATTATGTTAAAAAGTGTTTTTACTCATTGAACTATTATTATATTATATTTTAAGTAGTATTTAAAACGTGAATAAAATAACTATCTATCTAAGTTATTGTCAGTTTCATTCGACAAAAACATTTTTACTTAAAAATATATGTCAAATTAATAAAAAATAGTATGTTAAAAGGAAAAGGAAAAGGGAAAGTTTAGTAAACTGATGTTACGCATTGTAAATGTTGACATTATAAATGTTATATATTCCTTGGCGAACCTGGCAATGAACTCGTATGTGGATTTTAATAATTTTAATTTCAAGTCTAGTGTTTGATTGTCACATATTTTAAAATGCGTTGCCCAACTAGGCAAGCCTATTTTAGGGGAATTTGGCCAACAAATTCTATTTCACAAAACCAAATAACTTATTGAAGGCAAGACGCAATTAAATATAAAATGAAGGCAAGTAAATGTGAAAATATATAAAATGAGATATTAAAAATACTAATGTGAAATACAATATGCATAAATAGAATGTAAACACATACAATACATTACAACATATTGTGGTATTGGAATAAGAGTTAGTGAATTCAAGAAAGTAATTATTTATTAATGATTAATATAATTAAATTATCTAGGCACTAGGTATATTTAATATGTCACAATTACTTTAACTTTTCGATAGATATATTTCAAAGTTCTCAGATGAGTACAAATTCAAATAAGTATCTAAATCATTTGGACGTAATTTATTATTTTGTGAAAAGATAGGAAGAAAATATTTGAATTACATTATTGTAATTATATATCTCTTCTTATAATAGCTACAAAACATGTTAATCTTATCAGCTAAGGGTTGGTTAAATACCTATAAAAAATGTGATCATGATTATTCATTTTTAACCAGATATGCTTTTTTCGTGAAGGGTATTTTTATATTTGAGGTTTCTGAAGTCAGCCAGTGAACGCGCAATTATAAGATGTTCGTACACTGATAAACTTTTTCTTCTAGCCTCACGTAAATGACAGTATAAAATTGAGCAAAGGGCGAGCTGTCATTCGTTATCTATCGTATTTTCTACGAGAGAAGAATCAACTGATGCACACAAATCATTATTCAAGACGCGAGAGCAAATTTTAATCCATGTACATGAACTTTTATGTCCATCACATACTCATTATATGTCTTTTGAATACTCTAAAGTCAGTCTACCTATCGCAGTTTCCATTTCTTCGTCGGTAATTCTGAAAACTGCAATAATAATCCGAATCTTCCGTTTAAACAGCCCGTAAAACTATTCAAGGGAGCTGTAAAATGACAAGATCAGGCCCAGCGGTGAGCGCTTGAAACAACTGCCTCACTCATTACGCAGGAAGTCATATTTGATGGCTCCTAGTAGTCAACACACTGTTCCGAGAACTGTAAATCAACACTGAACTATTCACAGTATTCTAGATGTCTCTCAGTCATTATCTACTGGGATTCTGCGAAGATGCGGTGAGATGTTCCCGCTAGAAATGCAACTTTGTCTCTGTGATTGTGTCTGTCTTCCGCGATCTGTTTTATTAGGCCTCTGGCTGGTACCGAGCCATCTGTCTATTTTATAAATTATTGCAGCTCTAGAGGCAAGTTGCGTCTGTGTTCATATTTCATTAGACGATACTATGCTGGAAAAAATAAAATAAAGATTTTGTCAGAAAACGAAAAGATAATATTAATTTATCTTTCGAATGGATTAATTTTGCACTTGAAGCAGACAATTTTTAAATTGTTGGCTAGACGAATTATGATTGACTTGATAATTGTACTCAAAATTGTAAAAACACCTTACTGTCTGTCCTATTTTACTGTCTTGTATCAATTTATATAAGGCATGAATGGTAAATACAAGGCATTTCACTGCATAGTACCTATCCAAGATCAACATTCATGCATAATCTCCAATACTAAAACTGTATTAATTAGATAATATGTATGAAGGTATTGTTTATTTTTAAATAATAGTTCAATGCAGGAGTAATGGCAGTTAAATTCATTTTGTACAACCTAATATAGGGGGAATCGGTTCAAGTTAGATTTGTTTATATTTCTTAATAATATCATTAAATTGAGTTGTAATAACTTTATTATAAAAGCAATATTTTTTTCTATATCTACTTAAATAAGTTTTTTCTAATTATTCCAATATTAGCCTGCCTTATTGTTTAATATAATTGGCATTTATACTGTTGAAACATCATTAAATTCATAGATTATTACAGTATGTAATATTGCTTGAGTGAAACGCAAAACGTTTCATTAAAAATATTACTCTCCACAAATACAAGTATACTTATCGATATTACAAATAAATAAAAAAAATAACATTAATATTAATTCACATATGAGAAAAATAAGTATTTAAGTACTGAAATGCCCACGTCATGTAGAAAAATATGAATGTAAGATTAACACATTGCTTTTAATATCCATTAATATTTAATCACATTGAACTCATATACTACATATCCATTTAATCACTTTTTATTCGTTCATGATATATAAATTAAATAATTCTTTTCTTTCCTAGTTTACTAATGTAAAACATTTTGGAATGAATTAATGAACTCCAAAAATAATGTAATTCTGTAAAACCCAACAAATTAATAAATATATATAGGTATATATAAACAGGGAGTTACATACCTAGTCCACAATATTTAATCACTAAATTACGAATCGAAAATGTTCAAAGAATATGTACCTACAAATTCTGTATCGTTGGAAAAAATATTATCATAACTATAAGATTTTTAAATTAAAAAATAATGTAGGTATGTATACTTACTGTACTTCGAAATAAATGTTTGTGAAATTGATCCATTTTCATTTTTTACTTTTGGCCCAAAATCATTTAACAAAAACAGTCTAGCCCCTCAAAGTTCGATGGTATTTAATTATATATGTAATTTGGAACCGATATAATATTTCAATTAATCAAACTATTTTTAATGCTTATCAGATGGTTGAGATTAGGTTCATATAGCTTGAATGTTTTCGATTCAAATTTTTAACATAAGTATTTTAATACTTAAATATTAAACATTTGATATTTTACTCCTCAGATATTGTTGCACCCGGTACATATAGAGTACATGAGAAAATTTCGACAACAGAAACTATGTTGGACAAAAGGTTTAAAAAATCACTTTACCAAGTACTAAATTCAACTTAGGGTAGCATCGACACCATAATTTAGCGCTTGTAATGTTTAATTTAACTCATACAATTTAGAATTTAGTTCTGCTCCCATACGTATTAGTGCATTATTAAGTTCGAGCATGAAGTGCTTTGATAATCGAGTGAGGTCTGAAGTGTCATTAATTTGCAATTAAGAAGGTAATTTCCGGAAGGGCGCGCCGAGCACGCCCCCTTCCGCGCTGACAGAGCCATCTCTGGGCCGGAACAGAGAAGCTCCGCGTTATTTATAATCAAAATGCTGGCGCGTCATTTATCATACAATTGATTAAAATGAGCGTGGTGCGAATGTCACAATTTCTCGAGTTTACTAATACACAATTTAATGTACACGTTACGTTGGTATTATTGGATCGTGCACATTAAAAATATATTATTATTATCATCGATTATACTTCATATATTCGAAATATTAATAAAATGTATTTTGTTTTCAATACCTACAACATTTCATTGGATAATTAAAGAAAACATATAAATAATAATAAAATGTAAAAAAAATTCTATGATATGATTTAATTTGTGATTTAAATTATTTTATGATTTAAACATATCTTTTTTTTTTAACTTAGTAAAGAGTTTAAAATTTGTATATATATCGACCATGTTACTATGGAATATAATTAGTTCAAATAAATTTAAATATTTTAAATCCGTTTCGTGTGCGTCTATGTAAAGATAAATTCTATGAAATATCTTGTAATATATGTGTAGCTATGTTAACTTACAATAATAATGTATAAACTTTATGAAGTATTTAAAGCTCAAATAAATTACAATATTTTATAATAATTTTGTACGTTCCTATTCAAAAATAAATCTTCGGACTATATATCTTGTAACGTACATATATGTTACCTTCAGCATATCCAGGTAAAGGTATGTTTACTTATAATATGTATATAGCGTATCAACATTGCGATGTATTTAAGAAAATTGTTGAATTTTGAGAAATTATAATATTAAAGGTTTAAAATGAAGTTAACAATTTGGCTTTAAAAATTACTGAAGAGTACTTAAACTCTTCTAGTTAAACGACTATCCGTCGTTTAAAATTTCAGATGAGTCTAAATTATAGATGACCGGGGGTTATCTCGGCAACTCCGAAGCCTTATTAAAATGCAGACAGGGTAGCGCGGCGTGTAAAACCAGCAAGTAATTTGAAACTTCTTCCGGACAAAGTTGCGGCGTACGAGCCTAACTCCCTCCAGCCCGATCCCCGCCCTCCGCCCACTGCCGTTGGTGACACATGGCAGCCTCCGTCACCAATTACGTATTCCGCCTATGGAATACCACCAAAGTTCATCTTTGCGAGTATAAAACTCAATTAAATTTAGAGCAAAGTGAAGATAGATAGGTTGTAAAGACGACAAATTTCCCCCGTGAACAAGAACATCTTCAGGAGACAATTCTGACAACTCTCATTTATATACACATGTTAAATGTATTTTTTACCTAGGCACTACTTTATAATTTATTCTAACACCGCCTATTTTAGTCTTTAGCATATACTGCCAGCCGTGACGGAAGGTTCACTTCAAGGCCCGCTAGGTATTTTAAAGACAAGCGCGAAGTCAGTTGACTTCTTTGATACAAACGATTCAACCATTTATGCAACTAGCTAGGTATAAAAATAATAAATATTCAATTATTTATTATTTTTAATTGTTTAGTTATTTCGTTTAATAACTATATCGGTACCTATTGATTATAAATAATAAATTCTTTTTTTTTCAAAGACGTTGTGATTTGATATTATAATTATATAATTATATAATATTTATTACATATTTTTGTGAATAAAATTATTATAACAATATTACATTTTGTCTAATACTGAAATATATTTTTATTATATTGTAATAATTGTGATAAAAAACATTTATGTAGGAAAATTTTTATAACTAGACATATTTTATAAAAAGCGCAGAATTGCATCGATTTCCAACCCGGAAATATTAATTTATCAAAATTAATTATTCATTTTATAATAAAAAACAAAAAAATATATATATTTATATTTTTATTTGATCATAGATCTACAATGGCTGCGATATTTTTTATTTATTTTATATACATTTTCCATAAGTAGTTTTCAAATAACAAAAAAAAACTTGTTTTTGGTTGGTGTTCTGCTACTGTGATTTAAATACTAAAATTGTAATCTTTATATTTTATGTACAGTTTCATAAAAATATAATAGTTTTATTGATTTTGCATGAAGTATTAAGGTATATCGATAAATGAATTATTTTGCAAATAAACAATCTGTTAATTTATATTAAATATAAAATTTTTCTTTTCAATAATGTTTTATGTTATGTTAATAACATATTATGCAAAGGTATATTATACGTGGGTTATATGAAAAATTTGGGATGCTACGTACATATTGTTATAAATATAAAAATAGACTTGTCTTAAAATCATTCCCAAGCCTAATTCTAGCTAATTTTTGTTCAATTTTTAATATTATTTTTCATTAATATGTTGTCACCCTACGTTGTAAGTGGGAACATAAAATAAAAATATAGAGTGGTATGGTTTTGACAATTAATTATAACCTAAAGATTTCACAAATTACACCTTCTCGTCTGGGTAATGATCATTATAAAGAGTTAGAGAGGTAGTGTGAAAGGTTGCAGACCAGGGAGTAGACGCTTACCTCATACATAGTGGCAGACCCCACACGAAGAGATCAGGTGTCGTTCATTACTGATGCTGAAGAAATTTTCACGCCATCTTCATGGGATATACGTTCACGCCGACATGTCAAAATATGCAAATAATATGTTAAGGAAATATCGTTTTCAATATAATACAAGATAATTAGCCATTTATTTTATCTAAGTGGTCAGTTTCGATTGTTTATATTTTTTTAGAAAAATTGCAAGGGAATAAGTAACGTTTTGATGCTTACGTGTAGATACTCTTTTGTATTAGTAGTAAAATGATTGAATGATCCCAAAGATACATTATAACAAAGTTTATTTTTAAAAGACTTCGTCCATTTTTTTTTGACATCCTTTAAACATTATTTTCTCTCTACAGATTTATAGTTGCTATTAATTGCATTAGTAATTGTTGCAAAAAAATGCGTTTAATTTATTATTAGCTATGGTGACATCGTTAGTAAGAAAGAAGGATATGTGAAATTATTATTTTAAAAGTAATAAATTAATCACTTTTGCTGAAAATTTGAATGTTTTTAAAATTTATTTATTCATAAAATTGAAGCAAATATTTAACATGTGTATAAAAATATTATTTTTATTATATACGTCCAAAGTATTCAGCCGAGAATTGAATTAAATATAAACAAAAATAAAATATTTGGACCAAAGCTATATATTTTTTCAAATTCATAAATCTTTCATAATTTGCATGTGTGAAAGCGTCATTTTAATATCATGGTATAATCTATTAAATATATTAAAATTCTGAATTTAAGAATGAGGAAAAAAATTACAAGGTATGAAAATATCTTTAGAACCAACGAGAAAATTTGAGTAGGTATTCAAAGGCATTTTTACTGCTCTTTCAACTTGGCGCTAAAATTAAGTTAGTTTGTATACATATCACGAGTCTCAAAGTTGTAGACACAGTTCTAACATAAATATTTCAGAATTGCATTGATACATTTTATTTATAAAGCAGTAACAAAAATGTAGAGTACAATTGAAAATACTGAAAGATAATTTTTTTAGTTAATTCCTCCGTTTTTAACCACGATATTATTATAATAATATTGATTAATTAATACATATTATCTGTACACTTATGTTAGAACAATATAATATAACTAAATTAATATAATAAAAAATTATTGATCGATCTATGTCTTTTTAGTTAGAATTGCGTTGATAAGAAACTCTGATAGTTAGGTAACAGTAATAGAAATGAACAATCATCAACTAGTTCTACCCCCCGCGGGTAAATTAAAAACACATTAACGTTCTCGTCAGCTTCAACTCAGGGTCTCTGCAAGACTCTGACCTCCGCTCCGTGTCAGCCGACTTCAGAAATCTCCGATCGGGGCCCGCCCATCTCGCCGGACTAAATCTAATATCGCTTCAGCCCGCCAGAAGATTAATTATGTGCAATGGCGCCATCTGAACTTTCAAGTGCTATTCAAATTACGCTTCGAGGTTCATCTGTCACCCCCGCCCACCCAACGGCATCGGGCCGAAGGGCGGGACGCCATTTTTAGTATCTCGAGTTCCCCCAAATATGCGGGAAAATCAATGGCAGAAAGATGACATTTTTAGTGGAAGTATCTGAAGTAAATTTATATTTAAAATGTTTACTAACACATTACTGTCTAATAGTAAGGCTAATAAAGAGAACATTGAAAAAAAATATATTTTTGATATACTATGAAATTATTAGATACAATTTAATAATGTTACAATTTTATAAACCTTTCAGTGACAAAATTTGATTATATATTTTTTAAATATAAATTAAATTAATCAATTAGAAAAATATTCAAAAAATCTATCAGTCCAATAAATATTTTGTTGCTACCGGGATACGAACCAGGAACTCTTTCTATGCGGGCAAGCGGGATAAAATACCAAAGAAATATATTCTAAAAATTAACTTCACAGCAAAAAAAAATGTTCTCCTTAAAAAATATTTTTTTATTTATAAAGATTTTAACCGTACGTAATAATTTTAGTACTAAATCGTATTAAACAACATTTTTGAATTAATGTAAACCTTACGGTTAATGTCCAAATTTTGTATTTTTACGGCTAGTTTATAATTTAAAATAAATGAATTAGAATGTGTTTAATTTATCTTTAAAATAAAATAATCACCTACAGTTTATATAAATACATGTAAATTTACCTCCCGGACAATAATTCAAAAGGCTTCAGCTATGATTATAATTATTCAATATTACATTAATTTCTGCCACAAAATAAATATTAAATAACTTAGAAGATAAAAAATGTTCTTTATGTGTTTTTTTTCTATTATGACAATACAAAGAATTTATAAAAAAACATGTTTTTTTTTAAATTTCCACTCATTAAGCTAACAAAACTCCCTTACCTACTAGTCTGTACGAATAGGTATATATATTTTTGAAATAATAAAGAATTTGATATTTTTAATACACACATACACTTTTGGCCTATATTTGGCATTTAATATTCTGAACTACAATACTTGTATTATATAAATGTATTATTTGAAAGTTTATTAATAAAATGAAGATACAATTTTAAAATAATAAAAAAATAAATGACGACAATGAGAAAACCCTAAAATCAATCATTACTATTTATTCATATTTTTTTTTACTGTTGGTACAGAAATAAATATGATACAAACGATTTAAAGTAGAGATTTTTTTAAAATAAATTATAATTCATGTTTTATTTTATACGATATAGAGATTTTGATAAAAATAAATTATATATCATGTTTTATTTTACTGAGTATAAATAATTATCAATTCGCTGCTAAGCTGCATATTTTTCATCGTCGCTTTGAAACAAGAATACTTAACAGCTTATCAGAAATGTCACACGTTGACTGACTGCTCGTGCGACACATTCTCGTCTTTCCAAAGCTGAATCATCTTGAAAAGTAACACAACCATTTGCATATAGACAGCTTGACGCGGTCCAGCGCTCTCGCGAATAACATTTGACGCGCGTATATCTGTCAACGGCATTCTGCGGCTGCGCCGCGACGCCGACGCCGCTCCGCGTGCGTCGGGACGTCGGCGTCGCTTCCCGCGATAGCGGTAATGCGACGCTGGTGACACCCAGCGACGGTGCGGGGAACAAAGCGGGTACAGAGAGATATCCGTCAGCGCTGCCTGAGCGAAATTTAATGGATAGCTTGACGCGGAGCGCGATGCAACAGAATAGAATACCAAACTAATGTATTTATTATTCCCTGTAAAACTAACGTGGAAATGATTTTTGATATATAATATTTACCAGTATTTTTATAAAAAAATAATGATATCTGATAGATTTAAAAAAATGTAGCTTTGATATTCGATATTTAAAACCACAATTTTATACATTGATTTTTTGTGATAATTTTAATATTTTATTTGTTAATTTACAAATTTTTAAAACATAGTTTTGTAATATTCAAAGAAAATTAGAATAATTAATTAGAACATAAAAGTATACACAGATAAAATATTTATGAGATAATGCTACTATTCCTTAGTTTTACATGGTCCATTGAGAGCCTTCGCCTGATATGATAAAGCGCCTCTAGATCTCTCCTCATATTGTCGCTTCATCTTAATCCGAGTCTGCCAAGAGGTCGCTGTCCAATCAGGATTTTTTGATGAATACGGCTCATAGAACAATAATTTATTTATTTAATTAATTAAGGGGATTTCAACAGTATAAATAATCATACATGCAGTCATATAACTAACATAATATTTAGCATATGAAACCAATTATAAAAATCCACAGATATGTTCAAGTAAAGTAGTAATGCAGTACATAATATGAGGTAATACAGGAGTTTACAATATTAGTAGAGGAAGATAAAAACTGGTGAGAGCAAGCGTGAGGAGGTTGAAACTTTTGTTGTGGTAATGGGAGAGCAAGATTTGATAAATGATCCATATTCACGCACTCTACGTGATTTTACCACACCAACTAAATAAAATCAAGATTTCGATAATGTTCTTTTAACTCTTAATTGTTGCGAATACAGAGATAATACTATATAAGTTATTTTAAATTATAACTTTTCTCAAAACCTTACAATTAAAAAAAAAAAAACGAAGGTAATATACGTAGACGGAATATGATGACCTGGATATAGATCCAGGTCATTATATTTCATCTATGTATAAAGCCTAATTTTTTTAAGCTGTCTAATGGCAATATAAAGTTCTGGGTTCGATTTCCGATGGTGATTATATTTTTTCAACTTACAGTTTTTTTCTGTGGATTTTGTATGTTCTTTCTAAGTAATTCATCTAATTTATTTATATTATTGTATTTTATTATTATTTAAACATGTTCCTCATTTTAATTATTAGATAAATAATAGCTACTCATAAAGAACATAATAATATTAACTGCTGAATCTGCAGAATTTCACACGACCTAATAGTGTAATTAATCACTGAATTATGTAGGTAATTAATAACATGTACATATATTGACATGTGTATTACACAAATGAGGTTGTTTTGATAATTCGATACGTATGTCATTAGTAAAATAGGAAAACATCTAAAAAAAATATTTGTTTGTTTTCGTGTACAAGTACTGGAAGATATCGATATCTATTATATTTAAAGGATGTCCTCAGTCTTTTAAAATCGACCAATTTTCACAAGTCTTATTCCATTTTGCAATATGATAAAATTTTGTAGATATATCAAAAAACGAATTCTGTTATAATATGTATGAAATTATTTAAAATTAATCAGATACTTTGAAAAAAAAACCATTTTTTTATAACAAACCAATTTTTATCATTTTTTAAACTGTACCACTAACGAATGAAGCGCACTAAAAATTATTATGAATCGATGCGTGAGATTTACAGCAGACGTAACATATTTTATAAAATAGATATAAATATTTTTTTAAATTTATGGATAAGACAGAACAAAGAGTTTGATGACATAGTTAGAGCATCACTACATTTTAATACGTGATGCGGCTAACTAACCAATTAACGAAAACAATTTCCGGGCCTTTGATCACTTCTCGAACTTTCGAGAATTTATCAGCATTAAAATGCCAGACACTCAATAAATTGTGTTGTGCGTTTCATTCGAAATATTTTTATACGTGTTTTTGTTACGAGCGGAAATCTTGTAAACGGTTTAAATTTTTATTTGTTTGCAAGTAATAATTAAAAATACGATATTCGATTGCAAATTCTTCATCCTGAATTTTTGATATTTTAAGACACTTAGATATTTGTGGGCTAGATTCATCTCCTTATTTTACTGCTACGTGATTGTATTCAAGACTTATTTAAAAAAAATCATTGTAATATATTCAATTAATTAATTGTATTTAGTTTTTAGCCAAAAGTTGGCAAAATTTTCCCTCTATCTTTTTACTAGGAGAGAAATGTAATTCAATTTTTTTCCTAACATATAGGTAGGCAGAGGTGTACAGTGCATACAAGCAAAAAAGCTGTCCATGACTAAAAATTATGGGAATAGCTTAGTTATAAAAAATACCACGACACCTCACCGCTGTACCTATGGCGATCTTGTATATTCACCGCATTGAGCTGTTCACGTTACTCTGTTCTGTCTTTAAACCAATGAATTACTAAAGTCATATAAAAGGCAATTTACTGAATTGCATTCGCCGCTTTGACCTATTCATATTACTCAATTATACCTTTAAGCTAGTGAATTACTCGAGTCATGTAATTGGTTATTCACTCATTCCTTTCGGTTGATCCATTTTGTATGGAGTCGTTACCTATGCTGTTTTTTAACAGAATAACATTAGAAAGGCTTACGACTGCGTAAAAATCATTGAAGTGTCTACTTCCTCTTTTACTGATTCGCGAATTTTACTATCTTGCTGTTTTTAATGTGTTAATTTAATGATTATTCTTTAAATTTGATGCATGGATTGGTTTATGATTTGGGAAAAACAAAAAGCAATTGATAAAACTATTTCCTATGTTAACCTTTAATAAAAATAATTACTTTTTAGTTATTACATGAAGGATTTTCAAACAATAAATGAATCATATTTAGTCATAGAAAGCGTTCTTAAAAATGTACATACATTTTTTATATGGGTAAGAAGGTATTATTTTACATTAAAACTTAAACTTTAAAAACACTATTAATAGTACTCTAAAATTAAAAATAATAACATGGTTGGGTCATATAAACGACGGATTTATTTTGTCTAAAGACGTTGGTTAAACGAAAGTACATATATTGTGTTACATATATTATATATGATTGTATAATATTATTGGTAACAGCATAATCTAAATCGATATCTACTACACGCCACTGTAAGTAGGCATATGTAATAGTGAATATAAAAGAAGAGATTTTTATAAAACGATGAGAAAATTTCATTTATTACGTTAGTAATGAAGAAAAATCCATCCGTGGGCACCACTGCAAGCATCCTTCAAGTTCTGTGTATAATAATTTAAAATTAAAATTATTTCAAATAAAAAATGTTTATATAGAAATATACCTCCAGGTTCATTTAAAAAAAACTGGAATCATCTTTTTTGTTTACTAATATATTTTAATAATTATTACAACGAGCTATTGACGAATAAAAGTATCCCTACATAAATAAACATTAATGCAAATAATTTTCAGTTTAAAATATTACTTTTGTAATCCCAAAACTAAATATGATATAACATATTTCATTAAATGATTAATGCATTTAATAAATCATCGAGTTAAAAGCAATGTGTAAAATAAGGGATGTCACTGACGTGGTGATAAATTTTCTGTCCCCGGGCAAGGAAATAAACCGGGCACTATTTACCCAAGGGTATAAAAAAATTAACATTAAAACAATACTTACACTTCTTTAAACCAACATTAACACTCTAATTACAAATATAATTTATATCCTCGGTTAGTACTACCCGAAAAACACAGATATTTTTCCTTTAGATTATTTCAAATTATTTTTAAGTATTAAGTATATAATAAGATAAAACGCTTTGTTTAAACCACTGTTTACTGATAAATCAACATGTATCTACTTCAGGAAAAAATGCATACAAAAATAAAAATACAAGCATAGATAAAAACAAAAATATAAGTGATGGGTAACTAAGTAAGAACTACTATAAAAACAAATTTATATTTAGAGTTTTTGTTTCTTTCTACTAATCTCAAGCTAATTAATCTATTTTTATTTCAATAAAATTCCTGAGATATATCTCATCGTGTTTCATACTCTCGACACAGATAATGATGGTTGATGTATAGTACTAAATGATTGGTTTGAATATTAATTTAAGTACTCCGTAAGTTATTCGATGGATGTCGTAATATATTTTTTTATCATTTGAAAATGTGAAGGTATTTGTTGTTTCGTGAAATATAATACGGGTTGAATCTGGATTCCTGTAAGGTCTAGGACCCTGGGCGTGTGCCCATGCTGCTCAAGCATCCGCCACGCCGCTGGATTTAGTCATATATCAATCGTACAGTCCGGAAACTCTAATTACTGCGCGCGCATGCATCTGTCCCTTCACCCCGATTGCTCGACAATAAATTACAGAGTTAACTCCGCGGTTCTGTGTTAAAACTATGATGATCAATTGATTCTGTGCGGAAATATCATATTGTACCAAAATATCATCGCGTTCATTTCATTTAAACGAGTGTAATATATATAATCACACCACACTTACAAGATATACTTCAATTTAATTAATTAATTAAAATTATGAAGATAAATTTAAAAATGTGAGATACTCGCTTCACTTAATGCCATTTACTTCAAATTTATTTTTCGTAGAGCATAATCTATACAATCAAAAATTATATCCATCTATCCGTCAGTGCTCTATACAGTCCTAGACCCTAAGAGCAATCTATGCCAAATTTTTAGGGATATTCTGGGCAAATCATCTCCCCTCGTACCAGACCAAATTATCCATGAAATTAAAAAGGCAGTTTTGACCATAGTCGTGTATGGTCAGGTAGTATACCATAGAATTATAAACTATTATTTTGAGATATGGACCAAATAGATTTTAAAATAGGTACACAGTTATGAAGATTTACGTAAAATAGTGTATAATTGTAATAAATAAATTAAACGAATATTTAACTATTTTACTTAAATATGTATACTGCAATATAAATCTACTAGAAGATAGGCTTACTGCTAAGTCTGCGGGCGGCTATTGTTGCCGCTTCATGAGTCTATATTTCAATGATAAATCTTTGTTCAAAACAAACCGTACACGTAAATAAAATGTCGATGTAATTAAAATTATTCCATCTTTGTAAGTTAGCTGTCAAAACGAACAAAAATGACATCCAGATGACTTATGAGAATCGTGGATACACAATATCTATTTATTTCATTCTTAACATAGTGCATACATAAGCACGCCTACATTTGCTCTAATATAAACAAGTATTTTATTTTACTAAAACTTATCTTTTATATACTCGTATTTAGTCAGTTTTATTTTAAATCTATTTAATTTCTCCTCCTTTCTTATATTTTTTGGCATTTCATTAAAAATTTTCACGATATTTTCTTGTTGAGGATTTTATAAATAAATACTATTATATTAAAATATATCTTCTCGTTAAGGTCATTAAATTCAGATCTTCCAGTATTATACTGATCCGAATATTTCTGAATATTATTCAAAGTAAGATTTCTCCCTTGCCATAGACAGAAGAAAAGGTAACATGTCAATATACAATTTCGCTAAAGCATGTTTTTTTTTTATTACTAGTAATAAAGACAATGTACACTTAATTTAAAAATAAATATGTACTTACGTAGGTACTGTTATTAAATATATAAAAGAGAAAACATTTAAGTAATCTTAATCTAGAGATATTAACAACACGTTTTTCCATATTTGCGTTTCACAGACCTGGCCGTTTAATCAAGAACCATACAGCCATAATAACACTGCCGTTAATAACATTACTGAAACTGCCACATCCAGAAAGTCATAGAAATAGACGGGGAAGCGTAATGTTATAATGAATACTACACAAGAGACTGTAAGTAATTAAAACAATCTTTCTATCAAGTGGATACTGGATACGTAGGTACCTATTGTGTTTCAAGTTGACAAATTACGGCTACATTATTAAATACAAACAAGTAAAATTGTTTGAATGTGTCAAAAGCATAAACAATTTCAACATCGTCATAATTAAGTTCATTGAATTAAGTACAACCTTTTTAGTATGCGGATGCGTATTTCGTTTTAACTCGCGTTGCGCGGCCGAGCCCGGTGCGCCGTGCGCCGGGACGCTCCGCCGTCGGGACGCTCCGCCGCCCGGCCGATGCGCCGGAACGAATACAGACGCTTTGAAGCATCCTCGTCGGAGGGGTATACTTGTAACTCAATTAATTATTTTAATTCGGACTTAAAAATGTGCTTTACTTATGTGAGACAGGGAAAGACAGATGTATGTCAGTCTTTGATGTTTCTCAGCGTCACCGAAGTAAATGAGTTTATAATTATTCGAAAATGTAACGGTGAAATTTTTAATTCAATGAAAAAGCTGAAAAGAATAACTTTTGTCATTGCCTATGTTATTAAGCAATATTTTTATTGAATTTGTAGTGACTTTCCAAATGGACTGCACCAGTGTATTGGAAATACCACCAGATTCTCTTTTGGTTATTTCCTTACATTGTACACTCGAGTTGCTTGAAGTGAAATTCAGTATAATACGTGTAATAATATATAATAATATATTTACAGTAATGTATAATAACATAACTCAGGTATTGCTTATTGCTAATGCGAAGAAACGATGGGAAAGAGAGCCCGTTCTCCAGTGACGGCCTCTTATATCCCATGACCCCCACCACTCATCTGACACACACATAAAAAAGTGACAGTTCTCACAGTATTTCAGAACAATGTTCTTGTCGGTGTAGTATTCATGTCTTTATTTCTCATCGCACCGTACATAATTCCAGGTGTGAGTTCACGTTTACCTATGTATGACAATATTCATTACTGTTTTCCTCTTTATCACTTTGCATCTATTAGCTTTCATCAAGCTCTCAGGTCAGCCTCTACTACAGCTGCAGGATAATGCACCTTCCCCGGTTTGGAAAGAGATCCAGGTTCGAATCCCGGTGACGCAACAACAATATTTTTCGATATAATTGATTTTATATGTATATCTTTCTAATTCATATTTTAAACATCACAGACCTATGTTCTGAATAATTACAACTTCAGAATAAGAATGTGTTCTCCTAATAAAGGAGAAAAAATTATTATTATTAAGATGTATATTTTTAAAAATACTAATTAAATATATTAATTAATACACATATAATCAATTTTATCGAAATACATATTGTTGTTGCTAGCGGGATTCGAACCTGGATATCTATCCAATCCGAGGAAGGCGATTATTATTAACTATTATTATTTTGGCATTTGCAGAGCCCTTACATTTTTTATTTTGCTAATTACTACAGTCAAAACTTTTTGATTTTTTATAGCCATAAAGTAAGTACGATTTCGCTGGAAGTTAATTGAAATATTATATCATCGTTTACGTGGTGTAATACGGCTCAATAAATTGAAATGAAACAGCCCAAATCGAACCTTGGCCGCCTCCGTGTGCGGCTCGTTTCAAATGATTCGTTAGGTTCTTATCATACTTATTACACCTTTCCATATCATTCAGATCATTTTTATATGTAGAATCTGGGATCCTTGCGCAGACTACAAAGCTAATCGGTAATTAAAATAAAACAATATAACGCAATTTATACAAACATACGTACGCCACGTTATTGTGCATCAAACAAATAATTAATTATGTTTAAATGTTCACCAGTCCATTTAACAACATGTCACCCACCATTCCATTCACTTCAAGCGTTTGCCCGTTATTTTTCACCATTGAATCTTCTTCCTGCCCGAACAACAGATAATTAACCTTCTTCAGACGGTTGCCATAAATCAGTTCCGGTAGTTTTGAGTGGTCACAAGTCCTGTAATCGTCTGCCAATAGCGCGTGTGAGCGGCGCTGGAGCGGGATGGGGGGGAGCGGGGCGAGCAGCGTCACTTCGCGCCATTTCCGACGCCGCATGAACGCATCGACGCCCCTGCGGCTTCCGCTAATTGTAGCACAGGCCCATTACTATCCTCCGAATATTTTAATTTCAAATTTAAATTACTAATATGCATCTAAAAATACATTTAAAAAAAACGTATTTGATATACAATAATTCATTTTGTGTTTTTGTATATCAAATTTATATAGAAATTCCATGTAATTTATATGCAAACAACTTGGGGAAATTTTATGAATTTTTAAAAACGTGTTATCAATCGATTTGCATGTTACTTATTGCAGAATTCTCAAAGAAGCGATATAAAATAATATATTGCATACAGGTTGTCTTTGATGTATTGAGGTCTATTGTTATCTAGCCATTACTTTTTTTACAAACTGCATTGTCGCCAGGAATTCACAATTGTCTAGGGAACGTTTGTATTTCAGTTAGCAATTCCACCATCGAGCCTTTATTTTACGACGGAAAAATGTTGAATCCATCAAATTATAGATTATTTGCGGTAATTCTTATGTCCACTCAGTACCTTTGCCATTCAATTGAACTTTGTAAATTGTAGAGTGCATAAAATGCCCGTAAACATATTAGTCGCAATTGCGTACCTTGTGAAAATACCTCCACAATAAACAACGAGGCGGTTATTTTATGCCTCTAAGTTGTTTCTGAATTTTTTTTCACTCTAATTTGCCTTTGTGTAGACATACTAATCAAATTCTATATGAATAATATAATTACATATTTAAAAAAATTTAAATAAAGGGAATATATAAGTACATTATAAATAAAGACTTAGAACGGTTACTCAATATATATTTCTTTATTATATACCTATATTTCAATATTGACATGGTTTAATACAGATATTTTGGATGTATTTATGTACAAAGTGACAGGACATCAGTTTAAGTATTTAATTTAGATATCTAGGTATATATTGTAACTTTAATAGATTAATATAATTGTTTCTTATTATCTCAGTAATGGATCATTTTAGATCAAATATTTGTACAATATTTTACATAGAATATTTTTCATAAAGTATTTTTGGTTTAGAATCTCATGTTGTGCCTTTTTTCAAAGTTATGTAAGTTTTACTTAAAACAACTTGTATATAATATCAAAGCCTTCTAATTTTATCCAAATATAGTTTTAATATGAAACCGTCGCGAAATACAAAGTTTAATTGTAAAGAAATACACGTTTCAACATGAAATTAACCTATGTAGATATCTGATGTATTTTTAACACTTATATAAGTACGTAATGCTTTTTTGAGAAGTACGTAAGCCGTTAATTTAAAGACAAGTTCTGTCATTCATAATAATCCACTTACTGAAAAATATTCGGGATCCTTCGCTCAAAGACCGGGTAAAATTACTGAATAAACACAGTAGTAAAAAAAATATGAACATGTATTAAGTCATTCACATAAATCTACTTCCTTTTACACTCATGAAACAACGTCTCTATTGTGTTACATTAAAATAAAGAAAGTAATATGTTGAGAGGCCTTTGAGTGGAGTTGGAACTTGAACTGTTCTGAAGTAAATAGGTTCAAAACCATTGAATAAAACATCAACTCGTCTCCCACGGGTGGAGTAAATTTCATCTCTCACCCAGTCACTTAGTGTCCGGCCAGGGCGGCGCGCGGCGGCGGCGGCTGGGGGCGCAGTCCCGGCGGCGCGCGGCGCCCAATCAGCGCGAGTGGCGCACTTGTCACCTCTGACGCTGACAGCGCCCCGACCCGCCGGCTCCCTCGCGGCCGGGTGTCCCGACACGTCCCTGTCCGAGGCTCGCACCCACACTTTACCCATCCCACCCTCACTGCTGTCCCCACCCCGCGTGTGCAGGACAGGATTAAGAAGCGTAGACTTAGAAGTGTGGACGGTTTTAACGATCTGTGTGTGTTTGAACCGTGTTTTTCGTTTAATTCTGTCTTTGAATACGCCCTAAAAGAAGTAAGTATACGTTTTTTAGCAAATAGAATATACAATAAGTTGAATATATATAAATTAGTAAAACGGATAGGAGTCGGTGGAGAGCACTTGTGGAGAAAGTCAAATCCCATCCTGGGATGAAGTGCAGTGGAAGAATAAGAATAATGTTTGAAATATATTTATTTGTACACTATTAGCGTTTTACTAATAGATTATGAGTGTCCATATGATATTACTATTTATCTGATTGCTTGTAAATATCGTCGTCGATAGAATAAAACAATATATTAACCCTGATTTTACATAAAGTTCGTGGATATAATAAATGTAATAATTATTATACCTAATTAAATACTAAGGTCGTCTTCGGTATATATTAAAATTAGAATATTAACATCTTAATAAAGATCGTGGATATAATAAACTAAATAATTATTAAACCAGATAGTATGCAATAATAATAAATTCAAACAAATAATTTCAAACAGTTTAATTTATTTTTTTAATTTGATATACCTATCACATTCAGTACACAGTTTGTACTTTAATTAATTATTTAAACTCGAAATGATATATTCACTGACTTTAAAAATTAATAATCTATTAGCCTTAAATATAATAAATATATTATTCTTAAACATGTCAATAATATAAACATAATGTTAACAATGAGTATGTCTAGTATTATGTACCTACTACTCAGTTTAAATTTAAAAAATATGCGGTTCTAATTCTAGTCAATCGTAGGATTTAGAGATTAGATTACAGTTCACATGGTTAGGTGACAAAGAAAAGCGTCGCCTGTACATCGGTGACAGCATCCCTTACGTCGCACCCCTGGCGGGTCAAGTCACGTCCTCCGACCCGAGTGTGCGGCGCGCCACTGGGGAGTCGTGAGTACCTACTACAGGGCATGGTGGCGGTTAATGTGGAGGATGTCAACCCTGAATACTGATCGGCTGATGAGAAGTACCTATATGTACTTGCCTTAGCGAATATATAGTTTTATATTATTGTGGTTGAAGTCGATTATATGATTTAAATTTAACTGTAAAAGGTTTTTAACAGTAAACTAACTAACAAACTTATATAATTTACTTACTCACATAATTATCGCCTCGTTCACATTCATACATCTTCTCATACAAGCTCGCCGATTGTTGAGGCTTCTACCAGGACCCTCCTCTAATATCTGGTTTACCTGGCCGTGCCAAGTCTTCCGCGGACGTCCTCTATTTTAGGTGCCATCAACATATGCGTCGTTTATCTTTCTTACCATTCTCTCCTCATTCATCCGTTACATATGACCAAACCATCTAAGTGATTCTTAACAGTAACTAAAACTATTCTGATTTTTAAACTGTTTGTACATTTTTGTTATCAAAATTAGGGTAAATTATTTTACTAAATGGTTCTATATAATTTATCTATTGTTAAAATAATTGTGAATTCCGCCATTATTGTTCATATGATAAATGTTAGGATTTTACATCGGCTAAATTGGCTCCGATTCCTTGAAAGAGTTGAATTTAAATTGTGTTGGTTGATGTACAAGGCGACACACAACATGGCGTCTCTGTATATTAAAGAACTCTGTATCCCAGACAATTCGAATTGTAGACGTCTAACTCTCAAGTCAGCTTCTACTTCAGTTGCAGGAAGGGTCGTAGAACCGATCAACCGTTACCAGAAGTCTAAATTTAGTGAACGGTCATTTGCGTGGGCTTTATTTAAGAAGAAACTAAAAACGCACCTTTTCAAAAAGCTATAAGTGAAAATGACAATTTTTAATTTTAAAAAACAAAGATAATTGTAGAACTATAAACAGTTTATGTGTAAATTGCCCTTGAGGTGAAAGTTTTCACGAAAATGGCGCTATACAAATTATCCATTATTATTATTATTATGATTGAAGGCGCTGTGTATAGATTCCACTACCTCTCATATGCTAATGAGCGCTCTTTACACTGTGGAGTCAAATTATATTATAACGTTAATTTTATTGTTTTAGAATTCATAGGAACTTTATTGTACAAACATTTTTGACATAAATTTATTATTATTATTATTACCAAGATGATAACGAAAAATAAATATAGCTACCTTTCTGGTAAGTAAATGCCCATCGAATAACCCGGTACAAACCTGAAAAAAATAAACATTTAAAATAAATACAAATGTGCGAATATTTTTTTAAAACAATAAAATACAATAATATAATATAGTATAATATTGGAGTAATTTAATTAGCATATTCAATTAGTGTAGATATACGCATGAAATACAAAATATATTTTCTGAAATATACTATTTTCATAGTAGCCGAGTAGATATATAGATAGATAAGTTATTTGTCACCATTTATTTTTTCTGTCAAATGTCAACAATGTGTGTCAGCAATACCTACACGTATTTTAAGTGTCATTTTATAATTCTCTCGCACACGATTTGTTATAACTATTGTTCGTGTTATATTCTGTAGGCGGATGTTCCCGACCCTGCGAGTGTCCTTCACCGGCATCGGCGCCGGCCACCGCTACGTGGTCCTTCTGGACATCGTGCCGGTGGACGGCAAGCGCTACCGCTACGCCTACCACCGCTCCTCGTGGCTGGTGGCCGGCAAGGCCGACCCGCCCGCCCCCGCCCGCCTGTACGCGCACCCAGACTCACCCTTCACGGGCGAGCAGCTGCGCAAGCAGGTCGTCTCCTTCGAGAAAGTCAAGCTCACCAACAATGAGATGGACAAAAATGGACAGGTAATTTATTCTGATAATTTCTTACACTGATTTCTATCATCTATAGTCATCTCTGATATGGCTCACGCTTTCATAATCGAACACATTTTCATGATTAATTCCAGAGTTTTTATTATATGTTCCTAGGTCACATGACTTGTTTAGTTTGAATATCTCCCATTTTTATTGATTGAAGCATTTTTTGGTCATTAAGGCTTCCTTTTCAAAAATAATTAGCATTTCCGCGTTTTTTACGAAAATGTGGGTTATTATTATTATTATTATTTATATCAGAAGTTATATATTAATTTTGATTTTTTTTTAAACTATTACTTAGATAAGATATTCACACTAATGCAAGACTAATAAACTGAATGTTATTTGTCATGATTAGGAAAATACAAGCTGTATTGCCTTATTATTAAAATTGCCTTAATATAGAAAATTCTTTCATATACGAACAACATTTTCTTATTAAACTAAGATTACGGAGACAAATTTGTATTGAACCAAATTAGCAAAATGTTAAAAATTAATAGAATTATAAATCATTCAATTTGCAGTACATATGATCAATTTTCGACGTTTTTAAAACACTGTGTTAGTGAAAACAAATTATTAAAATTATATACTTTTTTACTTATATGCTTTAAGGGTTCAGCTACTAATTAAAATCAAGTTTTATATCAAAAATACAATATTTTTTTACTAAAAATATTTAATCGATCATATTAATGTGTGACTTTTATTGTTATGTAATCGGCGATTTGAAATAAAGAAATCCAATAAAAAAATACACATTAATAAAATCGATATAGATATTATTTAGTAATATAAGAAATTATTATGTTTTTGATATTAAACTTAATTTTAAATAGTAGCTAAAGTCTCAAAGCATGTAAATAAAAAAATATATTATTTCAATAATTTGTTTTCACTAACACAAAGTGTTTTAAAAACGTCGAAAATTGATCATATGTACTGTAAATTGACTCAGTTAATTTTTAACATTTTGCTAATTTGGTTCAATGCAGACTTGTATCCATAATCTTGGCTTCAAGCTTATAAAAAATGTATTCGTATACGAAAGAATTTTTTATATTAAGGCAATATTGTGGCACGGAGAAAATAAATGTAATGGTCGCGGTCTTTCTTATAATACTTGTATTTTCTTAATTTAGTCAAACAACATTCAGGTTATAACATTCAGTTTTACATTAGTGTTAAGGTCCTATCCGAGTAAAGTTTTAATAAATGTAAAATAATATTTCTTAAATAAATTTGTGATATATCTATAACATTTTTATGAACATGTTCACAAAAATCAACTCATTGACACGAAGGTATTTAAATATACTAGGTACTGAAATAAGATGATTCACATAAGATTTATTAAGTAATAAAAACAGAGGCAAGTACATAAATAACTTACATTTCTTATTAAAGTAATAAATAAATAATATAAAATCCACGTTCAGATAACTGTACAAGCAAAAACCATGATCACAGATCTTGCACGGTGGCTTATGACAATTTTCTTACTACATTTTAATTTATCAGACGTTGATTTGGCCAAAATACAGTATTCCTCTAAAATCACAAAGAATGTATGAAACGTGAAATCAAGTATCGATACTGAACATTTCAGAAGAATTCCAACTCGCTAAACATTTGAAACAGGTAATTAACTTTATTGTAGCACCTTAAAGTAGTAGAAATGTAATTTCTAACATTTTTTGTGCATCTAATTCCTCATTTTCATATTACAATAAAAAAAGTATGGCAAAACTTATACAGAATTACCATACTTCAATAAAATTGGAAATTTTTCCTTTATAATATCGTTCACCAAGCAGGTAACGTCACACAACGAGGCCATAAAAATGAAAATGCATCATGATTCAGTTAATAGAATATTTTCTCTGATTAAAAATCTGTCTTACTGCATATTACAAACAGTAAACTCGGTAAAATACGCACGCGGCACTGCAAACATTTACTGCCTTCCCTCTTTCGCAGTACAATTGACCATTAAAATACCCAAGAATCCGCTTTCTGGCGGTGCCTTTGGCGACGTCGCCGATGTGAAAATACTCTTGAAACTCTTGTATTGGTAAATAATTCGCAGACACAACATATTTAAATTCATGGACAAGCAATTCAATTTAGTTAACAGACTTAACTGATGCTTTAACTTAAGCTTTATAATGTACTTTTCATATTTCAAAAGGGAATAACTATTTATTTCTTGTTCAATATGATTGATTAATGATTTTATTTTGTAGCTCGGCAGTCCTTTAATTTTCTGTATGGTATAAGGGTACAACATATTATATTTTACGTACGTATTGTCTGTTTTTTATTGAAGAATGTTTGATAGGTTTCCAGTTTGAAGTTTATTACAAATTAAATTAATCAACTAGAAAGCTACAAGTAAAATCAGGTAAAATCTTTCTATTGAAAATATATTTTAAATACTAATTAAATGTATTAATTAGAAAGATATCCAAATAAAATCAATTTATCGAAAAATATTATTGTTGCGCTATCTCTTCTCTATTTTCAAACCGGGGAAGGTGCATTATCCAACAATGCTACAGCGACAGTACTTTTGACGACAAATTTTCGAACCCATATGTTACACTTTTTCAATTTAATACATATATCGTTCCATTATTTAAAAGCCATCTAAATTTTTTTTACGAAATCTCTAATACCTTTCGCTGTAGCATAGTTGGATACTGCACCTACCCCGATTTGGAAAGAGATCCAGGCTCGAATTCCGGTAGCGCAATAACAATATTTTTCGATAAAATTGATTTTATATGTATATATTTCTAATGAATATATTTAATTAGTATTTAAAATAGCACTGACCAATGTTCTGAATAATTACAACTTCAAAATAAGAATGTGTTCTCCTTAATAATGAAAAATATTTAGTTGCTACCGGGATTCGAACCTGGACCTCTTCTTATGCAGGAAAGCGCGTTATCCGCTTTCGCTATAGTAACCGTTGAGTAGCTTGTTGGTGTAATGGTCAAGACGTTGGACTAGTGATCTAGTGGTCAGGGGTTTGCGCCTCGTTCCAGGACACCAGCAAGTTAGTTCTATTTTCATAACACAAGCGTTTAGCTTAGTTTGAAAATAGTAAGAATATTGATGTGACATGTATTCCGTGTACGCACCTCTATTTTTTTAAAAATTAAAAGAAAAACATATGAATTCAAAATGTGTCTAAAATGTATTCGATTGCTATAGCAAGAGTGGAGAACGTGCTTTTCCAGATAGGAACAGGTCCAAGTTCGAATCCCGGTAGCAACTAAATATTTCTTCGACATATAGATTTTTCTGTATATATTTTTAGTTGATTTATGTAATTTGTATTAAATACCACAGAACAATGTTCAAAAAATGCAACTTCACAACAAAAATGTGTTCTTTAGAAGTTTATTGATAACAAGAAAGCTATAAAAAAGTTTAAATTACTCAGCACTCACCTGGAATAATATATTATAGTATAAACAAGATCTTCAAAGAGATTATTAGTAAATATGAATCATAATTCAATTTTTTAACAAAAAAATTTATGTAAGCAAAAAAATAAAATTTGACTGACACAACATCATCATTTTTTGATAAAAACTATATTTAATTTATGTAATGACAAACAAATGATTTTATAATTATAAATAAACCAGTATGTAAACGATCAAAGGCAAAACGTAATACATGTATAAATACACGAAAAAATCTCAAATAGTGCAATACGAATCACTAATAATAGTCCATAATTTAAATATAAAATAAGATTTAAAAAAATAGGAAGAAAATTTTGTAAAATTGATGCTGGGATGAATTACACGAAAGCAATTGTTTAAAAAAAAAAAAATTTACTTAATAATGATACAAAATAGTGCCAAGGATAATTTCTTAAATATTTTGTTCCGATTCGGAAAGAAAATTAAACAGGAAAATATAATGAAGGAACGAGTTTCAAGACAGGTTTAGGTTTAGTGTGAAATATATTTACATTATTTATGTGATTTAGTAACCTTAAATGGTAATACCTATCTCAATTGCAAATAGCTACATATTTTAAGATTTATTATAATAATATTACATAGGTATATTAATTTCAAATATGTAATTAAAAGTAAAATAATTTCCTTAAGACTTTTACATAAAACATGTAATTTTTTTCAGTTGGTGTTGAACTCTATGCATAAGTATCAACCCCGTATCCACCTCGTTAGGCGGAGGGAGGGCTCAGGAAACTCCCCCATCACGGACCTCGAACAGGAAGACTACAAGACCTTTATTTTCCCCGAGTCCATCTTCACAGCCGTCACTGCATATCAGAACCAGTTGGTAAGCAGTCATAATAATTTATAATCACACATCTTAATAACATGGAAATCATGTGTTCCGCTAATGTGAATTAATAATTCCAAGCATTAGAAAGAGAGAAATCATTATATATCTATATGGTGAGGGTTTGTAACAAACTTAAGTATGTTTATATAGGTAATCTGTTAAGCTATTGACTCGTGCATCTGAATAAATATTAAGGGTTTGATTGATATACTCGTATATAACATTGTTTTGTATCCATGTCCCTTAACCTTATTAAATAAAACACTGGAGACTGTTCAACCACCCCAAATAAACCGACATTGAACTATCTTCTGGATAAACTATTATAATTAAGTCGCTTTCATTCGACCGATATTATTTATTTATTGATTTTTCCGATATATTTTAAAAGTTATTATTTATTCATCTATTACTTAAAGATAAGCTAACCAAAGTTAAATACTTTGTTAATTTTAACTGTCTAGTAACGTTGATCTTACTTAACCAGATATAGTAAAATAATCCTTAAACATAAATAAAACTATTTAAAAAATATTTTTTTACAAATAATAAAACGACGGAGATGACTCGGTCCGTCACATAACGTCTCATGTCGAAGGAAGACGGATAACATTGTTATCGTTCCCGTCGGCGTCGGCGTCGGCGTCGCGACCGACTGCGAAGTGCCCGGGCGTCAGGAACGCGCAGCGGTGATAATTACCGAGTCGCTGATCGGGCTGGGCGGACGGTGACGCTAATATGTTTATCTTCGGGCGGGGGGCACGTCGCTAGCGGGGGCGGAGGCCACACAAGACGCCCGGAGAAAGCCCATCAACTTTTAAAATTTGACGATTTTAACGACATGCCACAATCACCTCATTCCGCGTATTTTGCAATTGTTTATGGAATTATTTTTCGCCTGGCTGCCTAACGCCATTTCTCTGTTTGGAAATCTTGATATGTCATGTAGCCGAACATAAAACATTAATGTCATGTAATTTAAAATGAAAAACTGCGTTGTCTTGCGTTGCCCTATTTAATGAAACCATTGAAAGTTTTTAAATGATCACGTTAAGGTGATTTCATATAATTATTAATATTCACCATTACTCTGTAGGTAAATTCCTAGTCAGTAAATGAAGAATTATTCAAATAGCTAAAATACATAATAATAACAATCATTAAAATCTCTATTACTTATTCACACTAGAGTAGTTTATATTTGTTATAATTAAAAAAAAAACAGAACTAAACATATAGGTAAGAACAAAGACTATAATTTATTTATCTCTAATAGGTATTGTCTGTTTCACCTCACACTAATCATGTTTATTTTTTTATCGATAATATTTTGAATTTTAATGATTACTAAATCTTCCATATGTAATGATTTGAATTTCGCATACTTTAACCCCACGTCACAACGCACGATTGATTTAAAACTCGTGTAGATGATATGAGTACGAAAAAAAAATTACAAACTCAGTCGCAATAATAAATTCAGGTCATAAATCTTACATCTAGTGAGTTTTGATAATAAATTATTATGTTAAAATATATTTAAAAATATATGACGATACAATATTATTTTGGAAAAAAAAACAATGTCGTAAAGTAAGACCAATGACATAAGTATCTAATACGTCATTACTCAAACGCATTAACAAATACCTGGGCGGGTTCAATATATAATACATATTTTATTATAGTACTCATATAACATACCTTATATAAGAAAAAATCGTTTTTACTACGATACCTAATTAATATTACATACATATTATATTATTGTACTTGTTTAAATGGTATTCATAAAATATGCACCTAACCTTTTATTATGAAAGAAGCCTTGGGGTTTGAGTAAGATCATCTTTACTACAATCTCAAAATGTTATTTTTTTATTAAAAGAACAATAAGGATATATAAATATGACAGAATTATGAAAGGTATTATCTATACTTATTCAAGATTAACTGAACTAGAAATAATAGTTGAAGTATCACATGTAATTATAACATACTTTACCTACATATAGTTACATATCTATTTATTAAAACATGTTATGTACCGACATAACACATTATAGAATTAAAATTGGCCTGAGGTCTATGTTTATTTATATATGTTATTAGTGATTGTAATTATTTCTCATGTATAATATTTTAATAATTATCTGACAACATTAATTAATAGCATTTTGAGTGAAACGAAATGATGACAAAAAAATTAATTAATATATAAATGGCTCTTATTGCCAACAATTCGCGAGTAATTATCGGACTAGGCATTTTTCACCCGCCGCCATCTTGTTTTCTCAATAAACAGAGACAGGGCCTGACAGTGGGGTGAGGAGTGGTGAACAGTGGTGATGAATGGGTCCAGCGACACGACCTCCCGGCCACCGCTAATCACTGTCGCCGACAGCTCGCCACACAAGTCATCTCACTAATATTCTAAAATAATTCCTTACTGATATTGTTATACCCGGAAATTTTCCAACAGCACCTGAAATATCACAATGCTTTTTAGCGCGTTTAAAAAAGAAATATATTTTTGTCTCATAAAAACTGCTACTCTAATTTTGAATGGTGTAAGGTTTTTTTTTATAGAATTCAAAGTACTGCATTGTTGAAAGATCCGTAGATCTATGCAGGAACATATATTTATAGACAATTTAAAAATATTTGTAATACGTGTTTATTTGTGTAAAAATATATTTAAAATCAAAAGTTTACTTTAATTAATTAGGAATATTTTACGGTCGTTTTTCACATTTCCAGTTTGAAATTGTTGATAATTTCTGAATTCCTTATACTGTTTGAAGACCGAGATAACATTATTAATAAAACAAAATCAGCCATGTAACTTTTTAAGAGTATCCTTCTTTATGCAAATGTTATGAAGGAAACAGTGAGAAGAAGATAAAAAAAGTCGGGGAAAAATAGAATAAAAAAGAAGTCTCGTGGAAAAAATATAACAAAGTATCTATAGGTTTTTATTTGAGGAATAAGGATAACATTATTGTAAGTGTCATGTCGTATTTGAATCGATAAAATAACTAATTAATGACGCACGCAAAATGATGTTAGGATGCTATGAAAACGATGTTGACCAGTTCAGTTTAAAATAAATGCATAGAAATACAAGGTGAATATTATGTTCCAGGTCGATGTTATTTTTTAATAACTAGAAAATAAAACACAACTTTTTCATTTAAATTTTATTTATCAATTTATTAGTTTATTACAATTATGTATAAAATATGATATTGGCCAAATGGCCGCTTCTGGCAGCGGCACAAATGCGTGCTCTCTTAACCATATTTTTCATAACGTTCTCGTACACTTCGCGTGTTATTTTAGCAATTTCATTTAGAATATTGTCCTGTAACATCGGAATTGTTATTGGTTTATTAGCGTAGACTTCTTCTTTTAAGTACTTCTACAGAAAATAGTCGGGAGTTGTCAAATCAGGTGATCGAGGAGGTCGGTCGATATCACCACTTTTTGATATTATGCGATAGGGAAAAATTTCTATGTGCAAGGTGGCACCGCCCAATCGACCCAATTCGTCTACCAAGATATTTTTTCAACATGTAACGATAACGATAACCATTAATAATATGACATTCGATTTGTTGTTTTGCAAATTTTCTGTGAAAATTATGGTTGTCCTTTTTCAATTACAAAATACAGAATTCTGGTTACAAATTATGAAGTTTTGTTATAAAATAAAAATTAACGTAAGTAGTAGTTGAAGCCTAAAGTCATGTGAATATTTTTATTTTTATTAGGTATTTTAGAATCAGCTGTTTTACCACTACAAAGTAAATAAATAAGATTTTAAAGATTGAACAGCTTAAACTAAATTATTTTCTAAATTATCGTACTTAGTTCTATTAAATCACTTTATTATTGACATACATATTACGAACAATTTTATCCTTCCTAAGAATATTTAAAAAAAAACACATAAGTCTCGGACATATGCATAAAATATGTTTTTTCCTGTACATTTCTTCCTCGTTGACAAATATATTAAATATACTTAACAACATCCTTATATAATATATTATAGTCTATCCGTAACTTTCCTATGAAAATGTTCTGAAATATTTAATGCTATTTCAAGTGCGCTAATTCTAACCTTCTATTTTTAACATTAGGGAGCCACCGATAAAATATATTCTATGTTAAAAACTAATCGTATTATATATTGTTCTATGAAATAGTAATAAAAACATACATTTCTTAAAGGTATAACTGAATTTTATTTGAAAGTAGAACCTCGCGTTAAATAAAATAACTATTCATACCTTAAACAAACAATAAAAAAAAAATGAGAAAAGTGTTCGAAATCTTTTTTCGAAACGAACGGCGATTTTGACATCTGCCGGTTCAAATTTTGCGAAAAATTTTAACAAAATGTATACGTATAACAAGAAATGATCAAATGGAGATTAATCAAATGATTTTAAAAAATAACCAAAATAAGAGCACCATATTTAATTATCATGATATTATACCTGTACATACAGTCAATGATTTTAGGTATGTATCTACATAACTGTCATTATATTTGTTCTGAAATTAAAGTTTATATTTTCGCATCTCATTAAAAATGTTGTATTGTATAAGACTTTTATATTTTGCATAAATGTGAAATGTAATTTAACTAATATGATCATTTCACATTGCTAATTACTTTGTTTATAGATTTGTCGATCTGATAGATCGTAGTTTGCACCTTCAGTGAGTGTCGATAGATATCACCGTGTGTCCTGTGTATTTATATGTGTGTTGGGATCTATCCCCCGGGCCACCATCCTGATAGATTACCAGCCCCTGTGGCTGTCGGCCCCGGCCACATCTCCTGTATCGGCGCATCCATCTCGCGGTTCACAGCATCAGCGCGGTCCGATACTGGTTTCCGGGACCAATACCTTCAATGCATTAGTTCCGAAATAATGCATTGTGTTTGTAAATGTTTGCTTTGCGAAATTGATTAATTTTTTGGCATTTCAATGTGACATATTTATATACTAAAGTTGAAGGGCACGATCATATGATTTTTGAATTCTACTTTTCTTACGTATTTAATTTAATAACATATGATTTTCTCACGAATATGATCGATCGCTTTAATGTATGTACATGGAACGAATTAATTATCTAACTCCATCTTAGATTGCTTAATCTTACTTACTCATTTACCATCACGCCGTTTCTCCGTGGGGGTAGGTAGAGAGGATAGAGAGCCACACTTTTCATCTTCATACAAAATCGTCGATTATTAAGGCTTTTAACAGGACCACCTTTTAGTATTTGGTTTAGGTACCTGATTGTGCCAAGTTTTCCGCGTCCTCTATTTCTGGTGCCATCAACACTTGCGTTATATTGGTAAATTTCTTACTCCTCATTCATCCGTTCCATATAACGAAACTATCTAAGCGTTATTTTTTAATTTTATTCACTATTCTTATATAACATACTCAATATAATAGATATAATTTAAGAACGTGTATTTATGACAACTCAATATTTCAAAAAAATATTGATTCGTATGCGGAATTTATGTTACATCAATATTCTGATTATTTTCAAATAAAGCTATGCTCTAGTGCTATGAAAACAGAATTCACTCGGTGGTCTTCCGTGACGAGTTTTTAACTCCAGACCACTTGATCACAAGGCAAATGACTTACCGCTAGACCAAACAAACGCGCGAAGAGCAGTTCTTTATGTCGAGGTTTTTTTCTTTGTTAAATGGATATTAGAGTTGGGTAGTGACTCAAATGAGGGGAAACTTGCACGAGTTCGTTGTTAAATTAAGAAAAATGTAATATCATCATTTCAAACTAGTAGTGTCGGAGCCTGCTGAACGCGAGGCCCGGTGTTCGAGTCCACCGCGAGGCGGAATGCGAGGAATGGCATAACACAGATATCACGTCCCGATAAAAGTCGCACTGACAATGATAAAATGGGCTATAAAACATTTTTCGGGCAAACAGCGCGCTTTGTCACTTGAATGGAGCGCCGCGGGCCAGTTTCACGGAATATTATCGTATGACAAACGACGCTTTGGCCCCAACACAAAGGTGAACCCGAAATCTTCTTCGTTTTGTTTCCGAAGGCGTCAAAACACGAATACACGAGTCGAAATAAATTGGACAAATTTCAATGATAATAGAAACCGTCTCCGTGCGCGCCTCGTCCGCTCGCGGAGACCGGCCGGCACCTTCGCCGTCCTCGCGGCCGCGCGCGGCGCGTCCCCCGCGGCCGAGAGGGACGGACGCGCCCGTAAACGGCTGGAAAAGAGTGTCATGATAAAATATAATAAATTAATTCATTCACAAAAGGTGTCTTACAAAATATTTGACCAAGGAAACCATAATGGATTTGTGCCGGTGTGAATGTTACCGTCGCTGTAGGTGGTGAATTGCTGGCCTTCCCGGGCTGGTCCGTGAGGTCACCGCTTCCTGGAGACCCTCGCGGTGGGGCATGCGACCGATTATTCATCGTGGCATTGTTTATTTTTAAGGTTTACAGGCTACTGGCTTATTATCTTGAAATACATTTTGTTCGAAACAATGCTTCTGGTTTATTTTGTTACCTTTTATAAAACTAGCGAAATTCACCGGGAAATATGTTATTTCTTAAAACAAATTTATTATTATAAATCACATTAATACAAGAAAAATCTATCTGTTCATAAGGAGCACATATTCTTATTGTGAAGTTGTAATTATTAAAAACATAAGTCTGTGATATTTTAAATACTAATTAAATGTATCAATTAGAAATATATACATATAAAATCAATTTTTATCGAAAAATATTGTGATTGCTACCGGGATTCGAACCTGGATCTCTTTCAATCCGGGGAACGTAAAAATAATGTAGATGGCTTTCAAATAATGGAACGATTTTAAAAGTGTTACATATATGTTCGAAAATTTGTCGTCAAAAATAATGTCGCTGTAGTGTAGTTGGTTCATGCACCTTTCCTGGTTTGGATAGAGATCCAGGTTTGAATCCCCGTAGCAAGAAAAATATTTTTAGATAAAATTGATTTTGTATGTACATCTTTCTAATTGATACATTTAATAAAATATATATTTAGTTATGTTAATGTTTTCTATTTAATGCAATGGACTAGATGTCCTGATGCCATCTAGGCCATTAGTTTTACAAATAATATGTTATTTCAATAAAATTAATATATATGTATTTAAAATATAATTTTGTACCTTCCGTTTAATAATTTGGTATGATTTTATTTGTTTTTCAGATCATCTCTTTATCGAAAATAATGATTCTTATTCACATGAATGTTATATTTTCAAAGTTTTAATAAATATGTAATTAATTACTAATACACATAGTGCTAAGGAGGGTGGGTTTTGTGCGCTAAAGATGTGGGTTTTGGAGCTAATGCTTGATATAGTGACTCGGTTGTCCAGACATGTTTATGAGGTCCATAATGTAGTGCTCGTTTTTGGATTTGGAACCTTTTCCCAATTAACAGAACTACTCGAAGAACTGGATAGAGACGAAAATTACGCCACTGTGGAGCTGGTAGATATGGATAGTGATGAAGATACAGATTCATTGAGTGTAATCAGAGTTTTTTAAGACATGTAAATATCTTGTACAGTTAATTTAATTAAACTTATCATGTTATTTATCTAAAGTTTATGGAAAATAATTAAACTAATTATTTTAAAGTATAAATAGTATTTCAATAGAATTTGATATCTGTACTAGGGAATTTTCAATCGTTTATGTAAATTTCCTTTAGGTATATATTTTAAAAATAAAAATATTGATTCATCTTCCTTATATATTTCTGACTTTGTAAAAAAAGTTTATGGAATTATTAAAATATTTATTTAAATTAAATATCTTTTATATATATCTATCAAAAATATAAAATAAAAATATTATTATGAAGGCGTCAATATTTTTATCGGCGCGAATCAATATTTTTACTTCTTTAAAACTATGTCAAAGCATCGCTATGAAAAAAGAACCGGAATAGAACCTCCATATTTTAATAACAAATGCGGGAATCCTCATACACAAAATACAAATAGATCACTTATACCTTCAGAACATCATTTCAATAAAATGGTCAAAACAAATTACTTGAGCTTTTTCCTAGATTATTTTTGGGAGCTGCTCAATAAAATGTCATATCAATGTAGGTTTACAGTTGCAATCATATTTGAGTTTTATCTTTTGGATATTCAGTCATGCTGAAAGCTATACAAAAATAAAGGTTGATGAATAAAAAATAAACTACATTTTTAAGATTCAGCAGAGGTAAGTTAATTTAATAAAGTTGAATACGTGAGAACCGCATCCAGTAGCTAGACAGGCATGATTTAGTAAGAATGTTGAGTGAAGGAGGAGGAGGAAAGAGAGGAGCTATTATTGGGCGCCGAGTTAGGAACGGAGTGATTAATATGGAGGCCGGCTGTCCCAGGGAACTCCCACTGTATCACATATAATATATACCAAATCAGAGTGCTAGTTTCTTAGGTGACGTATCTGTGTAGAAGTGTTGTTGACTTTAAACGTTTGAGACTAAAATACACACTAAGATTATTAAAAGAATAATCCCTATTTTTAGATACAAAAACGTGATGAACCTAGGTTGGATCTCAAACTCTATATTGAAATTATTTTATTTAATTATTTTATTTTCTTAATGCATAAATACTAAAATTAAAATAAATTTTAAATCCAATAATTTTTCCCATTGTTTCATATTTCAAAACAATAGTATAATTTTATAAGTATTAATTATAATTGTATAATTTATATATCGCCATTTTATATAAAAAAAAATCACCTCAACGGTGCTTTACACATACATATATGTAGGTATATGTATACTCTTTAGTCCTACACTACCATTTTTAATTTATGAACTTATAGATATATGATTAACCTTACCCTTACGGTGCTAAAATAAAAACGCGCGTTCCGGTACTGTAAACTCAGTGTACAAGTACAGTGTTAAAAATTAATATTTCACATTTATTACTTATATTAATCATTAAAATAATAGTTGCGATATATACATATATCAATTATTGTGTAAAAGTGGTAAAAATGAGAAAAAAAACATTTGTCATCACGAGCGACAGCATAAAGACGCATAAAACACGTCTGACTCGGCCGACGCACGCTCTGCCACTAAAGTGACGATCGGCATCTGGCTCCCCGCGCCTAGCTTTGGATATAAAACAAAGTGATTTTTCCAATATAATTTACTTGTTTAATTTAAACATTATTTTGGATAAGAGGTATGGTAACTATAACATTACTACCTTAATAAAATAGTTATTTTAACGTAATACACCATTACCATTTGATTAGGAAATGAATTTTTGATTCAATGAATTTGAAAACTAAATATTTTGAAATATATTTATATAAAATTGAATGTACCTATGTTTAGCAATATTTTAATATGTCCAAGAACACATAATTACTGGATTTTTACCTACAAAGGCACTGCTATTAAACAAATAATAAATATATCATAGATACGAAGTTATTTTTTATTATATTTAATGAATAGATATGAAAATATGGGTATTTACAGGGTTTACGTCCTTATGGAGATTGATTAATGGGTAAGAATGGTGAACGTTATATTTGTATAAAGTGATCACTTAAGCCAGCCGAATACAGGCCTCAATACAATCTTAAACAATTGCGTAGTCACTCTTTAGGATACTGCTAAAAACACAGGGACCCTCTCTCCAACCCCTGGCCATAGCCATTCTTTTCAAATTTTTCTCAATTTTACTCTAGAACTCTGAGGAATATACCCATTTAACCCACCTAGACATCTCATACACTCCTATCTGAAACAAATTTTGCACACTACGGTCATTTTTAGAACCTGCGCAAAACAATAATATCGCTAGTGCTAAATAAATACATGGTAAGAGAGTAGATGGGTACCTACATTGCATCCGCACGAAGTGAAAGTAATGCACGTTGAACGCACGCACTCGGGGGCCTGTAATTGCATTGCAGCCGAGCTGGTAAATTGAACCGAGGCAATCGGGTAATTGGCGGCGGAAAAGTAATTCCAATTTTGGTGTTTCGTTAATTTGCCGAAGACATTTGGGTGGATTCCGTATTGGCTGGATAGGAAATCGTTGCCAAATTTGGGCGCAAACTGTATAATTATGCGGCTGTACGCACTTTCAACGCACTACCCTAATTAGATACTCAACTTGTGAGAATTTTCTTTTCTTTGTACTGTGGTTGAACTTATTGATCGTTTTAGAGCATTTCGTTTTACCATTATAACATTTATTTTTATTATTATCCTAGATTAACCGATTTAACATATTTTTGATTGCTTTGAACAGATACTAGAATATGTTTATTTTAACATTAGATAACAGTTGGAAACAATGTAATACGTGTTTTATCGAACAAACATGAAATCACGTATCAAAGATATAAACATAATGACGACAAGTAATATCCATGATTTAGAAATATCTCTCGAAAGTTCACGCTGACGGGAGCTAACTAAAATGCCTACCAAATATTAGGTTTCATGATCAGAGTTACCTATAAAATGTTTATAAATTCGCAGATTTGGTCACTTGGATACATAATGCTCTTTAAAGTCAAATGATAAATTACTTAATACGACACCAGAATTTTTGAAAACGTGTCAGGTTCTCGACCTACGGGGAATCTATAATTCACATTCCTCAAACCAATTCACATTATGGGAGGAATAATACCACTCATCATATTGCAATCCTTTTGAAGAATTTAAGTAACTTATTGAACTATTTTACTACTTTAACACATGCGCGCGCATACACATACTTTTTTCTCTTTTTATATTATTATTAAATGTAATTGTACAGAATAGGTATACCTAATATATGGAATATATTTCATCGGCGAATTTCCGTACCTGACTATAGATGTGATAAGAATTCACAATGAAATAAATAAGGAGAGTAAAAAAAATTTTTTTTTTTTAAACGTAAGTTTTAACTATAAAAAAATACTTTAAAAGGTTATTTTTATGCAAGTTTGTATTTAATAAATGCTTTTTCTTGATTTAGGATACGTAGGGGCGATTATATATTTTCCCTGTAATTTGTTTATATAATTTCTATTAATGGATGATGGATATGATGGAAACAATATATTTATAGTTTAAATGTTAAATAAATTGCATCATTTTAATGGTTGTTAAATTTTAAAATTTATTTTCGAGTTGAGGAAAATGCATTCGTTTCAGAGCGCAAATTGCAACATTCGTTTTGTGAGTGTCTGAATTGAATCGAAAGATGAGCGTCAAGCGACCGCAGACAGACACGAGGTGCATTCAGAATTGACACAATAACAAGCCAATTATTTAGCGCCTTATTGAAATGTTTAAGTGTGGTTCGAATATTGGCTATCGGCCATGTATGTATTATATATTCAGGCAACCCTCGGTGCTCTGTGGTCACTTCAAGGGAACTTCGCACCATGAAGCAGAAGGCAGCTAGTTGTATTTGGTAGGATTTAACCATAAACTGCACACACGGATGCCATATAAAGTGATATTGCGGTTGTCAATGTGGCGTCCTATCTGTAAGGCTTCTGACAGTAGACACCAAGAGTTACAACTAACATAGGTACCGGTGCCCAAATCTCATTCATGAAATAATAAATTATGATTAATTCAAGTTTTTCATACTGTAACGATGGAGTAATTTAATTAATAGTATTTAAAACTCACCCTGTGATGTAATTTAAGCGTTTCATATTAATTAAATACCAGAATCAATCATTTTTTAATAACCAACGTCGTGGAGTGTCAACAAAATACAATTTTTTACCTTTAATAACAATCCATATAAAATAATACTAACCAAATTACCAGGGGCATGCAAAGCATACAAGCAAAAAAGCTGTGCATAACTAAAAATTCTGGGAAACAAACATAAAATTAAAAATTTGATTATCATTAACGAAAACATTATTTTGAAAACTTTAATAGCTAAGTTCTAAAAACTCACCGCTGTACTCATGGCGCTCTTTTTTTATTCGCCGCATCATGCTATTTACATTACTCAGTTCTGTTTTTAAGCTAGTGAATTACTCAAGTCATATAAATGATTTTCGGTTAATCCTTTTTGTATGGAATCGTTACCTATTAACAGAATAACATTAGAAAGGGTTACAACTGCGTACAAATCATTGAAGTGTCTACTTCCTCTTTTACTAATTTGCGAATTTTACTATCTTACTGTTTTTGACCTGTTGATTTCATGATTGTTCTTTAAATTTGGTGCAGGGATTGGTTTTTGATTTGAGAAAATCAAAAAGCAATTAGCATAACTATTTCCGACCTAAATCTTTAATAAAAATAATTATTTCCTTTAGTTATTACGTGAAGTATTTTCAAACAATAAATGAATCATGTTCATTCATAGAAAGTGTTTTTAAAAACGTTCATACATTTTTATATGGGAAAGAAAGTATTATTTTATATATATAAGGAAGAGTCGTTTGGAAGTTTTCTGGGTGACAATGGGTGGGGAAGCTTGCACACGAGAAAAGTGGAGAATGATGGGGGATACCTATTTCCTGCTAATGATACGATGAAGACGATGATGATAATCGTGATGTCCTTGGAATGGTGGGATTGTGTGTGTATGTGTGCATGTGTGCCGCACCGCCGGTGCGGGTATGTGTGGCTATAAAGACTGAGCGCAGGAGTGCGCGCGTCTCTTTTATCTGCGGTTCATCGGCTTAATAGTTTGACCTGTACTAGTGATATACCATGTATTAAATTGTAGCTTATTGTAATAAAAGATTAATTGTTACAAAGTCTATTTCTTGGACCTTCACATTACGAGGTGTACACTAAAGGCGTACTCAGAAGTCAAGTACGTAACAATAATGATGTGAAAGTTGCGAGAAGACATACGAGTACGCTCTCTGCCTCCCACCCAATTATGACAATTATGACATTATGAATATCTACATAAGTAAATTTGTATGATTGTCTGGATTCTAGACAGTAAGTTTGAGTTCTGGATTCCAGATGGTTCTTTTGAGGTCTCACAAACTGTAACAAGGTCGAGAAAAGTATAATGTTTTTTGTATAAGAAAGTCTGGTAGACTGTGGTTAGTTGTAGAATAGTATTAAATTCTAATTATGCAAGAAGGAATGGTGCAAATAAATGTTGAAAACCAAATTTGTATTATTGTTTTTTATTTTTTTTACACTATACTGAAATTATTTTGAGGGTTGTTTATTCTCGTTTCGATTCCACTCAACAAAGCAACACGTGCAATATTTTACAAAATCTTAAAGCTTGTTTTTGGACTATATTTTAAGAGCAGTTAGTTATGTTCCGGCAGTTACTAAAACCTTATGGCTTTCCTACATATTAACTATTTTTTTTATTACAATTGGTCAATATTAGTTTTTTTTATTACGTTCAGTCATTATCTTAATTCCATCATAGGTTGGTTCCGGTATTATTGTACCAGAGCCATACCTATACAATTTTTGTGTGACTCATTATCACATTAAATTCAAATGGCAACCAGAGAGAAATCATGCATCCCCAAAAGGGGAGGGTAGACGTCACATTTATGTGTTGCAGTCGCAGAACTCGGTCACAGTCCGGCAGAAATTCACCCTGTCCAGGTCGCAGAGGCGCGAGGGAGGGCCAGCGGAATGCTCCGTTAGGTCTCTCTAGCCACGGCTCTTCCCGACATCGTCCATCCCAGCAACCCCTAGCGGGAGACCCGCACCCTAATAAACAAATTTATATTTTATTTTTATTAGTATGCTGTAAAACAATCCCAAAATATTTAGATTATTTGAGACTATCTAAAAAAACGGTTAAAAACTTTGCCACGTTGAAATATTTTATACTGCTCAGAGAGTAAAGGAAAATATAGAGAATATTGCATGCAAGTAACATAGAATTGCACAGTATGGACTGATGCTACGTATTCATCTATTGCACTAACTAGACATTAAAGCTGTACCATTTGTACTAATGAGCTTTTATGGAGGCTAATAATAATTGTGTATCGGGAGCTTTATTTAGATTGAGAAAGCTTTGTTCGGCTCCCCCTCTCTCCGCCCCCGTCTCTTCGCCCCGGCGCTATGTTGATAGTTTTATTTTGACGCATTTTTTGTGCCCGAGAAAAAAATGAGTCGGAAATGTTTGTAAACGAGCGTCATAAAGTGTCACGTGACAACCGCTCCTGCTTTAATGACTGTCACTTGTGATGAGATATTGTCACTCGACTACCGTGCTGTATCATCGTACATGAAAATTCGAAATTAGAACTGGAAAAATAAATTCCCGCTTAAATGGCCCCAAACCAAAGCAATATTGGTTAAAAAGATTTACTTAACGATATGACGCATCTTTTCTAATCCGATATCAATAAACATAATGGCTATATGAGACCAGTGGCGGTCGGTGACTATTTGTAGAAGGGATGCATGCTGGTTAATAAGTTTATACCAACTATCCAGGGTTTCCAGTATCCAAAATGTGTTTTTTTTCCACAAATGGTCGAAACACAACACTTTTACGCATTATTGATTCAATTATACACTTATACAATTCACTATTTTCGTGTACAGTGTTGAAACACGTTAGTGAAGTATTCATTTTACTTTTTGTATTATTTTTTTATTTAAATGATGAATTATATAGATATTCGAAGGATATTCAATGTTTCATTAATTCGGTTTCAAGTATTCAAGACAAACTACCAAAAATGCGTTACACAAACAAATTCCTCTAAACAATATGTATGCTATTCTGTGCATTATACCCATACACATTATAGTAATTTTTTGTACATTGTATGCTATTAACGAATGCGTAGATAGTATTCGAAGACCTTGATAGACGGAACTGAATACGCATGCACGAAAATCGAAAACTTTCAAACTTTGCGGATACAGAACGAATGATAGAATCCACTGTGTGTTTATACGATTCATAGATGTTGGAAAGTTGAGAATGTATATGTATTTCGACTCGCATCGTGCGCGCGCCGTGTCGTCGTGTGTGACTGGTCGAATGAATTTATTTACAGCAGCCCTGTTTTTGGCTAGAAACAAAAAAGTTCAAAGCTTTTTGACTCTAGAAAACAAGGGGAACTACCTGTCTATTTGTTCTTTGTTTAACCCTACAATCTTGACTGAGTTTGATTAGTCACTCTTTAGACCCTGCACTAAATATATTCTTCTCCTTCCTCTCCCTCTGACCGTCCCACGATATAAATGTGTATTATATTGAATGCCATCCGTTCCAAATTTTACTCAATTGTACTCTAGAAGACTGTCTCCTCATTCTGTTGGGACAAAATTTTGCATCACAATAAAAAAGTATATTGTTCATAAAACAAAATACCACCTGTTTAAAAATTAAATATAGGTACACAAAATGATGTTTTCATTATTTGTAAGCACACCGATTTGACTCCAAGCTATCGATAATATAATTTGTTTTCATAGTAGTTACTACTAAGTTACCCATCATTTATACTTTAAGGTTTTTTTTTATCTATGCTTGTATTTTTAAATTTAGTATACTTGTTTCCTGAAGAAAATACCATAGGTATCAAAACATGTTGATTTATTAATAAATAGTGGGTTAAACAAAGTGTTTTGTCTTATTATTTAGATAATATAATTACATATATTAATTTATATATATATATATCTTAAAAAGTATTTAATATGTACACTTGTATTGGATGTTTGGGCAAGCAGCAAGATACTTGCTTATTGACCGAGTGGTAGGGAATTCAAAACGTCTTGCAGGAGATTTGCAAGTGATTTTCACAACATATGAAAGGTTTAATAGCACGTATGTATGTATTTCGTGTTTGTATCTCTATTTAAAAAAGGAATAATAAAATTACAAATATTTATTTTACTTTTTTATTTGTGTTTAATCAGTTTTTTACACAGACCAGTAAATGAATAGACATTAAATAAAGTGTACATATAGGAAAGGGGTTTGGAAAATTAGTTGCGGGACGAGGGCCACTCTAAACACAATCTTGGTGTAAACATAAATCCGATAGTTTATGACACATTTATGCAACAGTAAAAGTATTCACATTAGCAGCATTATTATATAAATTCTTGTGTTAACAAGACGTATTTTTTACATTAATGCATATTATATTGTCAGCGTTTAAATTTTCGTTCCAATCGAGTCATATTTTTTTTAAAAGTCGTTGTGCTATTTTATTGAGTAAGTGGTATCAAAGTGATCACGTGGGTGACAAAAAATTAAAATATTAGGACAAGGAATTTGCGTTAGTTCATGTCTATATATTTGGCGGTCTGCGGTTTTTTAATTATCTCGTAGCAAAGCGGTAAAGTTTTTCAGATAAAATATTCTGGCGGTGTACATTTTTATGATAAATAAAAGTTATGTGGGTAGGTACCCACTAATTAGATATAATGTAATAATAAGAAAGCAGTGGTAAAGCAGTGCCATTCGCAATTACAAAGTTGATAACTGATTCGCAGAAATTCTTAAACGGGTAAGCAGCCCATCTACAGAGATATTGAAGCAATATTCCGAGTTATTCCGTGGAAGGAGCAATAAAACGCGCATAAATCAAGGAAGCCAGCTCCGCGCCGGACGGCTCTCGCGGATTCTCGAGGAAACATATTTATAGGATCATGTTTCGAATAAGACCAGTCAACCGAGCGTGTAAGGCGGAATGAAACATCTGAAAACATGTTAACTAGTAAACCGGACAAAAAACGGAATATACGAGGCATTTTTACGTCAACGTTCATTTGGTAAGACATTAATTCTCCCGCCGAAATTACGTTCTGCGTTAAAATGACGGGCGGGAAAAAATTCGGTCATAAATATTAGAGCCACCGGAGTGGCGGATTATTTCGGGAGCTGGACGCGGAGTACGGAGAGAGAGGGAGAGTAATAGTTTTTAAATGAGACGGGGCTATCGTTAAGGGACTAACGGGGACTAGTGAACTGACGTGTTAATGATGGACTGAAAGAAGGTTGACTGTATGAAATCTCCATTTCACACGCTCAACTTCTAGTGGATGATTTACGGTCCCGTTCCGTGCGACACCATTAACGACGCACGGAACGGGCGCCGTATTACTTGACAGCGACATCGATACAGCTAATGATACATTTGATCGAGACGTTTCGCACGATGAGAGATGAGAGATGAGAGATCTTTATACATTAACAGAAATTCATTAATTATCAAACTCGATTGGTGTAGAGCTCCGTTCAAAATATTTAATTCATTTATATATTTTTATTTATTTATTTAGAATGACAAAATTGTAAATTTCAATAAAATAAAATGTACGAGTTATATATATGCAACAACAATAACACCCCCAAATAAGAATGATCTTGAATTGTGAGGGTGGTTATCGACATTTATATAAACGATCTATAATAATACAAAATGAAATTTTAAATACTAATTAAATGTATTAATTACAAATATATACACATAAAATCAATTTTATCGAAAAATATTGTTGTTGCGCTACCAAGACTCGAACCTGGATCTCTTTCCAAACCGGGGAAGGTGCATTATCCAACTATGCTACAGCAATGGTACTTTTGACGACAAATTTTCGAACCTATATGTTACACTTTTCAAATTAATAAATCTATCGTTCCATTATTTGAAAGCCATCTACTTTGTTTTTTACGGAATCTCAAATACCTTTGAGTAAGTCGATAGGAGACGCCCGAATTCACAATCCATTTTTATTAAATTTAGGACATTCTTATATTGAAGTTGTAATTATTCATAACATAGGTCTGTGATATTTTAAATACTAATAATGGAACGATAGATGTATTCATTTGAAGAGTGTAATATATAGGTTCGAAAATTTGTCGTCAATAGTACTGTCGCTGTAGCATAGTTAGATAATGCACCTTCCCTGTTATGTAAAGAGATCAAGGTTCGAATCTCGGTAGCGCAACAACAATATTTTTCGATAAAATTGATTTTATATGTATATCTTTCTAATTAATACATTTGATTAGTATTTTTATTTTTATCTTTGTTTTATTAACCACTAAAATGATAAAAGATAAAAATAAAAATATGAATCTTAACCACAAAGATAACATTGCTAATTTTTAAAGTACATTTGATTAGTATCTAAATTATCACAGACCTATGTTCTGAATAATTATAACTTCACAATGAGAATGTGTTGTCTTTAACAATATGAAATTAATAACAACATAATATTATATAAATGATGAATGTTGATAAATTGATTAAATTAGAATTTGAGTATAAGAAAGATGTCAAATACATAATTATATATTTATTTTGAAGACTTTAAAGCTATTTTAGGATCACTTTCTTATACACACATATATATATATATGCTGCTAATTTAATTGATTTTGGTAGTTGGTTATGCGATATAGTCTAGGAGCAATGCACGATCCATGTCTCAGTCTTATTCCTAATTTGGACATTTCTAGAATAATATGCTGATGAGTTTTCCTCCGAGTCTGATAGTTGTGATGGATTTTTATTGTATGTGTTTCAAAATTTGCCCATCTCGTCATATTTATAGGAGTAATAAATTGTGATAGAAAATTGAAATTATTTTAAAATGCGTCAAGACAAAAAAAACGACAAAAATAAAATACAAAAAATAATTTCTTATTATTAGTTTATACAATTCCCCGATCAATATTATTTATGAGCCAATTATTCAAAATTTTATTTATTAACGTAAAATCCGACTGTTACGAAAAACTATAATTCATCCGACTTCATTGCTGAGTTGTTGTTAATTAAAAACTTGTATTATCTATTATGAAAAGAAGAATAAATTTATTTAAAAAAATTATACGAGTTTACACTTTCATTTTGGTTGTCTATACGCGCAGTGTGTGGCATCGGTAGCCATATATTAACCGCTTGACGGCGGGCCTTCAAAACATCCTCAGAACAAATGTCTAAATACATTCCTTCTGTGAGTAAGTAGCTTTTTCTTAACAAGGGGAGTTCGGGAACTATTCTACCACCGCAACAAATATTATGGACCCTGTTTATCGGAGGCATTTTCAGAATGGCGTTATTTTACTCCTCTCGAATAAAATTTTAACTATGCTTCAGAATAGTTACTTTTGACACTTATCAGCGCGGAAGCGGTTTATTTCTGGAGGTTGTGGGCGAGCCGGATGACGGATGCACCCCTGGATTTAGTACATTTTGGTGGGGAATTTGTGTCCTAATTTATGAGGATTGAGAAGAAGATGCTTACTTCGATGACTAGGGTTGCAGTTGTAAAGGTAGTCTTCTTTATCGAAAATATAGGTTTGTTTTTACTAAAATCTGAAGTTGTTTGCGGATAGAATTTTGTTCAATTATTTTCTATCAAAATTATCACTATTCCGTTTTCGATTATTTTTCTAATTAAGAATTTAGTGTAAATAGATGTATCTACGTATATTTTCAAGATCGACGATTGCTGTAATTTACAATAAACCAAAGAATTAAATCATATTCATAGATATATCAAATGCTTCAACCGAATGATTGTAATCTTGTAATATTTCAAGATTAAAAAGATAAAACAGGTTTCTATTAGGTATAGAAAAACAGAAAATTATTTTAAAATGTTACATATCCTTAATAAAATATCTAGCTACACAAATGTTTTATTATATTCATTTGCAATAATCTAAATATAAAAAAAATCGATATCAAACAAAAATCTCTGCCAATGCTAATTTGTATTGCGTAAGCTTATATTAACCTTCCCCTACAGAATGCTTTAAGTGAAAAGTTTAAGTTACTCGGTTATTATTAGTTGTCTATAAATTAGGGCTAACCTAAACTCACGACTGCTAAAAGGTCGACATAAATTAATCACCCATTCCGGTGATTTAACCCGCATGGTCCTGGATGATTGTAATTATCCTGACCTTTTAACTCACTATTGAGGATGAGTTCTGCACGCATTGACTTGATTATCCAATTATTAAGTTATTTCTATCAATTAACACAAATTTGTTAAAGGAAACTTTTAAGTATAGACTTTATTAATGTTTGTAATCATACCACTGATTTAGGAATATTCAGATATACACACGAAATTATTTAAAACACACACTGTGGAAAATGTTTAACATGAAACCGACATAATTCTTCATGTTGAATGAACTTCATGTTAAAAGAAATGACTTTTGCTTACCATAAACATGAACAGTAAGCAATTCAGTGACAGTAATTTGGGTAATGGTAAGTGTGCGGCAAGCGATATTTTTGCTTATTATCAGATGCCAGCCTCGTCAATAGAAATTGAGTCATAAATTCATAAATAGTACACCATTTTAATGATTATGTGGCGGCTGGTAGGTATATTATTTTGTTCTTTAAAGAAGCGAAATCTTTCCACACTGCATTTTGTAGAGACCAGAATATATTTTCATGTTAACCGATTTTACATGTTAAACAATTTCACGTTTTACGTTTTACATTGTATTTAAAATATCTAATTCATTTATTAAAGTTTTTATAAAGTTAGTCAGTTCGTCGGGTATTCTATTTTATACATACAATGCGGGTAATGTAATTTTAATTTTTATATTATTTTGATACAATACTCATTTCTATATATAGAAAAACTATTTTAAGATAGGTGTATATATAGGATATGTTTACTTAATTATCAAAATGTTATATATGTGTTCTCCTCATAAAATAATTATATTTTCTAAAAATAATTATTTTACATTTATAGTATTTGAAAAAATTCATAAAATCAGCGCAGTTCAAAAAAGCTGTTAGTAAATAACTAAAAAATCATTTTAAAATTCTCACTTAATAGGATATATTAGTATTAAATACAATTTTAGATAAATTTTCAGTAAGAATGGTTTAATAAATTTGCTGAGAAAAAAATGATTTCAATTTAGGTAATTATTTACTACATAATTTCTTCATACTATAATTTATATAAACAGTGAAATGGATCATAATAAGCTGACAAGGTTCAGCATCGCTCTGACACGACATTTATCGCCACCAACTGAGTTTAATTCGGTGAAATAAGGAATTACACCCTCGCGCTATCCTTTTCTAACGTCACATTAACAAAATGCATTCATCCTCCTCGCACCCCTCTGTTTGTGTTAGGCAGAGGGTGGGTCTGGCACCCTCCCGCGCTGTAATTGGCCCACCCCCGGCGCCATGTTGGTTCCGCCAGTCAATGACGGCAGGATGCTGATTACTGATACCTACCTAACTTCAAATCTAATGACAGCAATGCTTTGTAGTGATGTAGACCACCTGAAACCGAACGAATAGATTATTTTAAATTATGAAAAATATTGGATTATTCTCTAATTTATATATTATAGATAAATGTCGGAAATTCCATTAGCAAAACGAAAATAAATGTTTTAATTGAATTATAATAATACATTTAATTTTTTTTTAAATTTAATGTCTTGCTTATTTGTCGACGTTTGGAGTCCATTATAGGATCCATCAATGGCATTAGTGGTCGTGAAATCTCAGAACTTTTGAAAAAATGTAATTCCAAAAATGAAAAATCTTTTCATAAATATCTCGCGACATGGACATTTTTTATATGCGTAGTTAGATATATATTTCCAATTTACACTATTAATAAACTTTAAAAGTATCATTTTTTGGAAGGAATGTAACAAAAATAAATAAATTTTCAAATGAAGCACACACTTTGTGGCGTGACATTATAATTAAATTAAATATTTAATTTTAAACCACTTTATTATGTATATATATAAATGTGTGTACATTTAAATCTTTTTTTTTTTTGTAATTAAAATTAAATAATATTGAAATAAAATTTCTTATCCTACTACAAAATATAGGATATGTACCTAAACACGAATTCTATTATTCTATTCTGAAATATTCTGGCCTGAATATTATCTTACATACTATTAATTTTATCGCGCTGTATTAAAACTATCATTTATTTATTATAAACGTAATTTGTTTTATCGCAATTAAATTGTTACGAGCATTAAAAATGAAATAAATTAATCTACCTTTACTTTTCCTCAAATTTGAAATACTCAATATAAAAAATATATTTTTCTGTTGAATTTATTTTATATAATAATTCATAATTATGATTTAGTATCACACTAATATGTAATCCCGAAGGTAATTTGCCATTTAATTGAACTTTTATTCGTAGTATATCTGCAATGATGCTTTTAATATTTATAACTTTTTTATTCATTATTTCAGATAACCAAATTGAAGATTGATAGCAACCCATTCGCCAAAGGTTTCCGGGACTCGTCGAGGCTAACAGAATTCGAAAGGTGAATATTTTATGGCAACTATTTTATCCCAAAGCGACATGTGATTTTATCCCAAAGCGATGTGTGACGTTTTATCTGAACCAATACGTTATTTGACATAATATAAATTGAAAATTGAGGAACAAAATTACTTTTAACCCTAAATATCAACTAAATAACTTCCATTCATAAACAGATTTATTTTTCAGAATATTTGATCAAGTACGTCAGCCAATAATAGAGTATTTTAAAATGTTAAATTACAGAATACATATGATTAGTGTACCAATCTAATTTAATTTAAAGCGGTACCTATGTATGTAGTCTTAATTAGTTTCGTGTAGTATTTTTTACATAATATATATTTTCTTTTACAATATTTTGAAATTGATTTAAAAATATTTCAGAAAAGTAATTTAATTTTTAAGTACTCGTACATACAAAGCATTTATCGAAGAGGAAATATTATTTGGTGTATGAAATCACTGTTTTCCCGTCTATATAATTTAAACAATTATCTTACTTTGAAAAGGAATATTATAATAATATTGCACAGATACTCGTAAATGACTGTAGAAGTATATGTTGTTAACATCATTATCAATATATAATCAAAGGTTTTCGACTATATTATAATACAAATAGGTATTAAAGAACATTGACATACCATTTTTTGCTTTAAAAATATGCGTTATTTATAAAAAATATATACTTATTCTGGGAATTAATTAATTGTTTTTTAATACAGACAGATAATTCTTAATACAGAAAAATATTTTTTTTAAATATTGTCTCTAGAAAATCAGTGAAAAACATTTTAAAATTTACCAACAACTTGGGTAAATGCTTCAGAAATTTACGATCAAACCAAGAATCGTTAAAAATAGTTTGACTTTCAAAGCCACATCTTCAAAACATACTTTTTTATACCCTTTTCACCCCGCGTCCTTTAATTGAGAGCTTAAAAGCACATTCGTGAATTTTTGTTTTCAAGTGAAAGCTTCATGCAGTGCTACCGCCCGCCTTGGTGGCAGAACCCCCTGGGCCCCCCGCAGCCTCCGGGCCCCTGGCCAGACCTTCCCCCGGGCTACCCTAAGTAAGCTCTCCTTCATTATCCCTTCTTATTGCGCCTTCACCCCTTCTGGACTCTCCTCCGCTGCTGAAATACCCTTCAACTTACTATTTCGTTTCTGAGACGGCTATTTGGGATTTATGTAACGTATCTTTTCTTTTATCTTTTTGTGGCGTTTAATATTTAATACACTTCTATAATAAAAAAATAATTATACTCCCGAATCGACTGGATTCACTCTTTTCTGGTTGCCTATTAATAAAGATAAAATAAAATAATTGGTTTTAAATAAAACGTAATTATACATTTATACAAGTACAATAATTTATGTTCAATGTCGCATAACTAGACTAGAGATTGCCAAGAACGTCAACATACAACAGGTTATTGTTGTAAACAAATTGTTTTATTATTTAAACAGCCTCCATTAGTGCAAGAAGATAATGAAATAATATAATTAGACATTAGTGGAAAATTATGTAATACGAGAAAAAATAATATGTTCAAGATACTGCTTTGAGTGACTATTGGTTGAATGATTTGTCGGTTTGTCTAGTAGTATCATTGCTGTATAAAAACAAAGAGGTTTCAGGGTTGCTTGTCGCCATAGAAAAGCAACATAATATTTTTAAATCGAAAATTTCTAAATACAGGGTGTAACAGGCCTTATATATTTTATGGGTTCGAATTACGAATCGAAAATATTCAAGGAATATATGACTATCAACCATGTCAGAGATATAAGCATTTCTAAAAAATTATAATATGCGATTATTTCGATTAATTGAAATATTGTTTTGACCTTAAATTATATATTGAATACAAAAAAATTAAGGTCATCGAATTTTAAGCGGCCAGTCTACTTTTTATTAGATGATTTTGGGCCTGAAGCAAAATTATAGATAAATAATGAATACATTTCGTAAAATATTGTGAACTAGGTCTGTTACAACTTGTATAATATTAATGATAATTTTACAAGAAAAATAATGATTTGTAAATAATGTAAAACAACATTTAATGATTGTCAGGGTGGATTAAAAAAAATCAATATAAAAAGTTTTTCCAGGGAAACGATGGAGTCTATGCTGGCGGAGCAGCAATACCTGCGCGCGCCACTGCGGCCCTTCGAGTTGGACACTCACAACAACAACCTGACCCTCGAGGAGAAGGCTCTCCTGGCCGCGCGGTCCCAGCTGTTCCTGCGGGCGGCGGCGGCCGCGGCCGGGCCCTACGCGCCGTTGGTCGCGCCCGGGCTGCCCGCGCTCTACGGGCTGCCGGGCGGCGCGGGCGCGCTCTGGGGGCAGTGGGCCTGCCTGGCCGCGCACCAGCTGCCGCGCCCGCTGTACCCGCCGCTGCCGCCGCCGCTGGCCGCGCCGCTGCGCTACTCGCCCTACCCGCCGCCGCGGCGCGCGTCGCCGGCGCCCGCCGCGCACACCGCGCACGCCGAGCGCGCCTCGCCCGCCTCCTCGCCGGACCGCGACATGCCCCCGCAGAGCCCTACCTAGGGCCGCCGCCGGTGCGCACCGCGGACTCTGCACTTCTAAGATGATACTTAAATTAAATCATTATTTGTGAAAATGCGAGTAAGAGAAAGAAAACAATTACTGTGCCCATCTCTGAAACGAGCCACTTTTACTTTTAAACCTTTCTGCCAATATTTGGAATATATCTGACAAATTTGTACAAAACTAAATTACTTCTGATTATTTATAATAATAAATTTCGAGAGTTTTCCTTTCTTGACTCTTCAAATGAGGGGTACGGAAACAAAACCTCCATTATCCATCTGACGAAATTAAGATAAACGTATTTGTAACCGATTTTATAGCCAGAGCGGCAAAATACATCAAAAATACATACATCATATCTTCAAAGCAGTTACAAATTGTAAAACTGACACTATTTCCAAATAATCATTTTTAAATGTCACCTTCCATTGTCGTCAACTGGATATTGGCGGTTTTGTTTCTATACCATATATATATATATCCCTCATATAAAAAAAAATCAAAAAGATGATTTAACATCAAAAAGTATCTCGATAAATCATAATCCACAAAAACAAGATTAAAATAAGCTTTTCTAAAGTTCTATCAAATTATATTTTAAAGTTCATTTTCAATGAAAACGAACGATATTAATATATTTTGTGTAACCGTCATTATTAGTTCCTGCAATTTTTTTACACACAATTCGTGTTTGTAATATTACATGAACCGATATAATAATTGTGATTATGAAATTAATTTCCCAGCGTAGAAATGGGAAATATAGCACCTATGTGGAAAATTATATTCGAATACAAATCACAGGCAGAAGCTGTTCACTTATCCAAGATGTAAATAATTTAAATTGTATGTGGGGCGGTAAAGCTATTAGCTTTTATTGTTGTATAGTGACACATAAGCGCGTTGAATTACTGTCATTTTGTAAACATCAGTATTAAGTTTACTTTTCGTGATATAATTTTAATAATAAAAATAGCACATAGTTGAAAAATGTTTATTTTTTTGGAAACAGTTTCCTTTTTGTTCCACGCGAACATGTCTGGCTCCTCCGTGCATAAATTAATTTTAAGAAATCTATTTATTATTTATTGATATAAATTATATTTACCAAGAATTATTTCTTCACGAAAGTGAATGTTCTTTTTCAAAGTTCACAATTTTATTGTTTATGATGATAAACATAAATATATAATTACATTTATTAATTTAAATGCAAACTTACACAATTCTGGGAATGTTGGATTGATCGGTATCAAAAAACATCATAATCATGATTTAAAACTGGTTTTAAATTTTTAAAACATCCAATACAGATTTTCTGATGATGAGACAACTATTGCAATATTATATTATCTAATAATAAAATTATCGCGTTCTTTTAATATTTGATGAAATTTGATCTTTGAAAATTTTTTAAATCCGATTAATTAAAACATGTTTTTGTGATGTAAAATAAGTTTAGTAATGATTATATAAATTACTTTACGGGTAATTTCGTAATGTTTTACTTTCACAGTGTGTTTACTTATCGCAAAACAATAATCGGAAGAAGTATTTGTACATATTTATGTCATGTAGACACAACCCTATGGTGAAGATAATGTATCTATGGCGACATGTAAATATTGCTTGGAAATAATAAATGTTTAATATTTTAATCGTTAATAAATACTATTAAATATAATTATTTTATTTGTAATTTATAAAGAAACAAATGATTCCTGCATACACATGTAAAGATCTAGATAATTTAGTGTTAATATGACAAAATAAATGTTCGTTATGTATATTATTAGAATTTCGTGTTTTATTTTAACAATAATTATTTATTATTTATTTAAACACATTCTTATTGTGTAGTTGTAATTATTCAAAACATACGGTCTGTGATGTTTCAAATACTAATTTAATGTATTAATTATAAATATATACATATAAAATCAATTTTGTCGAAAAATATTGGTTTTGCTGTCCCGGTAGCGCAAAATTAATTTTACATGTATATATTTATAATTAATATACATTAAATTAGTTTTTAATAATTATTTAAATATTAACTGTTGGCTTTATTTAAATTGAAAAGTTTGATTAAAATCAATCAACAAAAACACATGGCAGAGCGAGATATTTTTTTTTGCTCCCATTAGGTGAATCTACAAATTGTATGGCACATGTTCACGGTAGAAAAGATCCCATAATTGGTTGAACTATAATGACTTCATCATGGCGCCAGACATCAAGCCGGGATTCGGTCCTCGCATACAAAAGATATAACGCCTTTATTGTTGTAAAATTTGCAATGCTAACGTTGAAGTGGTTTATTGAGGTGCACCTCTTTACTCAACCGGCGGTTTGCTTGATTCGAGACGAGATATGAAATTTATTGTACGCGCAAGAGAGAAAAATGGATGACAGCGACCACACAGATGGCGTCTGCGAGATATAAATTCATTAGCAGCCCAGCACTGTACGAAACTTCAGAAAAAATCTAAGAGAAATGATGTTCCCGATGTTCTAACGCCGACCGTACAAATAGAACAAGAACGCAACGAGCGCTATTGAAATTTTCTGACGGGAAGGTCATTAAGTGACTCCGTAAGTTATCGGCGCGCCAAACTGCGAAGGTAGTCATTTACGACGTGCAGGAATCACAAAAAAATGATCATTATTATTTGCTCATTAACAAATAATCCATGTGTTAGAAATAACAGTAAACTACGAAACTTTTCACATTTGGAACCGTGAAAAAAAATTGCAATTTATTTCAAATCAACATTCAAATCTTTCGTTAACTGATAAAATCATGGAAATAGTATTATACTTATTTCAATCTACGTGACGTAAATCCATGGCCAAATTGGGATTTCCATTACTCAGGTCAAAAGGGGTTCTCTCCATTTTCCAAGTAAAACTGGTCAGACTTATTTTGAACGTAGTAAAAATAGATACTTGTATCACATTTTTACGTTTATATTCAGAATTGTAAAGAGCGACGATATTATTTATTTTCATTTTCAAAATGTAGTAACGTATGAGGATGAGTATATAAGAGTGCGGTAAGAGATAATAAGGTGAGTATATAATAATAGGAAAAAGCATTAATGGCTCGTATCTAAGGAAGAGATTTTTACAACTACTCGCAACAGTCTACGAGATTTTGCACCCTTGATATGCTTTGGAGACAACTCTCGACTTTCGTATTTACCGTGTCTCAGAGATTCGCTGTTTCGCGCCTTACTTCTCGCTCGTATATTAAATATCATTGTCGTCATGTATCATTTGGGTGATTTTGAATCTCCCAGTAGCAGCTAAAATACAATAAATGTTTATAATGATGTTAATGTTAATTTTTAATGACTTAGATATACAACAAGAACACGAATTAGGTTAGTGAGTAGAATGTACGATGTATGCAAGGAAAGCGACCTTATTATGAATGTCAACAAGCCGAAAGTGATGGTATTCGAGGAGAAAAGCAACCGTGCAAAATACTTGTACTGGGGAAGTATGTTTGATAGAAACGGAAAGACAGAGAAAGATATCGAAAGGAGGGTGACTGCAGGGAGTAAAGTGAACGGCGCTTTGAATGGAATTATAGCTAATGTAAACTTGTCAACTGAAGCAAGACTAGCGGTTCACAATGGAGTCCTGGTACCGACACTGATGTATGGAAGTGAGGCCTGGAGCTGGCAGAAGAGGAACGAAAGTAGACTGAATGCAGTGGGAATAAGATCACTTAGGCGTATATGTGGCAGATCCCATTTAAGAGACAGAGTAAAGAATGAAAAAATACGGAAAGAATGTAAAGCTGATCTTAGTATAGTGAGTAAGATTAAAAAAGGATCACTTAGGTGGTTTGCTCATATGCAACGGATGAATGAGGAGAGAATGGTAAGAAAGATATATGACGCAAGTGTTGATGGCACCAGAAGTAGAGGACGTCCGCGAAAGACTTGGCACGAGCAGGTAAACCAGATACTGGAGAATGGTCCTGTTAGAAGCCTCAATAATCGTCAAGCTTGTATGAGAAGATGTATGTGGATGAGGTGAGAATTGTGTGTCAGGACAGAAGAGTGTAGCGCTCTATTCTCTCTGCCTGGCAATGGCATAATGGTATGTAAGAAAGTAAGTAAAGTTGTAGGGATATATGATAGTTTTAGGTGATGTGCACGTATCAAATCTCACTGTCAGAGCGTACGCCGTGTACCTACAATGGTTTGAATTTTTATCTCTTTCTAACAATTACAAGCTGATCTCTGAGTTCATCTCCAGAATAAAATATCATAACGTGTACGCGGTATTGAGAAGTATCTCAACTATATCTCTGAGATTATCTCCTTCCGTGGATACGGGACCTTAATGGTTCTCACTAATCATTATGCGATGTCTGGCACCTTTTTTCTTTATGTGGTGCCATTTATAAAAAACATATATACAGTGGGCGACGGTAGCAAAAGAGTGACAAAATTGTTAAATAAACTAATTTTTATAATTAAAAATCGTAGAAACCTCCTGAGAAAGAAAAAAATAAAACTGCCATACACTTAATGTAGCTATTAATAGATTATTTTAGTAAAAGTTTTTTAACACATTATGTCGACTTTTATAAATAAAAAAAATTGTTGGAATCCAAAATTAATTATTCAAATTCATATAAAGTCGTAATTAACAGAGTTCATGATTTTTTTGACAACAAAAGACGGGAGTTCTGATCCAAGTAGGTACTATGTTCATAGAACAAGCGATTTGGTGTAAATTGTAAGAATATTTTATTATTTATTATTATTATTATATTTAAAAAAAAATTAAGTTGGTGTTAGTTAGTGGATATTACCAATTATTACATTTTAGATCACTTAATTTGGCAGCGAAATATCGAGTCACACTTTTAGCCTCCTATTTCTAATCTTCTTGTCACAAAGTGATTGTTTCCTCCGGGCTATCGCCCTTAATCTGCCGGGGTGCAACACACCCTAACTATGGCTGGAGAGTGTAATATCTTTATAAATTGACTCCCGCCAGATTATTTCACGCACAGTTCACCCGCTGTATTGCGAGCGGGGCTAATGTTGCGATCATAGTGCGCTCGAGATTACTTGACAATTTTTAAAAGCTTACACGATTTTTACCATTAAAATTTATTAAAACCTATTTTTCTGAAATTGAGACGCATCACCGTAAGTATTTATCTAGATGTATAACTGGACTAAATTTTTTATATTTTTCGGAATCTAAGGTTTGTAGTTTTTATTTTAAGAAATTTTTTAATATAACTTCAATTTTTCGGCATATAAAATAAATATCATATACAGGGTGTAATAAACTTAGTCTACAATATTTATCTGACTAAATTACAAGTCAAAAATGTTTAAGGAATATGTGCAATAACTACAACGTTACAGAAAATATTACAAAATCATGTTAAGCTTAAGTCTACGTACTTCGAAATAAATATTTACCCATTATTAATCTATATATTTCCTTCAGGCCCTAAATCATCTAACATAAAATAGTCTGACCGCTTAAAATTTGATGAACTTTAATTTCTTATATTCAATATATATATATGATCAATAAAATATTTCAATTAATCGAAATTATCGCATAATTATGATTTTTAGCATGCAAAAAATGCACCTAATTTCGTACATTTTTTGATGAGATTTTAGTTTTTTTTCAAAATATTTTATCTCACACGCGTTCTTAGGATCCCATACTCGTCGCCAATTGTCATACTTGTTAATAATAAGACCGATAATTAATTAATATCACTCTTTATTTTGGCACATACGATATGGGTACACTCCGTTAGGTATCATGAGAGAGAGAGAGATAGCAACATACAAGGTATATAACACTTATATTTCAAACATGGTAGAGATTAGGCACATATTTCTTGAACATTTTTGACTCGTAATTTAGTCAGGTATCCATCCATAAAATATTTTGGACTAGGTCTGTTACATCTGTGTAAGTTATGTCTTAAATAATGTTAATAAATAATTTAAATATATAAAATTATAACTTATGATTTGCATTTACATATCATTCAAGGTGCAATGTAATATCCATCTATAATTTTAGTGCCGAAATTAATTTTGATGCAAGTACATAATATTATTGAGCTTTAACTTGAAAACTGTTGTTTTGGTATTAAATAATAATCCTAATACCAACGATAAATTTTAATACAATTATTTCATTAATATTTAATAAAAATAAGCCAAAATAAAATATCATAAATTGATTTTGAATAATGACAAGATATAAGGATTGAACTGTTGGTGTTCAGGGTTGGAAGAGAAATGCACAATGGGGGAGAACAACTCAAATCAGATTGTTATTGCTAATGTAAAGTGTGTCGCCCCAGGACCCAAGCCCCGGATCTCTGGCCCCGGCGCTGGGGGGCCGAGCCCCAGGGGACCTGAAGGGTGATGTCTCCCCGGTAGGTATAAACTGCTAATTTTCCAATGCATGGGAAATAAAGATTTATGTCCATGAGAATCTGTAAAAATATTACAATGAAAGCTAGCGCTTCAAAAATTTAATTTCCCACCAAGACTTTAACTATGCGTAGGTCTACATAACTGTATAGAATGTTAAAATAATACGTTAAAAAATTACGAAATATTTCATGAATGGACTGTAATTGATATATAAGAACGCTGTTACGGGTATTTAGCATCTTTATCGATACCAACGAAAAAAAAAATGTTTAAAAAATCTTTTTAGAATAGAGTAGAGGTGATATGATACGCATGTCTGTGTAATATAACGGGTTTTATTATAATATAATAATATTTTTTTACGACATTTTTTTCATAAAGTAAGGTATTTCTCGGAATATATTATATATAAAAATGTGGTATTTAAAAAATGTGTCTCATTTATAGTTTTTTCTTTCTTCCATCGATATTTGAGAGCAATGATTTCAATGTACATTGATTATTTAATTAATAACCTGATACCGACCCAACATTATTATTATTAAAATGTCTCTTTTTCACTCGACTATAATTTGATTAAGGACAAGCTTTCGAAGAGATGCGACATGCGGAATAAAATAACCATTGACAAATATTTAGTGGAAAATTTTTAACTATCATTATTCACATTTGTTCAGCTTTATATAAAGTGTTTATTAAATGTGCGCTACAATTTAAAATAGCCAATATTGATAATTAATTAAAAATTATTTTGAATAGTCAATCATCAAGAATGTATATTATTAAATGACCAATAGATACAATTTAAAGTTATCGAAAATACATATAGGTGTAGAATAAGTGATTTAAATAATTCATTTATATTAATTGTCGAAGGTATTGGATGTAAATATAAATATAATATCACCGCCATTTACATTGTTTTAAAAAAAAAGATGTATACATGAAAATATGACACAATTATTTTTTTATTATTTAAAATAATCAAAATCGAAAGGTTCTCCTCTTCTACATCAATATATTTCTGTATTTAGTAATTTTTTTTATTTGGCTGTCACATTTTACATTATCAGATTGTCATATATAGATCTACGAACAATGTTTTTATGTATACCATTACACTCAACTTCGTAAAAAAAAATTACGAAAATGCGTCTGAATTTACATGACACACGTGAAATATCCTAACATAGAGGAAACATTTTTAAAAAGAAAATTAAATACATTGATATTTATAACTGCAATACAATGAATGCAATACTGAAAAATATATATTATGTAATCGAATATTTAGACCAAACAATGATCTGCAATCTACCAATAAAAACTAAAATAAAATAAGTGGAAATAATGATATTATTTAAAATACCATTAAATAAGAATTTACAAAGTACACCCTCACATAATTTGAAGAAATCAAAAGAACCAATATTTTTTTTCTTAAAGTTATATATATTCTAACATACTACTCGTTCGCAATGAAATTACTGTTTGAGTTGACATAAAAAATATTATATGGATAAGTTATAATCATAGTGAAATTTATTTTTTTACCCTTATAATCTTGAAATAAGAAAAAAAGAGTATATTTTTAAATTGCTCCAATTTAAAATAACATAACATGTTGTATTCAATTTATTTTACACGTACGGTTAGCACCCTCCCGCGAGAACAATGCCGCGTGACAAGTCGGACCGTCAAGTGGGGGTTCGTTTCCCGGGCGAGACAAATTTGTGCCGGTAATGTAAACACGTGGCTTGTAATTTGATGGAATCACCCCCTCCAGGGACGCTGCGCTACCCCCCCACTCTCCACACCGCACGTGCGGGAAGACAGGAGACATTATTTTCTATTCAGAAGAAGACAAATGCTGAGTTCATTCAATGAAAAATTCTACATTTTCGCACATTTATCTACTTACTTATCATCACACTTGTATGTACTGTCAAATAATTCTTGTTTCGCTCACATTCATAAATCTTTAGACTGAAATTTCGGAATTAGTACATATAATCCCGGAACTTTCGGGATTAAAATTTTTGATTTATTTCGGGGTAGATTAGATTTACATTTAGTCTTAATAAAACGCTTTATGCACCTATTTATCTATCTTGCATTATTGTTTACCTATGTAATTCTTAGTTCAAAGATTCCATGTTTATTATATTTTTTCTTTCTGGCTATTCTATAAATATAATAATACAACCAAATGAGCTTTTTCTAATCCCGGGATAGATCTCGTGATTATCATCACAATCAAATCTCGTAATCTCAGGATTTCTATTTTGGTTCAGGATTAGATTCGCTAATCATCCACTCCTCAGTCGTATGTAGTAAGTAACATGTTTAGTGAAACATCTGTTTAGCCAGATATCATTATTAGGTAAAATTAAAAATATATAGATGTATGTATTATTTTATGTGTAGATAGAACAATGCAAAAAAAATCTACTTATTTTTACGTGGGATAAGAGAAATATTCCATTACTTTGACTGAGGAGGAACGTAGCATTTTTTAATTTAGTAATATGACAATAAAGTACAAGAATATATAATAAGTACATCTATATATTTTCAAATTAATTTGACCTACCTACTATGACCCCTTCATTTTAAAGCGTGTTGAACTGTGCTACGTACTAGATAATTCATAAAGTAAATATATAAATAGATACAACATAATATTTTAATATAATACATTATTGAACGTCATAAAGAATATTGTGAAACAATTTTGAAATCATTAATCATCCTTCTGTTCCAACGGTGTCATTACGGACTACAGTTGTCGATATCTAAAGATACCCTAAGGCAAACATCGCCTTATTATAGAGTATAATATTGTAAATAATTTAATATGTATTTTAAAATAAAAAAAATATGAAAAAATTAATGCAGTGTAAATCGATGTAACGAAATTAACGAAAACAATCATTTTGACGTTAAAAAAATAATTATTAATTTGTCTATACCTTTTTAAAATCGTTAAACCTCTTCGTTAACTATTTTACACACTTCTTTTGGGCCTTGATTCCAGTGTTCCAGTGTACGGATACATAAAAAAATATAAGCCCACATATTTTTTAACAAAACTTTTTTTTCATGTGCCGCCTTTTATCGAACGTTGGCAATCATGTTGCTGTATGTTGATTTATCCTGTACAAGTGTTTGTACATTAAGCAACTTTATGAGGTTACATAACCGAGATAACCTCTTTCTACTTACGCTTCTGCTGCCTTCTATCATCTTCTGCATAATAAAATATCACACTTTTCAGTACGGAGAATATGACTGACGCATGCAGCGTTCCTTGATAGTTATTATTAGTTCTCTTGACTTATTTATGCGTCTTAATACATATTTATTAGTAATATTTAAGATGTTTACACAAATGTATTTTTTAAATTCTTCTACATATCTGATTGGAAATATTTTAATTTAAAGAAAACGCTGATAATTTAGAAAAAATAAAAAATTAATGAACAGGGACAGAAATGGACGCCGGCCTAATAATTATTTTGTTTAATGATAATAAACTCTTTTAAATATTAAAATAATAATTATTGCATTTTACATCGTTGAGTTCCTATAAATTCATGTATGTGTATTTACAAATGTATATATATATAAACGAACTTACAATTAAACAAAATATAGATATTTCTTATTATATATAATGGAAATATATGGATATATGGCAAATTACAGGGCTTACGACCTATCTTCAGCTGGCTTAAGGGATCACTTTATACAAATGTAACGTTCACCATTTTTACCCATTAATCAATCTCCATATCTATCAAATTTTTGGAATTTTCATATATATTATGTTGCTTAGGTCCTCCTTCAAACTTTACCCCTAGTTTATGTCTTGTGCAGTTCTCATCCATGCTAGGAAAGTAATTCCCTTAAGGTCATCAGTCCATGCCATTGCAGGATTTTCCTGGAACATATCTTATTCCTAAGCACATACGCATTTAAGTTGGGCAATCATCTGGACAATACCACCTTTATTTTATTTTTGCCTTTTTTGTTGGTCTTCCTGTCTCCCAGTGAGATACCCAACATTGATCTTTCCACACCCCTTTATAATAATAATAATAATGGATAATTTGTATGGCGCCATTTTCGTAAAAACTTTCACCTCAAGGGCGCTTACCACATAAACTGTTTATAGTTCTACAATTATCTTTTTTTTTAAAATTAAAAATTGTTATTTTCACTTATGAAAATGATTTTTTGAAAAGATGCGTTTTTAGTTACTTTTTAAATAAAGTCTCTGATGCACTGTTCCTTACGACGGAGGGCAAAGAGTTCCACGCTTTTGGGCCTGCTACCGCAAATGCCCGAACACTAAATTTAGAATTCTGGCAACGGTTGGTCGGTTCTACAACCCTTCCTGCAGCTGAAGTAGAGGCGGACCTAAGAATTTGACGTCTACCATTCAAATTGTCTGGAATACAAAGTTCTTGAAGATACAAAGGCGCCATGTTGTGTGTCGCCTTGTACATCAACCAGCACAATTTAAATTCAACTCTTTCAGGGAATCGGAGCCAATGTAGCTGATGTAAAAGAGATGTTATATGAGAGAATTTGGAAACTTCATATATTATCCGTGCAGCCGCATTTGGAATAGATTGTAATTTATCCAGCTGAAACATTGGCAGGCCAACATAGATGCTGTTACAATAGTCCACACGTGATACCACAAATGCATTTATAAGTAGACGAGCTGCCTCAAGAGGAAAGTGTCTCCGAATACTTTAAATCTGTCTCAGTAGAAAAAAGCATGCACTGACAGTTTTACTGATTTCTGTATTCATTGAACGATCAAATCAATGTACACACCCGACAACTTAACTGCCGATTTAGCATTCGCAGACATTGATTATTGTATTAAGTTTTGCCTTCTAGGTGTTGCTATCCATAGTAGTTCTGTTTTGGGTGGATTCAAAATAAGTCGCTGTGCCATCCACTCGCCTATTTTATCTACGCATCTTGCAATTATTTTTTTTAATACCTCTGTCTCACCTGGCTTACAAAAAAAAAAAATTAGGTACCGTCTGCATAACAGCAGGGTCATAATCCTGACGATATAATTATATCTTCTATATTTTTTGTATATAAAATATATAATAGTGGTCCGAGAACAAATCCCTGAGGTATTCCGGTGTTAGAAATAGATGTAGGGGAGGTTGAATTTTGAAATCGCACCGATTGCGATCTATTACAAAGACATGATTTAAGCCAACCATGTGCATTTCTTTCTACCCCATAAGTTTTTTACTATCTCTCAAGCAAGATTTGATGATCGACTGTATCAAATGCAGCACTCATAGATAATATCTATATCATATCTTTATGTAATTTACATTACGGTGAGATACAGATAAAAATCAATTTCTATGATGGTTGAAATGATTTCTATGGAAGGAAGAATGCAATGTTTTGCATTTACGGAAATGTTGAGGTCTTCTTGTTCTTGGGTATATAGGTATGTTTTTCAATATCTGCCTCCTAAACAGAGGACGCAGGCTGCAGCAAAGATATCTTCCACTTCGACTGAGACTAAACGCCGCCGACTCGCTCCTCTACTCTTGTATTCTTCCCATTTTATCCTCTGACTAAACAAACGACTCTATTCCAACAGCATGTTTTACACCAATCCCGAGATATTTTTATATTTTATTTCTAAAATATACAGCTTTACTTTTATAACAAAAGAATAATGAAAATACACCGAAATATTAAGCCGATGACATGTTTTCTTTAGCTAATGAAATAATAATATACTCTAACACCTGTAAAAACAGCATATGAGTAATGGCTGCACTTTACTTGCAAATTGTATTGGAGAAACGTTAAACTTATTTATCATATCAAAAATTCATATTTACATATGTAGCCTTGAGCTGGTAAAACGAGGAAGAAAGAAAACTTAATTCAATTGACATGAGATTTAGGCGCACATGTGGCAAATATATTCATGATGCAATAAATAATAATAAATTAAATTGGCAGTAGCATAGTGAATAGGATTAAAAAAGGGTCACTTAAATGTGGAATTAATAAATAGAGAGAAATTAGTAAAATAAGCATATGATGCAAGTGTTGTTGGTATCAGAAATAGAGGAAGACGGCGAAAGACTTGGCTTGACCAGGTAAAGCAGATACCTACTGAAATATGGTTTCGTTAGAAGCCACAATAATCAATGAGCATTCATGATAAGATTTAATTTTAATTTCATTAAGAGATTTTAACAGTGTAAATAAATATAATAGAACTAACGTAATACATATTTAACATATGATACTAATTTTGAAAATATACAGAAATGTTTAAGTACACAATATAACAGAAGATAAAGAAAAAGTAAAAATGGTGGGAGAAAGAGTGGCGAGGTTGTTGTGGTAAGGGGAGAGCAAGATGTGTTTGTCGGTATAATAATTGGTCAAAATTGAAATTGTGGTGGTTCATAAAAATAACTCTTTAAGCGTAGTAAGGCTTATGTTGAAAAAGTTAATTTCTGTTTGTTTATGTAAACGACTTCTTCTTCAGGTTTCCGATTAACAATAAGCACACATATGACATATGAACTGCACTAACCTCTTTAATTTTGATGTCTTTCTGGTCCAAGGTTGTTGTTCTTTTAACTGGATTATCTTCTTTAGTTTACGACCGACCGAAGCGCGCACTGGTAGTTTATTTGGAACGCTGGACTGGCCAAAGCACGGGATGTAATAAGAATGCCGCCTGTCGGTTACTATCTTCTTAGTTTCCGAAAAAAGAACGGCAATACTCACACACATACATGCACATTATTATAAAACAGGAAACCCAGTGGTGCCACGATAGTAACAATGCGGCGCTACACCACCTGCGGCAAAAGGGCGTGATAGTAAGTTAGTTACAATAATAAAAATTATTGATATTTTCTCCAAAATGTATGTGGTTTAAAATGTTTTTGAAAATGTACATATTTGACTTTCATTTACGAGTATAGTGTTTCAAGATCAGCATCCACCTTTATTGACTCTCTGAGATCAAAGTCTAATTGAGAGATCATCGCAAACACGAGGTTTTAGAGTCAATTCGGTGTCTCAACATTCAAATTCAACTTCAAAAACGTTGAAGTATTGAAAATTATTTGAATATTGATATTTTTATTATATGAATTAAATATACGTACACACAGTGGCGTGCAGTAGGTATAGATTTTAGGTTATATTGTTATCAATGATATTATACAACCATAAGCGAAAAAAACATGTAATTTTAAAATATAAAATACTTAATCCATGTTATAAAAATATTGTAAAAATGTCAAATAAATAAAAATAAAATGAAATATATGTAATACAATATATGTACTTTTGTTTAACCAACGTCTTTGGATAAAATAAATTCGTCGTTTATACGATCCTATCATGTATTTATTTATAATTTTAGAGTACTGTTAATAGTGTTTTTAAATATTAATTAAATATATTAATTTGAAAGAAAAATATTGTTGTTGAATAAAAAAAGAGCGCCATGAGTAGAGCAGTGAGTTGCGGTGAGTTTTTAGAACTAAGCAATTAAAGTCTCTACTGGTACACTGATTGCACTAATTGCAAAATAATGTTTTTCGTTAATGTAAATCCAATTTTTAAATTAATATTTGTTTCCCAGAATTTTTAGTTATGCACAGATTTTTTTCTTGTATGCACTGCACGCCCCTGCATACATACAATAGTTGTCAAATAAATATACCTAGCATTCTTATATTTTAAGAACTAATCCAGTCCAGTCCAGTGGGAATTTTTGTATTTTTTAACCAGTCACACTTCTGAGGTTTATTGCTGTATGATTAATGAGTTTTTGGTGAATGCAGTTTTAATGAGATGGAGCAACTCAAGGGCAGTTTTCCAAATAAAATTAATGAGAGAGTACAGAGACATATCCTGGCCACCTCGGTCTCCAGATTTAACGCCTTGTGATTTTTTTTTGTGGGGGTACCTGAAATCTAAAGTACAGTGTACAGTAGTAATCCTAGAACAATACACACCTAAACTATTAAAAAACTGTTATATATAATAATAAACTATAATAATTTATTATTAAGCAGAACACATTCTTATTGTGAAGTTGTAATTATTCAGTACATAGGTCTGTGATATTTTAAATACTAATTAAATAATTTAAAAAATTAGAAAGATATACATATTAAATCAATTTTATCAACAAGATTGTTGTTTAGCTACCGGGATTCGAATCTTGATCTTTTTTTCAATCCGGGAAAAATGCATTACCAACTATGTTACAGCTACAGTACTTTTGACGACAAATTTTTGAACCCATATGTTACACTTTATCGTTCCATTATTTGAAAGCCATCTACTTTGTTTTTACGGAATCTCAAATACCTTTGAGTATACCGATAGCAGACGCCAGAATTAACAATTCATTTTTATCAAATTTTGGATACACTGATACAACTCATATATTATTTTTCAATTTCAACATCCTGTACAAAAAAAAAATTGTTTTGATGATGTAAATGTTTTTTTAATATTTGTAGTTACACCAAATTGACTCTAAGCAGTCGATATAAAAATATAAAAACTGTTCCGTGTTTTATAAAGTGCTTAGAAATTGAACACGTTATCAGTTCTCTATATTTTGCCGTTAACGGAAGATATATAATATAAATATTTTTGCAAAGCTCAAGGCGTGAAAACACCAGAAATGCCTACTCATGCGAAAAGTTTTCCCGGATTATTTTCCATAGCTCCGCGTACATATTTCATGTGTATGGATATTTCAGTAACGTTCCGCCGATAAAGGCGAGCGATAGAGTGCAAAGTTGAAAGCGTTAGCAGAACCATTTTAGTTATTGAGGTCTCGTAAATATCTTCACTTCCAGAAACCTCCACAACAGCGAGAATATCAGCAGAGCACAGAATACGAGATACGATAATGTAATTACTTTTCATTTTTTACTATCATTGTAAATCACAAAATAAATAAAATAACAATCTGTAGATACACCAATCAAAACAACTTTGGCGAAAACATATATTTTTTTCTTCAGAAATCAGTCAATCTAGCATAATAAGAGAATTTAAAAATAAAACATTTTTTGTGTTCTCTTCAATAAGATAACGCCATTTAAATAAAGAAAATTTCAAGTTTCTAGAACAAAAATTTTTCACAATGCAAATTAGTGACGGACACATCACACAAGTATTTATATTTCTATTATATTTACCCTTTTTTCAAGGTCGGATGATTCTACATATTCAACCCAAAACGGTGCGGACATACACACAGACTGCCCGTCTGTCAGAAATAACGGAACTATCTGAACCAGTGATGCATGACATGCACTAAAAAATACAATGTGTAAAATATGGCGCGCACGAGAGTATGAGAGTACATGCGCAACGTCACAATATGCACTTTTTCTATGTTGTATCCAAAATCAATTTTTTTGCACAAGAAGCATATGTAGATATTCTTGTAGTAAAAGCCCATAAGGGCGTTGTTACGAGTATAAATAAATAAATAAATAATCATAGGGCTGTCAGAACAATTTGATTCTTTGAGGTCTTTTTTAAAATTGCGTAATATGTTCATAAATACTTTCACTATAACTAAACGGATTAGTAACATTATTCAAATAATATTTGTGACGCATACAAATGCAACATATAAAAACCATCACCCCAAAATTGTAAAAAAAGTTTCAAAATACTTACAGGATAGTATAATGGCCACGCTAATGTAATATTTTATAAAATAAACTAATAGTAATTTTGCTGTTCCCTTATATATGTTCTCATATCTAGCTATTTTGATGATTGCGCACATTCAGGCGGCCTATAAGGGCTCACGATAGAGTGCAAAGTTGAGAGCATTAGCCTCCTATCGCCGCGGCGCCGGAAGTTCCGCCATATTTCCTGGGCGGGAGGCTGTACATCTCTTTCAATAAGTAATGCCAGCCCTACTGGGAGGGGTTGGCCACCCTGTGCAGGCAGGGGAAAACAGAAAGTGGTTCGCTTTGTTGTTTATTTTAAAAGGCATAACAGTTTGAACGTTTTCACGTAGTAAGTGCCTTCGCTATGGTTATTAGTTTATTCACCTTAATACTATACGAAACGCTTAATAGTGATAGTTCTGTATTAACTTTATTACCTAGTGGCGATGTGACAGAAGAATGGCGTGCACGACTGCTGGAACAGCGCGCGGCTATCCTCTTTTGGTGGCGCTAGATGGCTCGCCGCTTGTAATATGTGGTGAACGTTTATATGGTGTTCCCACAAATGGCACCATCAGTCCATATCACCATAAAACCACATCATCGAATCAGAAATAGATAGGTATATAAAAACTTGTTATATTTCACGTTATATCGTAAATGTAAAAAAAATATTTTTGCTTTTGTATTATTATTTAAAGGTTAAACCAAATAGTTAGATTTTTTTGCACGTTAATTTAATTTGTTAATGTCGTTAATGCCATTATTTTAACAATAATATATTTCTACATGTATACGAGAGGCATAATATACAAGTTAAAATAAATAACCGTTAAAACATTTTACTCATAATCGATACGATTTTTTTTTTATATTACGTTCGTTCCACTTTGCTATTTGAATATAATCCCATTGACATCATAAATATGGACCAATTTTGTTGCTAAATCATATATGAAAATAAGTCTATATCTGTTCCTTACCAAAAATTGATCAACATACGTCATATTTGTTTCATAACCAAACCAACTCAAGATGATTTTATTGCTATAAAGCATAAATCGAAATACTTAATTTCTGTTCCATTATCAAAAATTCAAAACTATTTTGTTGCTAAAACCATAAATCGAAATACATCCTTCTATTCCGTTAGGTACCAAAAATTAAAGACAATTTGTTTGCTAAAACTATAAATCGAAATACGTAATTTCTGTTCCATTAAGTACCAAAAATTAAAGACAATTTTGTTGCTATAAACCATAAATCGAAATCTGTTATTTTTGTTCAAAAGGTTATTTCCTTTAACCTTCTGCATTTCAGAAATAATTTAAAAAATATTTTATTATTGTTTTAATCATTGTGGACGAGTAGGAAGGTTCATATAAAAAACGTGAGCCATACAAGATTTATGAGGAAAAATACAGATTTAATATATTCAGTAGGTTACATTTGAGGGAACGATAAAAATTAATAATAAGCTCAATCTTAGTTTGAAAATAAATGTTATAACAATTCACTTTGAAATAGAAATGTAATTGATATCGCAAATAAGACTTTAAAAAATATTTATTAATTTATTATTATTAAGAAACATATATTCAAGCGCAACTAACTTATTTATTTATTCATAGTATTTTTAAAACACAAAAATGCATTAATTGCATCTATGATAATTTGTATAGCTTCATTTCCATAAAAAAATTCACCTCAAGGGCCCTTTACACATCAACTGTTTTGTCCTACATTTGTATTTAAAATTAAAGGTTGTTAATTGAACTTATGAATATGATGATGTAAAAATATATATTTTTAAATAAAGAGTCTGATGCACTGTTCCTTATGAAAAATAGTTTCACGCTTTTGGGCCTGCCACCGCAAATGGCCTTTCACTGAACTTAGACTTCTGGCAATGGGCGGTCGGTTCTACAACCCTTCCTGCGGCTGAAACAGTGGCTGACTTGAGAGTTTGATGTCTATCATTCAAGGGATGCTGAGCTCTTGAAGATATAAAGGCGTAATGTTATGTGTCATTCTGTATATCAATCAGCACAATTAAAATTCTATTCTTTCAGGAAAAATGACCCAATGTAGTTCACGGAAAAGAGAATTTAGAAGTTTCATATAGCATCCGCGCCGTCGCATTCAGAATAGATTGTAAGATTACAATCTATTAGATATCCAGCTAAAGCATTGGCAGGTCAACATAAATAGTATTATAGTAGTCGAAATGTGACACCACAAATGCATTTATGAGTAGACTAATAGTTAACATTCGTATTATATACATTTTTTGCAATAGCGTTTTAAAATAATGTTTTTATATAATGTGTTTTCTTTAAAATTGAGTACAACTTTCAACTTTGCGGTATAAATTGTCTAAAATGAATTTTTAGCAAGGATAAAACATGAATATTAGCAATAAAAATAGTTAATATTATATTACTAATTTTATTATAATAATTTAATAAGAAAGATGAAATATAATTTTTATTCTATTTTATTATTTCTCAGCTGATGTGACATTTCAACGAAGTTGAATTTCCATCTTGCAGACAACGAAGAGAAACGACCATTTACGAACATATACGAAGTGCAGAATATACAAACCTCTTCGCAACTCCTCAACTCTATCGCTCGTTCTCGACGGCTCAAGTAAACGTCTAGCTGGCTGGGTAAATGTAAAAAGGTAACGCGCTCTACTACGTCTGATTTTATAATAATATTATTTTACACACTTTGCGCCCGCGTTACTTAAATGGAAGTTTGAACACTGAAGACAAAGCTTATGTGTTAGTTTTCCCGCAGGCTTTTGAGGTTTAAGGGGTGGACCCGTCGCCATGGTAACAGCTATCATCGCCGCCCCCTCCCCTGACCCCCTTCAGTGCCCCGGTTTCCCTGGCCGGTTAACTTGATTTGTTAGAACTTTTTGAGATGATTGTTTTCCCCTGGCTGTTAAGTTATGCAGGAGTTCCGGCATTATCACGTTCCGGGTACGAATGGGTTCCTTCACCGTGATAACACACCCCGGCCCATATTAGATAAGTGTTGGATAGTTTGACGATTAATGAGTTAAGTTTTGCAAGAACATTTTTTTAAAATAAATAACAATTTGTTTTGTTCGTAAATGGATTAACTATTAAACAACGCCGAGTTGGTTTAATGGTGCATTCTTATTTTTTAATTCAATTTTTAAACAATGCTAAATGCTTGTGATCATAAATATGATAACTTACCCTTTAGTCTCTTGCAGTGGAGATTAAATTCTCGATATCTCGGATACTGAACTGAACTGAAGCATTTTACTTGAACCTTAAACCATTCACAAATACCCATGTTCTTGAATTTTATCAGATGTCTTAAAATCCTCAAAACTGCATATTTTCATACGACGTATTATCAATAAATTTTCTTTGTCAACAAGAAAACATTTTGCGGTTGTTCGTATACATATACATATTTAACGTATCTTTATATTATACATATCCGTAAAAAAAATGCTCCCCTGTCGACGACGGAGTATCATTACGACGACAATAAATGTTTTTGAAAAAACAAACAACTACGTTAAAATATCTTCTCATTTCCAGCTTTCAGTGACTCAGACTCGTATCTGTATTCGAATCTTTCACACTTTTCTGGAATGCTTTCCCCACCACTCACACATACACCTACACTCGCGCGCACAGTGTTAACTTATGTAATAGTATCGAGTTGGCGAGTCTCCATTTTATGGAGAGCAGTTTACTAAGGCAAAGAACAGTCGAGAAGCGTTGAACCGGAAAACTGAAACGAAGATCTTGTCACGCAGGGGCGGAGCGCAAAAATAGCAAAGTGTGTAAAAATTATAATATAATTACTATTTTTTTAATGAAAGCACATTTTTGTTGTGTAGTTGCAATTTCAGAACATTTGGCATTTTTAATACAAAATAAATTGATCAGAAAAATTTACAGAAAATCACCAAAAAAATATAAGACAACAAAATATAAGTTAAAAATTTATCGACAACGTAATCGGAAAATATTGCAAAAATGGTAACATATTTCCCGGGATAGAAAATAATCCATCCAGGTAGACACCAAGTATTTTTTAATTTTTTTATTTTTATAATTGATTAATTTAATTTGTATTATTATATAAAAAATTATTTCTAATTAACTAATACACAGTTAGTTTTCATACGTTCCCCTTGCTTGTGAGTCGTAAACTTATTTAAATTATAATTAATGCACTTATTTCAAAACAACAGATTCTAGTTTTTCAGTTGTTTTTGTATTATCTACGATCATATCCCTTATATATAAGGGTACTAAAGATGAATGTAAATAACGTCAGTTTTGACACACCTTTCATCGATTCGCTTATAGAGTATCATTTGCAAGGGTGTGTAAAAACCTAAAGATAATATGTTTAGTTAAAAACAGATAAACAAAAAATATATATATTTTTTGCTTTAATTGTGAAAATTTCAATCGAAGCGTATTCACGTGAATTTATGACTGTAGATTTTTTTTATAAATAACCTATGTGTTTTTAATATAGTTTTAAATATGTTTTTGTAAATAAGAGATTCCCCTATAAGAATTTAAAAAAAATACTCGTACGTATTACTAATATTTTAATGAATTCGTTTTAAAAAAGCAACAATTAAAATCATAAATATCGTAGTATCTTCACTTTAGGGTAACAAGTTATGATGACGTTTAAAACTAATTGCAGAATTTTTAATGATTGATTACGATACGGATAATCCTGATTCTTGAAAGTAGGTGTGCCATTTTGTTCAATCTTTAATATACTGAAAGCAAAAAATAAATCTACCATGGAAACATCTAACGTACAAAAATATTGTTAACAAGTGAACAAAATACACCACAGGGTCTGAAAACCCTAATTCTTGAGAAGTCATAAAATCGAAAGCAGCGTCTGCCTTATTATCGAGGTTCCTTATTGTTTACGATTCCTTTCAGGTTTGTGAATTCTTAGAATAAAAAAATGGGTGTTTATTTTGTGTGCGTAGTAAGTAGTAGTAAGTTTTACAGAGTTTTAAAACAGCAGTATTTTTAATTTTGTTATAAAATGTGATTGAATGTAGTCATTTACTTTTAAATGTTTTTTCATACAATTATAGATTTTTGATTTTTCATATGTATTTGACTTGTTTTTAATTTTATTGGATATTAAATATTTTTTGTAATAATGAGTAACGTTTATAATGAGTAAATTTATCTGGTAAATACACATGGCAATCGTACTATTAATTCATAAAATCAATAAAACTTTAATAGCTATGTCGTACGGAGTGCTTTAAAGATAAACGTTCGTTGCACAATAAAATTTAAAAACAAATCACTAAACTATTTTTTTTTCTAATTGGTAAGGTGCCTTAATTAACGTCTAAGGTGCAGTTGTTGAATTTTTATGAAAGTCGGTAAAATTTAGATTCGTATATAAAATGTGTTCAATATTGTAATATTTTTGCAATTATTATATGACACATATTCCATATTACATTAAGTCTTCTTATTTTAAAAAGGTACGGTGATATATTCAATGATAACAGGAATGCAGAAAATAAGGTAAAATCTGACTTTCTAAATCGCGGAGTTTCAGAAATGAATAGTGGCTCCATATGTTCCAAAACTATGGAATATGTATTGTATTTCGCCCCACGATTTGTGGTTATTCTTTTTGTATAAATTATAATTTTTTGGTACACATCACGTTTAGTAGGCATCATGTATCTTTTATAAATCATATATTAAGTAAATTTAGCGATATTTTTATGTAATTATTACTAAGTATATTTAAGAAATATAATTACGCTTATTAATATCACAGTTTTATTAAAAAACATTTTTTTTACACAGCGACCTAAACCTTTCTTTAGACCTTTATTTTTATTTGACCTTAATATGCTACGGGCAGTAAGGAATTACATAACCTTGATTCAGATCTTGAATAGATAACTATTTATTATGATTTAATACCCTGTTAGAACTAGTCACTTTTCTGTATTATTGTACCTGTCTAAGCGTAGCCTGAGAAGAAGAACAATCTTATTGTTTTCTAGGTAAGTTTATATAACTCCAAAACCACACATGGAAAAATAAAACACTTGTTTTTTTATTCTAATCATTTAATTTACACTTGAGACGCGTTTCACCTCATAAGGGCATTATCAATCTAACAATTTAACTCAATAACTGCCATATATAATTATGTATAATAGAGGACTGCTATAAAATATATAAATTGTATAGCTGTCTCCCATTATAGTTATAAATACAAGTTGTTGAGTTAAATTGTTAGATTGATAATGCCTTTACAAGGCGAAATGCGTCTCAAGTAAATTAATTGAGGAGAAGCGAAAAGAAAACAGTGTTTTATTTTTCCATATGTGAAGATAAACAAAATACAGTTTAAATAAATTAATTAGACTAATAAATTAAATATAAATAGAACAATCTAGCAACTGCGGTTTAGATTATAGAAAATATTTATAACACAGTACAGTAAGTAGCAGTAAAATATAAATATATTAAATTTAATTTGCTATTTGTGTACGGAGGCGGGCATGCAACGAAGGATTGCCAACCCCATGAAGTCGTGGCATCGACCAAATAAACATTTACGATGGCAAGAGCATTGAAGCTGAATTTTTCTTGCATCCTCCCTTCTCGAGGAATTTTCTACTCCCAATTTTCAATATTCATTATTTAAGTGTGTAAAATATTAACACCCTTCATGAATTTTTATAATATTAGACAGCGAAGAAAGAACATCGTACGTATATTTCACATAATAATTCTCGCGCATATTATCAGTTCCTTTGGAATTTAATAGATTCAGGGATATCATATCCTACACAGACTTTATACATATTTTTTTCAGTCTTTATTCTAAAAGCATCTGCTTTAGGAGAACGTTGATTAAGACTAATTACAGAACTATTTTCTAGTTAAATTATAAGTACAAAAATTAAAAGGTAACAAAAAACCCACTGAAGAGTTACTGAAGATTATCGCGTATAAGCGAGTGTAAATTATTTTTTATTATATATTTATAAGTTGGGCTAATCGGTATAGATCGAGTAGACTTCAGAATATTCATTCTCATCTTGTACACCTGTCTGACAATCATTTCATTGGTCACTCCATATGCCCAAGTCACTTAGTATACATAATATATACATAGGTATTGTTGCGTATAATCATAGATGGCGGAAGAATTCAGATATGGAAGGAATTTGGCACTCACCACGATCCGGTTCTGCAGATACCTCCAAATGTGGTCTGTATTTTTAATTCACTATTTAGTCTTAGGTTCCTTTAGACGAGGACGAGTTCCGACACTCTATAGACGTGAAGTCTCAAATGTATAATATTGTAATTCTTTCGATTCACGTATAACCGCACCGGTTCAAGGTCGCCAATCGACTAATCGGCGACGTGCTGAGAATGGGGGGGGAAGGCGCAGTGCATTATTTTATTTCAAAATAAATTTGTATGCAAATAAATATGTCTCAAACAAGTATGTTATTTTGTTCACATCTTCTTTTTAACGACCGCATTTCAACTTTTCAATTTTAATTAATCGCAATATTTCTTAAATTCCCTATTTTTAAAGTCATATTGTTCACCATTTTTTTCTGTCTACCAAAATACTCAGCTGCTAATGACTCACGCACAAAGTGATGTATGAAAATTAAAAATTGATTCTCTTTTTCAAAATCATCACATCAACCCAACAATCTGTCTATCTCCATGCAATATACTTCGTGAGCTAAGTTGCACGGATGAAAAAAAAAACCACTTAAGTTCGCAACTCGGTTTTCTCTATGCATGACACGGGGTCATGTCTCTCGCGAGGTATCGTACCACCGCCCTTATCGCCCGGACTCCCCGCCAGCACGGCCAATATACCGATATTCAGCGTAAGAGGCTGTGAAATATCAGAATATATCGCCGTCATAAAGTACCTCCTCTCTCCGCGGCTCCTCGGGTGGAGTGCGGGGTGGAGTGGTGCGGGATGGAACGGTGTGGGGTGGAGTGGTGTGTGGTGGGGGAGGAAGGAGAGGTGGTGAAGAAAATAACAGCCACGTTTATAGATATGGGACGGCAGTAAATATCCGAGATGAAATGTACGAAACCACCAAAGTTTGATGAAAGTTGGAAAGAGGAAAATCACGGATATGGCCGGCGAACACAAATCGATAATTTAGCAGCCTCCGAAAAAGCTATGTTAGCTATTTATTTAATATCCTGAGCCACTTTATTACTAACAATTTTTGGAGATATTATGCCTTAAATATATTAACCCCGGGTTTACTCAAAACGTGTTTATTTACATCCATACGTTATATCTAACCATCAATCTAAAATATTATCTAACTCACGATCATGCCGTCTTCTAATACTGAATATAGCTTGAAATGATCGTGTCAGGTGCATTCAACACTCACTTCATTTATTATATTTTCTTTATCATGTTCTCCTCACTCATATGTTCTTTTAATTCTATCGACTATACTTTAAACAGATTTCGACTCGCTCAAGTATATTCACTCTATCCAATATGAACTAGAGTCTAGTGAGTAGAATGTACGATGTATGTAAGGAAAGCGACCGTATTATGAATGTTAACAAGTCTAAAGTGATGGTATTCGAGAAGAAGGAAAGCAAGACACCGTGCTAAATACTTGGAGGTAATGAATTGTTGGAAAAGTCGATGAGTTTGTGGATTTGGGAAGTATGTTTGATAGAAAAATGATATCGAAAGGAGAGTGATTGCAGGAAATAAAGTGAACAGCGCTTTGAATGGAATTATATCTAACGGGAATTTGTTAACCGAGGCAAGACTAGTGGTGTACAATGGAGTCCTGGTACCGACACTCATGTATGGAAGTGAGACCTGGAGTTGGCAGAAGAGGAACGAAAGTATACTGAATGCAGTGGAAATAAGATCACTTAGGCGTATATTTGGCAAATCTATTTATGACAGAGGAAAAAATGAAGAAATAAGGAAATAATGTAAAGCTGACGTTAGTATAGTGAGTACAATTAAGAAAGGATAACTTTAATGGTTTGGTCATATGGAACGTATGAATGGGGAGAGAATGATAAGAAAGATATATGATGCAAGTGTTGATGGCATCAGAAATAGAAGACGTCCGTAGAAGACTTGGCACGATCAGATAAACCAGATAATAGAGGATGGTTCTACTAAAAGCCTCAACAATCGGCGAGCTTGTATGAAAAGATGTATGAATGTGGATGAGGCGAAAGTTGTATGTCAGGATATAGGAGTGTGGCTCTCTATCCTCTCTGTCTACCCCCGCGAAGAAACGGCGTGATGGTAAATAAGTATATGATTTTCCATATATATATACGCCCAAGAGACTGCATTTCCACCGCATTATCAACCTTTTTCTTAAATACTAATTTAATGTATTAATTATAAATATATACATATAAAATCAATTTTGTCGAAAAATATTGTTTTTGCACTACCGGGATTCGAACCTGGATCTCTATTTCCAAGCCGGGGAAGTACACTACCAATTGTGTTATAACGCCAGTATTTTTCATGACAAATTTTCCAACCTAAATGTTACACTTTTTTCAAATTAATACATCTGTCGTTCCATTATTTGAAAGCCATCTGCATTGTTTTTACGGAATTTCAAATACCTTTGAGTAAATCGACTGCAGACGCCAGAATTATCAATTCATTTTTATTAAATTTTGGACACATTGATACAACTTATATTATTAAGGAGAACACATTCTTATTGTAAAGTTGTAATTATTCAGAATATATATGAAGTTGTAATTGTAATTGTTCTGAATAATTACAACTTCACAATAAGAATGTGTTGTCCATAATAACCTTTTTCTTCTTTAGCCAGTTCCATGATTCATTTACATACATTAGTGTTTGCACCAGACACGCTGTCTTTTTCTTGATAATAAATTAATATTGACGATAGCGTTCAGATCAGTAATTTTAGTGAACATATTCCCAAATGCTCAAACTCATTCGATTATTCTAAGTATTAAGTTTATTTTTATTTTTATTATATTTTTTTAATATCAAAACAAGATAAACAGTTCGAAAAGACAGAGATCTCTCGAGTTTAAGAATTAAGAATTCTATACAAGAAACACGTGTTTCTAATCATCTATTCTTCAAGTACCAACTTTAAACAACGATAGTTCAATCTTGGATGAAACCGCGGAAGTTTCGGAGAATTACCCAGTTTTATAAATCCCAATCAATATTCTTCTTTTTTTTAGACCTCATGGGACTCGAAAGTTTCGACATTTTGACATCGCCATTTTGGTCGTCTATTAAGCGTTTGTCTTGTTTGACAGCAGTTTTAAGTAGGTTTGTTTTGACATTATTCGCCCATCCACGTTTTTGTCTTCCTCTCGGTCTTGATAGTTTGTTTTATAAAAAAAGGCTTTGTCCACGTTACGGGACTCTAACCTCTCTATACGATCCGCCCACTTCTTTTGCTATCCTTAGCGTCACTCCGTTCTCTTTGGAAGGTAAATCTTCGACAAGACTTTATTTTCGAAGACCTGTTACCTGCCTAGATGAGATAATATGCTTCACACCCACATATACAGCGTTGTACAATTTTAATCTTTACATTATTTGACATCAATCTCGATGACGGCAATTTCCATAAAACAAAGTTACAAGTGTTTCTTATTTTATCCCACTATTTAGGTCTTGTTGTATCTACAGGTATAATTGTTTTTTGTCACAATCGTTCCCAGATATTTAAACTGTTCAACAGATTTAAAATCAATCAATCTACATAAAATATACCACAGAATTCATTGTGAACATCTAGAAATTCTATTCAAATTGTATAAACACGTTTATAGTATATTAAAATATCCGTAATAATAATGAAGTTGCGATTAAATTACATATAAATTGATGTATAACAATTATATAAATTTTGCATTCGTTAAGCCATAATTTGTCAATGTAAAGAGAGGTCACACTGAAAATATTAAAATCATACGAGTTTCATGAAACCTTGTCCAATTATTGCAACATGGGGACAGCTTAACGATTAATAAAATCCCGCCTTTTCCGCCAGCGACGCAGCCATCGTAAATACGTGCGACAGAAGATCGCCGGAACGAGCAGACCTGTAAATTATTTGAACAATTACTCGACAACAATTAAACGAAGGAGGTGATCCCACTCACACCTGCTGATCGACCGAAATTAAAACACAGTCCTACAATGCTCCCTAAACTGGTTTGATATCTCCCTCCGCGGCCATTTGCATATAAAGCTGTTGAGAGTGTTGCCATTCCGTCGTAAAGTACGATCCGCACGGCGCTGACCCGAGGTACATTAGCCTGTAAAATAAATATCCCGAGTAAATACTTCAAATCGTGACGAATACAAAGGATTTGAATGCGACGCATTGTATTATCACTTTCTAAGAGTACTCTTCTGTTAGTCAAATAAATGGTTTTGTTGGAGAAAGTATATTATTTGATGCAGGCAAGTACCTACCCAGAGCCGCTAACAATGTCCCGCCATAAATATCTCCTAACTGCTCCCGCTGCCTGCTGTTTTGGGAGTGCCATTTTATGTCCGAATCGCAAATGATCACGGCCCTAATTTAACATTATCATTTTAATTATTCGTGGGGTGACAAATTATTTTCTACTTTAATGATAACGTTTTAAAGTGATTTTCTTTTATGTAACATCATAATCACGACCGAGTTGGATTGATTCGTCAACGAAATTTCGTAACTGTTTAATTTTTATTTTTATTATTGAAGAAATAATATTATATTTCATCTCTTTCGATATTCTTTTACTTGTACATTGTATCATGATTTTTTATCGAAAGCTTATTATTTTTATTAAACCATCATAGCCGAAATTATCTCTTATGAAGTCGAAAAGAGGAAATAGATGAATCTAGGAATGCAGCAATGGAAGCATATTGGCTACTTCAATCGGTCACAAAACAAAATTATCAACTTTTAGGTATTATACTGAATACTATTCCTATTTCAATGCGACACCAAGTCTCGGGACAAAGTTTAAATGGTTGCAAAGCATGTTTTTTGGGAAATATATTTATTTGTGTAAATATATATTTATTCTTGAACGAAAATAATGCACTGTGCCTTCCCTCCTCCCTTTCCATTCCTTTCCCGGCCTCGCCACCGAACCAGTCAATTGGCGACCTTGAACCAGTGCAGTTATACTGAATCGAAATAATTTACAATATTATATATTTGAGACTTCGCGTCTATACAGTGTGGGAACTCATCGTCGCCTAAAAGAACCTAAGACGAAATAGTGAATTAAAATACAGTCCACATTTTAGAGATGTCTGTGGACTCTGGATTATGGTGAGTACCTATTCCTTCCGTATCCTGAATTCTTCCGGCATTTATGCTTGTACGCAACACATGTGAAAGAAAATATTAGGTACCTTTTTGTCTACCTAGAGCTGCTATCTTGATTGTTATATTTTTGAGCTCTTCAAATGTGGAGAAAAGCAAAAGAAGCGCCACCATCAGGATTCAGTCAACCATGGGAAACATGAAAAACTCTTCAAATTACAGGATTCGCACAGAAAGAAGAAGTGTTAATGTAGAGTTGTACAGAATACGAACCATCTTCAGGTGTGCCAATTGTAGCCAGTCCAGTGCACCGAGAGTACATAATGAGTGGGGCGATACTAACTGATGGGGCGAGAACGCTCGCAAACTATTGAATCGTGGAATGTATGTAAAAGGTGGACCGACTTAAATAAAGAAAGAAGAAGACACAATATATTTTAACTATAAGAGAAAATCTATAAGCTTGAGCACTCATTGAAGAGCATATCATGTGTGACTATATCAACATTCGTTACAGACCTCCAAGGTTGACAACATTATCAATGAAGAAGAACTAATATGTATGAATTATTCAAAAAAATCTGCAATGAGAAATATCATCGCTAACGTCTCATCAAGCAGGGGAAGACAGAAGGCATCAGAAGCGTAGACAGAAATAAATTATATTGGCTGCTTAACCTCAAAAAATGGTTCAATATCTGAAATGTTGGTGATCGTACACATATTGCATAAATCAGCATACTGCAACATGGTCATCAATCTTAGATAAAATAAGAAATAGATAAAATTTTACAAAACACTGCTATTTGACTACATAAACTAGCATTTTATTAGCCTGATGCGAAAATTTAAAACTGCCCATTTATGTTTTATCGACGACACCGGGCACTCTTAACCAAAATCAGTATTATGTAAATTTGGTTCCTTGTTAGCATCCGAGACACCTCCGATCATTCATATATTGTTAACACGGCGATTTGTGGAAATGCCGTAAAAACTTTTATACTTTGTATTTATGATACATTATAATGTTTGTTTCAAGGTAATATCGTAACTCTGGTCCATTCATGCTGAGTTTAATACGGAGCCTGTTAAAATATTTGATAAAATATTGTTGCAATATATTGGGGCTAGGCATTGATTTAATATGGAGGAGGAACAGTTTTAACATAGATAAGATTTACCCCAGAATGTTAATAATAGAACGTTATATTTATAATTTAGGAACATTTAATACGCGGTTCGCGAGTGGCCTGTATAATATAAATACATTGTAGCGGATATTTAGCATTTTTGCAGACACAAATAAGAAATGATTTAAGAAAACATATTTTATGCAGGGATTGTGATTGATTTCTTTTTCCCAATTTTTGTCAAAATATGTATGGACGTATTTTAAATGTAATTTGTCTTATTAATATAGGTATACAAATTAAATTAATGAACTAGATTTTTTCTGTACATCTTTGTAGAGGGTTTATTTAATTTGTATTAAAAATATCACAAAAATATGTTCTGAAATTGCAACTGAATTGAAACAGAAATGTGTTTACTTATTAATATAATATGCTTACGTACCTAGCCTATTTTGATAGTAACAATAATTTTAAAGATGTTATTGTTATCTAGATACTCAAAAATAGACAAATGACATATACCTTTATAAATCTAGATACGTCATGTTCAGCGGCATATAATCCACACATTAAAAAAATGTATTTTTTTACTCTAACTGGAATTGATGAAAGATAATTGATATATTTTTTCCTTCTTTGAGATTGAAAATAAAATGTTTAAAAATGATTTACGCATAATCAGAATCCAATGATAGATCCATTCTTGTGAAATTGGTGTGTGGGATAAACATTGGTAAATATAATAATATTAATCATTTTCTACTAACTTTTATTCTTTTTTTTAATTTATCAAACATTGTACTACGATGATTCATAATTGCAATTATTACATAATAAATAAATATTTATATTTTGATATAAATATTTATTTATGATGTGTGAATTACTATAAAACGCTAACCATTAATAATATTTTTTATTCCTATTAAATGTTTTTATTCGGTCCTCAGTATTATTAGAATACAAAAATGACTCAGTAAGTTATGGGTTAAGATTGTAAATTTAAAAAAGTGTCTTAAATATTATTAACGGTACCAAAGAACTAGGGGAGAAAATAAAAATGGCGTAAAGCGTGAATGCAGGTTTATGTTAACGTCACGCCTCATGAACGTAACCATTTAAATCTTAGCAATAGAGTGGTTACACTTAATATAATATAATTTAAAACGTATATAAATTTAATTAAGATGTATCATGACATTGTACTTTAAAGTTGTAAATAATATGTAATCCATTAAAATGTAATATTATTTTTTAAAAAATGAGAAATATATCGTTACATTATTTGTTGACACCCTCGGGCAATGCCGTTACGTGTATATTACATTATTTTTCTTCTTCTTCTTCTTCTTCTTCTTGCACTATATCCGTTCAACAAACGTTGACAAACATCACTTTGTTTACAGCATCCCGGAAAAGCTCTACAGCAGACTGGCGAAACCATTGTCTTAGGTTTTTCAGCCACGATGTTCTCTTTCTTACATGGCCCCGAATTTCAGTAATCTGTTCTTGCATTATGAGGTACAAGATCCCATACTTCTCCGAATATCTCATTATATGTCTGAAATATTGAAGTTTTCGGATTATTATTGTTTTAAATATGAACTCCTTTTCTTTATTCATCCGAACCATAACATCTTCATTCATAACTCTATCCATCCAGCTTATTTTGAGCATTCTTCTGTAGATCCATATCTCAAATGCTTCAAGTCTGACCATTCGTAATTCGTAACATTACATTACTTGTGTCAATTTTGTTTCTAAAATGTTTCGGTATACTTCGACATATTTTATAACTTTTTATTATTTTATTTTTTCAACAAGATCCTTACCTTAATATCTCGGTAGCAACCAACATATTTTTTTCTGTCTATTTTTCTAGTCGATTAATTTTTAATAATTTAAATTAAAGATATAGATTTACGAAATTAATTGATTATGATAAATATAACATTCGTCATCCAAAGATCTAAAAAAACATATTTTTGATTCATCATTTAATTTTTAAGATATTAAAGATGAAAAAACTATTTAAAAAAAAATTGATTATCAATTTTTTAAATTTTAATAATGTTATAAATGGTCGATATTAATAATAAAATATCAGTACATATTAACAATCTAACCCGACCTGATCAATTCTATATATTACTGTAATTTTATTACATTTCAAATCTCCTGCCGGCCATTTAGAAAAAAAAGTGTTATTTAGCCAAGACACAAACCACAATATTTAGTGAAATCCCCAGTCTATCGCCAAACATCAGAGTTGTGTGCTACGGTGCATTACATATTTAAATCAATATTAATATTAAAAAATAGTACAAAAATACTGGAAAAGCTGGTTCCTGCAAGTCAAAATTTATTGTAAAATTGATAAGTACGTACGATATTTATTTTTAATTTTCTTGTTTAAATGTTGCCAAATTGTAAAAAGCTGAATGTTAATTTTAAAAAAAACTACCTGACAGAAAAATTAATTATAAAAATGATTTTATTTAGTAAAATAAAATTAATAAACATTTGAATTTTATATGTAGTGTAGCAGCAGGTAGTGGCTGGTAGGTTTGCAAACATTAAGAAGTTCACTTATATATTTTGCTGAATGTTGTTGCAAACTATGTATTTAAATATCATTTTACCAATGGCTGACTACAGCTTATTATAATTAGTGAGCTGAACTGATTTCCAGACGAGCCGCAAATGATTATCTAATTGAGATATGAAGCAGAAATAAACAATGGAATTGCGTGCGCCACTACCAGTTTCAGTGTACATTTGTAACAAATTAGCCCCAATTCTCCGTTCATGTCGAAATGGAAAGAATTCAGTCTGAGCAAAAAATATACGCGAGTACCGCAGAAAGTTAAAGCACGAGGTGGGTCTGCCGGGCCTGGCCGGGCAGGTGGCGGCTCATAAACTCCTCGCAATGTTAAATGCTCAACTGTCAGACGGTCTTCAATAATTTGATCGGACGATAAACGGAAACATCATTATTATTTGTTCATGATTAATGTCCCGGGTATTTAAATTCAATATTTATGAAACGTAAATTCATTAAAAGTGTATTCGGAAGTTTCCCGATATTAAACATTGTAAGCCCAGTTAACTTGTAGTCTGCATTGATCAATTATAAGTTTGCTGATAATACTTCCCGAGAAGTCATTTTAACAGGATTATTATATTCCTGTTTTGTTTTGAGTTAAAGAAGCCCTAAACATAAAACCGAATATTTGTTGAATACCATATCGTGAAATGAATAGACACAGTACTTAATTCTAACTTAATGGCATGTTTGTGGTTTAGTCATTATTATGCTCGCCTAGTGATCTGGTGGTCGGAGGTGCGAGTCTGGTTCCAGGAGGCCATTAAGTTAGTCTTATTTAACTTCCAGTGTTGGTATCGGGACTCCATTATGCCCTATTAGTTTTGCATCGGTTGATAAGTTTCCATTAGAAATTACTGCATTCAAAATCCCATTCAGTTCTTAATTCAGTCACTTTATTAAATCATCCTTTCGATGTCTATTTCAGCTTTTTTTGTTCTAATCAAACTTATCATATTTAATGTGGAAAATTCGTTTTTATATTTTGTTTGAACCTTAATGGTGTAAATTTGAGACATACAGAAAAGTCCGTACAATATATTAATTTTAATAAATAACTAATTTAATCATGCTGAATACTTTAACACCATTACTTTAACTATACTAACTAATCCATAAAATAAATTCTAAAATAATATGATTTTATTATAATGTTTATAAATTGAAGGTTGAAAATTGAATGCAGAAAGCAGCTAGTTCATAATTTAAAAAAAAGAGATATGGTTGTTATCGGCCATTTTTCTTATTTCATACAAAATCCATAATAATTGCCTTCTGAAAATTTTGTTGATCGCTCTAACCCCATTTTCAAATTTAAAACACCAAAATCTTTAAAATCTATTTTTAAATCCTCTAAATATATATTATTTATCATTTTAAAGATAAAGATTATTCAAGTTGTACAGTTTTGATTATTCACACTTTTCAAGTTTCAAGTTATCTTAGATTGAGTTTCCTGTGGTTGGTTGCGCCCGGCAAAATTCTTTCAATTACATTCATCATTTTTGATATCTTCATTTTATTCTTCAATCAATTCATTATAGTCACGTCAACTAAAAGATTAAATATTTTTAATAAGTAACTACTTACCACAGACCAATAAATAAATAGACATGAAATAAAGTGTACACATAATTTGCGGAAACATAAATCTGATTTAATTAACAGTAAAAGTATTTACTCTTCGAAAATTAAATCTTTGGCGTATTATTTTTTACATTAATGCATATTATATTGTCAGCGTTTAAATGTTTGTTCCAATCGAGTCATATATTTAAAAAAAGTTGCGGAGCTACTTGATTGCGTAAGCGGTATCAAAATTATCACGCGGGTGGTGCTTAGCGACGAATGTTAAATAAATTAAAAAAAAAATTATATTAAATTATTTTCAATCTGTATATGCGATTATGCAAGTTTCGTGTCACCTATATATAAACATTTCTACAAGGTACATGGAATGTATGAGAGAAAAATAAAGTTTTAATCTATGTAGGTAAAAATATCCCCACAACACGATTATTTGGTATATTTCTAGGGACATGATTAATGTTCGGGCCATCCAGTTATCCCCATCGCACAATAAAATGATTGGTTTTTGTTTGGGGTGAGTTGGCGGAATCGGTTCACACGGATGCGGACGCAATTCTCTGAGGATTTGTGGAAATTCTGTTAGAACTAATGTTCACATGCTGTGCCAAAACAGAATTCGATTATTACAAATACACACATGTAAACTCTTATGACTGCATCGAAGATTGATAAAATAATTGTAAAATCATACGGAAAGGGTTCAAAATATTTTATAATAATTAAGTATTACAGTACATATCCATTTGCAATATGGGTTTATCCATTTTCGTTTACTTATAATTCTTTATACATTATCAATAGAATATCTATCAATATTAATAATAATCACTTAGGCGTATATGTGGCAAATCTGTTTATGACAGTAAAGAATGAAGAAATAAGGAAAGAATATAAAGCTGATGTTAGTATAGTGAGTAAGGTTAAAAGATAATCACTTTGGTGGTTTAGTCATATGGAACGGATGGATGAGGAGAGAATGGTAAGAAAGATATATGACGCAAGTGTTGTTGGCACCAGAAATAGAGGACGTCCGCTGAAGACTTGGCATAACTAAGTTAACCAGATAATGGAGGATGGTTCTGTTAAAAGCCTCAACAATCGGCGAGCTTGTATGAGAAGATGTATGAATGCGAATGAGGCGAGAATAGTGTGTCAGGACAGAGGTGTGTGGCACTCTATCTTCTCTGTCTACCCCCGTGGGGAAACGGCGTGATGGTAAGTAAGTATAATAATCACTCAAATAAATAATCTTAATCTAGTAAGATAACATCTTTATTAATTTCTCTCTCAGTGCATAAATTATAAAATAAATATCAGATATCTCGTAGATACGAAGCTATTTTTATTATATTTAATGGAAAATATATAGAAATATGGGGTAATTACAGGGCTTACGACCTCGGCTGGCTTAAGTGATCAATTTATATATTTAACGTTCACCAATTCTCACCCCTCAATCTCCATATTTAAAAATTTTTTGGAAGTTATATATATGTAAGTATATATGTAGTTAAAAATCCAGTAATTGTGTGTTCTTGGACATTATTAAATATTGCATAAATTATAACACCGACATTTAAAAGTGCTTAAAAGATTTTTGCACACACAGTGATCCTAAAATTAATGGATACAACTAACAAAAAAAAAAATATTACTAAAAATAAAACTTTACCCATGGCACACAACATCTAAGTATTTCAATTCAATGTAACCGAGAATAGTAGATTCACCGTAATTCGCAACACTTAGAGTGCACGCGCCGGTAAAATTGATCATTCATTGACAGATTATTGAAACAAATGTTGAGGGACACTTCACCCCCGTCCCGAGCGTCCACTTGGGTGGGGGGGTGCACTTGGGCTCGACGAACCTGCCCGGAGTGGCGGAGGCGGAGGTGGAGATTGAATGTTGAACAAACCACCCCATCCAGACTACGACGTATACGTTCATCATATCTTCATTTTTCATTTCTCAGTAGATCGGTAGGCTTTAAAATTTGATTGTAAATTTGTTTGAGTAGTCATGTCCACATGTTCAACAAACGAACGATGTGAGAGAGAATGGGAATGAGAGAATATACGATTCGAGTGTTGATCATGAATAGTAGACGTCCGCAAAAGACCTGGCGTGACCAGGTAAATAAAATTGAATGCTGTTCCTATATATCAATAATTGATGATCGTATTTGAGAAGATATATGCGGATAAGACATGTCAAGACATAGTTCGATATATAAGAGTAGATAGGAAACGAACTGTCTACTATTATGGACTATTATCGACTTCTGGGCATCCCTATTTACTGCTTCATTTACAGGGTATCGGTTTTAAAATATCACTGCTAATCGTCTACTGAGGTATTTGAGGAGTCAAAATATTTCTGAAATTGTGTGTGTTGGACTATAATAATAATATTGGATAATTTGTATAGCGCCGTTTTCGTAAAAATTTTCCTCTGAAGGACGTTTTACACATAAACTGTTTATAGTTACATTATTTTTGTTTTAAAAATTAAAAATTGACATTTTTACTTATGCGAGTGATTTTTTGAAAAGGTGCGTTTTTAGTTTCTTCTTAAATAAAATTTCTGATACACTGTTTCTTATAACGGAGGGCAAAGAGTTTCACGCTTTTGGGTCTGCCACCGCAAATGCCCATTCACTAAATTTAGACTTCTGGAAATTGTTGGCTGGTTCTGCAACCCTTCCTGCAGCTATAGTAGAGGCTAACCTGAGAGTTTGACGTCTACCATTCAAATTGTCTGGGATACAAAGCTCTTGAAGATACAGAGGCGCCATTTTATGTGTCGCCTTGTATTAAAATTAATTAATTAATTACTTAAATTCAACTCTTTCAGGGAATCGAAGCCAATGTAGCTGATATAAAAGGGATGTTATATGAAAGAATTTGGAAACTCCATATATTATCCATGCTGTCGTATTTAGAATGGATTGTAATCTACTCAGCTGATACATCGGCAGGCCAGCATAGATGATGTTACAATAGTCTACACGTGACACCACAAATGCATTTATAAGTAAACGGGCTGCTTCAAGAGGAAGATGTATCCGAATACTTTTAATCTGTCTCAGTTGATAAACCATCCACTGACAGTTTTGCATACTATGCTGCATACTATAAAAATATTTTTAAAGTAAACTCTTAAATATGACAGCCATGTTATTTAGAGGTGCACCACGTCTGTAGAGAGTGATTTAATAATATTTTTAGTTTCCACAAATATATTAAAAAACAAGGTGTCCCAAAAGCCTTTTTCATAATAAAAATTCTGTAATAAAATAATGGATGAGTTTAACATAAAAATGTTTATTTTACATTTAAGTACATTCCCTGGAAATTTATTGCTTAAAAATTATGTTTCCTAAATGTGATCCGTTTTTTTGCTGGCATTCTTTGAAACGGGAGGTAAAATTTTAGAGAACGGCTCGGTACGTATTCTCCGTGATTACTACCATTTCTTCTCCGATATTTTCTTTTAATTATTTCAGAGAGGGAGAATTGTTACTGTATACCTTTGATTTTAGGTAGCCCCATAAGAAAAAAATCATTTGTGTCAAGTCGGGGCTACGTGGAGGCCAGTTTATGTCACCTCGTCGGGATATCAATTTTTCAGGGAAGATTTCAAGAACAACTGGTAAGGATACGCGTAGCGACTGAATACCTAAGGATGCGGCTAGCGTTTGGCATACCCCCCGCCTCTCTCTCGTTCATTGCGTTGATGTAGTAAATGAACCAAAATGAAAAATACTTGGGACACACTGTATTTCAAATGACACTCAATGTAGAAATGCGGTCATTCAGAAATATGTGTGGAAAATATAGGTATATATGATAGAATTAGATTAACAGATAAGTAGCGAATGTAGATCTGTTCGTAGCACAGTCCGTAGAGTTAATAAAGGATTTCCAATACAGTTTGGGCATATAGAACGCACGAGTGATGAGAGTATGGTAAAGAAAATATTCGAGGTAAGTGAAGGCAATAGGAACATAAAATGTTAATAGGCATAATCAGATAAACCAGTATCAACAATCGACAATTTCTGCCTATCCTAGCGGATAAACAACTTGATGGTAAGTTCATTGAAAATAAATTTATATATTTAATGTAGGTACGTACAAGATGAATTCTATGACTATTTTGACAAATTTTTTGTTCAGCCTAATAAAGTAATCCTATTTTCACATATGGATATAGATGTTTGATGCCGGGCACATAACCATCGAATAATGGATCACGAGGCATTTTTGCAACCACTTGCTACAAAGCCGATGCACTTGATTGTATTATAAATAATATTAAAAAGAAGAACATTAAGGGAACACATTCAATTATTCAGAACATAGTTCTGTGATATTTGTATTAAATATAAATTAAATGTATTAATTAGAAAGACATACAATTCTAGCCTCGTCAACTTTAATACATCTTCTGAATCATGCTCATCGAAATGAGGCTTCTAACAGAACCAACTTCCAGGATTTGGGTGACCTAGATACGCCAAGTTTACTGCGGACATCCCGTATTTACGGTATCATCGACACACTCGTGTATCGTTCTTACCGTGTCTTCTTTATTTATTCGTTCCGCATGACCAAACCATGTGAGCAACCCTTTCGTAAACCTATTCACTATGTTTATATTATCTTTACGTTCTCTCATAATTTGTTGATACATTTCATTTGAAATAAAAAAAAATTAACTGCTTAATTTATGGACCAGTTAATGTATGGACAAGTCGTCATAAAAATGAGTTTAACTTCATGTTCCAAGAATCCGATATCGGAAGGTTTTACAAAATTTTACGACTCAGGTGGGCTGGACGTAATAAGCGATGATGAACTATATGTTAAGGGGTTAAACCACCCCGGGAGTCTGAAAATTTGTGATTTTTAACAAGGAGTTATTTAATTAATTTTATTATCACTTATTAATATATATATTTATCTATTATTTTATTTTTAAAAAATTGGAAAAAAAAGGCCGAATCATGTCCATTCCCTTAGAGCTACTCCGCGGTTGCGTGCATGACTAGCCTGGAATTTTGTCCAATGCACATTTATTTAAAACAGAAACAACTAGATCATATTTATATTTATTTTAAAATAAAATATCTATAATATAGCATATCAGAATTTAAAAAAATGTTTTTTGTAAAATTAGGAAATGTTTAAAAAAATTTTTTTTGTAAAAAATATTTTTAAACGATTGTTATTAACAAATGGTTTATTGAATTACAAATTTCGTATGTTACATTGTAGATAATATTATTTAAAATATTTGTATAAAATTTTAAGTTAATCAAAAGTAAATTGTCGCTGCAATATTGCAGGCCAGTCCGAGAAATATAGTTTCGACAAAAACGCGATAGAATAAAAAAACGTGACTGCGGAAGGCACGTGACTGAACACCTGTCGTACCGTCTTTGATCCTTCATATTCAATTTTTGTAATTTTTTCCAAGCAAATATGCTTACATTGAAGTAAACATATTGAACTTTTGAAAAATGCAATTTTTTTTTTTTTTTAATTTCTGGGTGGTGTAATCTTTACCCTAAGCCACTTAACCTGGGAGTTGGAAAAGTCTCAGGTATTTTGAACATTGGAATTGGATAAGATTGGAAATCAACCTCCGGGGATCCATCGGACGAGAGCGAAGAGACGCGGAAAATGTTTGGATCACATCCTTCGGCATTCACATTCGTAACCGCAGTGATAGAAGGAAGAAGAAGAGAACGGTTGAGTAAAATATTTATTTATGGACCATAACAGATGCTAACATCTAATTAACCAACTTACCACCACGCTGTTTCCCTGCAGAGGTTGGCAGAAAATTAAACTCCACATTCTTCTGTTCTGGCACACCACTCTTGCCTCGTCCACTTTTGCTCTTCGGTTGTTGAAGTTTTTAACAGAGCCGTTTTTCAGTATTTGGTTTACCTGGTCATGCCATTTCCTTTGCGAACGCCTTCCATTATTTATGTCTTCAACACTCACCAGAAACTACTGAGAAGTAAAATACCTGGCACAGAATTGAGATCAATTGAAAGAACTACAGCGACAATGAGCCAGGACCTACTCAGATCTTTCATGCAAACGATGATGACTTTGGTAAATATTTTTGAAAATTTATTGCATAATTGTATACATGCTAATCTAATAACATCTCAAAAATTTGATTAATGCTAATAGTATTTTAAAGTTAGCCCTTGACTAAAGAAACCGATACATAATTTGTAAAGTAAACAGAGGCCACACATAATAAAATCACCAAACATAGTTCCGACAGCTATAAAATAATAATTGGACATCATGGTCCATTCGAATTGAGCAGTCAAGTGTTAAACATTCACAGGGTGACATATCGGTGTGATTGTAATTGCATGTTTGTGGGAGGCCGTTACCAATATTCTGGTGCGGCAGGAGACCAACAAAGAGAGGGTCGTAAATCCACGCTCGGGAAAAAATTCATAAGGGGGAGGAATGCTACAATACCTAATGACCTAAACATCTGTTAACTAACAACCATTTATTAATATTATGTTGTATTTTACCATTTTAGTTTCTTGGACTCGGTCTTCTAATCATGTTGGAGTTTGATCTCTGGCATACATTCCAAGTGATTATTAATTTATATTTCTTCCAGCAACACGCCTTAAGTACGCAATAATTATTTTCGCGCACATTGTAGGGAGCCATTCTTTTGTATACAATCCTGATACGACCGATTGCTATTTATGGATGTAAGATTGGTGTCTCACTTAAGCGTAAGAAAGCAAATGTGTGTCGATATTAAAGTCCGGTCCAATACACGATAATCTAATCAGAGAATGAAGGATGATAAAGAACTTGGTGTTTCAGGAATGGTGTGACTTGACGACCTCCTTGACTAGACGGCTGCCAACTATTTTCTGTGGAGATACTTGAAAGTAAAAGACTATGCCAATAAGTCAAAAACAATTTTGATGCTACAGAATAATATTCGAAATGAAATTGCTGAAATAATACGCGAAGTGTACGAGAATGTTGTGAAAAATATGGTTAAATGATCACGCATTTATGCCGCTACCAAAAACCGCCATTGGCCAATATTATATTCCATAAATAATTGTAATAAGCTAAGTAATTGACAAATGAAAATTATATAATGTTTTTTTTTTCTTAGTTATTCAAAAAGAACATCGGCCTGGAACATAATATTCATTCTGTATTAACCATTTATTTATTTACTCCGTAATTTTTGCAGTTAGCATATACCTAAGTCCGTATGGATACCGGTAATTTATTGTACGACGTAGTAACAGTAAATTCCATTAATAACAATATTTTCCAAGATAGATAATATTGTTATACCTACCTACGAAATATCTTCTGCGCCCTTTCCGACCTATTTCGGTTTATTTCGCATCAGCGATTTATAAATAATACGCAGTATGTATTCCAAAATATCCTTTCAGTATGATAGTATATATACAATATGTTAGCTGCAGAAAAAAAAATTTTAACAGTACTCACTATTTACTATGGTTAGAATCTTTCCTCATAAATTCCGATGAAAAGATTCCGAAGATGGCTTTCAGAACAAATACAAACTCAAGATTTGTACGTCCGAGGAAATGTTGGGAGATGTAAACTGACAGCAATCGCAGTCACGGGCTCATACAAATAGGAATGAAGTTAACGTCTTCGAAACTGACCGATTGAAGAACAGTATATTAATCCTGACCTGAGTTAAAAAAAAACGAATAAAAAAATACTATTTGATTTAATAGAGTGGCTCCTACAGAATGGGGAGCAAATAACTTTTTTATGATTTCCTATTTTTTTAAAAATATACATACATACAAATAATATTACATAATTACATTCATTAAAAATATTGCTGAATATTAATTGCATTGCCCAACTAGGTAAGCCTGTTTTAGGGCAAGTAGCCAATTTTTTCTCTTAACACGTAGTAAACTTATTTATTTATTAATAGTCTGAAAAGTGGTAGAATCAAATATTTGTATTGATTACGTTGTTGTAACTTTTTATCAATGGCTTGATGAGCCGTGTGCATAATTGTATCGTGTAAAACATTGTAAAATATTGTTTCTTTTATACATATATAATATATCTTCTGTGTATAGTTTTCTGGGCTGATCTGCCGTGTATATATCTATATATACGTTTTGGATCCCATTGCAGGGTCCATCATCAGGGCTGATGTTAAATATATTATATTCCAATATCATTATCTGTGTCTTGCGAATGCAAATTTTAAAGAAAATTGATACAATGGAATGAAATATTAATTTCCTTGAGTATACGAATTAGGTCGATGTATGACGTTTTTGTTCCGAAGGTACATTAAAACAAATTATCAGACATTTGAAAATTGGAATTATGTATGGCAGCTGTACAGTAGGTAGGAAATTATTTCAATAATTAAATTTTTTCACTGATTTCTATGTATATACGTCTTTCACGCCCGTACTAAGACGAGTTTTAAATACTAGTAAATAATATCAATGGAAATTAAAAAAACGTTCACATATCTCAGATATATGTATAGAATGTTTATCTGGTTTGAATTTTTTTTTCGTGAATACGGTTAAATAAATAAAATTATAATAAAAATCTACCTGGCGGAGAACTAAACCCTAGTCTTCTATGTACTGTCAATTGATACGAATGAGATATGAAAATAGATAATTACAAATATCTTAAGTTCTGTAATAATAAAGCTTGTTTAAAAGTTCACACAGAATAACTCTTTTTCAAAAAAAAAAAAATTTAACTGAATTATACTGTGATGTTGAGCATATAAATCAATGCATGAACTTCTATCATAAAAAATCAGCATTATAATATGCTTATACGACAATTTGACACCACAGTCTGATGGGGAATAGCGGGGAATGAGAGGTAGCAGGATCGATACTTAGTGTTTCCAAAATCTTTTTGATTTCACAAAACGTAATGTTGAAAATAAAAAACAAGGTAAATGTGGGAGTATTGCCATGTACGGCTCAGGCTGACCGGGCATCCTTCCATGTCATGGATAGAATGCCAGGGCCCGAGCTCCACACCACTGATCAAGCTTCAATCGGTATTTACGTATTTCTGGATTCTCACCGGGTATTCTAGTCCATGGCCCGCTACATGAAATTTACTTTTGTCTGCAGAAGAGGGTAAATGCACAATGAAAACAATTTTTGTTCACATTATAAGATATAATTTACAATTATCTACGTTTCTCGCACTAGATATACATAGTTTTTCTATTTTTCATCTCAACATATTGCACACACCAATGTTCCAAGGGATCCGAGCTGACGGGAGCCAGCGAGGATCAGCTCGCCGAACTCGTAACCGCCATCCAGAATTTTTTCCAACAAAAGAACACCGCAGTAGACTCAGGGACACCCAGCATTATGTACAAGCCCTTCCGAGACTCGACTTCCTTTTTTCCTCTTTCTTTTGACCAATACACCCCTCCTGGAGCTAATCTCGATCCATTTCCGATGGGTTCACACTGTCAAAGTACTTCAATGAACTAGTTCTTTACGCTCACGCTTCGCAGTTCGCACGTTTTAAATTATGCTGACGCTTCGATAGTTCAATACTTCACACCATATTCACACACACTACCGAATAACTTTGTTACCTGCAACGCAGCTCTCACTCAGCAATGCACACAATTAACTGCGAACTGTGTATGTATAGAGACGAAAGAGTTTGCCGCACACTTCATGTAGTTCATTGAAGTATACTTCGCGAAGTATCACACTACATACTTCGCTCTTCGCTTCGCACTTCAGACACTTCATTGTAGTATAGTTCAATAACGATTTAAATAACGACTTAACCACACTTCAATGTACTATATGAAGTGCGAAGCAATTGCGACCTGCATTGGTTCATTTTGAACACTTCAAGTTGGTGAACGTGCATTTCGTGAAGAGTTCATTACAAAAGGATGTTTTGTCCTTCGCTAATTCCCACCAAAGAAGTTGCAGCTCGCCATATTGATTTGCCATAGATCATTTGGAGAGCAGCGGGCTTCCTATTGGCTGACAAGACTACAGTGGGCCCCACACATAGCGTGGTATTTCTCATCTCATAGTTTTAGTGGTCCCACACACGGGGACGTATGCACCCATATATGACAGTATAAAAAAATGTTACGAAATATTCTAATACAACGCAGATTACGTGGCAAATCATAATCAATGTTAAAAAAATATCACTGCAGTGCAGGCTTTCGTCGGCGGACCGCACTCGTTCATAATAACCTCATCAAATCTGATATGTAATCGTTTATGACATGTTGAAATTGTCGGATTCTCTGTGAAAGTTGTAATGAGTTGCTGACTTGTTCGCGCTCAGCGCTCGTCGCGTCTCCGCGGAGCGGAGAATTTGGAAACGGTCGCCGTCGGCCGCTCGCCGGGCCGCGGTCAGTGCGGTCTATCATTCCGGGTAATAAATCATCGCACATCTGATTCGAACGTAAGTAATTGTGATTTTTGCGCAAGCTCTTTAATTACGGCGCATTACGGCCGCCACTGCCGGATCAATTAACTGCCGAGCGAACGCGCCGCGGCGATCTCCAGGGCTGGTGGCGGACCTTAAAAGAATGTTTATTAATTGAATTTATACAAGTATTAAACTCATTCACGCCGTTCAGTTAAAAATGTACTAAATTTTTATAAACATTTATTTATTTTTGTTGCGTAAATAGTACACATGAAAATGAAGGTAATTACTTTACTAGACGTGGTCTGTTCTGAAGCAATTACCTGTACAGTTTATAAAAGTAGTAATTATTAAGGTACAATCGTTATAAAGTAAGGTAAGTAAGTAGAATGTAAAGTAAGTTATAAAAAGTTATGTAAAAAAAGTACAATATTTAAATCTAATAAATATGTTTGTCCGTAATATAATTGGAGACAAAAATATGTAGGTACATAGTTAGGTTAGCACAAATGACAAGTTAGTTTCATTTTGCTTTCTACTCACATAAAGCAACCACTTATTATTTTTGGTTTAAAATCGTTAATCACTATAGACCCTTGAAGGTCTAGTGGCAATTTATTAAATATTCGCGGTGCACAAAACAAGAAAGTTCGTTGACCGAATTTGGTATTCGTTTTTGGCACTGAAAAGTATCCTAAGGTTTTAGTCATTATATACTAAGTATTTTCGTTGTTGAACCTGAACTATTAACAAGAACACAAAAATGAGACTGATCCTTATTTTTTTTTTATAGTACTGAAATATGGACTGTAAACGATAGGGAACGTAAGAGTATTGACGCTTTGAAAATGTGATATTGGCGATGCATGCTATAAATATCGTATCGTATTTGATGTCATTTTGTTTGTTTGAAAAGTGTGTCATCTTATTTACTGCAGCAGTTAATTTATGTTAAAAATTTTATCTTTGAAGAATTATCGTTGTGACAGAATAACATTTATGGAGCAGAACACTAGCAGAAGCTTAAAATCATATAGACATGTAATTTTATTTAATAATTAAATTTCTTTGTATCAGAAATACTACTGTTTTCTAATATCAATTTTCAAATTTTCGACAATAGAAAAATATTCCTTCAGAATAAAACGGTTACATATCCACCTAATCCATATATTTAAACGTAAATTGACATTTCACTTCAACGTAATGTATTGGTTTCCTTTTAAATTTCACCACGTGGGACACATAAAAAATACTGGGGTATTCAAAGGAAATAATGTAAAGCTGACTGCAATATAGTGAGAAAGATTAAGAAAGGATCACATAGGTCGTTTGGTCATGTAAAACGGATGAATGAGGAGAGAATGGAAGAAAGATATATAATGCAAGTGTTGATGGCACCAGAAGTAGAGGACGTACACGGAAGACTTGCCACGACTAGGTAAACCAAATACTGAAAGACGGTCCTGTTAGAAACCTCAATAATCGTCGATCTTATATGAGAAGATGTATGAATGTGTATGAGGCGAGAATTGTCTGTCAGGATAGAAAAGTGTGGCGCTCTATCTCCGATAAACGGCGCGATGGTGAGTAAGTAGTAGGTATAAGATTTATTAAAAAAAATTATCATTTGATATTTGTTCCTGTGATCACGAATTGCGACCCTGTTTCCCGAATTTCAACAAAAATATCTAAAACTGCTCAAAATAAATCATAATCCGGACATGTAACAATAATAATTAATTGCACAATTTTGTCGATTCACTTGCGAGACATCGCGGAAATTTATTGCGTTCACAATTATATTAAACACATCACGCTGTAAAGTTAAAAAACGTTAAATTATTAATACATTTTTTTTAACACCGAAATGTAGAGACAGGCATTTTCATTAATTAGTCTGTGTGAGTAAACAGCGTTTAATTAACGGGTCTATCTGAACGGTGTGTACGGTCGTAAACCAAATATTAATGATATTTTACAATGAAATATTTTTTTAACAAAGTGATTGTCAGGAAGTGCAATTGCAAACGTTTTGCAATAAATTAAAAATGGTAATAAATATATGTGTGTACATTTTTATTTTCATGAATTTATTCTGTTGTATTTCACATACACTTGTATGTGTACAGAGAGGTGTAACTCGAAAAATTAGGTAAAGTAGCAAAAAGCATCACTACAAAATAAAAAGGGCCCCTGTGAACGTATTATTTAAAATAAAACATTAAACATTAAGAACAAAATTGATCTCTTTTCTTTTATAATGTATGTATTTAAATTAAGTTATATATATGAACTAGTGATGAGAAAAAATACTACTGGTATTGTGATTGATATTCAATAATATCAGTGATTGAAAAGTGTGTCTGTGATCACAGTTTCATTACTAATATGCATGCGCTGCACGATATCACAATACACGTAATAAATTTAATAAAAAAAAACTTAATTTTGAGCGTATCTACTTATATTATTCAAACTTATTTATGTAAAAAACATATTCTAGCATTCTAGTCTAAAATATATATATATATATATATAATTTAATATCATCACAAAGAGAATGAAAACCCTTAAAAAAGAGTTTATTTTTTGGGTCAAATTTTCAGCATTTCATTATTCGTTACGTTATAACGTTATTTTTTCATGAATATTTTTATTTCATATAACCCGAGTCGCGTTTCACAAACAAATATAAATAAAATGTAAAATATAAAAATGAATCACGAATCACGATATTCCCAGATATTAAATCACTGATAGTGAGTGTGACTCAAAGATATCAGTGATTGACTCACGGTTCGTGATTTTGAGCTCATCACTAATATGCACTTGCAACTGAGAATAATTAGTGCTTCACTTTGGGGCGATATTCTGCTCAGTAGCTCGATTTATTAGATACTACTATATAAATCGATGTTTTCGTAGCACGTGAAAATTGATTTTTTTTTAATATTATAATTCCATTTTTTGCTGTGATATATTTTTAAATTCTTAGTCCATTGAGCTGGAAAAAATATCGACACCAATTGTATTGTATAGTGCGAATGTTCGGGCCTCAACGCATTGACGTAGTTACGCCACTGTATTACTCAATTATTTTATAAATATAATAATAGCAATCTAGTCTGTAATAATCTGATGAATCTTTGTTCAATAATTGTTAAAATTACTAATATTATTAAAATTCAAAAGCACTCACATTAAGCCAAAAATAATGTAATTCACTTCTTCAGCGTCGCCAAATAAATATTTTAAACGATTAAAAATGTTAAAATATAATTATGTCTAAGTACGTTTAGCCTATTTACCTGATAAATTTTTTTAATATAAAATTGTTTTGCTTTGTATTGTAATCTACATTTTTTATTCTTTAATGATTAATTATAGTCTTCGTTACATTATATTTTCAGCCAAAATCAAGATTCAGATAATTATTTAATTTTTGCACTGTACCATATGTTTTTTCGACAATACGATTTATTTTTTAAATGTACGGTAACACACGGTATGGTCACAGATTGCTTTACTACATATGCAATTTATTCATCTAGGTTAGTTACCACCTACCTGCAGAAATTTAGAGAAAAACTTAAAGCAGTTAATATGAGACATTCAACAATATTAAACATGAACACTTTTTAGTTGAGCCATTATTGAATGTGATACAGCCAAGGGCATTTATAATTTTAAATCTATTTATATATATAAGAGCTTTTTTTCTCTATTTTAATCAGATATTTGTAAAACAATATTTACGGTGTAGAAAAAAATATTTCGTATTTCAAATTATACCAACATTTATTTTTCTGAATTTTTAAGGGTGCTTTATTTTAAATAAATAAATTTACAATTTTCGCTTTTAACAAATTTTATAGCCTTAGTGTTTGGTATTAATATATTATTTATAAGCTAATCTGTGGATCCCGTGTATTCATATTGTTTGTTAATTTAATTGTTTTGATAGATATCTAAAAAAATAAACAAATATTTAAAAAAAATGATATTTATGATGTATTATTTTTTTGCATTACATCATTTATTTTCATTTCATATACATAGTATAATAATTTAAAACATATAAACCTGCGCCTGCTCCTATTATTATTTGTATTTGCAATCTGCAAAGCATTTGCGTTAGTGATTTGTCTTCCACAGGCGCTTTGTTAATATCGATTTGGTGCGTAAAAAAATAATGTATTAAATAACATACATACATATAAATAATTTTAAATGCTTTACGAAAGAGATGAGAGCCTCTTTTCCAATGCGTGTCAATTAATGAATTAATTTAAAATTATACGGTAGCAGTTATTTTATTATCAAACCGAAAAAAGCGTGAAGTGTTTCGTGGTGTAAAATAGCCCATTTAAGGCGTACAAGAAACATAACTTAAGAGTTTTTCGCTTATAAAAGCGAGGATTTCCTCGGCCGTCCCGCATAAAGAAAGCCATAATCACACGAACATTCCGGATCGGGGGCCTGACAAGTCACATAAAACGCCGGCGTCACATTCAAATTATGGCCACGCTTTTCCAGCCATCACTCCAGAAGTGTTAATTCACGGGTCCCGGAGCAATGGGCGCCCGCTCGTATCTCAATTTACACCTAACTTCCATTAAATTGTAACATTTCTCTACTGGGTGACGATTATGAATGATATTTTGACATGCACAAACAGGCGCACGCGGACACGCGACCGCACCAGGAACATTCAGCCCATTTTCTGATCAATGTTCTCCGTTTGAAATATGGCGCGGTTTCTTTATTGCCGGCTCTGTACATCGAGAGTATAACATACCTAATGCGTGATATATCAAGGGTGGATATATTTTTTTAAAATTTAGACCGAAAAAGTTTAAGCTGTATACGCAATATTTCAACCGTTTCAGACATGAAATCAATCTCAATTCAAAGTTTGATATCTTACCTCCTCCTCACCCTCTCTCCCTATAATAATTTCCTACAAGAGTAATCTCATGTGACCAATCAAACGCATCATAATACATACATATTTTATTTAGCGCCCATAAACGTCAAACTTATGTTTAGACACATTTTCAAAACGTCACAACCTTCACTTGTTCGAAAATTCAAAAATATCTTTATTTGTGAATATCAGTAAGTACTTATCAATACCTACATGATATTTACCTATCAAAAAATTAGAAAATCAAATTATAATTTTAAATATTATTAATAAGTATAAAATCCATTTTTCGTATGGTCCCCCGATAGTTGGATTGTTATCTAATATATAATATTTATCCTTGTATATAATTGATGTTGCACAACATACTGACATACATCTATGTGTATTTATTATTAAATAATTTTCTTGGTTAACTATAAATTATTAACTAAATATAAGCGATTAGGATTATATGTTTAAGAAAATGAATTGCTATTATTATAAATACATTATGTATGTATGCATACATTATTAAATACATCAAGTCGAGGTTATGATCTTCGTCAATACTAAAACTGTTTCTTTCATATTATATTGTAAATATTTTTAATACAACGTTATAATTCAAATAAGTATTTCTACAGTAAAACATTTTTAATGTATTATTATCATTTAATTTATTTTATAATTAAGACTTCAAAAATAGCTATACAACAGCATGTATTCTCAGTAAGACACTTTATGACTGGTTGAGGGACTAACCTCATTTTGTCTTGAATTAAATTTGTTTAATTTTAATATCAGTTTTTATTTTCTGAATTTAATAATATGTAATTTAAACTGTAATATGCTAAGTGTTTTTTCTAAAATAGTGACTAAGTTTGATATAATGATAAATAATGAACACTTAGATCAAGTAAATGAGTTTGTATACTTATTTACTAGGAATGTTTACTAGGGACGGCAAGGTTGAGAATGCCTTCGATAAAAAGTTAATAGTACTCTGAATGTGTAAATACTTACTTACTTACCATCACGCCGTTTCCCCGCGGTGGTAGGCAGAGAGGATAGAGCGCCACACTCCTCTTTCCTGACACACAATTCTTGCCTCATCCACATTCATACATCTTCTCATACAAGATCGCCGATTGTTGAGGCTCCTAACAGAACCATCCTCCGTTATCTGGTTTACCTGGTCGTGCCGAGTCTTCCGCGGACGTCTTCTATTTCTAGTGACATCAACACTTGCGTCATATATCTTTATTACCATTCTCTCCTCATCCATCCGTTTCATATAACCAAATCACCTAAGTGATCCTTTCTTAATCTTACTCACTATACTAACATCAGGTTTACATTATTTCCTTATTTCTTCATTATTTAATCTGTCATTAACAGATTTGGTACATATAGGCCTAAGTGATCTCATTTCCACTGCATTCAGTCTTCTTTCGTTCTTCTTCTGCCAGCTCCAAGCCTCACTTCCATACACCAGTGTCGGTACCGGGACTCTATAGTGCACCGCTATTCCCGTTAGATGTAATTCCATTCAAAGCGCCGTTCACTTTTTTCCCTGCAGTCACTCTCCTTTCGATATCATTTTTCTATCAAACATACTTCCCAAATCCACAAACTCGTCGACTCGTTCCAAACATTCATCACCTCCAAGTATTTAGCGCGGTGTCTTGCTTTCCTTCATCTCGAATACCATCACTTTCGACTTGTTGACATTCATAATACGGTCGCTTTCCTAGCTAGTAGAAACTTATTATCAATACATTCATCGTTAGTAATGTAGAGATAATGTTCTATATAACTCGACGCGCATGATAAGGACCAGTCTTTGAAAAATAAAAACAACCTTAGCCGTGCGCAACATATTCCCGATGTCACAATATCACAAAACATAAAAGTTTAGAATCTACGACTAGATTAAAAACACCACAAAAGCCGAAACTTTTTTAACTCGAAAAATAGCTGTCAGATTGGAACTTATTACAGATCCGAATTAAGAGAACGTGATCCATCATTGGTCCATGATGCATCGCGCTCCAAGACAGATTGCCCCTAAACTCTTCCACTCGGGGAAGGTAAAAGGTATAATCCCCGGCCTGACAGAATACTAAATTAATAATAAATCATGACATACGAACGGCGACCACCTAAATAAAAACATCAAAGTGATTTGTATTTGAATTAAATGGATCGGAACGCGGGATCCGCTCGTCAAGCATAGGAAAATAATGTGTCAATTTTTTAAAGCATTTTTTGATGCATTGTCTTTAGAATTTTATTGTTTTGTACCAAACGGTGTTATTAGAATCCACGTGGTTAGGAATACTGAATTAATATATTATTTATTTGGAAGGTAAAAAAAACAATAGGTTTTTAATATCATTCCAATGTTGGGGAAGGTGGGGATGAAAGTGCCACTTTTTACACATGACATGATAGCGTGATTAGAGAGCTTTTATGTTATACGATACTCAATGTGTATTGAGAAGATAGATCCGAGACACATTTAATATACCAAAAACAATTGAATGGCATTGAGTTTTCTTTTTATTTAAAAATCAATCAGATTAGTCAGATGGAACATGTAACCCCACTGGGGCTAAAAGTTCTCTTTTATTCATTGTCCTGAAAACCCCATGTGCTTCTGTCTCAGGATTATCTGATAACCGATTTGTAAATCTCTTCAGTGATATTCTACAAATATCGAATTGTTTAGAAGCACGCAAAGATTTATTTTCCCTCATCTTGTTTCATAACGCTGATGGAAGACTTTCCCCGCTCAGTTTTTCTCTTGTACGTCCTCGTTCTGCAAATAAGAAGAAACAAATGGGAGTGTACATATTTTGTACAAATAGTACCGGGAGTGGGGTAGAAAATGCCACCGCGGCACTTTTAACCCCATACCGAAACATCGAAAAAGATATCAAATTATAAAACAAAGACAATCTATATTTATAAATAAATATATAAGTGAATAGAATAACTTACTTGTCATACACAGTAGAAGAAAATGTAACAACGAAACAAAAAATTGTGCAATTTTGAAATTAAACTCGCAAACCATAAAAACAAAGTATATACGCGTACACCACTCGACTGACGAAGTGCGAAGCGAGGTAGAGGGGATATCACCACATCATTCTGTGTTCATATGCTCGTTTATATGTAAAGTTTATAAGATATTTGCAATGGAACATTCTTCCCGCGGCACTTTCATTCCCACCCAACCCTACTTTGGTATTTCTCATGTAGTGAAATTTGCAAGAACACTGATTATAGTATTTAAAAAAAAAATTAGTACGTATACATGAAATACGTGTCACATAAATATCTTTACTATTTTCAAACTAACCTAAATGCTTGAGCTATGAAAAGAGGAGTAAGTTGCTGGTTTTTTGGATCGAGGCTGCAAAACCACTAGTTCATTAGGCGAATGTCATAACCACAAACCAAATCGACATCGAGTGAAATATAGGTATGTTTCCTTTGAAATATACAAATTTGGTGGATACGTGACTATATTAGTGTCGAATCTTTATCTTTCTTGAATTAAATAACACCACAACAGCACGAAAAAAACCGACTACTTTAACACAGACGGCAGTCTCGCAAAGTGGCCAGAACAATGCTGTATATATCAGAAGTGGAGTCTACTCCATCCCACACAATAAACTACGAGTATTTAATTGTATCTTATGTTTATCATATTATATTCACCTCTGTACAACAAAAACGTATATGTCAATAAAGTCTAATAAATAAATAAACATAATTTAGAAAATGATGCCGAGCGCATTGAACCGTTCGCCGAGTCCCCGGTGTTACTCGCCGGAATGCACGCGTCCAACATCGAGTGCGGCTTTGAAATATTAACACATGCACAAAGCTCATATATTAGCGGCGCGATAAAATTTACTTGCCCATCTAAAATACGTTCGGGACACGCGGACATTTGAAATATGTTTAACGACACACGCTCGCTCCTCTATCGGCCGGAGAAAATCTCGGGCGGCAGTGCGCCCTACAAAAGTGGCAACGCTGTAATGGACGTAGAAGATGATTGATATCGGCCTCGCGATCTGGTCTGCGTGTGGCCGCGACGTCACAGCTGATATCTGATGCGGGAGATATGAGCACAGCCGATGCGGCCGGCTCGGCGAAAACGGAAGAAATCGAGAGACGAGGCGATGCGGTGCGCCACGTGAGGTGCCGCTCGAGTCGTGAGGCTGTTGCGGGAAGATTTGGAAGCGATACGTCTACTCACCAAATATTACAAATGATTTATTTACCAATACCCGTATTTATTAAATGTCTCACATCCTATATAGAAAAGTTTTTTTTTATACTGTAGTATTCCGCTATAACTTTGTGGTAATTCATTATAAATATAATTAAAAACAATTCACTTTTATTTTATTTTTATTTATTTATTTTTGTAGCATAAGTAGTATATATGAAAATAAATGTAATTACTTTACTAGATGTGGTCTGTTCTAAAGCAATTACCTGTACAGTTTTTAAAAGTGATAATTATTAAGGTACAATCGTTATAAAGTAAGGTAAGTAAGTATAATGTAAAGTAAGTTATAAAAATTTATGTAAAAAACTACAATTAGAAGTTATAAAATTTTATTGTTAAAAAAGTTATAAAAATATTTTTGTCTATAATATAGTTAGAGACAAAAATGTGTCGGTAGTTAGGTTAGCACAAATGACAAATTAGTTTCATTTTGCTTTCTACCCACATCAAGCAACCACTTTGTTATTTTTGGTTTAAAATCGTTAATCACTATAGATCCTTGAAGATCTAGTGGCAATTTATTAAATATACGCGGTTCACAAAACAAAAGTTTGTTGACTTATTTTGGTATTAATTTTTGACACTGAAAAGTATCCTATGGTTTTGCTCTTAGTTTCTTTTGGATCGGATCGTGGAAGTAAAGTTAATCCGATTTTACGAATGTGTATAATGACATTCTTCTTCTTATTCTGCTTTTAAATAGGAATTCCACCCGTCAAGAGTAATTTGTGCCATTAATCAAGTTAAAACTTTATTTTATAGAAACAAGTACAATAATATTATAGAATAGGAAATAATATATTACAAGTCAATATCATTGACGTTCAAAAAATTTACTATAATATAGATGAAATGTGGCGAGTTGAGAAAAAGAAGATGACACAGGTTAACCGGGAGTTGAAAATTACCATTGACGAGAGAAAAAAAACCTGTGATCCGCAATGAACAGGCAAAAATATATGGCTAAGGGTCATTGAGGAATCTATTAAGTTCAATCTGAATAAATGTGAGGCTACCTGGTAATGCCCAATTCTCATTCTAGAGATATTTGATATTGTTCTTTTGGAGACATTCCCTTTGGAGAATTATTTGGATCCATCTATTGTGCAGTTCAGATAGAATTCGTACGATTTTTTACCATATTAAGTCTGTCATACATCGGGATATGGAATTGATTATGGAAAACTCCGGAATGACATATTCTCAAATTCATTACTAAGCTACAATGTTTGTGTATGTTGGTGCTAAATATTTGTTATTAGAAGAACATATTCTTATTGTGAAGTTGTAATTATTCGGATATGTGTAAAAATAAGGTAGATGGCTCTTTCAAATAATGGAACGATTAAATGTATTAATATCAAAAAGGTAACATATGGGTTCGAAAATTGTCGCTAAGAATATTGTCGCCGTAGCTTAGTTGGATAATGTACCTTCCCTGGTTAGGAAAGGGATCCAGGTTCGAATCTCGGTGGCACAACAACAATATTTTTCAATAAGTTGATTTTATATGTATATCTTTCTAATTAATATATTTAATTCATATTTTAAATATTTGTTTATAATTATTTTTATAATCCTGTATTTTTATATTTATTTACTTACCAACACGCCGTTTATCCACCGGGGTAGTCAGAGGAGATAGAGCGCCACACTATTCTGTTCTGATGTACAATTCTGGCCTCATCCAGATTCATACAAATTTTCATTCAAACTCGCCGATTATTGTGATTTATAGCAGGACCGTCTTCCAGTATCTGGCTTACTTGGTAGTGCCAAGTTTTCCGCAGATGCTCTCTGTTTCTGGTGCTATCAACACTTGCATTATATATTTTTCTTACCATTCTCCTCTACATTCATCCGTTTCATATGACCAAACCACCTAAGTGATTATTTCTTAATCTTACTCACTATACTACAGTCAGTTTTACATTATTTTCTTATTTCTTAATTATTTACACTGTAATAAATAGATTTGCCACATATAAGCCAAAGTGATCTCATTTCCACTACATTTGGTCTACTTTCGTTTCTCTTCTGTCAGATTTATTCCTCAATTTTTATTATACAGTCATATTTTAAAATATGAATTAAATATATTAATTATAAAGATATACATATAAAATCAATTTTATCGAAAAATATTGTTGTTGCGCCACCGGGATTCGAACCTGGATCTCTTCCCTAACCGGGGGAGGTGCTTTATCCAACTAAGCTACAGCGGCATTATTTTTAGCGACAATTTTTCGACCCTATATGTTACCTTTTTTTTGAAATTAATACATTTAATCTTTCCATCATTTGACAGAGCCATCTACCTTATTTTTACAGAATCTCAAGATACCTTTGAGTAAACTGATAGCAGACGCCAGAATTATCAATTCATTTTTATTAAATTTTGGACACATTGATACAACTTTATTATTTTTTTAGGAGAACACATTATTATTGTGAAGTCATATTTTAATTTTTACTATATGTAAGCTTTAAAATTTATTGAGTGATTATGTTTTCAAATCGTGATAGAATTTATACCATAAATTAAAATCCTGGTACTAGTTATACCATAAATTTATACAATTTCAGTATTCGCACGTCTGCTTTCATCCATTTATTCTTTCAACTTCCTTCCGTGTGGAAGAATCTTTTACCGATTTCGCGAGTCCGCACTTGTTCTTAGAGAAGCTGATGCCGTTTGTTTTATACTGATCAATCTTTAAAAATAATTCAGCATTGAAAAATAAGATGACTTGACACGAATAGCGGTAGAACGAGTATTGCAGTAACTTATGATAACAAGCGAACCATTCATTTTTCTCTAGTAGTAAAAAGTTTCTCTAGTCGTAAATTAAAAAAAATTGTGAACTCTTTTAATCGATGCATATTAAATCAGTATTAAATATACAGTGGAGTCCCGATTTTATGTTTTTTAAGGGTTCAATAACAAACCATTTAAACATGAAAATAATGTAAAAAGGATGGATTAAAAAAACAAAAAATAATTTTTGTCTTTTATTGAAAAAATCAAATAATATTTGTTGTCGTTGCTTTTGAATAATTCTTTCAATATTATAAATTAAATTAAAGGTTTCTGATTGTACATTAATAAGACTGGTAAAATATTCAACTTTGTCGAAAGGTTCTTCTTCTGTAATGTTTTTGTTTATACGACTGTCAATTTAACTTACATCAATTTTTACTACGTCCGATGTTATTAAGATGGAAGTATTTAATTTTTCTCGAAATTTGAATACATTTTAGACGTAAATTGCGGGAAAGACAAACGTAAAAATAAGATTTTAAATGTACTAAAACGGGACGGGACTGTAGAAATAATACGCAAATGGAGGAAAAACGCGAATTCGGGGCATGTAAAATCGGGGTTTCACTGTAACCATGATTTCAGAAATATTAATTTAAAATGCAAAAATGCCGCCTGTGTAATATTAATTTTAAATAAATAAGAACGCTGTACAGCGCATCAATCAAATATGTCCTTCCACGACAAGGATTAATTCTTCAAGTTTAATATCGTCCAAAACATTTTACCGTCCATCTTGTGGACATATAATGTGCATGGTAGTTTCGGAGCATTCTTCACTTTGTTATCGGAAGCCGTAGCAAGTCAGAGACGTCAGGAGCTCCGGAGATCCACTGACCACGATAACACCAAAACCCGAGATGGCTAGAGTGAGTCGCATTCAGACGTCCAATGTTTTGTTGAAGATTTTATGCTTTCTTGTATCGTTGGTTCTTTAAGAGGGTAATGAATTTAACATTATCTTATACTGATAGTTTGCCCTCACTTGAACTCGACATATTCTGTAAACATTGTTTTGATAGGTAAACATGAATTTAATGATCACTTAATGTAATTAGCGAGCTATTTGTACCTGCTACTGTTAAAGTGATAGTTTAAATTATTAATACTACAATAAAAATGTCAGATTTCACAAGAAATCAAAAAGGCTAAAATGTAACAGAAAATGTGAGAAATTAATCATTGAACACAGAGGCAAACGACTGATAATTGTGAGGTCCAGAATCAAAAGCAGGCATGTCCACTTTACTGTCACATGAAAATGACCAGTAACCACAGGTCACATGACCAAATATTGTCGTCTTATTGGCTCAGAATATATTTGTCTGGGTTTGAATTAATGATCTATTGGACATGTCTGCGATTGAAGTAACAATAAATTTTAAATGCCTTTTTTCGAAGTCACATGGACAATTCGATGTAAGATAAAATCTTAAAAGCCACATGTACAATTCGGTTTGGGGGCAAGTCTCATTTCATAAGTTACATAAATAAATAAATAACAGTTCAATATAAAAGACAAGTTTTATAAATATCGTAGACAATTCAGTGTGATGATATGTCTTACAAGTTACATGCACAGTTCGTTGCGAGCACAACTTTTATAATTATTATATTTATATATTTTATAACTATACAGTTGGCACGTGCAATTCTTATTGCACTATGCATGTCTTACAAAAAAAAAAATGTTGAGACAGGCTTGTGTTGTATTGAGTTTAGTATGAAGATAAGTCTCATTAGTTACATCATGTGACGTTTCGGTGTGAACGCAAATCTTACAAGTTTTAATGATAGTACGACAGGTATGAAGTCCAGTGCGAGGATTAATCTTAATACACAAAACGGCAGCGCAGTTTGAGGTCAAGTAAATCACATCGGCGTCAGGTTTGAAGACAAGTATCCGCAACGACAGCTTATGTCATAATATCACGAGTCACGAAGATGGTCGCAGACGTAATTCGGGACGAGTCGCGTGTAATTATTAATTAATTAATTAATTTATGAAAAAGTTACACATGAATGACTCGCGTTCATTTGCATTTAGGGCGTTTAGTCGTTTTATCGATCGGATCGACGATTTCACCTTTACCGACCGCCTTTATGTGAGAAAGAAATGCGCTCGATGAAGAAGTAAATCCTCGATTGTTGGATATTAATCCGACAGCTAACATTGGTGCGCCTGCGTGCCGGCTCGGGATCTCTCCACCAACGTGCGGCCAAGGTTCGATTTGTTATTCAGACATTAAAAATATTCACAAATATGTATATGTTGTCGATTGAAAATGAAAGGCGACAACATCCGCTTAATATTTTTTTAAACTGTGTAATAACTCATTTGGTTAAATAATAAAAATACTAAGCAACATTTCAACGACCGCCTAAACGAAGAAAGCTGATAAACTAAACTGGACTAATCTAGTGGTAAAAGGTACTCGCCTAGTGATCCAGTGGTCGGGGAGTTCGCGCCTCATTCCGTGAGACCGGCAAGTTAGTTCAATTTTCAAACGTTCAGCTTAGTATGAAAATTGTAGGAATGTGATGCGTATTTTGAGTATTTCTATTTTATCTTAAATAAAAATTTGTTTATAAGTAATGTTTACAAAGGATACAAAATAAAAACTGTTTTTACAAATACATAAAAAAGTATTCCTTATTTATTTATTATTTACTTTTAATATATAATTTAAAGAGTTACAATATTAAACAAATATCAGATATATCATAGATACAAAGATATTTTTTATTATATTTAATGAAAAATATATGGAAGTATGGGGGTAATTACAAGGCTTACGATCTGAGAATTAAGGTGAGAATTAGTGAACGTTATTTATTAAAAGAACACATTCTTATTGTGATGTTGTAATTATTCAGAACATAGGTCTGTGATGTAGTATTTAAAACGTTATTTATATATATGGAAGTATGGGGGTAATTACAGGGCTTATAACCTATTTTATTAAATATAATAAAAAATAGCTTTGTCTCTATGAGATATCTGATATTTGTTTAATAACAGTGCAGCAGTTTAATAACAATAAGTAAAAATCCAGTAATTGTGTGTTCTTGGACATATATAAGCACCCTTGAAGTAAAAGTTTTTACGAAAATGGCGCTATACAAATTATACAATATTATTATTATTATTCAAATATTGCTAGTTACAATATTCACTACCAAAATATAAAACAAACTGTAGGTGTGTGTGGTCTTCAACAATTTTAATTGACACTTAGTAATATCTAATTATATTTTTTTGTATTATAATAATTTTATATATTTAATTATTAGTACTAATAAATATATCAACATTGTTAAAAAATGGTTGATCTATCATGAGCACAGATTTTCTTAAGTGATTTTTTTTTTTGTAATATTTGCGAATACACATTATGTTTGTGTTTGATGGTGTTTTATTTTATGTAAAAATATCCTTAGATTTTCAAAGTCTGTGTATAAATTACGGTCATATTTGAGTCATTTGTGAAAAAAATAATCATATTTTTATCTATTCTTCAAGAAAAAGAACGTCCGCTACTTTTTGTATACTATTCACATAGAACCGCGCATTTTTCTGACAATGTATAACAATATAACACTACAAAAAAAATGAAATGTTTCCAAGAAATTTGATTATGAGTATCTTGACCCTGGACCATAATTATTGGTAGGTACCTACATCTATGTATTTGGAACTACTATATTTCAGGGATTCGGTACTTCAAAAGGTCCATTATTTATTTTGTTTGTTAGCTGAAAATCAATCCCAAAGTATGCCATTTATTTAGAATTGCAGCACGCGAAATATACACGGTTAAAACTCTGCCGCGCAGCAATATTTTATTTCGCGAAGAGAGCAAAAAATTAGAGAATACATTGTTCAGAAGTCGTTAATCTTTAACACTAATGTACTCGATGCGCAAAAGTATGTAATGTGATATTCTAAATTTAAGCAATTCTTATTCGGAGCTTTTTTTCATTCCGACAAAGCGTACCTATTCTCTTAATTTTCTTGTTAGAGATTAACCGAAACATTTTGCAAACCTATTAAGCCTAATGAAGCGTTTAAACTGTGCCTAATTGCTCACATAACGCAGGTACACGTCCTAGGTGAAAAAACGTCGGGCAAAAACAGACGACAAAAACAAGACATTAAACAGCTAGGTTTGTAGAAATATCCGATACAATCTTAAGACCCAATCAGTCCGTTGTGATCCCAGCAGTTAAAGCATAGTTAAAGTTAAAGCCGCCACACCGCTCGTCTGTCGAGAGCGGACACCTGCTTTCTTACTCTTTTTATACTCCTCCATATCTAATCGCATCGTTTTACAACTTCTATCTCCAGCGGTTAGGTAGCCAGCTCGGCCGATTCATGTTAGCTACCGAATTCTATCATGTTTCAATGTAAAGTTCGGACTAATCGAGCAGTTCAGAGAAATCGATTAGAGTATTTTTTATGCGTTTAATGTCTGTAATTCAAGTTATATTTTGCATATTTTTAACGATTTAATAAGTTCATTGATCACTAACATAATATAGATTTTAAAATATTCTGTTTCATTAATTTCCATAGTTAGTTAAATATGCAAACAATTAAAACAGTTAATAAAAGTACGTAATTAGTAGGTGGTAGACACATGATCATAACAATCCAGAAATGTTCTTCTGTGTGACATGCGTGGGGGTATTTTAAAAATAAAACGATACATTACACTGGATCGAAGAGTCAATTTCTATGAATTAAGAAATAGGTGGAAGTTTTTCGTTCATTGAATGGACATTTTTTGAATAAAAAACAAGTTCATTTTTATAGACAATTTAAAAAAAATTAAAATACAATAATGCTACTAGTAGATAGATAATTATTATAATTATATGCTATGTATGTTTCGCGACTATCATAGGATGGCTTTTAATACTAAAATAATATTTATGGATGCTTAGAACATTTTTAAGAAGGAAAAAATATTTCAAAAATCATCTAATATTAATTGGCGGATTACTGTGTTTCTTTTTGATTCCTAAAGTCATCATGGCAATATAAACTTGTTATCATTAGTTTATTTTTACAGGTATATATTAATTAAAACGATCATTTGAACCGTAAGCAGTGCAAGTATACTTATTCATTGAATGTTAGTTTAACACACAATTTTTTTTTATATTCAGGTATTACAATATATATATATATATATATATATATAATATATGTATGTATCAGGCGCGGTAGCTTCATACATGCTTTGGATGCTCCGCATACCTTGTGTTCTAGAGTCATAAAGTTTTGGACATTTTGTTTCTAGTCGAAAACAGGACTGCTGCAAATAAATTCGTCCTTTAGAGGCCAATCATAACACACACTATGACATGAACGCGCACACGGAGCGAGTCGAAATACATATACACAAATTCTCAACATTCGAACATCTATGAATCACGCAAACAGCAACAGTAAATTCTATCATTCGTTCCGTATCCACAAAGTTTGAAAATATTCGACATTCAGTTCTGCCGATCAAAGTCTTCGGATAGCGAGCGGATTGCTTTGATACATTTGCTTGTGTTACACATTTTTGAAACATTGAATATCCTTCGATTATATGTTATATTTGTATATTTGATAGTATGTTGTGTTACCCAGAATCCCTTCTACAAAAAGTCACCGCCCGCCACTGGTATGTATATATATATATATATTATTAGATATAATAATAACTATATATTGATACGTCAAATTACATAAACTTGTCCAGTTGCGAATGTAGTTTGTTCGTAGGGTGGTTCCGTTATGATGATGGCGCCAGATATTCATTACGTTATTGTGATTTTACGAGTACAAAAGTAATAAAATCTTTTTTCTGGTAGTTCATAATTAAAATTTTCCAACGTTGAAAGTTTAACGATTTGCGTGTGCGTCTTAATGCGTGTTGTAATGTGGACTTGACCCTCTCCTGTTTTCGCTGGCGCTCGACAGCACTTTCATTTTATTTCGCTCGTCGTGAATCCACGTTTAGCTCTGTTTAACCTTTACCATACCACGGTATTAAATACCCGAAAGCGGCCACGCTGTCACTTCGTGTTACCGTAAATAACAGTTGGAAAAAATGTTTTTATTAGCTTAAATGCCTTTAATGGCATGAATTTATTCTAAACACTGAGCATTCAAATTTGAAAAAATGATTAATAATATAATTTAGAGCATTCATTAAGTCCTATACAATGTGTCCTTTCTTATTATCTCTCTTCATTTAATTAGTGAGAAAGAGATAATTATATTTGTATGTTTTCTGTTCTTTTCACTGTGAAAATAGTATGTGATCTCTGTCTTTCATATCACAAATTGTATTTTTACTAACGTATTAATTTTACAACAGAGTGAATGGAAAAAATATTTGTTTTTGTACGATTCTCTTTTCATAATTGGTTTTTCACTAGTCATTCCTATGCGCTAATATTTTATTTAGGATTAACTAAAATATGAATTTCATATTGCAAGTATTTACCGAAATATTACAGGTTTAATTATGATGGTAGACCTGTGTTACTGCATGATCTGGGAAGGGTTAAGATGTAAGTGTACAAATCTATATTAATAAAGAAATAATATATAGGGGATAGTGGGGTATCTAAGCAGTACTTGTTTTGACAAAATATTTTTTATATTATTATATACTGTTACACATTTTGTGCTCACTCAATATGTTATTTGAAATAAATATTATTATGGACGCACTAGTAAATCATGGTCGGGAAAAGAGGGGCTGCTTTATCTCAATCGTATGAACCGTAGTACGAATACATATCGTTTATGTGGGCTCAATACGAATTTTCAGATAATAAATAATAAAACGATGGTTATGACACCATGAGACACAGCAAAAGATGCAAGATGAAAGCCTAGAAACGTGTAGTCCACGTAGAGGTGACTGATGCTGGTTATAATATGATCACAACGCCTCAGAACGGTTGCTTGGTCGCCATTATTTTATAGCAAATGGATTCTACCTTCTATTCTTGTGGTGTCACGTGTGGACTATTGCAACAGCATCTATACTGGACTGCCGATGTTTCAGTTAAATTACAATAATATGTGGAGTTTCTAAATTATCTTATAATAAACATCTCTTTTACATGAACTACATTATTTCCGGTTCTCTGAAAGAGTTGAATTTATTAATAATTATACAAAATACTTTGTTTAAACCACTATTATAAATTATTTTTATAAAGGAAAAACTTGTAAAATTTTTGATATTAGAATTAAGGAGTATTTGAGATGCCTAAATAACAATAACTATTCAGAATTTTCTAATCATCTTTTGGAAACAAATCATTCGTTTGATATTAATAAGGGTTTAGAAATTATACATACAAATACTAGGGGTTTACAGTTAGATAAAATTGAAATTTTAGAAATAAGAAAAAGTGTTAATAGTAAGCTTAATAATAGAAATACACAAATCCTCTTTGCAAATAGTCACACTTTAAATTTATTTATTTCATATTAGTTCTTACTTATTCACCATTTCATAGTTTTTTTTTATCTATGGTTGTATTTTTAAATTCAGTATACATTGTTTTCTGAAGAAGATACCATAGGTATCGAAACATGTGGAATAATTAATAAACAGTGGTTTAAACAAAGTATTTTGTATAATTATTATTATAAAATGCAAATATTGAAGGAGTTGAATTTAAATTGTGATGGTTGATGTACAAAGCAACACATTACATGGCGCCTCTGTATCTTTAAGAGCTCTGTATGCCAGACAATTTAAGTGGTAGACGTCAAACTCTCAGGTCAGCCTCTACTTCAGCTGCAGAAAGGGTTGTAGAACCGACCAACCGTTGCCAGAACATGCATTTGCGGTGGCAGGCTCAAAAGCGAGGAACTATTTACCCTCCGTGATAAGAAAGATAAGAGAATTTATTTAAGAAGAGACCAAAAACGCATCTTTTCAAAAAATTATTTCCATAAGTTAAAATAACAATTTTTCATTTTAAAAACAAAGATAATGTAGGACTATAAACAGTTTATGTGTAAAGCGTCCTCGAGCTTAATATTTTAACGAAATTGGTTCTATACAAATTATCCAATATTATTATTATAAATACGTTACAATATTTTTATACAGTCCACACGCAAACGTCCTATAATTTTTTTCTAAGTCTATTTCAAACGCGCTATTTTATCTATTATTCTATGTTAAAAGAGAAACAATTTTAAAGAATACCTTGTTCCCTTATTAATGTTTAATTCATTTAACAATCCATAGTCTAAAATTCAGAATTATATTCTTAAATGACACTTTGGTACAAAAGCCAAACTGAGCAGTCGCTTAGTACGTGAGAGGTACTGGGATCGATACCTAATACCCGGCGCTTTAAAAATCGCATTATATTCGTATACAATAATTTAGCACAGCAGTCAACTGGGGGAGTAGCTAAGACGGTAGTCCCTTAGCCTGAGAAATATACCATATTCTTTTTTTGAAATTATGTTTAAAATTAAACACAAAACAAAAATGTCACGAAATTTCTAACGCGCTATTTTCGTGACAATTTTTTACTAAAAAACCATATTCTATATTAAAATACAACCTGTATGTATATGGCTGCGGAAACTATACACATACGAGTAGAATGAACCGTTGAACATATAAAAGTTCATCATATAATTAAATTACCATTAAAAATATGTATCTAGGTACCTAGCAAAAATTGTTTAGTTTTAGTGAGCACAATTATATAAGCAGATATTTTGATAAATGGCGTTCGGTGGTTGCGCAAGCGTGAACGTTTCCGAAATTTGTATTACAAAATTTGTCTATTTATAAAAGTGCTCACTCGCTCTCTATAATTCATCTGACGTGTGATATGTTTATGATCGGAAGGAGTATTATTAAACACGGTTTATTTCACGAACCTACATCTTTATTACTCGACCGGGGGGTGTCAAATGTTAACATTCGGTCATTAGTTTTAATGTTTGATCGCTAAGGCGTGAATATTTTAGTCGAGTACATACGCAACGTAATTTATTAATATCGCTGATACATAACGTCAACGTTCCTAGCCGAGAAAATAGGCAAATTACCTGTACAAATGATAAATGATTCCTCGATGAACCATTTCGTTTTTGAAGAGTAACGTACAATAAAAGTATTTTCTAAAATAAGCAGTAGAGAATTACTTATTCTGATTAGTGTATTATAAATGTAATTTTGATTGTTATAACTGTTATTAGATTTACCACTGCCAATACGTTATAATAGGTTATATACCTTTCGTTATATTTGATGAGAAAAACTGTCATTATTGATTGCGATTGTGCGATGATTGGTAGCTGTAATTTAAAGGTTAGAGGTTCAGTTACGAATAATCATAGTTAGCAATCATCATACAATTGAATATCAATTAAAAAATCACAGTTTATATCATCGATGCATTACGTCGTCATCATGCTTATATACTCCGCATCCCTTATGTTCCAGAGTCAAAAAGCTTTAGACTTTTTGTTTCTAGCCGAAAGCAGTACTGCTGCAAATAAATTCGTCCTGTTCTTTCAGAAATCAGTCATAACACACACTGCGACACGCACGGAGCAAGTTGAAATACATATACATTCTCAACTTTCGAATATCTATGAATCGCGTAAACACACAGATACTAACCCCAATGGATTCTATCATTCGTTCCGTATCCACAATATTTAAAAGTATTCAATTTTCGCTCATGCGTCTTCGAATACTGTATACGCATTAGTTAACAGCATCCAACGTTCAAAAAACGACTTTAATGCGTAAGTGTTACGAGGCGAGCGGATTGTTTAGAGGAATTTGATTTTGTGACGCATTTTTGAATTATTAAAACATTGAATATGTTTCTATTATCAATTTAATTTATCATTAAATTAAAAAATGAATACAGAAAATAACATAGATGCTTCACCGACGTGTTCTAACGCTGTAAACGAAAATAGTGAATTGTGTGAGTGTTCGTGAGCTAGTCTATAGATTTGTTTATTTGATAGTAGGTATAAACTTATTATCCAGCATCGCTTCTACAAAAATTTATCGGCCGCCACTGGTAGTTATATGATTTATATTCTGAATAAATTTATTTCTGAATCCCTACATATATTACCTTTTTCCTTTTTTCACGATTCTGGGCCACGTTTAGCGAGGTTTCGATTATTTCATCATTTCATTAATGGTCCATATCGTTTGAAATCTATCTCTCAGTTTTTCCAGACTATCTTCATCTCTTCAATTTGGCCAAAGTAAGCATGAATTATTTTCTTGCATGTTGCGAAGAGTCTCTCTTCGGTATGGGGTTCCTGAATAATCGAGATATGCATTTGTCTCGCAGTCCATGCGCAAGTACAAGACGGATACTAATCTCGAAGGTGTCGAGCATGTTTTTTCTCTTTTTCTCAGTATCAACCCAATAAAGAAGTACGTAGAATTCCAGGGTACGTAGAAAACATGTATGAAAACATCATTGTTTACATTAGCATCGATTATAGACACCGATTCCGATTGTTGCCGATTTGACCAATAATCGAAACTGATAGCGAGCAGTGTCTTTCAATATAAGGTATACGTTATAAATGGGGATCACGTATAAAATTGACCCGTCACTTATTTTTGTCAAGCACCTTGACATTTCACAAGTAGTTACCTTATCTGGTTACCTACCTTGGTATCACATTCGGTGTCTTAGCTTATAAAAAGGTTGCGATCTATGGTTCATTTTCAAAACCGTTGACGAAGCTGTCAGACTAAAATGTAACTGTGTGTGATTCAATATAACCGGAGGGTAAGTATTTTTTATTGTTCAATTACTAGTCCATAATTTAATATTAACTTGTTAATCTAATCGCATGGTAAATAATCTTTACAGGAAACAAGACGTTTTCCTCTGGTTTTTGCCTCTGGTTTAGGCCTCTGGTGCATACCTCTGTTTTTAACTATAAATTCTACTTTGAATTTAGCTTGGAGTTAGTCGCCTCACGGTAGGCGACAATTTTTATCATGATGATTTACAACAAATCAGGTCTACGAATTTGATTGCCTAAGCTTCGTTATCAAAAATATCACAACCGGTTAGTATAATATGATACCATTTGAAATAACAGAACGAACAGAATTCAAATTATTATACTCGTATGTGCAACAATTGTGAAACATGGGATTGAGAAATGTATAAGAAAAACTAAAATTCTGTGTACAATCTTTATTTAACACTTTTTTGTAAAAAATATATAGATTTTGCAATTAAAAGTATTGTCAGAGTATTATTATATCATTGAGTTATCTCATACCACGAAATTACCTCAATTTTAAGGTGTTTTTATTTAATTAAAAAAATATATTTTATATATAGTTTTTGTTTCTTCTTTTTAAATGATTAGGTAGTAAACAATGTTCCCTCTAATTTTGGAACATGGTGGGTGGTTAAAAAATCTTTTATACTACTTTAATTGTGCGCTGGGGGAGAAAATAAGAAAAACATTACATTCGTAGATGGCTACTGGTAGGGCCTGTGTTGACCACATTAATTACTAATAAATTAAGATGCATAATTAAGTCAATAGAACTAATAACAACTATCAAGTAACGCTGCATACTTCGGTCACATTCTCCGCAATGAAAATATTATATTTTACAACTCATTATGTATACAAGGTGTAACCACAGAAAGTTGTTCAATGTCCAAATATTGGCGATTTAGATGTCTTGATAAAAATTGTGTGCGCGCTATATTTTTTTGTGTGCTCTATGATATCAAACCGTGTACACGCGAACACCCACACACATTAGAGGGAACATTGGTAGTAAGCATAATTTTGTTTATTATCACATGCTTATTAAATAGAAATAAAAAAATTAATGAGGTCTAGTATCACGAACTTAGCACAGATTACACTACATATTCTATATATAGAATACACTGCTTAATAACGTATTGTAGTGTAATCTTAATTAAAATGTTTTTCTCTTTTAATGATAAAATATTATATAAATGTAAATACATATTTCCGATATACAATAACGTATTTTTTTTGTTTTGTATTTTTAAATGTAGTTGTGTTTTATATATGTACTCGAATACGTAGTTTTGTGCATTCCTTTCTGTAATAATCTTGTTAATATATAGGCTATCTCTGGAGACGAGATGGCGTGTATTGATGTTCTAGTGAAGAACATTTAACATTTAAGAAGTCTATTTAACTAATGCTAATTATAAAAATTCTAATAAACAAAATAAATTATTAGGAGAACACATTCTTATTGTGAAGTTGTAATTATTCAGAACAGACGGTCTGTGATATTTTAAATATATTATTTAGAAAGATATACATATAAAATCAATTTTAGTTGGATAATGCACCATCCCCGGTTAGGAAAGAGATCCAGGTTCGAATCCCGGTGGCGCAACAACAATATTTTTCGATAAAATTGATTTTATATGTATATCTTTTTAATTAATATATTTAAAATATAAATTACAGCTATTCTAAATTTTGATTCTTTAAATTAGAGCTACATATTTTAAAATGAACTAGAAATATATCTGAGTTAAGTAGGAACTAAACTGAATCTAATCAGGAACTGTGAAGAATTGAGATAGAATTGGAACTGTAGAAGTTCATATATAAATGTAAATATCTGAAGCGATGCGATTAATTCAATTGCTTTTATAATAGACATAACCATAGACAGATTAGTTTAAATTGTTTTATTGCTATTTCAGCTTATTATCAGGAACCCAAATAATATTATCCATAAATGCGGAGTTTTAACACTCCACGCGTTAGTCTAAAGAAATATATTATCAAAAATATACTCCTTTTTTTCTCTAAGCTATTATAGCAGATTATAGAGTAATATTCACTATTTCGTGAGTAGAGATATCTAAAAAAAACCTTTTTTGGATTCCCTCCAGTTCAAGCACGTATGAGTATGTCACCTCATGCGGCTTCCAAAGCGATTCTGATACCACGCCATTCGTGGGTTACTGGAGAACTCTTTACGGAAACAGAGAACAAGAAAAACCGCCCCAATATAAGGATAAAATGTCAGTTTAATATCAAACCAGATACCAAAATTCTTGCAGCTTGCTTTGCGAAAGAGATTTTGCTGACTCATGATGATAAATAGTGTTTATACACGTGGGTGGTGAAAAGGGATGTAGGAAGGGTGGAAGGAATTGAATATAGGAACAGTACAGTAAGGGCTCAAGGACCAACCAGTAAGAACACGACTTACCTGGATTTTACCGAATACACACATGCAACAGTAACTGTACAGTAACAGAACAGTGTAACGAGCAGAACGTTCATACTTCTTGACAGTTTAAAACTCATAGACAACACACACGCAGAAGTCGTGCTCTGAGGTATATAGGGTATGGATGGGGGGGGACAGATAGGAATAATAATTTAATGGAGTATCCACACACACTCACAGCAATCGTCAATCATTGACTTGTCATAAATATCGAAAAAATAGTTTAGGTTATTTTTATAAAGGACATGATGATATATAGTTTAAAAATTTTCCGTCAAAACTTGAATAAAATGCATTAAAATCGGTTAAGCCGTTCTCGAGATTAAAGATAACAGTCAGATAAACTTGTTTTTATTGCTATATTTACTTGCCTTTTATTGAGATACCTATTTGTTTAAAATAAAACTATTGCATTTTTTAAATTATATGTTAAACACAAATTTTCTAATTTCGTACGGTTGAACAGAGCCTTTTACGTGGAGGGTCGATCAAATTTTTTGAGAAAATTATTTGAGCGACATAGATTTAGATCATTGATCGAGCAAACTGCCCGACTGGATTTAATTTATTTAGTGAACTTGGTAAATGACCAGCTTCCATGACTTCAGCGAGCAAAATACCTGACTGGCTTCAGTCGCTTTCGGCAGGTCACTGGCAGTGGTGGGAATAATTAATTTATGATAGCCCAATATTAAAAAACGTCTGCGTGAAATTCATAAACGTATAGTCAAAATAATAATTAGGTTTCCTGTAGTTATTATTTAAAATACATTTTTTTTAACATATCAATAAAAGGCCTGATATTATAAATTGCCCCAAATAAAGGAAAACACGGTGCCATAAATTATAGTGGCAGTAATTACAGTGTAAGCCCGTCCTGAGGTCACTTCTGTGTACCGTTTTGGCTCTACCGGGACCGAGACGGATCGGTGGTCGTTTTGTAATTTATGACTGAACTAACATTTAATTCATTGTCGATGCTATACAACTACAAGTTGTATTAATATTTTTGTCTATATTAAGTGTAAATGTGTTCATAATTTATATTGTAATTATTTAATTTTGTAGAAAATGAGCGCAAAATAATTTGTTCATCTCACTGTAACTATTAGCTTGTGTAATTTATTAATGTTGATATTATCTTTTAATTATTGCGGTGCATTAGGTCTAATTTTTTTAAACTCAAAACTAAACAGGCTGGATAAAATATTCCCAGAAATTAATTTTTCTAATTCTTATATATTTTCTGAAAATATAAGTAATTTTTATATTGTTAACATAAATGCTTTAATTTGATTGCTGTTATGTGTTTTCGTGTCTATTATTTATTATTATTTGGGCTTAGATTGAAAATTTAAGCTATTTTATTTCAACTTCTTCAATATTACCAACATTACTTGTGGCAACATATTATATAAATAATTTTAAAAAAACACTTTGTTTAAACCACAATTTGTTGATAAATCAACATGTTTCAAGATCAATAGTTGTTCTTTTTCTTGTCTTTTTTTTGTCTTGAAACATGTTGATTTATCAACAAATAGTGGTTTAAACAAAGTGTTCTTATTTTCTTTTAAATGACTTTATTTTTACTATATATTTTATATTCGATATAAAATAATAAATTAAGTACTTAATAACATTATTTTAATGACTATATTTGATAATATGTATATAATATCATATCTACATATAAAATAACTTTTTAAACCGTTTTCAAAACACAGTATCAATACACACGTAATTAAGGTTAGTACCTACATTATCACTAAATATATTAATAGGGATCAAAAATTTTTGCTAATCATCCAGGTCCATTAAGATATAAATATTCAAATATCTTATACAAGTCATGCTAGTAGGTACCTACCACCTTGCGTAAAACTACATATTCAGTGTGCAGTAAAACTAGAACAAAAGTGTTATAAATATTAATAATAGGTTTCATACAAAAAGCTGCCCTTTTTAAAGGTGTCAGGATTGTTCTTTGCTAACGAGTCCACAGTTACAGAAAGGTGTGCATTAATTAAAACATTTAATTATCTGTGTCTAATGGGGCCTGTACATTTTTATGTTTTATATGATACAACCGCCATTAAAGTCCTTAACGTGTATAAAAAAATATAGCGGAAAATGGTCTATAATGTAGCATAACCAGTATCACACGTAAGTATTTTATTAAAGGTGTGAAAATATAATATAATAGCTAAATTCCTAAAAAAATATAGCCAAAGAAAACTCCTATAACTTATAATGCATTTATTTTTATTACAACATATCACATAATAATTTTTATTTTTTGCCAAACTGCATTGTAATTTTACGGCAAACCAATTAAACTAATAAACAGTAAATTAAAGTAAAATTTTATCAGCAATAGTTTTTTTTAAATATTATATGTATACAATAGGGAAATCAAATAATTAGATACGAGTGAGTTTGACTTTATATTTTAGTGTGTTCAAATATGTAGTATAATACATGTGCGCTTGGAACTTTTGTACGGTTAACTACCGTCGCTTCACTCCGCTAACGCTTATTAATTAATCTTACCTTAATCCCGCTTATACATAATAATCCTTTTCGCGAGTGTTAATATATACACCGCGACGCTCGTATTTGTGGTGGAGAGGAATTAACAAATGAACCAGCATCCGGCAGATAAAAAGTTAGTGCCTTCCTTTCTTCCTCATATTTCCACCATAAGTTCTGGTAACACAAATAAGATTTGTACTTACATTTTTGTTAATATATTCATTGAAATAACATTTTCTGTACTCTTCTTCGTGAAAGTGAGATATATCATAGGGATATAAAAAAAACAATATTATTAAAGGACTTAAAATAAAAATTAAAAATCTTCAAACATCCCAAAATAGACTAAATGAAAGCTAATGCGAACTTGTCAACTGAGGTAAGACTGGCGGTTCTCAATGAAGTCCTGGTACCGACATTGATGTATGGAAATGAGGCCTGGAGCTGGCAGAAGAGGAACGAAAATAGACTGAATGCAGTGGAAATGAGATCACTTAGGCGTGGCAGATCCATTTATGACAGAGTAAAGAATGAATAAATAAGGTAAGAATTAAAAGCTGATCTTAGTATAGTGAGTAAGGTTAAGAAAGAATCACTTAAGTGGTTTGGTCATATGGAACGGGTGAATGAGGAGAGAACGGTAAGAAAGATATATAACGCAAGTATAGCAGAAGTAGAGGACGTCCGCGGAAGACTTGGCACGACCAGGTAAACCAAATACTGGAGGATGGTCCTGTTAGAAGCCTCAATAATCGTCGAGCTTGTATGAGAAGATGTATGAATGTGGATGAGGCGAGAATTGTGTGTCAGGATAGAATAGTGTGGCGATCTATCCTCTCTGCCTACCTCCGCGGGGAAAATGTATGATTGCAAGTAAGTAAAATAATCGATGAAATTGAAGTAGGCTGAGCATGCTGTAAGGAGCGAGCACTTTGAGGGATCCTCGGCCGGAATTCTACCAACGGGTCGCTGAAGAATGAGATAGGCGGATACAGAAAGATGCAGATAGATTATTGGGTTAATTATGAAGAGATTGGCGTGTTTGGAGATCATTTGCGGAGTCAGCCTTGAACTCCTGGATGGTCCACAGTGCTAAACGATGATGATGATGTTGAAATAAAAATGTATCAGTTAAATATTATAGCAAACAAATCATAGTATAACAAAACTAAAAGTGAGGCTTAGTAATATTTTTAGTAACAATAAATATTCCTAATTAAATATTTTATGTGTTGCCCAAACTACAAATGCTAACTATTATAAAAAGATAATTTTATCAGAAAGTTATAAATTACAGCGTTGAGGTCTGACGAGCACAAAAGTGAAATGATCTTATATAACGTGGGCGTAGAATTATTTTGACTTACGTACAACGTTCGTTAATTACAATATATCACGATTTTCCTTTATAAAATTTATTTTTTTACCACTTTGGTAAAGAGATAAAAACAATCATTTGATATTTAGATGTTTTTAAACACGTTCTGTTCATATTAAAAGCGAAACAAATATTAGAAAAAAGAGATTGTTGAGAACAAAAATGTTCCGTCTAATTTTGGATCACGGCGCGCATAATAAAACTTTTATTGAATTACTAATGACTATGTATTAAGACGCATAAATAAATCAATAGAACTAATAACATATACTAAATAAATGTATTAATTAGAAAGATATACATATAAAATCAATTTTATGTGTATATCTAATATAATTGGTGAATATAGGTTCTACCCTGATAGATCACTTCCCTTTGTTCTGATTTCCTGATTTCTTTCTGTTAGTAAAAGTATTAAATGAAATAAAATGATATGTGTACAAGGTATGAACGTGTACAGATTGGTTGCCTACGCTAATCGTCGAACGTTTCTATGATCAGTACTTTCCAGGAAGAGATGATGCTTACGCTTTTAGGACATTACTTACCAAGTTCCGGCACGGTATCGGCCGTTACTTGAAAATGAAATTAAAACACCATATTTTTATTATTCACAGACACATAGCCTCACATAAATGACACATGCACGATTTATATTCAAACTTTTCTTCTAAATTAATTAACATTTCAAACTCTTCCATAAACTCCCTCGGCCTATATGATCCCTCATCCGATCCCCATCATCTTCGTCCAATGTCACTTCTTCACCCTGTTCTTGACCCTATAGAATAAAACGTAAAAAGATTAACTAAAAACTTTCAAGACAAGATATGGGTTAACAAGCACGAAAAAAACACCCATCATTTTATAAAATAGCTGACATTGTGACAAACAAAATAGAAGACATATGGAGAAGACCTTCAATTCCTGCAATTACACATATACGAGTTACACAGATGTTGAAACATCCTTAAACTTCACCCTAAGATACCAAAGAAAAATCTAGAGGAAATTCATTGTAGTAGTAATGTGCTGTTTGATATTTCGCCGTGCAAATGTAAAGAAATTAATTAATGTTCCTATCCCAGGGATCGGAAAGTGTCCGTGCAAAAGCAGAGCATCCTAACTAATCAGCGACCATCAAGAAAGATGATGATTGTAAACACAGATGTAACCGTAACAAAACAACAGCAAAATCGTTTGAAAAGAAAACTTTCTAGACAAAAACCCATCTGTGAATCATAGAAAAAATCATTCGATGATAAAGCAACATCTACATTAAGTTGTTCAATGTCTTCTAGGTCCAGTTTATCTGATTCAAATACATCTGACATCATTGTTACCTCCAAAACTGCATCTCGACTGGAGTGTTTGCTGAAGATTTATACAACAAAGCCCCAGAAAAAATGTCCTACGCTAGATGGCTTACACGAGCTAACAGAATTCTGCGATTCTACATAAGCTCCTTCAGAAAAAATGATCACTTTGGCAGCTTATGTTGTTAAAGTTTATGCTCCAACTTGGTTCATGGATACCGTCACCTATGGAAGTAAATTTAATTGTAGAGATATTTTTCAGATGAACTCAAAACTATAGTAGATCCTGTAATACAATGAAATAGCTACTTTTCTCATTCGGAAAACTTACTGCTTGCGATGTTATCTGATCCTCAAAAGCATATGAGAGAACTAACTGCCCGCCAGATTCTGAAAGCTCACACCATGCATGGTAAGAAAATCAAACTACGATCTTAAAAACTGGTAGCAATACATCACTGTACCACTAATAATTCAACAAGTGTCCGACAAAGATCTTCAGTTGTTCATAATACTTGGTAGTGAGGGTGAACTGCCTCTTCTGCGTTTGACCTGAAGTTGAAAGATCTGTGAAGACTGTCGCAGAAGCCTCAGCAACTTAGTGTTGGAAAGCAGCAAGATAAGGATTCATTGCAGCTAAGATAGCATCTCGCCACAATTTGAGAGCAAAAAGGATTTTGTTGCTAATTAGTTAAATCACTTTAAGTTTAACTATGTAATGACATCTTTTTCTTTTTAATACAATAATGAAATTAAAAATGAAAATTTTAATCAAGTAACATGCCTGTATGAAGAGATAAATTTTAGATATTTTTTCTGAATTTTTCATAACTTCAAGGTCAATCCGGAGATAGAAGATGTTTTCTAATCATTATGAAACTTTGTATATAATCATAATACGTCATTTAACAACCTTTTTTCACTATTGCGTTCTGATTAAGACAACCTTTTTTTTCTTCATATATTCGTGGCCCATCCTCTTAAGGTCCTCCAAAAAAATCTTACGTCATTGATGTTACCTCATATGTCGGAGACTAGAAGACTCAGCCTTTTTCCCTCCCCCCTTTAACAATCGAATCAGGGATATTTTTATTCATTGTTTAGGGAGCGTGTTTGATAAGGCCTTAATAATAAAATTTCCTGTATTAATTTATTTTGTCATATAACAGCATTCATTACATCATAACAAATCAAACGGATTGCGTCATAATATAAGATCTGTATAAACCTTACGTTATTTGACGTTTGATGCGAGTATAGAATGCAGAGTATTAAGTTTGAATTAATTATACGGTCAATGCGCATGCTTAGAGATCATTAATTTTAAATTGTATTATGTAATAGACCTCATTCATTTTTTAAAATTATTAAATATTAATAAATGTGAAGTGTACTGTTTATAAATTCCATTTCGACAGGAAGCCAATTCAAGGGATATGGCTAATAATTCATAGACTAGTGTTTCAACTAATTAATAATAACAAAAAAATATATTTGAAAATTGGAAACAAAAAAAGATGAACCAATTGTAGATCCTTTGGGAGAATTCGTATACAATATTACCATTCATAAAGAGCAAAAAAGATATCAAAGTAAATAAGTACATTCTTTATTTTCTTACCAGTGATTCAGTTTTAAATTTATTATGAAATATAATTAGGGAATATGAAGCATAAAAAGGTCATTTTTCAAGAGATAAATAAATTTATATACGAATACAGGGTGTAACAGATATAATCCACTATATTTTATGAGTAGATAGATATCTGACTAAATTACGAGTTAAAAAATTTCAAGGAATGTGTGCAAATTGTGCACCATTACGGAATTTTTACAAAATCATGTTAAGTGTACTACGAAATAAATATAACCATTGTTAATTTATATTTTTGCTTCAAGCCCTGCATCATCCAACACAAAATAGTCTGGTCGCTTGAAATTTAATGACCTTTAATTTTTTGTATTTAATATATAATTTGGAATCAATAAAATATTTTTATTAATCGAAATATTTGCATAGATGATTACGATTTTTTTAAATGCACATACTCCTTGAACATTTTAGCCAGTAACAGTCACCCATAAAATATTGTTGACTAGGTCTGTTACACCATGTTTGTCATTCACATATTTTAAATTATCATTATGTTCGAAGTCATTATTTTGTAAACAATGTGTATGATTGTATGTACTGTATCATTATATTACATGATAGATTGGTATTATCTAATAATTGATTGGTACGGTATATATTCTCCCAAACGTCTTTTTCATAATAATTTTTTTTTTTTTTGCATTTAAGTACTGTTCCTGGGAATTTATTTAAAAAAAAAATGTTTTCTAAACGTGATTCGTTGTTTCGCTGGTACTCTTCTAAACAGGAGGCAAAATTTTTGAAAACTGCTCGGCACGTATTATCAATGAACGCTGCCGAATCTAGCGGATTTTTACAGAAAATGAATATTAATATTTATTATAATTTTTTAATTAATTAATCTAGTGGATTTTTTAAAGACTACTTTGGTATTTTTAAAGGCTACTGTGGTATTTATACTATATTACATATCCAGATTCAACAGCGACGAAACTCAATTATAATATAGAAAACTATACATATTAAAATTTATGTTTTGTCGATTTAATTTGTTCGGTGGTAGAGTTTTTTAAAAAATTGTATCAGTATTAAGGAAAACACATTATTATTATGAAGTTGTAATTATTCAGAACATAGGTCTGTGATGTTTTAAACACTAATTTAATGTATTAATTATTAATATATAAAATCAATTTTGTCGAAAAATGTACAAAAATGTCGACAGATGTATTAATTTAAAAAAGTGTAACATATAGGTTCAAAAATTTGTCATGAAAAATACTGGCGCTATAACACAATTGGTAGTGTACTTCCCTGGATTGGAAATAGAGATCTAGGTTTGAATCCAGGTAGCGCAAAAACAATATTTTTCGACAAAATTGATTTTATATGTACATATTTATAACTAATACATTAAGTTAGTATTTAAAATTGTATCATATTTATTTCTAATATTATTTAAGTCCTTCAATAAACGAGTGATATTTTGCCCGAGACATCACGGCGCAGTGGACAGGGGGGGACTAGAAGGTGAATCGAGATGGGCGAGTACCTGGTGCTGATAGCGTCCAGCCCCGCCCCCCCTTTGCCGACCACCGCCACCGTCAACGGGCCGCAAATAACGGCCTCTCGTAAATTGAAGAAGGAGACTAATTAAATAATTATGTGTCTTTACATGTTCAATTACAAGACGACTTCTACTGGCTTTTCTTCTGTGCAGATGGTTTCTGTCGCTACTAAAATTGATACACTTTGTCGCTAATCGCACTAAAAGTAATGTCGACCTCCGAGGGCGGTTTCTGAGATATCTCATGAATTTTTAAAATTTTTATCCTTTTCTGACACGTAAAAATACATAAGAAGTAGTGTAAATGTGGAAAAAGGTCACCAATTTGACATTACTGCATAAATTCAAAAAATATCACTCGTGTAATAATTATAACTATTTTCTAGAATCATGCAAACATTATATAATTCCAGAATATCTAAAATATCTGTACTTTTCTATAAATTATCCATGAAATTAAAAATACCATTAGTGTTGTAACTGAATGGTTACTTAAAATAATTAGAAGCATTCAAAATGTATGGAAATTCTCAGAACTCCAATGAATATCGTTTTCCCTTTTCACTTCATGTAAAAAAATTGTATAGCTGTCCCCTATTATAATTATAAATACGAGTTGTTGAGATAAATTGTTAGATTGCAAGACAAAACGCGTCTCAAGTAAATTAAACTAGTGGAATTAAAAAACAAGTGTTTTATTTTCACAAATGTGATTATGGAGTTCTACAAACTCACCTCGGATACAGTAAAAATTTACTCATTAATTGAATTTTAGGATATTGGGAAATTTGAAAGACTCGAGTCAAAGGGGATCGAAATATGAGAAACGGTCGACTTACTTGTTAGCCTCATCGAAACGATGCGTCACTTTCTAATTAGAGCACTATTGCATTCACTGCGAATGTCAGAAACTCTCAGCCCTGGTCAAAGAAGAGTTGTGCGCTGATTCATATGTTCTTCGTAAGCATAATACATCGCGCGTACTACACCCGATTGCGACCAGCATGTAGAGGGAATGAAGTTTGCAAGAACTATCTACATGACATTATTTCAATTACAATTAAATATTATAACGAAAAATAATTCAACAATTTTGACGTAGTCAGTGAGAATTTACTTCTGAACACAGTCTGATAGGTGTCACAACTGATAGCCGTATTTCCAGTGTAGTCGTACTGAAGATGCCTACAGAAATCAATTTTTAATTAATTTATTTATTTTTGTAGCATAAATATTACATATGAAAATAAAGGTAATTACTTTATTAGACGTGGTCTGTTTGTTCTAAAGCAATTACCTGTATAGTTTTTAAAAGTTGTAATTGTTCAGGTACAATTGTTATAAAGTAAGTTATAAAAAATTATGTAAAAAAAAGTACAATTAGAAGTTATAAAATGTTATCGTTACAAAGTTATAAAAATATTTTTGTCTATAATATGGTTGGAGACAAAAATGTGTCGATAGTTAGGATAGCACAAATGACAAATTAGTTTCATTTTGCTTTCTATCCACATCAAGCGACGTTAAATTTCTTATTTTTGGTTTAAAATCGACCCTTCAAATTATTTAATCAATTTTAGGTCTAGTGGCAATTTGTTAAATATACGCGGTGCACAAAACAATAAAGTTCGTTGACCAAATTTGGTATTAATTTTTGGCGCTGAAAAGTATCCTAATATTTTGCCCCTAGTTTCCTTGGATCTGATCGTGGAAGTAAAGTTAATATTTTTTAAAAAAAATAGTTTTAAGATTGATCTGGTAAACAGTTGCCTTATAGTCAAAACATGAAAGGATTTAAAGAGTTCATCAGAGTTATGTCTAAATGCTCTTTTGTTTATTACTCTGATGATCCATTTTTAAGCGTTAATTAGAGAATCCATTGAAGTAAGAGCTGCACCACCTCATGCACATAGTGAGTAATTTTGAAAATTTAAAATAATTTTCTCAAATAATAAGAGTATATACCATTAAAAATTATCGTTGAATTTATTTCGTCATTTTTAATTAACGTAACGATGTGATGCTATTGAGATCGCAGACTTGTTAGTGTGATTCCTTGTTAGAGATATATAGATGGTGCTAGCTGTAATTATTGCAAACATTTTCGATTTGTTAATTTTTACATTTTAAATTTACATTTTAAATTTGAATAACTCGTATAGAGCACGATGATGAAAAATAAGATTGTCCAATTTCTCGTTTCGCATCGTATACACGGTTTGACGTGATAGGTTGCGAGCGACATGACGCCACGTGAACACTACGGTCACATGGACAGCTATGGTGGAGAAAAAAAATTTATCGTGCAGTATATTTAATAAGAACGATCATTTTTATTAATGTGATAAGTACTGCTATTTCATTTATTACGTGATAGATTACATGATTACTATGATAGAGAAGAATCTGCAAGAAGGCGTGCACGAATATTATTTTGATGAAAAACTTATGTATTGATTGAATACAAATTAAAACATTATTTTCGTACAGAAAATTTTGATTCGCACTATCACATATGCCCGACGCATAGCTAAACATTGACAAAGATAAAAAATGTATTCTAGATTGTTTTAATGCCGTTTTGTACAGAATACTTTTGTAATGAAGAGTTGACATCCACAATTCGTTGACAGTTTTAATAGTTTGTACAAAAGGCTGAATACTGAAACATTTACAATAAAAAATGCTCAATGAAAATGATTTATTATTAGGAGAACACATTATTATTGTGAAGTTGTCATTATTCAGAACATAGGTCTGTGATATTTTAAATAAGAATTAAATATATTAATTAGAAATATATACATATAAAATCAATTTTCTGGATCTCTTTTCAAATCGGGGAAGGTGCATTATCCAACTATGCAACAGCGACATTTTTTTACGACAAATATTCGAACCTATATCTTTTTTAAATTAATACATTTTATCGTTCCATTATTTGAAAGAGCCATCTACTTTATTTTACCGATAGCAGACGCCAGAATTCATTTTTATTAAATTTTGGACACATTGATACAACTTATATATTATTAAGAGAACACATTCTTATTGTAAAGTTGTAATTATTCAAAACATAGGTCTGTGATATTTTAAATAATAATTAAATATATTAATTAGAAAGATATACATAAGATATATATTAATTAGAAAGATATATAAAAATGAATTATTAATTTTGGTGTCTGCTATCGGTTTAATCAAAGATATATGAGATTCCGTAAAAACAAAGTAGAAGGCTTTTTCAAATAATAAAACGATAAAAAGTATTATTTTGAAAAAGGTGTAACATATAGGTTCGAAAATTTGTCATCAAAAATAATGTCGCTGTAGCATAGTTGGATAAAGCACCTTCCTCGGTGGCGCAACAACAATATTTTTCGATAAAATTGATTTTATATGTATATTTTTCTAATTAATACATTAAATTATTTATAATTACTTTATATCCGTTAATTTAGGTTACAAGTTTATATGTTTATTTAAATTACTACAATTTTAAAATGAATCTAGGATAATTATTTTATTCATGAGTTATCAGTTTGATTGCGCAATACGCTCATATAACCGGAAGGGCAGCCTAGCTATCGGGATCAGCAATGTTGACTCAACAGCTTGTATGTTACTATTTGCTGCCCTTTAACAATACTAACTAATTAACTTACAATCACGCCGTTTCCCCGAGCGTCACACTCCTCTGTCCTGACACACAATTCTGGCCTCATCCACATTCATACATCTTCTTATACAAGCTCGCCGATTGTTGAGGCTTCTAGCAGAACCATCCTCCATTATCTGGTTTACCTGGTCGCGCCAGGTCTTCCGCGGACGTCCTTTATTTCAGGTGTCATCAACACTTACGTCATATATCTTTATTACCTCCTCATTCACCCGTTCCATATGACCAAACCACCTAAGTGATTCTTTCTTAACCTTACTCACTATACTAAGATCAGCTTTTAATTCTTACCTTATTTCTTCATTCTTTACTCTCTCATAAATGGATCTGCCACATTACGTCTAAGTGATTTCATTTCCACTGCATTCAGTTTACTTTCGTTCCTCTTCTGCCATCTTCAGGCCTCACTTCCATACATTAGTGTCGATACCAGGACTCCATTGTGTACCGCTAGTCTTGCCTTGGTTGACAAATTCCCGTTACATATAATTCCATTCAAAGCACCGTTCACTTTATTCTCTGCAGTCACCCTCCTTTCGATATCATTCTCAGCCTTTCCGTTTCTATCAAACGTACTTCCCAAACTCATCTACTTGTTCCAAACATTCATTATCTACAAGTATTTTGCACGGTATCTTTCTTTCCCTCTTCCTGAATACCATCACTTTCGATTTGTTGACATTCATAATAAGGTCGCCTTCCTTGCGTACATCGTACATTCTACCCACTAGACTCTGTAGTTCTTGTTCACTATTACACATTAATCTCTAACATATTTACAGTAATCCTTCTAGCAAATAGTTGCAGCTTTATTTCGATCACTTTTTAAATGAACTAAACCTTGCAGATACTGCCCACACGACTAAATTTAATTTTTAAACGATTATAGCTTTGAGTGGTGCAATTTCTTTCAACAGCAGGTGTAAATGACACGTGAGATATTTATTGTCAACTATTATGTATTATGTCACTTAAGATATTTATTATCACGCACACCTGTTGATGAGAGGACTCTACCTTTCAGCCATGACTAAACCATAACTCATTTGCGTATGTTGTTCAAAGTTCAGTTTATTTATAAAATTAAAATTATCACGTTGCACCATAAAATACTTCCATGTCAAATGCTTTTTTTGATTAATTTATAAGAGAGCGTTATAAATATTTATCTCATATTTTTTAAGCCGTAGATACTTATCAAATATTAACGCTATTGTAAGAAGGATCTCTTTAGACGAGTTCACTATTTTCACTTAATATATAGGGTGTCCAGCGGAAATTTTTCAAGTTTAATATTAAATTTAAAAAAAACTAAAATGTTGTTCTCATATTTTATTTATACAAAATGGAGTTTAACGATGCTTATTTTACATTATATAAACAATATGGTCTAAATGCCGTCCATTTCTCTCAAGACACTTGCAATCGGACTCTTAAATTTGCAAACACGCGAGAGCAAAGCGTTGGTTCAATGGCAGCAACTTCACGGCGGATATTTTCTTGTAGGGCCTAAATTGTTCGAAGATTGTGACTGTAAACTCTCGACTTAAGGTATCCCCACAAAAAAAGTCGCACAGTGTAAGGTCCGGTGACCGAGGTGCCCAGGGTATGTCTCCGTACTTGCTGATTAATTTATTGGGAAAAATTCCTCTCAGCTTCTCCATTAAAACTCTAGCTGTGTGTGGAGTGGTCCTGTCTTGCTGAAATTAGGTTATGTTGTTGAACCCGGAAAACAGCTGCAGTTGCGGTACCAAAAACTCGTCGATAATGATCGAATGCGTTAACACATGTCAGCTGTGACTGTCACTCGCTGGTTAAAAAAATAAGGGTTAATTATTCCTTAGGAAGAAACTAACCATTGTAAACTAACCTTCTTGTGTAAACTTTTGAACCCTACACCATATAAGTTGCGTGCTCGGCCCATCACTTACTCGTCGAATATTAAAGTAAGTACAAAAAGCGCGTCGCGCACGAACCAATAAATTACCGCACTTTAAATATTGCATTGTGCAAATCCGCAAATCACGCGTGTCGAACAATACCCCTCTCACTTACCTCACCCTGATGGTTTACGAGCAATTACAATTTAATCTTAACAAATTTCCGCTGGACACCCGGAAACCCGGAAACCACAACTGTCGAAGGTATTCACGGGAACAGTAACCACTGTCAAAAAAATTAATGATTATTATAATAATCATCCGAAATAAGTAGGGCCGTCACACAACATATTATAGACTCGGGGTGAATTTATTCTGGAATGGCGTGAGAATTAGTATGTAAAATCGATTAATCGATATAATAATATAAAGAAGCAATAATCAAACGAGCAATAAATATCGGGTTGATAAATTTTTAAAAGTAATAAATTAAAGAATCATAAATAAAAACACCTTGACAATATCCGAAAAATATACATTCTTACGAAACCAATTAGATTAAATGATACGTTTCTTGACAACAACCGCCGATCACGAGCGGCTCGGGATCTGCAGTCCAGTCGAGCTGCCCCCCGCCCCGCCCAGCCCTCCGTACTTCACCCCTATCAGCCAGCCCTTATTTATTGCCTATTAGTGGACCCGGCGGCCGCGGGCCCGTTTCATCTTGAGACCCTTTTTGTTTTCTGCCGCTGATTGCCGCTGTTAAGCCCTAGCCGACCGCCGAGGAGCGCGAGAAAAGCTGACAAGGCACACCCCCGCAGTAAAAAAATGCAATCGTCAATTTGAACGGGATTTAAATTTAATGACTTTGTGGCGACGAGCCAGGTTACTGGCAGTCGGCTCGATGGCCTTTAGGCGTGCCCGATAACCGAGCCGAGGCGTGACCCTCTGTGAGAAAATTACGAACACTTTTATCGTGAATGCTTCTTACATTCTGTGTATCGACCGGCTGGCTAATGATCGATGTAATGGATCAATATAAAATACCGTGTTTGTTGACACCATTTAGATAAAATATGTGAGTTTTATAGCTGTACCGACGATCTATTACTAGGGTAGACAAAGGCGAGAACTACTCAAATCTAGGCCAGCAAAGATAGAGATACGTGCAGCGGCGTAACCTAAAAAGTTGGGCTCCAGTGCTAAATTGAAGTGCTCCATAACATGTATTTTACATAATACGTAAGAATATTAGGTAGTAATAACGTGGTTTCCTTATTAAATAGTATTGGCAAATTTAGTATCGTGTCTCGTATAAAAATAACGATTTTTGATATGTGTCAATGGTCCCACATCCAAAATACTATATCCATAATGTTTTCTCGTATTATCCTAATACTTGTGAGAACCGTTTTTTTTTTAAATTTCAATACTCATTTCTTGGTGTGATGGATTATAAAAAATATTAGTCCATTTTGTCAGCAGATTAAGTACTGATACCGATTGTATTGTAGGTCGTGGATAAAGGTCCGGTGCCAAAAGTGGCACACGATCTAACGTGGGCCCCAATGTTCCGCATTATCTGCATTGGCGCTGTTACGCCATTGGATACACATTATTTACATTGATTTATTGCAGAATTAGAAACAATGCTGGTAATACGGAATAAATAATATAAAAGTATTTAAATAAACTCGATAGATTGATCTAGATTTATCGATAGATTGATCTTTTGATCTGCGCGTGCATACGAATGACATTTGTCCCAGAGACTCGTCTTGAAAGGCGTGTGAAGGAGAATAAAGAATTATTTAGCGAGAATTTAGTACTAGGAGAATACATTCTTATTGTGAAGTTGTAATTAATGTAATGTGTTCTCCTATTAACAAAGTTGTATCAATGTGTCCAAAATTTAATAAAAATGAATTGATAATTTTGGCGTTTGCTATCAGTTTACTCAAAAGTATTTGAGATTCTGTAAAAAAAGGTAGATGGCTCTTTCAAATTATGGAACGATTAAATGAATTAATATCAAAAAGGTAACAAATGGGTTCGAAAATTGTCGCTAAAAATATTGTCGCTGTAGCATAGTTGGGTTAGGAAAGAGATCCAGGTTCGTATCCCGGTGGCGCAACAACAATATTTTTCGATAAAATTGATTTTATATGTATATCTTTCTAATTAATATATTTAATTCATATTTAAAAAGTATTTAGATACCTATTGTAATTTATATGAAAAGTAGAATGATACGATTGATATATTCCTAGCATTACTGGCAAATCTCTGAAACGAGAGTCTCATAAAAAAAGTATTTCTTGTCAACTTAGTTTTGATGCATATCATAATCCACCCAAATAACCTAATCTAAACAAAATTATTTGCAACCTTGCGTAGCAGCCACTATCGACCGCGAAGCCATCGTGGTTCAATGTCTGGAAGACCAATTCCTATTTCTTATAGCTTAAGTGCTTAGATAATTTGTAAGAATATTGTTGTCTAGTATCGTTTTTTTAATCGGGTATGAGTTTCATGCCTAGAAACTGTCATACTGGATAGTATTCCTATATCCTTCTGCAAAGCCACTACTCACCATTGAAACACTGAAGAGTTACAATTAAAACTATTCATCTTCGTAATATATAAGAATAATACATTATTATATTCTTTCACATAACATTAAGATGTACGACAGAGTTTATTTTTATGTTTCTTCTTTCTTCTTTCAAATAGGCAATCCACCCTTCAAGAGTGACTTGTTATTTTTATGTTATAAAGTGTCAAAAAATTAATAAAAGAGAAAATGTATATATTAAATATTTTTTCTCTAGAATAAACGTACTGGTAGGTAGGTTACCATATATAAACTTGTTAACATTATCGTTAATAACCAATTAAAATGCGATGACAGCTACATGGTATGCATCAATAAGTCGCTTTTTAAAATGCATCTATAGCCGCCAATTAAATTTGATGCATTTTAAATTAACAAATAATTATTATTAACATTTTAATCAACTTTATTGATTACTCATTTTGTATCGTTTGCTAAAAATCGTATATTGAGAATTGTAATGTATTTGAAATAAAATGTAAAATCATTTTTTGTTAAAATGTCTTCAAATTATTACATACACATGGTATTATTGTTAAACGTTTTTCTGCTTCCTTCCTTCCTTCTTATGAACATGCGCGCATAAAGGCTGGTGATAATGTGCTTCATTTTTATTCACCGTTCCCAAATGTTATGTGCATATACATATACAGTGAAGAATAGTGGAAATTTTGAGATTCACATTTGTAAAAATTAGCACTACTTTCTATTAATCTCATGTATAAAATGCCGATGTATTTTTGTATATCGCCTGCAGGAAAATTATTTAATTTTTTTGAGGGAAGTGTATATTTCATTTGAAATGCGTATATATGACCTTTTTTGTTATGTAAGTACACTCGACTTTTGCACAATTCGTTATTTCGCACATTTTTCGACCATCGTTTTTTTCCCGATATCGTTCGCTTTTGTCTCACGTGCAGTCGCTCTCCTCTCATCCGCACCCTGTCTCTTTCTCTCCGTCCTTGAAATGTATGTAAATAAGTTCAATGGGTTTCAAAGAATCTTGGAAAAAATTATGCCCACAAATGATAGGCGATCATCTAAACCCTGAAGAATCTTCGGAAGCTATCACAACTGAAATAGTTTCAATGATGAATGAACTAAACATGGACGTCAACAACGAAGATGCTGATGAATAAATCGAATCTCATTCAGAGCCTTTGTCGAATAAATACCTAAATGAACAACAAGAAGAAAATTAAGGCAAAGAAGAGGCTGACATCATCAAGACTTTGACAATCAAAAATATAAATGAAGCCTTCATGCATCTTGATATTTTTTTGGCTATCATGGATGAATGTGATCCCAATATAGAGCGTATATCTCAAGTACGTAGGGCAATCGATAGAGACACGGCATGTTATAGAACTCTCTATCAGGAAAAGAAAAAAAAGGGTGACATTCAACCATCTCTTGACAATTTCATTAAGAAGATTCCCGAGTCTTAATACACATTGTTATTTTATTATGTATATGTGTGTGATTGATAAATAAATACACTCCATTTTGGTGTATTTTTTACATGACTCTGCTTTCGCACATTTGAAATTTTTCACACATTTCAGGAACCAATGAAGTGCGAAAGTCAAGGGCCGCCTGTATATTACAAAAATAATAGACAAACGTGTAAGTATATTGCCAGAAATTTAAAGATTGGAACATCGTAATGCTGCTGAAATATAGGTAGGTAATTAATAAAATTAAAAGCAACATTTCTAATATGAATATTAGGTAATTATTGTTTATCACTGTTAAAACGTCAAACTATTTTTTGACGTCAGTTTCTATATAGTATTTGTGATATTTAATTAATATGAAAGAAACCAAATTGGGAAATAGGTTTTACATGGACGTTTCTACATAGTACTGTTTATAAATAACGTAAAATGTATATCGCACATTTATTTAATCTATATTTTTATTACGTACATAATAATTATTATAAAATAAGTTGACAACTTTTTATTAGGTACTAGAATATATAATTTTGTGTAAATATTTTTATTAGACTCTTTTTTTGTAACAAGATTGATATTAGAATACGAATTTATAACAATTGTTAAATTAATAAAATACAAATTGTTGAAATAATAAATAAAAATAGCAACCCTACATATAATATTTTTTCTTCTTATAATTATAAAATCTTGCACCAATATGACATTGTAGAATGATGTTGATTTAATATTTTTTATTTACTGAGTTATGTCTTAAAAATAAAATTATATTACATGATAATATATGATCGTGTGCATTGTACTGCTCTTATATTACTGCCCTTAAGTTCCGTGAAACCCTTAACGGCTGCCAGTCCGCCTTAAGTTAATTTAAAGCTCGCTACTTACTAAGGTACTTAATGAGATTGTGCACGAAATAACCTTTGTCCAATATACTTTTTCCAGTTGAGTTTTGGATAATTTTGTTATGTGAGGGGCGGATAAAAAATGGCCTCTTTTGGTACCAAATTACAACGTTACATGTGGCTGGGGTATATTTAAATGAAAACACCGTAAAACCAGTTTTTATGACTTAGTGAGTTCTGTAAGAGAGACTGATTTAAATTAAGCTTGACGTGGCTGTTTTTGATTATTTCATTGATTTTTTTTCATTGATGCCTGATAATTCGCTCAGATGAGATGGAAATAAACAACTGCTGAATATACAAACATAGATTTGATAATTGTGCCCATTATTATGAAAGTTGTCTAAGTTATGTTTCTTTCGATTCGAGATATTTAAAGATTTGAGTTTGAATTGATTAAAAAATATTTTTAAAAAACATAACACAACGTTTCAAAATTTATTTAGCCTACTAGATTTTTAATTTATTACGACATATATAAATGTTACACGTTGCTTTTAAGGAAATAAAAAAATTAAGGTTGTAATGACTTATTCTATTATCAAAATAAACACTAATGGAATACTTCAAATTTTTCACAACTGTCACAATTTGTATCATATTATATAAATTTAAAACAATGTGATGCGAAATAATTGATTAACTCTTTTTTTTTTTTTCAATTTCTTGACTTAGACCACTTTCATAATAATGAGAAATATTTTAAAATTGATACAATTATCCATATAAACACGAAATACCACAAAAGATCGGATATTAAATGAACACAGATTTTTATGTGTGTGACTTTTAAAAATATTAGAAATTCAATACGGAAGACACATATAGGTAAAGTCACACAATAATCAATTACTACAATGGCTCAACATAACTACAATGACTCAAATACAAAAATTGGTTGCACATACCTATAAATGATTTAGAGAAAACACTAACAAGCCGTCGTGTATATGAATGATTCTGAAAAGTATATGATCCGGTCATACATGAATGATTTGACAGAGAAAGCGATAAAAAGTTGTCATACATGAATGGTTTGACAGAGAAAGCGATGAACAGTGGTCATACATGAATAATTTGACAGAGAAAGCGATAAAAAGTTGTCATACATGAATGGTTTGACAGAGAAAGCGATAAAAAGTGGTCGCATACACAGATGATTTAGAGAAAACACTTAAAATCGGCCGTGTACATAAATGATAATGAAAAGCACTAAAAACCGGTCGCGTATAGCAGATATGCTAAACAAAACTAGCAACGAGCACAACTTTGAACGTAGGTTTAACATTAAATTCTGAAAGAAATATGTATTGTTGCGTACAAAAAATAGATGTCGGCAGAATGTCAGGATAGGAAGAAGTTTGGCACTCACCACAATCTGGATTCTGTTGGCATCTCCAAAGATGTGGACTGTATATTTTAACTCACTATTTTGTCAAGAGTTCTGACATAGTATAGACGCCAAGTCTCGAGAATTTTTAATATTGTAAACTGTACCATACATGTATAACTGTACTGACTCAAGATCGTGAATCGACTGGTCGGTGGCAAAGTCGTGGAAGGGGTTTACAATTATTGTTGCAATACTGTTATGATAAGCATGGAATTCAATTATCAAATACTGCAAATAATGCGTCGAAGTCATGGGAGTTATAATTCAGATACAAATATTTTTTGTGATATTTCAGTATTTAATGTTTTTCTGTTAGTCATGAAGATAAAATTGAATTGTAAAATCATACATTTCATTAAAGGAAAAAGTCAAACTCATTTGAAATATTGACGTAGATATATGACTGCAGTTCTATAGATATGCTAAACAAATAAGTCTGTCTACTGTCAGAAATTTCATAATTGTAACATTGCAATACTACTCCATTGCAGGTGATTTAAAATATTTTATAACGGTCAGTATTCAAAATCATAACATTAATTTTTGACATTTTATAAGACGTTGTAGTGTTGTATTGATATGTAAGATGATTCAGTTCAGAAAAATCTTAGATAGAAAGTAACGATATTTTAACCTTTACCGTGCCATGATATAAAATACCCGAACTCAGCCATGCTATCAACTCGTGTTACCGTAAATAGCAGTGAGAAAAAAAGATTTTTTTAGCTTAAATGCCTTCAATGGCACGAATTTATTCTAAATATTGAGCATTCAGTTTTGAAAAAATGATTAAAAATATAATTTAGAGCATTCAATAAGTCCTATACAACGTATCCTTCCTTCTTATCTCTCTTCATTTAATTAGTGAGAAAGAGACAATTATATTTGTATGTTAGTTGTTCTTTTCACTGTGAAAATAGTGTGTGATCTCTGTCTTTCATATTAAAAATTGTATTTAAACGGATTGAATGGAAACAATAATTGCTTTTGTACGATTCCCTTTTTATAATTGGTTTTTCACTAGTCATTCCTAAGCGTTAATATTTTCTTTAGGATTATCTAAAATATGAATTTTATGTTGCATGTATTTATCGAAATATTAAGGTTTAATTATGATGGTAGACCTGTGTTACTGCATGGTTTGGGAAGGGTTAAACAGACTGCGTAGGGAAAATGGTAGAGAAATTCTTTTTCATGTAAAATAAAATGCTCGCTAAATAAAATAGTGCGGTTGCAAAATATAAATTATGTTTGAACAAAATATGTTCTCGAGCTGAAATTGCATTACGAGAGACAGGTGAACTGGTGAGCGAACACCTACAGAGGTGTAGAGAGTTTCCTGCGATCAACAATCGCATGGACTTATTATTAACGGTAATTAAATTTTATGACTTAATAAAGTATTGGAATTATTCGCCTCCGCATTAAAAACCATCGCCTCGAACGTATTCTCGCAGCGCGGCGTGTTGTCTCCTTGCTTCAAATAATTCTAAATGCCTCTGAATACTTCTGCGGAATGAAATTTTAACTCTTATAAATAATTGGTCTCGTCTCCCATCAGTACAAAAATTATGTTTCATTTAACATATTTTCTTGATCAACTATATATAGGTACCGTGTGTTACATTCAGTGGCGTACATTTAGATTATGCTGTTACCAATGATATTATATAATATATCTACTACAATGTATATTGTACGTAGGATTATGAACCAACGTCTTTAGATAAAATGAATCCTTCGTATATACGACCCTACCACGTATTTATTTGTAATTTTAGAGTACTATTAATAGTGTTTTTGAAGATTAAGTTTTAACGTAAAATAATACATTCTAACCCCTATAAAAATCAATATAAAAAATGTATGGATGTTTTTAAGAACCTTTTTTATGACTGAACATGAATTTTTATTGTTTGAAAATCCTTCACAAAATATTTTTTTTTATTAATGGTTAACGTAGGAAATAATTATGCCAATTGCTTTTTGTTTTTCTCAAATCAAAAACAAATTCATGCACCAAATGCAACTCGAATGCAAAGAACGACCATGAAATCAACACGTTAAAAACAGTAATATAGTAAAATTCGCGGATTAGTAAAAGAGGAAGTAGACACTTCAATGATTTGCACGCAGACGCAATTTAAAATGAAATTCTGTTAAAAAAAACAGCATAGGTAACGACTCCATACAAAACGGATCAACCGAAAGGAATTTTCAATTCAGTAAATAAAAAATTGTGTGACTTGAGTAATTCACTATCTTAAAAGTAGACGATAGTAAAGTGAATAGCTATTGTAGCTACTAGCGCTACGACTGCAGCTGTGGGTTGTCATGGTAGTTTTTAGAAATAAGCCATTAAAGTTTCTACTGGTACACAGATGGCGCTAATTATAATAAATCTGTAAATATACGGTCCATATTATAATTTTTTTAACTTATATTTGTTTCCCAGAATTTTGAATAATGCTCAGCTTTTTTGCTTGTATGCACTGCACGCCCTTGGTTACATTTATGTAACGGGTTGATGTGAAAGTTGTTGCCGTTTTTACGATACTTATTTTGAGTTGGTGTAAATCAGTGCTCCGCAACCGGTGTGCCATGGCACTCTGGTGTGCCATGAGCCGGATACATGTGTGCCGCCGTCAAATTCAATGTATTTGGCGTTTTACAATTTTTCATTATGTATTTAATACACAATGACAAATTATTTTTCATAATATTGTCTATTTTTCAAAATGTAGTATAGAATAATTATTATAACTTAATAATTTTTCAAGCGCCTGGTGCCAACTGTTGAAAACTGCGTAGTGTGCTTTGTACAATTTAAACCTATATATTTTAGGTTTTGGTGTGTCGCGGAATTCTAGGAAGAATTTTGGTGTGTCGTGGGTGAGAAAAGGTTGCGACGCACTGGTGTAAATGGTTGTCATATTTTTATTTATTATCTTTGTTTTATTAACCACTAAAATGAGTTTAAATACATCTACCGGTTTCGAAAAATACCATTTTCTTCTTCAGGATGTCATAACTAAATAAAACATATATTGTTTCTTTGACAGAATCTATTTTTAAAAAAATCTATTTATCTTTAGTACCTAGATTCTGTCAAAGAAACAATATATGTTTTATTTAGTTATGACATCCTGAAGAAGAAAATGGTATTTTTCGAAACCGGTAGATGTATTTAAATTCATTTTAGTGGTTAATAAAACAAAGATTATAAATAAAAATATGAATCTTAACCACAAAGATAACATGATTTTAAAAGTATAAATGGTTGTCCTTTGTTTTGAAAAATTGTTTTTTATTTATTGTTTATCAAAGGTAGAAATTCTACATGATTTAGTCAGTTTCTTTTCAACTTCAATCGTGTAACAATTCCAAAAAAATTACCAATGGCCGAGCAGAAAATTCTTTCGCGACATTGTATGTTTTATATATTTTTAAAAGGACAACGCAACTGTCGAGACTAACAATATTTGTTCAGTGTATGTGTAGGTGTTAAAAGCTTTAATGAGTCGTATCACTAAAAAACGAGTCCCCCGCTGGACGTCCCATCGAAGTGATGACGAGCAACTCCGGGCCATGGTGACCATCGACTGACTTCAGGAAAACTTGAAGTTATAGGTAATAATGAAAATTATTTAATTCATTAAATAAACATTGTTTCTTCTTCAATATTTTCAAAATTACTTTGTGGCTTCATTTAAATAAATAATTAGACAAAATACTTTGTTTAAATCACTATTGATTTAAAGAAAGTATTTTGATTGATTATTGATTATTCTACATGTTTCGATACCTATAGTATCTTCTTCAGGAAACAATGTACACTGAAATAAAAAAATACAACCATAGATAAAAACAAAACTATAAAGTGGTAAATAAGTAAGAACTAATATGAAAACAAATTAAAAAGATGACTATTTGCAAAGTGGATTTGGTTATTTATAATATTTTAGGGTTTAGAAATTATACATACAATTACTAGGGGCTTACAGTTAGATAAATTTGAAATTGTAGAAATAATAAAAAGTGTTAATAGCAAGTTAAATAACAAGTATTTTATCTAATTATAAAGATATACATATAAAATCAATTTTATCGAAAAATATTGTTATTGCGCTACCGGGATTCGAACCTGGGTCTCTTCCCTAACCGGGGGAGGTGCTTTATCCAACTAAGCTACAGCGGCATTATTTTTAGCGACTATTTTTCGACCCTATATGTTACCTTTTTGAAATTAATACATTTTAATCGTTCCATCATTTGACAGAGCCATCTACCTTATTTTACATACATATAATTACAACTTCACAATAAGAATGTGTTCTAAAAAAAAAAAAAACATTATTCCTATTAAAATATTGAAATTGTTTATTTACAAAAAACAGCAATTACTTTTGCATCAACCCATTATGTAGATGCACGTATCTCAAGATTTGCGTGAAAAAGACATAACATTTTATGTCTACTAAAAATAAAATATACTAGAAATCGTTGTTTTTTTTAAATATACGTGTTCAGTAATAATCCACGGATACTGTATTTTCGTTTTGTACTTACAATTATACTGCAGGCATTTCTCATTTAACGACCATCTCGTTTGACAACCGCCTCATACTCGTCGATTATGTTGATGACGTCAGGGAACATTCCATCCCTTTTTAAATCATATTTTCAAATAATATTGTTAAATACCTTTTTATGCTTCGCCATCGGCGGCATTTGAGGGACACTAAAACTACCACTCTACAACTACACGTTCGTTTGATATAAAACTATACCTCTCTTAATGACCGCAATTCATTTATATCCTCTGTCCTCCGCATCCAGCTGTTTTCTACCATTTTTTATTGGTCCAGCGATTTAAGTTTTCGGCTTCCAGTGCGAGGTGGCTAGCCCATTGCTATTTTTTTTGCTTTACTGATCACGGTATTGAAAACCAATACACAAAAACACATATAGATGTACGTCCTGATGACAGGACCCTGCAATGGAAAACATCTAGAAAGTTTTTAGTTGGTCTATTATTTAGTAGATTAAATTTGATATGATGAATTAAAACTGTCAATTGAACCGACACACGTGATCATAATAAAACTTGGTGATGGAAATGGTTTTATGTTGGCAATTGGCTTAACCCCTTCGCGCCGTGCGCGGCCCTCCCTAGTATGTATTGTTACGGCTGGAATATTTAGCGGAAAATTGATACAGCACGGCAATAAATTGTGCGGGTATCGGTCTCCGCCGGTAGCTCACTCATCTAAATATCTAAATTGGGATTTCTCCGGACCCCCCTGTACGGGAATATTTATACTCCTATTGGAAACCGAGGGAGGCGACCTCACACGGAAGCTGCGGTTGTCAAAAGTCTCTTGCATGGCGAGTGAAGGGGTTAAATTAGCCGAAATTTTATGAAAATATTTTATTCAATTGTTGTCGCATCAAACGCGGTGGTAATAGGTATCAAATATAAGAATCAATATAAACATTGAATTATTATCGCCGTCTGTACGTCAGTCATGTATTTAATAACGTAAGCAATACGCTCGCATATTTCTTACACTTGACTGGAATTGAAAAAATATCGCACATTTTTTCAAATAAATCAACAGAGCTTTTATTATTCAGTCTAAATTTGAAATTTGATTATTTTTCTGTCATTATTGACGGAGTTTCATCCAGTCATAAATTAATATTTTAGATTACCTCCGAAATAGACTCAGGACAGTGTCGGGGGTCCACCTCTACCTTCCAGGGCAACTCTTGCACCCTCATAGATACGCTGTTTATGAGAGTGGAATTTTTTACACGCGGTCGATTAAAACAATATCAATTAAAATAATGAGTCATTGTACAACCAAAAAATTATATTGCGAGTGTCACAATTTGTCATATCACATTTTTACAATTTTCAAAATAAGCTAAAGCACCTATGCCATAAAATTAAGGATTCACTTGAATAGCCATTAGTGAGATCTATATACTTCTTACAATGTCTCGATCACTTGTCCATCAATGGCAAGAGATTGAAAAACCATCATCAGAAGAGAGAAAACATAAAAGGAAGACGAAATAAGGACTCCGAATTGAGATCCGAAATATCTAAAGGATTGTAGTAATTTGAAAACAATGGTTAATGGTAGAACCGAATTTGCATTATTTATCCTTTGGACACGAAATAGAGTTGAACTGTCGACCCGGTATACACTATTCAACTGTTCAAAATGAACTCGAAATAGATGAATAGTCGAACTGACATGCACCATCTAAGTTCTCACGATGGACTCACGGAATAGCTAATAGGTAATTGGAATAGTAATCGACATGTAGGATTCACGTACCAAAGGACGTATGAACTTCATCATTATCATTATCATTATGATAGTCCTGCCGTGACTCTTGCCTGTGTTCTCGTCATCTGCATCCTCAGTAACACAAAGACCACCGATGTTTCTAAGGCCTGTCGATCAATTTGCAACCATCAGTTACCGGTCTATCAATATAGAATAGAAATATTAATGTATTTTTCAAAATAAATGTATTATTTAATTAATCAAATTTTTTAGAAAAATCAGCGTAAAATCTGATACTGGTGATAAAGAATACTTATTTTACCAAAAGTACATTTTTGGAATAGAATAGAATAAAACATAACAATTCATTATTTTGACATTATATTAATAATAGGCATATTAACGTCCCACGCAGAGGCCATGAACACTTTTTAAATGAGAAATTGATTCTCACGTTAGATAAGGGGCACGCTGTCATTACAATGCTAATAAACATCCAAAAGCATTAGATAAAAATAAAGAAGTATGTAATATAATACTAAGTCTGAACAATAATTAGCTAAAATTAAAATAAATTCAATATCTAATGTTATGATTTGTCGATGATGGGCCCACCATTTATGATATTCCTACATAAAAGTATATCTAGATTATTAAATTACATAATTAGTAATTTGGTTAAGTACCTACCAGGCGTTCTGCATCCCTTGTATTCTAGAATCCAAAAGCTTTGGATTTTTGTTTCTAGCCGAACACAGTACTGTTGCAAATAAATTCGTCTTGTCTTTTAACATACACTACGACACAGTGCGCGCACTGAGCGAGTCGAAATACATATTTTGAACATCCATGAATCGCGTAAATATACAGATACCAGCAACAGTAAATTCTATCATTCGTTCCGTATCCACAAAGTTTGAAAATGTTCGACATTCAGTTCTGCCGGTCAAGATCTTCGAATACTGTATACGCATTCGTTAACAGCATCCAACGTACAAAAACAACTGTAATGCTTATGGGTATAATGCACAGAATAGCATACATATTATGAAGCGAGCGGATTGTTTGTGCGACGCATTTTAATAGTTTGGCTTGAATACTTGAAGCTAAATTATTGAAACATTAAATATCCTTTGATTATCTATTTAATTTATCGTTTAAATAAAAAATGAATACAGAAAATAACTTCGCCAACGTGTTCTAACGCTGTAAACGAAAATAGTTTATTGTGTGAGTGTATAACTGAATCATTAATTCATAAAAGTTTTGTGTCTCGACCATTTGCGGGAAAAAAAAAATTCTAGATACTGGAAAATCGACAGCATCCCTTCTACAAAATGTTACCGACCGCCACTGGTACCTACATGATTATTATTTATATGTATTACGTTATATACCTATCATATCCATCCCTTTTCTTTCTTCTTTCTTCTTTTATGTGAGTATTGACATATAGTGGCCTCAATTAGATGAGACACGGTTCGTAATGCACCTCAGCTGACTCCAGCTCCATGGTCTCTTCAGCCAGATGCAATGTGATACTCTTGCAGGTCTTCTTTGGCCCAAAGCTGTGCCAAGGTTTATCTCCTTTTTAGGCTGTCACTTTGACAATTTGAAATAATCTTTCGTTCACTACTGTAGATAGGGGTTGCTGTCGTTGGATTTGTTGCAAGAAATATAAGAAAGAAAAGCAGATATATTGAGCCCACCTCCGACACTAAAAAATGCATATTAAATACTTATAAATTATTGCGTACCACATACAAATTATATATATATCAATTTAAAATATACGGTAATTAATAAAAAACATTGCGAAGAATCAAAAACAATGTCTGAATTTCTTAACAGTTTTTAAGACATACTTAACACGAAATTATTACGTAAAAATACAGCTTTCTAGGTCGAACATGTTGGAAGCCACTGAGCCGTTTTACGGTCAAAGGAGGGTTGCCCGAAAAAACAAGGGTGCTACTGATTTATGGGCAGCTTAAATTTCACGGTTTGTTGTTACTAATTCAAATTGAGATTTGAACTTCTGGGTCACCCTTTGCAGATCAAATTTTAATATATATTGTATTTGGGAACGGGAGACGCCAGCGCGCCCAATCGCATATAAAAATGTCCCCGAATAACTTAGAAGGTAGTATCTGAAGAGAAAAAGAATCCCTTCGGATAAAATATAAATTCAAAGTTGTCCATTTTTGTAAACTTTTTCAATCCCAAAATGTAATGAAATGAAGCTTTTGCGATGAATGTTATTTTTTATCTAATAATTAAACAGACATTATAATATAATATTAATCTTTCTGTTTAATAACTCGCCAACATAAGTAACACAACATTTGAAAATTGCTAACATTTATGAAATCGTTACACAGATTATTTTTACTGTTCATAGCAAAACAATGAAAAAAAATTGATGTCAGAATAAAAATAATTCTACCGTGCGGAAGGCGCGATTAGATCAAAACCGGTCAGCAATATTACATAAAAGTGATTAAATTCAAATATATTTTTCAATAATTACAACGGTTTTAAATCATTAATAGTGGCCTTCAAGATGACCACGATCATTATACCTGAATTCACTCTCGTCCAAATTCATTATTTACGTAGAAAATAATTAATTTTAGTTTAAAAAGTCGGAAATATTTTTATGTAACGTATTGTATTACTAAGGTATTATTAAAGGTTATCTTTGTTGGTGGTATTAATCTTGAATAGGTTTTTATTACTTAAAAATAACACCATTACAAAAAACACGGATGATGAACGGACAGATAGTGACGAACTTTTATATTTTGGTAAAAAAAATATATGTTATTAATTTTACGAAATGACACATAAATTTTCTACTTATGTCAATTTTATTGACTAATCTATAATATGTAATATTAAGTTAAAGGCTAAAACGTTGAAAGCGAAAATATTGTAAAGTTCAAGTATGTTAAATAATACATATTTTATTTTAAACGGCTTTTAAGCTTTCACATAAATAAAATGTGCAGCAATGACAGCGCCACATTATAATTACATGGAAGTTGTTATTTACTTCGGCGACTAGTACATTATCATACAGATGTTAACAAGGTTCTGCTCTAAAGGCATTATTCGCAATCTTACACACAAATAGAAAACATTCCCCCGTCGTGTTACTCATCACACGCAAGCTAATGGTCGGGCAGAAAACAAGTTAAACCTTGCGATTGCAGGTTGGCTTTGTTACCAGCGTCAAGTTGGAAATGTATAGGGAGTGTGAGACACACATTTTTTTAAAAACTTTTAATTAAAGGCAGACGTACATTTATACATCTAACCATATTTTTTGTTGCGATGACAATGAGTGTCGTATAAAGAAACATTAGATTGGTTAATATCACTTTATATAAAATAATATTTCGCACATCTAGAATGTCGATCTATTTTTCATGTTTTATACGGTAAATCAATCAATACTTCTTCTTTTTTTTTTCTTAAAGATATCAGTCTGTTCTCTCTCCAGCGTTTAGGGAGCCTGCCCATTGAGAGGACGATCACCAGTAATCTTCCATGCAATGCTATTTAAGGTAACCTCAATTCCATCCTTTCCAAATATCATACCAATGTTGTCTTCGTGGTCTTTTTCAATCGGACTTCGCATTAGGCATATATACGGTTTGGTATATATCCCTGATGCAGGAGTTTCTTATCCTTCACAGTGATGAATTTAAAGGTCCTCACCTCCGAGTTCCTTATCCTTCACAGTGATGAATTTAAAGGACCTCACATCGGAGTTCATTATCTTTCACAGTGATAGATTTAAAAGACCTCACCTTCAAGTTCTTAATTCTTCACAATGATAGATTTAAAGAACCTCACCTCCAAGTTCCTTATCCTTCACAGTGATGGATATAAAGGACATTACCTCAAAGTTTCTCAACATGGTTTTATCTTAGTGATGTCAGCTTTGCTTATATTACCATATGTAGGAATGAAATAGAGAGTAACGTGTTTGAAAATGATTATCTGGCAATAGCGAACATTTAAAAATTGATAAATTCCCCTGAAAATATGTTTGTATGTTTTAGAAGCATTTTATCAAAAGCATATCAATTTTAAAATCTCCGTTCTGACTACATAATTAGTTACAAATAAGTTGACTTCAATTTAAACAATTGAGTAGTGACGGTTTTGCTCTTGTCTTATATATATATATCTCAGGTTTTTATTGTTGCATATGACAGCAACCTTGTTAATGTACTCTCTATCCTCATTTCGAAGATCAGGTCGAGTGCAAGCATTTAAATTGCACCATCTGATTTGGTTTGTCAAAAGTTAATATATCATACTCTCAAACGAGCAATGGTGGAAAAATCGATATATCAATATATCATAAGAATTGTATGAAATCCATCATAGACAAATCAGCAGTGTGACAGGTTTCAAGAGACAAAAAATTGATCTTATAATTTTTTTAAAACTGATTCAAAAATTTTCTTACTGCAGTTATTATAATACTTTCTAAAAATAAAAATAAAACACATATGTAAAATAAAGATTTAATTATTAAGGAGAACACATTCTTATTATGAACTTGTAATTATTCAGAACATAGGTCTGAGATGTTTTAAATACTAATTATTAATTATAAATATATAATTATAAATATATACATATAAAATCAATTTTGTCGAAAAATATTGTTTTTGCGTCGAATCTGGATCTCTATTTCCAATCCGGGGAAGTACACTACCAATTGTGTTATTATTACCAACCTATATGTTACACTTTTTCAAATTAATACATCCATCGTTCCATTATTTGAAAGCCATCTACATTGTTTTTACGGAATCTCAAATACCTTTGAGTAAACCGACTGCAGACGCCAGAATTATCAATTTATTTTTATTAAATTTTGGACACATTGATACAACTTATATTATTCACACAGCGAGAACACATTCTTATTGTGAATGTATTCTTATTTATAATTAATACATTAAATTAGTACTTAAAACATCATAGACATATGTTCTGAATAATTACAACTACACAATAATTATAATTTTGTCTTTTTCTCGCTTAGATAGCGCTTACGCACACATTAACGTGTATCGGTACACAACACATTCTTAAAGAAATAAATATAATGTGCACACTAATTTTACTAGACACTAACTTTTTATTAATACTTTATACATATACCAACTAAATAAAATAGCCTATTACTGGTAAGGTAATGTATTTCTTAATTACTCTCCCAGCCACAGTCCAGCGCACAAATTACGGCATTGGAGAATAAAATTATACTTTTTTTTTGCATAGAGTAAAATATTATTGTAAGACCATTTATTCATATAATATACATTCGAACTAATATCGATTTAATCACAAACCAGTAAATGAATAGACGTGAAATAAAGTGTACATATAGGAGAAAGATTTGAAACATTAGTTGCGAGACGAGGAAAATGACACAAATTATTTGTATAGTTTATAACACATTTATGCAACAGTAAAAGTAGTGACTTTTCAAAAATTAAATCTTTGTATAAACAAGTCGTATTTTTTACATTAATGCATATTATATTGTCAGCGTTTAAATTTCGTTCCAATCGAGTCATATATTTAAAAGGCGCGGAGCTATTTGATTGCGTGAGTGGTACCAAAGTAATCACGAGGGTGATATTGAAAATATTGATACAAGAAATATGCGTTAGTTTATGTCTATATATTTGGTAGTCTAGTATTCAATCGCAGAAAACTGACTGGTTAGTATATATTTTTATTTACGTATTTTTACCAATGAACACATTTAAGTGTCTAAACAAATTGCAGTTTGTTCCTCGAGGAGGAGATTACTATCACCGAGAAACCTTTGATTCGAAGATTACTCAACTGGAGCAGCGTATAAATCGGAATGAAATGCCCATTTTCTTCTGCGTAAACCATTATCCAAATCGCACCGATTAACTTGTTTGCAGTCTGCGCGAGTGACGTCGAGAGTCAGGAGTCAGGCCTGGCGGAGGAAGCGCCGCGCCGGATGCGACCGTCTGTTGGGGCAGGTCGGGACCGTCCGTCACCTGCGAGGCTGCTGACGCTGACGGGTCTCGGTCCTGGTCCCGGTCCCGAGGGGCGCCACAACAGGGACTCGTGCTCGCAGATTTTATATTGCAGCGATGTTTGAATTGACATTTTAATCTATTTTAGATAGTATATTATATGGGAAGAAATAAAGGTTACATTGTTCAAAAATTATATATATATATAATAAAACCGAAAAAAAATTGTTTGATTTATCCATCTATATTTTCATGTATTGTAAAAGTCGGCAGAGATAGAGTGCTTCATATTTCTATCAAAATATGTTGGGAGATTCACTATTATGGTCCGCGTACACGGATGAGAGTCTGTTTTTGTTTTCGTAGTCCCCGTCTACACACTATGTCTCAGAGATTTGCCATCTCATATCTCACTTCACGCTTATCCGTTCTGTGTACATCAAACATTATTTCACCATTGATGTTTCGTTCGTCAGTTGAATGGATTTGAATCACCCCACCAACAGTTAAAACGGAATAAATGTTTGTAATTTACCTAAAACATACATGTCCGAGTAAATAGATGTAGATATCAATATTTTTAGGAGACTTCGCGAGGACAAGTCAACTCTCGTTGACAAATCGAACGTCGTGAATAAATGTTTGAGTTTTTATCCCTTTTAACCTTATCTCTGCTAACATGCAAGATTATTTTTCTTTTTTTTCTTCATTGCCTTTATCCTAATCGGGTTGGAGACCTCACGCTTGGACACCACTCTCCCACCGCTCTCTGTTCTGCGCTGTGTCAATTACTAGTTTGTTGATGATTATCCTGAGATAAAAATCTCAACTGTACACGGAACTGGAATTTATCTCAACTAAATCTCTTAGATTTATCTCTTCGTGTTTCACCCCGTGATCCGAAATTTAGATTTCGTCAGTTAATAATCCCTAAAATATTTAAAATTCAGGAAAATTGAAAAAAAAATTAAGTTTGACGAAAATTCTTATGATAATAATTCGTATTATTAAATAGAATTACGAATTATTATGAATAGATACAAATGTATTTTTACAAAATAATTTCTATACGGTATTACTTGACTGAATAAGATCAAATCAGACTAAGATAAATGATAGGTTCTAAGATAAGACTAGATAGTATTTTGCAAGTAAATCTTTTGTCTTCACACAATTAGTGTATTAACAATGAATGCATTCTTTGTGTCAGATGCTTGGATTGATTTCTTAGCTCGAGTGACTCCGCGAGTACAATCTGAACATCGTCCGATAGTCCCGCAATTTCCTGTAACAGCTGTCCATTACTCCGTCAGCATCACTCTTTACTTGGGGCAGGTCACGGAATCCCTGACAACTCATCAGAGGATATCCGCACTGTTTTATGCACTCCGCTGTGTATGCATCATGTAATTGAGGGAATTGGCTGCAACTCAGCAACCTCCATATTTTTTTATTTGGAAAAAAACACGAAAAATTTATAGAAGCCTGAAAAACGATATATTGTAAATATCCCGGTTAGGAAAGAGATCCATGTTCGAATCCCGGTGGCGCAACAACATTATTTTTCGATAAAATTGATTTTATATGTATATCTTTCTAATTAATATATTTAATTCATATTTATTGTAAATATTTGTTGGAAATCCGATATACGATATTTAACTCTTTCTACTCCGAATTATTAAAGTGCCTAGCAACTGTACATTTTTTGTAGTATTCTTCAAACATAAATTAACAACATTTTGATAGAAAATTAAATCTAGATATATATAAATATTATTAATTGTAATTTATGATACTTCCAAATACAGTCAGACCTTACATGACCTACACAAAAAATAGCATAATACTAAAAATAGGAAAGAAATTTTCTAAAACATTAAAAGATTAGTTGAAAATTAAAATATATATATAAATATGGTCAAAATTACTATTAATAATCATAAGGAATACAAGCGCGTCAAATCTTACCTTGTAACAATACGCAACTAATATTTCATCTGCCGCAATGTTGACCAAACAAAAATTAACTAATGTTAGTAGTCTAAATAAATCAAGTAGACTATTATTTACGTAGTAGTATCGTCAGAGAATTGACACCACAGTAAGATAAATAAAGTTAAATAGTAATAGTTATTCAGAATTTTCTAATTATTTATTAGAAAATGAACTTACTTTTGATAGTAATTTGGGATTGTCTATGTTATAAATAAGTAAAGCATGTAAAGTTAATCAAAATAAAATAAAAAACCAAATAAATTTAACCACCCCTAAAGTCCAACCCTAAAATTTTTCCTTCTAATAACTTTGTATTATTAAGTCAATTTCGAACATTTTGTTGTCATATATGGTTTTAGTTAGTTTATTTGATATCCACATGAAGGAAATGTATTTTACGAAACAGGTTGGTGTACTAAATATAACTCATAGTGGTTAAAAACAAAATTTTAAATAACCTATATTAAAAACTATATATATATTTAATGCACTTCTTATTATGAATGATCCCTATAATCTAGTTTAAAATTAAAAATAAATGTACCATCTTCTGAAAACAAACTAAATGGTGACCATTGAAATTTCAGAGCAGCGGAGATTGATATTGGTCGAATATTAATAAATTAACACAATGAGTAAAAACTATAAGAGAAAACAACTGCATTAAAAGTTAGAAAAAAAGGAAATTTCTGACATAATTACTAATACTCTCAATATAAGGAATGTACAGAGTACAAAAAATTTCCGCCTATGATATAATTTTTTAATTAGTTTCTTCTTATTTAGTTTATTTTAGTTAGTTTGCAACATAATCAACAAAACGTTATTGTGCATCGTTATATTAAGACAGTCGCGTTATTTCTGAAAACACGAAGTTATTACAATAGATTATGTCTCTGTAATATGTATATAATAGATCTTCCCAGAATTAATGTCGTAATAAACAGATTCCTGATAGGTTAAATAGGTAATAAAGGTAGTTACTTTTATATATATAAGGACTGAAGATCTGAATTAATTTATATCTAGGAAACTGAATAGCTAGGTACACTTGTACTTAATATGGTACCCAATTTATGAAGGTTATGCTTTGTAAAAATACATTTTAAATTGCATTTTATTTACATATCATGTAAATTCACGATTAATGTTCAAGGTAAGCTGAATTATTTACCCACCCCTCATAAGATACTTTTTTGTGACATTCTCGTACAAAGAGTAATATTATTTATTTGGATTTACTTCTAACAAAATATGTATTTAAATAAATTTCACTCGTATGATTTATTACATATATTTAATTATGGCTATAAAGATAATAAATAAAAATATGAATTTTAACCACAAAGTTAATATTGCTAATTTTTAAAAGTATAATTATGGACTATTACTTTAGTGAAATATTATTCCCGGATTATTATTTTATTTCCAAACCACATTTTGCACATACACATCCATCTGAAATCATCACAAAAATGTAAATGAGCTATATAACTGACTTGATCAATTTATTAATTCAACTTCTTAAAAATGTTTAAATAATACTCAATTTATATGTAAATTAATTAAATTAATTTAGTAAATAGATTTCTAGTGAACGTCCGCAACTCGGGAAATGAAAAACTTTATTTTCTTGTGATCTATGGTTACATTAAAATATTTAAATTGCATATCCTGGCAGTCTGCTTGCTAAAGCTATCGACTAATAATCTATCTACTAATTCAAACGATTGGTCTTTATCTAATATTTTATCAATGTGCGAAATAGAAGAATAATCATTTTTGTTTTAAAGACCCTCTGGGATATTAAAATTATGTGACATTTAAATTCACAATATTACAAATATTTCATTGTTCATAGAATATTCAAACTGAATACAGATATATGTCTAGACTGTTAGCAACCAGTCACTCAACATTTTATTGTATTAAATAAATAAATAAATTACGGGGATTCTAATATTCTACGCTGTTATTAATTTTTGTGATAAAATTTGGACAACTTAACGAAGCCACACATTTTGTCAATTTAAACTTCAGAGGTCAGTTATCTCGATTTAAATATTAAAATTCATTGAGACGATATTGAAAAACTGTATTTTATGCAATTGCTTCGCAGGCTGAAAATTATTAAAGCGCACATTTCTCTATTAGAACTACAGATATCATTTTCCTCAGTTTTATACTATCATATAATTCCGAAAATTTATTTAAACCAAGTATATTAAAAAGAAACTGTATTTTATCCGATTACTTATCAGGTACAAAATTTATTGATGCGGAAATGTATCTACTTGAACTAGAGAGATCAGTTTTCTCGGTTTTATAATATAATACTGAGAATTTAATCCAGGCATGTCATTGAGACGATATTAAAAAACGGTATTTTATGCGATTGCTTCGCAGGCCGAAAATTCTCGCTGCGCAGATTTCCGGCGTCTGACCCTGCAGATGGGCAGCTGACCTCACGAGGTCGGCGGCCGGCGGCCGGCGGCCAGGGACCAGGGACCGGGGACCGGCGAGCAGCACCGCCGCTATCTGGGCGCATCTCACCTGCACCGGCACCCCGGCAGATAGTATCTCACATGTTACCTCGGGAACCGCGGAACAATCACACAGTTCAAAGGCTAAATAAATTATAAACAAAGACAATATCGTGATCCATTCGAACGGATGAACGTTCGATTAGGAAGAAATTAATGGGAATTAGGAAGAGCGTCGTTATTAGAGGCGATAAGCGCCCAATCAAACTTGCCCAGGAAACATAATCCTCGTTATAACTGACAATAAAGATACTCATCGATAAGATTTATCTGTTATTTATGATATCTGAAAGTTACAAAGACTGAGATCAATAATATAATCTTAACTGTTATGTGATCTTTAATTCCCGATTGGGATGAGATATGACAATCTTGCCAATGTTAAGAATCACCGTGTTTCAAGCCATATTGCATGTGTGAGTGGCAATAGCATAGTGAATTATGGTAATCATTTTTTAAATGATTTTGTAATGTGAATTTACATTCCAACATAAACAGTTAATTCCATCACTAAATTGCTAAATCGTTTGTTAATTTCGAAATGCATATTTATTTCAAACGAATGTTAAGCACAAATGTTATAGCAGATAATAGTCAACTCAACACCCAAATTGTAAACAAATAATATCGACCCCTTAGAATAACAAGGTTCCAACTAACATTTTGGACTAATTTGAGTTATTGCGTGAAATGGGTTCCAAATGTATTATTCTTTATTACTTCCATACACACCAACTCTAGTTAACGGATAAGGAAATAGCAACAGCTGTAAGATCCAACTGCATCAGTTATTTATTTCAATTTATGGATCATTATTATTAATTTATAATGTTTTTAAACATATAAAATCATTTTTATCTAAAAATATTGTTGTTGCGCCACCGGGATTCGAACCTGGATCTCTTTCCTAACCAGGTAAGGTGCATTATCCAACTATGCTACAGCGACAATATTTTTAGCGACAAATTTTCGAACCTATATGATTACAACTTCACAATAAGAATGTGTTCTCCTTATAATGTTTTTGTTTATTTTTAATTTCCCTCATTTGACAGTGGTCATTGATAATACTGAAAAATAAATTAAAACCTTAAAACTGATCATATTTGCATACTCAAAACAAATATACATGAATATATGTTAAAATTCAATCAACACTTTTGAGCTCATTATCTCAAAACAGTGTCAGTGTCAGATGGAACCTTGTTATTCTGAGGGGTCGATACGGCATCTAAGTAAGGCTGTATATTCATCTAAAATTTTTTTTTTTCATTTCGATACACCGCATTCAAGGATTTCCTTATGATCTCCATGATGTAAAAGTTGTGTTGAACTAACAAATTTTTGGAAAGTAATACAAAATAAATAAATAAGAGTTAGTGGACAAATTGAGTATTAATTATTCACTACTTGATCCGGAAAACTATGATTCAGATTTACAAAACACTGCTGAGGCCGGTTCTTACGTATGGGTCCAAATGCTGGGTACCGAGTAAGAAAAATGAAAATTGAACGTATAAATGTAAGTAAAATATTTGGTGTAGCGTATACGTTACAAAAACAAAATTTGGTGAACCCAACATTATCCAAGTTATTACGGCTGAGGCGGGCTGATCAATGTGAAGAAAGTGTTTTATGAAAAACCTATTTGCCGAAGAAGTATTGGAAGACCCAATTTGCGGTGGTTATCCAGGATGCTTATTCAGTCGGTATCACGAACTGGATAAAGACAATGGAAGACAGATTGAAGTGGTGGAACTTCCTTAAGAAACCCAGAACCCACAATTGAGTATTGCGCCTTTGATGAATTAATGAATGTGACAAATTACGTATATATATTTAGCGCATGGTACAATATTTAACACATACGGTACAATCAAAATTATACATCCCCTTTGTATCTGTTTATTAATTTTTAGTTGTTATTATTAGAAAAACACATTCTTATTGTGAAATTGTAATTATTCAGAACATAGGTCTGTGATCCGGTAGGGCAACAATAATATTTTTCGATAAAATTGATTTTATATGTATATATTTTTAATTAATACATTTAATTAGTATTTAGTTGTCATTAATGTTTATTGCTCTCCCTTTACCACAACAATAGTTGCAACCTTCCCACCCTTTCTCCCACCTTTTTTTATTTTTCTTTATCTTCTGTCATATTGTGTACCTAAACATTTCTGTGGATTTTCATAATTATTATCATATGTTAAATATTTATTGTTTAAACTGTTAAAATCCCTTAATAAAATTAAAATTAGAAATGCATCGGTTGCAAGTTGAACAGCCATGAAGACATTACACAACCTTGATTGACACCGTTTGTAATGTCAAATCACGGTGTGAATGTTCCATTGATTCTTACACACGCAGAACTTCCTTCATATATGATGCGAGTAACTATGTAAAATTTTCTTTAGATAGGTCCAAAAGTGTAGGATTATATAGAATTATGTATATTGTATGGATATATGCATTTAAATTAAAAAGTTTGAATGTATTTATATACTGAAAGCTGGTGCCCAAAAACGTAAAATATTGATGTCGTATTGAAAATAATTAATTTGTAATCGGAAAAGGAAAGTGGTCCAATGCAAATAGCCATCAATATCAATGTGTCAAAGCCTTAACAAACGTGCATCGGAAAGAATCAGTGAACGGTGCACTTCGTACCCTGTAGGGCGCAGGTGATTTATTATTTTAGTTTTCAATTAGCGGCGACGTCACTGGGCACGGGCGGCGGTAATGTATCGAGCCCCGCCCAAACCTCAGCCACGGGGGGACATTGCTCATCCCTGCTGACTTTTATTGGCGGACACGGAAGGCCATTTCACTTTGTAGCCACCGCGCCTCGCGCCACACGCTTCGCCGGCCGCCGCGACAGACTGTCAGGACAGACGATAGCGCGAAGACGGTGATTTATTGAATTACATGTTCATCTAAAAGAATAATAATCACCGATACCCATTAGCAAAGTTATTTTCTTTTGATAGTAAATATAATGGAGCCACCCGCAAACAATGGTAATATTGAAATAAATTTAACTGGTAGGAGGTGTAACACCAAATGCTGATAATATCTAATTATTCGGACATATCTTCCCCCCGAGGCGGCACGTCTACTCACACTGTGAACTACTGTAAGACCATGCCACAACGGTAGATAACCTACAGATCTTCCATGCTTTCGGCCCAAAATTGTGCCAAGGCTAATTGGCTTTTTTAGGCAGTCACTTTGACACGTAATGTGTGCAAAGAATTGGATAAATCTTTTGTTCATTGTTCGTACATGGTGCTATCTACGGGATACGTATCATCCTTCCCCAGCAGTAATTTAGAAGGCATCTAGTTTGCGCTCATCGCTATTGATTGAATTGATTGGAAAATAAGGGTGAGAACCAACATAATTTGAATGGCTTGCTTTATATCACTATCTTATAATATTCTCAGGAGAACACATTCTTATTGTGAAGTTGTAATTATTATGTGATATTTTAAATATGAATTAAATATATTAATTAGAAAGATATACATATAAAACCAATTTTATCTAATAATTTTGTTGTTGCGCCACCGGGATTCGAACCTAGATCTCTTTCTTAACCGGGGAAGGTGCATTATCCAATTATTATTTTTCGATAAAATTGATTTTATATGTATATCTTTCTAATTAATATATTTAATTCATATTTAAAATATCACAGACCTATGTTCTGAATAATTACAACTTCACAATAAGAATGTGTTCTCCTAATGATAAAGTTGTATCAATGTGTCCAAAATTTAATAAAAATGAATTGATAATTCTGGCGTCTCCTATCAGTTTACTCAAAGGTATTTGAGATTCTGTAAAAATAAGGTAGATGGCTCTTTCAAATAATGGAACGATTAAATGTATTAATATCAAAAAGGTAACATATAGGTTCGAAAATTGTCGCTAAAAATATTGTCGCTGTAGCATAGTTGGATAATTCACCTTCCCCAGTTAGGAAAGAGATCCAGATTCGAATCCCGGTGGCGCAACAATAATATTTTTCGATAAAATTGATTTTATATGTATATCTTTCTAATTAATATATTTAATTCATATTAATAATATTCTCGTCTATTTATAGTTGTATAGTGCTTAGTGGTGAATAAATAATAGTCGCGAGTGAGAATTTTATTGTTTTGACATTCTGCTATCGTTTGATGTATCAGGCTGGTATTTAATGCAGTTTTTTATTGGAGAATTGGTATGTAGTGTATTTAATCTCTGAAGTCGTGCATGGCACGGGCGAATCGTCCAGTTACTGATAATTGTAACGCTTTTTGTTGTTTAGTTGAGGTCTTCCAGTTTCTGGCTGTTCAAGGCCTTCCTCGGACGTCCTCTATTTCTGCTGCTATCAACACTCGCGTCATATATACTAGGCTGGGCCACGAATGTATGAAAGAAAAATAAGATTTTTTAATTAAAACGTAATAGTGAAAAAGGTTGCTAAATTACGTCTTTTAATTATATACAAAGTTTAATCATGATCAAAACAACATCTTGTCTCCGGAATGATTGAAGTTATAAAAAATATAGAAAAAGAACCCATAATTTATCTTTTTATGCAAGTATGTTAAGTGATTAAAATTTTTTTTTTTTATATAAAACTACATTTTAAGTATTAATGTATTAAAAATAAAAATAAGTCATTATGTAGTTATACTTAAAGTGATACTTTATAACTAATAAGCAACAAAATCCTTTTTGCTTTCAAATTGTAGCGAGATGCTATCTTAGCTTTAATGGGTCCTTCTCTTGCTGTTTTCCAACAAAAATTTGCTGTGGATTCTGTGACAGTCTTCACAGATCTTTCAACTGCATGCGTATGACAGTGCAAACACAGAAGAGATAGTTCACTTTCACTACCATGTGTTATGAACGACTAAAGATCTTCGTCAGACACTTGTTGAATTATTGGTGGTTTCAGAATCCGGCGTGTAGCCAGTTTTCTCAAATACTTTGGAAGATCAGTTTCTAGCAGTAAGTTTTCTGGATGAGCAAAATAGCTATTTATTTGTATTATAGGATCTACTATAGTTTTGAGTTCATCTGGTAAATATTTGGACAACGAAAATAACTTCCATAGGTGACGGGATCCATCTTTGCATGTAGGATAAACTTTAAGAACATAAGTTGCCAAAATGATCAATTTTTCTGAAGGAGCTCATGTAGAGTCGTAGAATTCTGTTAGCTCGTGTAAGCTACCGAGCGTGGGATATTTTTTCTGGGGCTTTGTTGGCTAAATCTTCAGCAAACACTCCAGTCGAGTTTGCTGAGACCATTCTGTACAAATATAATTGATCTGTACTCAAATCTTGAGCGGATAGATTTGATATTTCTGTTATGATTTCCTGGAACTTCTTTATTTCCTTTCCTATTTGATCTGAAAATGTACGAGAACCTAATATGGCGCTGTTAATATATTCAAATAAATGCCTAAACGGTAACTCGTCAATGTGTAGCAAACAAATAATCCTTTGTAAGGGTTTGTTCAACCTTTTTTCTAGTAAGTGTGTCATTCCACCATATTTTTCAACATTTACTTTTGTTCTATCACAGCTGATGGATTCAAATAAAAAAAATTCTTCTAAAAAGAATTCTGTGATTGTTCTTTCAATCGCTTTTGATGTTTCAGATGCTGGCACATATATTCCAAGTATTTCAAATCGGGTTCTTTTATTAGTGAAATATTCTCTTCTAGGATCGTATTTCTGTACTCTATTCCTCCTTTTTTTATCTTTACGACCATCAAAATACAAGGCGGAAACTTGCGAAACTCTATCTCATGTCATCATATGCTCTCTTATTTTTTGTCTTGCTCTTGTCTAAAATTAGAACATCAGACTTGATATCATGCAGAACTACTGAATCAATGACTACTGCTGCTCTGTCTGACACTCCACACCTGTCGGTGTTTTCGCCAATATGGAAAAATCGACGGTAGCGGCAGGCCCCTTACGAGAAGTTGGTATTACAGTTTTGGAGGTAACAATGATGTCAGATGTATTTGAATCAGATAAACTAAACCCAGAAGACATTGAAGAATCAATGTAGATGTTGCTTTATCATCGAGTGGTTTTTTATATGATTCAGAGATGGGTTTTTGTCTAGAATGTTTTCTTTTCAAACGATTTTGCTGTTGTTTTGTTACGGTTACATCTGTGTTTACAATCATCATCTTTCTTGGGCACTTTACAATTTCTGGTATAGGAACATTCATTAATTTTGTTACATTTACACGACGAAATGTCAAACAGCACTTTTCTACTTCGATGGAATTCCTCTAGATTTTTCTTCGGTATCTTTAGGTGAGATTTAAGGATGTTTTTGTACTTTAAATGATAGAATTTAAATATCTATTTAACTTGTATATGTGTGACTGTAGGAATTGAAGCTATTTTACAGGTCTTCAATTTTGTTTGTTACAATTTCAGCAAATTTTTGAAATGATGGGTGTATTTTCGCGGGTAATTTTCGGGTAATTTTGACTTCATTTGGCATCATTATGTTGCTATTAGAATGGCACTATGCAAAAAAAATAATTTCGGCCCGGCCGTACCCAGCGCAACACCCAGCGCAACAAAAATAGCCGCACCTATTGAAAATATAATTTCGACAGTTTTGTTCACTTTATCAGCTGTGTTTTGCTAACCGTTATATTTTATGTAAATAAGGCAACATGTGTACATACTTTAGTTTTAATAAATATACATTTCATAGCATCGAGGGTTTAATTATTGAAGACTACATTTATTAGGAAAAACTTCCATAAATATCTCTTCCAACTAAATCAGTCATTCTTAATTCAAAATAATTTCTATGTCGTTTCTATATCGATGTGTTATTTAATTTTGACACTAATATTTTAAATTGAACTAAATTAGAACGATTGTAAAACGAGCTTATTATTTTAAACTCAATATTTTGTTTGACCCCTTTGGAACGGATTACACTCTGAATACGTCTCGGCATTGATTTATTAAGATTGTGTACATATTCCACTTTAATTTCTTCATACCACACGCATTCTACAATGTTTTTAATTCTTTAAGCTCTGGGCGATTTTTTGCAGATATTTTTACTCATTATGGACTATAGATTTTCAATCAAATTTAAATCGGGACTGTTTTTTGGCCATGAAGTGATTTCAATCCCAACAATTCTTTGAACTGTGATACCTGTGAAAAAATAAAAAGGAATTTTGTGTTGAGAATGTTCACCAAGTAAAAAAAATAAATACATTTTAAAGATTCAGTAAAATTAATTTACAGAGCGGGCACGATAGCGAGGTGCAGAATCGTCCTGAAATACTGGATCATCAATTTTTTGAGTCAAATTCTTAATTATTGGCAAAACACCTTCAAGAATTTTTTTTTTTGTATTTATCGGCATTCATTGATCCTTCTAGCATTATAAGATTGCCAACACCGAGTGATGTGATGCATCTCCTCACCATGACATATGGAGAATGTCTCACTGTGGGTGCGATGCATTCATCGCTGTATCTCTTTCCGGATCTCTGACGCACTGGCTGCAAACCGTCTGGACTAAACAACCCTCTCACATCACTCACAGACTAATTTTCTTTTTCTTTGGCCCAATGCAGTCGTTTTTTCTTTATTTCCTTGGTCAATGGAGGTTTTTTTGCGGGTCATCTTGCTCGTAAACCCATATCGTTGAGCCTATTTTGAATAGTTCTGACAATAACACTAGCACTAGTGATGTCTTGGAATTCCACTGAAGTAGAAGTAAAACGGTTTTTCAAAGAAAGCCGTTTCAAAATGTGATCATCTCGATTCGAAGTACTACACTTTAAGCCAGTTCCCACTTTCCGATTTAAAGTCCCACTTTCCTAGAATTTTTGAAGAAATCTCCTTACCGATGATTCATTACACTGAACTTGCCTTGCTGTAGCACAATTAGAAAATTTTTGTTTTGATAACTCAACTACCATTGCTTTTTTTTGCTCACTTAGTTGAAGACATTGCGTTTCGGTAAAACTAGTAACACACTAATAAAACGACCACACACTGCAAAAACGGGCACTACAGTGAAGAAATGTAGAGTTTTTCAGGTATCTGATAAGCGAATTGCCCTTCCTGGTAGCGGACCGCTTTCTTCTATACCTACTTTGGGTTTTATCGACGCTTCATGGGAATTTTTGTACCTAATTAGGGGGTGCGGCTATTTTTTTGCTCTGGTCTATATTATTACCATTATTTCCTCATTAATTTATTCAACATGACCAAACCACAAACTAAGTGACTTTTTTAAATTTTTCACTTGTTTACAAAAAGTTGTACAAGAATTTATTTTATTTTAATTATTTTATTGGTTCGTTTGTTCATAACAGTTTATTACCACAGTTTATAAATATTATATAAAGTGACATACTGTCTCTCTGTAAAAGAAAAATCTCGTGTTTAGGGTAGTGATGGTAAACCGTTATTGTGACTGTGATTGTGTTCGATCGTAAAGATGATTAGTAACTGTTAGAACTTTTGTTTCTAGTTTACTAGCTTTAGCTTGAAGAATTACAAATCAGTTACCAAACATCGTTACAATCAAACACAATCACAATCACAATAACAGTAATTTCGAAAGGGAAGATCATTTACATTATGACATAATCATAACAAAATTACAGTACAGACAAACAACAGTTAATAACTGAAAAATAAGTAGCAACAAGTAATAAAACATAATTTAAATAAAGCAAATGCATAATGTTCCAAAATCAGGATACATATAAATATAAAAAAGTATACATATAATGTGTCAGAAAAATAAGTAGAGAATAAAAGTCTATTGTAGTAATAAAAATACTGACGATATCTTTTCGTGTTCAAATATTTTTATATAAAAGAAAAGCGCATCTAACCCGAAAAAGCAATAATATTACAATCTACCTTTATGAGACGCTTAAAGTCGCATCCGTGCAAATATCCACAACAAAGCGACGATTGTGTAAAATACTTTATTGTTTGTTTTGAATTTGAATACTAATTTGTGTGCGGTTGTCTTTCCATACAGGTGTTCGCTCCGCGCATGAAATATGGACGGGTAATATCGCCACAGAGCGTCTGACACTGTCGCTTTGTGTCGCCCGGCGGAACGGGGCTGCGGCGGGGATCGAGCCACCCAACTTGGGGCGATTTCCCCGACACAAGTTGACTCGTAAGTGACGATAAACATTTCGCTCTTATAGGCTAGGACGCAAGATGGCCGACTTAATGGTTGAGGCCCGGGCGCTGCGCTTCTGAGCCAGGGCCGCGTCGGGTCTGATGGAGCCTTCTTTACAATGCCAAAATAGGCACTATAAAAAAATCATTTTGGTACGAATTATTTTCAGATTCCTCACTCCTCTCCCTATGATCATAAATCATATTAACACATTGACTCCCGATTAAGCCCATGGGCATTATTACGTTATCTTGCTGGGTGCCACCAACGTTCAAGGGTAGACCATTTCTGTACAAGTTTAGTCGCATCAGTGTGTCGCTTTTTGTGGATAATGTGTGCTTGAGTAATAACACATTATTGATATTTTTCAATGTTCCAGAAAAGAGCTGGCAGTCAATCGGTTAAAGAAAGCCTTACTAAAACTATGATTAAACCTATTTATAAGATCAGATACACTGGTCAACATTAAAATTATACGGTTGAAAAAATTACATTATTTTATGTACAAACTTTGAAATGCTGAATATGAATTTGGAGGTTAAAATTATCCAATAATCACAACTTTTGAAAAAAAATTGTTTTGAAAAAATTACTATATTAAACAATTATTTTAAAAATTAAGATGCTTGTAAAAATAGATTCCCTTTTTTTATTTCTAAAAATTCATTTCATCATCGTAATGTCATTAAATTTCTTCAATAGCTTCATGTTGTTTAAATTAGAAGTCGATACAATCACTAATCACTGTTGCCAGCGCGTCTGGTACGTTCACGTTCAAGTTCAAGTCCAACAATGCAGTCCAGATTAAATCTAAATCCAATTCGTAACATGGACCTTTAGAAAACAAAAATTGCATATCTGCGATAAAGGAACCTTTTTGAAAATTAAAGTAAGGAATAAATGCATATTCTTCATGAAAATTATCAGCCAGTCAGTCTATTACCAATCTTGTATGAGGTATTTACTAAAATTCTCTCAAACCGTCTACAAATTATAATAGACTAAATAGGGGAGGTTTCAACACTATGAATCACATATAAATTGTTAGATAAATCATAGAATGCTGCCAAGAATATAGAATCTTACTGTGTATCAGATATATCGACAATGAAACGGGATTCAATTCTATGATGTCTCTACTGCAGACACTCTTAACAATCTAGACTTTGCTAAGTGCTATGTAAACGTAATAATGCAACCGCATCCGTTAACCTTCATAAGCCATCTCGTAGATTCTCTATTAAGAAAATTATCTTACAAGATGATATGTACTAACTTTCTTACACAGAGTGTGTCCATGACACATCCCTTGATCAGTCTGATGGCACCCGCCTGTGTCTTATAAGTCTGTCTTGACATTATTCGCCCATCTACGTCTTAATCTTTCCCTCGATCTCAAATATGGTGGCTTGTGTATGAGGTCATTGTGCTTTTGTCATGTCCTACCCACTGCTGCAGCCTCTTTACACCGTCATCGAAGGTTCCAGGTTCTGTGGAACAAGTTTATTAAATATAACGTACATTGTTTTATATATTAATATAATATTTTGTAATTTCTTTGGATTTCGGTTTAAAGGAATGTAGTGTAAATTCCTTTAAAAAAAATGTATTAATTAAAAATGAATAGATGACCTTTTTTTAATATATCCATTTGTTGAAGAAAATTCTTTTAGATAATTTAAATTTAAATAATTTATATATATACCTACTCGTGTAGGACAGAAGAAGTAAAGAAAACTACATACAGTGGAGATGCGGTATCGAGTGTGTGTATGGAAAATCTATGTACGATAGAGTAAATAATATACAATTTAGGATCAAATGTATATATGTTTATAGCACAATTGATATAATTAAGAAATGGTCGCGATCGTGGTTTGAAAATTAATAGAAAATTTACAAAGCGAATGATAGAGAGAACAGAAACAAAGGACGTCTGCGAAAGATCAGATATACCCGATATTTAAATATGGTACTGTAAGAAGCTTCAACAATCGACGAGCGTGTATGAAAAGAGCGTGTAAGAGTGATATTTCGGAACAGAAGAGAATGGCGTTCTATCCTATATCTCTACCCCTGCGGAGAAACGGAACCATTATATCATTTTGATATATATAAATATAAATACAAATTTAATGTATTAATTATAAATATATTCATATAAAATCAATTCTTTCGAAAAATATTGTTTTTGCGCTACCGGGATTTGATCCTGGATCTCTATTTCCAATCCGGGGAAGTACACTACCAATTGTGTTATAACGCCAGTATTTTTCATGACAAATTTTCGAACCTATATGTTACACTTTTTCATTATTTTGTTCCATTATTATTGTTCCATTATTTTTGAAAGCCATCTACATTATTTGTACGGAATCACAAATACCTTTGAGTAAACCGAGTGCAAAATTGATTTTATATGTATATATTTATAATTAATACATTAAATTAGTATTTAAAACATCACAGACCTATGTTTCGAATAATTACAACTTCACAATAAGAATGTGTTCTCCTTAATTATATAAATATGTATTGGGAGTCGACATCTATATTCTTCTATATACCTGTAGAGTACACATTAATCATTTCCACTCAGTATACATTTAATGACAAGGTCAAGAATATATAACACTAAAGAAATATTTTAATACTTTTTTTTTCATTATTAAAAGAGTAACATTTTTGGCGGTTACCATTTTCCGTTACCGTGTAATTTATAATTTAATATCACGAAATTTTAAGATAAAATATATACTTACCGCTTGTTAGCTTTTTTTAAAAATAGTATTGTTAAATAGTAGTGCTTTCTTTCGAAATCTTATAAAACGAATTGTATTTTTACAGAGTATCAAATAATTATTAATATTTAACGAAAATACGTTATGGTTCATTTTGACAATTAATAGTTTATTAATTTTGTTTTTAAAAAACAATTATCTATTAATACTCATATTTAACCAAGAAAACTTAACAGATATTTCAACATTTTTATTCATTATTAATGAAACGAATTACTAAACATAAGAAAAATTTCCTTTACAAACATTTATTTTGTTAAATTTTCAAATCCGTTTAATTATTATATTTTGGGAGCAATTGGATCGAGCCCAGGTACAGCGTCACATGACACTTGATATATTAAAATAATTAAATTTATTTTTTATACAAGTATGCATTTTACATGCAATTATTCCCTTCTTAGAGATGAAAATTATTTAAATATTCTAAATATCATTTCTCAGTTATAATTTCTGTTATCAAAACATGTGTGTATTAAAGGTGACTTCAGAATCTCGGGCTTAAAAAATCCTCAGTGCGCTCTTGCCCGAGGCAATTGACAGCTTTACAAGACTGGGTGCGCGGGTCAATTGGCCTCGGGGCACACTGCATCACCCACACCACCCATGGGGGAGTATTGTGCCTGGCGGGGCAGGACACGCAAACATCATCAGCGGTGTACGTTAGTCTCAAGTGCCTTTCTCGGGGGTGAACCTTCGCTCCAACGTTGCGATAATAATTCGAAAACAGAACTGAGTACGACTGTTAAATATTGTATGTGTAGAAGATTATAATAATCAGAAACCTTAATTATTATAAAATAAAGTCGTTTATTTCAACTGTTATATTAATTTTCTTAGTAACATCTTGCTGATATTTTATGAGATACAAACGCTGTTTTTTATTTACGCCAACTAATTTCAGAAATTCCAAACCTTTGAGCAGAAGTTGTGGAAATGCTGTAAATCCAGATTGTGGAAACGCCTTCACCAACGTTTCCTCTACAATGAGAGTACTATGGTTGTTAAACATAGTAATAATCCTCATGAGTGGTTTGTCGACACTAATTATTTAACGTTATGATTTATGTACAACATAATAATATATTATGATTTATGTATGATAATTATACATTTATTTGATAGACTGTAAGGAATAAATACATTACAATTTTACTTATATGACGAACATTTATCGATTTATCTTAAAACTCCAAGAGATTGTACTTACAAACGTGCCTGCAATATTATCTTGATACATTTATCTCGTTTAAAAAACATATAATTTGTTACAAAAACATACATTCGATATTTTTTATTTTTTTAGATTATAAATGATAGACGTAGTATGCTGACGAATATTTCAGGTGCGCACTAATGTCAAGAACACTGCGCGCATACGCGCTCAGCATAGAGGTCAAATTGGCCATCATAAGTGTTAAGACGGTATAGAACCAATAATTAAAAGTCAAAGACAAAATAAACAGAAAGGTCGACGTTATACACGTAAGTGTAAAGATATGGAGAGAATTTATGTTAAATGAGGAATTCCGCCAAACAATGTGAGCGCGGAGGGTCTAACAAGTCGATGTACATAAATCATGAATATTATTGATAGAGTCGGCATTAACTTTATAGAGTTTCATCGTAATGGATGGATATAAATGAAACAATGTTATTATTCTACTTGAGTTTATTAGCACTACTCGAGTTTCGAGAGAAACAGTAACTCTCATCGACAGGTGAAGTATTAAACTGACTACACATAAATATAGGAGACATGGCTTAAGTGGTAAACATACAAGTAATTAGGTACTGACGGATGGAGGGGAGGTGGAAATAAATCTGACAAACCTCTAGAAATCTCAACATTAGATTAAAAGAGCATCATCGTTGTCTAACTAGTAATAACTTTTCCGAATTCGCGAACCACATCATGGATAATAATCATTCCTTTCATTCATGTACCATTAAACTTCTCCATCCTATCACGTGTAAAGGTAATAGAATTAATCATTTTAAAAGTTTAGAAATAAAAAGTAATTTGAACTCTGGTTTTAATTTGTTAAACAATATTATATTTTCTAACTCATCTCCTCTCTTCTCAATATTCCCGTTGCAACAACCCCTCCACCGTCCACCAGTAACTCCGCCCCCTCTCCCTCCATCAGTACCTAATTACTTGTATGTCTACCACCTAAGCCTTGTCTCCTATATTAATGTGTAGTTAATTTAATATTTCACCTGTCGATGAGAGTTAATGTTTCTCTCGAAACTCGAATAGTGCTAATAAACTCAAAGAGAGTAATAACATTGTTTCATTTATATCCATCCATAAATCGTGAATGTGTGACGCGCTCTTGTGTAACATAAAAAAATGTTTTAAAAAACGTCAGTTTGACGTATGACCAAATAATTCTCCGGTGAATTAATTTACCACGGTCCTGCAATTTTTGTGATAATCTTGACCTGTTTTACTTACAGTACTTGTAAACTCATTCATCGAACAATCTATATTTTTCGCTCCAAATGAAGAAATAATCCAAATATATCTTTCGTCGAATGATTTATACGTCTATACATACATTTCGGGGTAATTCTCAATAGCTACGTGCGATGAAGACACGTGGTACAAGTAAGCGTAAAATCATGGACACCCTTCGCTCGCAAATAAGTTGTGTTTAAAGAATAGGACGTATTTATTAGAGAAAGGACGAACTCATTATCATCAGACAACATTGGAACCTCAGAACGGAATACTTCGGGGAAAACGTGATGAAGGAACTGCATGAATGCATGCTTAGCGTTCAGGGTTATGTTTCTTTGAAGACATGTTTACAACAGACAACGACTTCTAGAAAGTATAATAATAAAATGAAATAGATATTGGTTTCACGAAAGAATAAATTAATGCTGTATATGCAGAATTGAATGTATAAGAGACCGATTTCATTGGATTCTGTTTCATATTTGGAGGTTTGTTAAACAACAAAGAACCAATGCACAATTGACTAAACTGAAATAATCATGGATACCATACATAAAATATGTATTTTTAGAGGTTTGTTTTTCGAATTGGCAACAATTTTTTCCAGCGACAGTTGGTTTGTGCTCAGTTTGGTTTGCCGTTTTACAATAAATAGACTTATGCCAGAACAACGCTTGAAAATTGTGCAAAATTATTTAAAAAATCGTGGTTCAGTTCGTGAAACTTACCGTGCGCAGCGTCCATTTTATGGTTGACATAATCGTCCATCCGTGCAAGTAATTCGAATATCTATGGATCGTTTTCGCACCACGCATACTCTAATTCATAATACGCATCCGGAGAGACGTCGTACAGTGCGCACCGAAGAAGCTGTTGGAATCATTGGTCCATATTTTTTCAACAATGATACCGGCCAGAACGTTACAGTCAATGGAGAGCGCTATAGAGTCTTGATTATTGAACTTTTCGTTTCCCAATTGAATGGTATTAATGTGGAAGAGCTGTGGTTTTAACAAGACGACGCAACATGCCACACGGCGCGCGCCATAATCAATTTAGCGCATAATTTCGAGTAATGGACCTATGAATTGGTCTCCAAAATCGTGTGATTTAACCTTTGGATTATTTTTGTGGGATATGTGAAGTCGCTAGTCTACGCTGATAAACCAGAGATGACAGACGACTTGCAAGCCAACATACCATCTTAAACACTAATGGCATAAAATTATATTTCTAATTATGTCTATACCATGACGATTTTTATGTGTTTTATTTCATTTCAAAGTTTTATACCTCTAAAAAAAACACTTTTATAATAATAATATTTATTTGTATACCTGATGAGCTGGCAAGATAATGATAAATAAAAACCTATTGTTTTTTAGATGAAAACACATTTTATTGTAAAGTTGCAAATTCAGTACAGAAAATAATATTTGGTCACTACCAGGATACGAACCAATCATCATAACTACACATTTTTGTCTCCAACTATTGTAGATTACAGACAATAATATTTTTATAACTTCAGATGGTACTTTTTTTACATAACTTACTTAACATTATACTTATAAACAATTACAACTTTTAAAAACTGTACAGGTAATTGCTTTAGAACAGACCGCGTCTAGTAAAGTAATTACCTTTATTTTTTCACATGTACTATTTATGCTATAAAAAAATTAAAAAAATGATACCGGGAACATTACCTTTCCGGGGAAATGCGTTACCATGTCACCCTGTGAACCAATTAAGTTAATATTCCGATGATCCCCATAACGTGTTATTTCAAATTGTTATTATTTTAACGTGATTTCTGACGATTCTAATAAGATTGAAAGATTTGATATATAATAAATCTAATCTAAACTCCAATATTTTTTGCAGGATACAATATAGATTGCTCATTTACTGTTTTAATAATAACAAACTAATATACCGCCGAATAGTCCGGACCTTGGTCCAAGCGATTTTCATCTTTTTCCTTAGCTTAGTGTTCCAGGGTTGTAAAACGTTTTAGAGATGACGACGAATTACAGATTGTAGTTAACAGTTGGTAAAATGGACTGGCGGTAGACCGGTGATGATTACAACAGCTTGTGAACAGATATGATACAGATGATGATTAAGTGAAAAATTATCAAATTGTATAATAATAAAAAATACCTCATAATAACTATATATGTGATATTAACCTTATTTGAACAAATTTATTTAATTCTTTCATTAACAGAATCACAATAATGGAACTATATGAGTGTGTCATTTTTAGGTAGTAAAATTATTTGTTGTTCCTGTTTCAATAATACATTGGTTGGTTTTTAAATGGAAGTATTAATATGTATATAAAAACAAATAAAGGTGTCCAGCGGAAAAAAATCAAGATTAATTTGTAATTGCTCGAAAATCATCAGGGTGAAGTGAGTGGCAATGAGTCACTGGTCGGAAGCGCACGGCGCGTTCGCGGTTGAGCAATATTTAAAGTGCGGTGATTCATTGGTTCGTGCGCGTCGCGCTTTTTGTACTCACTTTAATATTCGATGAGTAAGTGATGGGCCGAGTACGCAACTTATCTGGTGATGGGTTCAAAAGTTCAGACAAGAAGGGACAATGGTTAACCAAACACCTCCGGGACCATCAACGTCAGCAGCGACGCCAGAACATGTGGCTCAAGTTCGACGTGAAATTATGCGCAATCCACGTAAATAGATAAGGAAGATCGATTGCAGCCTTTACTAGAATAAATAAAAAGAAACATATTGTTTACTGACGAAGCACATTTTGATATGTTATATTAATTATCATAGGCTATATTAATTAACAGAACATGAGATACTGGTGCCCCGACAACCCAAGAGAACGCCATCAAGAATATTTGCATTATCCAAAAACGACAGTGCGGTGTGCAATTTCTGCCTGAGGGATAATTGGCCCTTATATTTTTAACCAGCGAAAGACAGTCACTGCTGACGTGTATTGCCGAATGATCGACGAGTTTTTGGTATCGCAACTGCAGCTGTTTCATACAATTTCAGCAAGACGTAGCAACTCCACACAGCTAGAGTTTCAATTAATCAGCAAGTACGGAGACATACCCTGGGTACCTCGGTCACCGGACCTTACACCGTGCGACTTTTTTGTGGGGATACCTTAAGTCGAGAGTTTACAGTAACAATTCTCGAACAATTCAGGCCCTACAAGAAAATATCCGCCGTGAAGTTGCTGCCATTGAACCAACGCTTTGCTCTCGCTTGTTCGCAAATTTAAGAGTCCGATTGCAAGTGTCGTGAGAAAAATGGTCAGCATTTAAACCATATTGTTTATATAACGTAAAATAAGCATCGTTAAACTCCATTTTGTATAAATAAAATATGAGAACAACATTGTAGTTTTTTATAAATTTAATATTAAACTTGAAAATTTTTCCCTGGACACCCTTTTGCTTTGTTCCTTAGAAGGAACTATTTATGCAACAAAATAATTCAAATTTAGCATGGTAAAGTTAGCTTAGGTTAGGTTAGGTATTTTCTAATGAACAAAGATATATTTATTTAATGTTCTTTTTCTATTGTTATAATGCGCGAACAGTTCGTTTTATGGAACAAAATATTTTATTTTAATGTACATATCTCTTAAAATAATTCCCTGTTAAATTGTACCCGTTTTTAAAGATGTTAGTGTAGATATTTTTTAATCTATTAATATAACGGCGTGATGGTAAGTTAGTTAATATATTCATTAAGGAACAAAACTCCCCAATTGTGATTGGTTACCACAACTGATTTTACTCCCACTTAAATTTATCCTTTCTTTGTAATTTACTCTTACGCCCGAAACCAAACTTCGTAATTTTATGTAACTTCTTAGACTTGTTAATAATTCAAATTCCCACCTTATGTCTTAATAGTTATGGCTATATTTATGTAGATGTAAATCAAGTTTCTCGAGTAGTAGAGTTTTCCATCTGTTGAGTCACTCTGATCTAAGAAATTAAGGTTTAAGAAAATAATGATCAACTTAAATAACAATAGTATATATATATGCAAAGATTTCATTCAATAATTTAAACTAATTAAATTACTACACTTACAAATTTGATTAATAAAAAACAAAATAAATACAACTCCATCTTTCAAAATCATGCTTCCATACTGGTAGCTATTTAAATTTCAGAGAAACGTAGACTGCTATTGGTCGAATCTCAATATAACTGACTTTGCAGCCAATGTGGATTTTAAATGATCAATTTACATCGAAACAGCCATGTTTGATTATTTATAGGTTAACACAATGCGTAAAAGCTATATAAGAAGAAAACTGCTTTAAAAGTTAAAAAATAAAATTGAGAAAGCTGACTAAAATAATCGGTTAACTATTATTGTTATAATCAAAAACAAATCTCACGATCATACATAAAATAACGGTTTCGCTCATCACTAATTATAAAATTATAAAATCCTCACTAAGTTAATATCGGCAGAATTTATAAGAACTTATATGCAAATCAACATGAACACTAATATCGTACAAGAGGAAAAGATTGACTGAGACTGCCATTTAGGAAGAAGGTTAAATCTCAAAAATCGATGATGTACATTGCGATGTGGATTTTTAATGAAATGCCAGAAAACATAATAAAGGAGGAGAACCTACACAGATTCAAAATAAAACTAAGCAAATATGTGAAAGATAAGTTATTGTAAAAAGGAACGATTTTGATCTTGTTTACATTAGAGCATATGTTATATAAAAATAATTATAGATGCACTATATCAAGAATAAATAAATAAATGTATAATCATGTTCCAACCACTCATATAAATTTTTATAGACCTTTTCCTATATAATCTACTGATAAGTAATTTGAACTCGTATGTGCCTCGTTCCCGACTCCCACCCGAGATATAAATTCATCAGTGGCTTGAAGTAGTATGTATTGAAAGCATAACAAATCGTCTGGAATCAATTTGGTTGCTTGATCCGCCTGCTAAGTAACACTTGCCGAGATATTAGTAGGTTCATTCGTAGGAACACGGGGTCAAGTTATTTAGACTAGTGATGCTAAACCGTTATCGTGACTGTGATTGTGTGATTGATAACTGATTATAACTATGATTGATAACTGATTATAACTATGATTGATAACTGATTATAACTATGATTGATAACTGATTATAACTATGATTGATAACTGATTATAACTATGATTGATAACTGATTATAACTATGATTGATAACTGATTATAACTATGATTGATAACTGATTATTAGCAGTTCGGTTTAACTCTTCACTAATATAGACCGCGAGTGTCACAGCTTAACTATAATTAGGTAATATTTGTATTGATTCAAAGTATGGCACACAGTAAAATGAATTAAAAAGTGCAAATCAAAAAATACAACAATTGGTTTCATAAACAAATAATTATCAGTTCCTAACACATGTCGGTAAAAATATAAATAATTACCAAATTTCATAAGAGTTATGGAAGTGTTATATTTATTGGGAATATTTTTAGAATAGGAATACTAATTATTAATTAAGATTTATTTATTATTAAAATATGTAACTACAAAATTATTCGTATAAATGTTAAAAAAAAAATTATTGATATTTCAAACAGTATTTTACAAAAAAAAAAGGTATTTTCAAAATTATAAATATTTATCAGGTACACATAACTTCTGGTATAGAATTAAATTATTTTTTATCGAAACATCTCAAGTGCCATAATATTGCATAATTATTTTATTCAAAATACGCATACATAGTTTAGATTTTAAATAATTTTTGTATGCGCTCTAGTGAAAAAATCCGACATGCCTGGAAAGATCTGTGATTTTGATATTAAATTTCGGTGCGTTTATTTTAAATAAATTAAAAAATATTGTTTAACCAAAATTAATCCCAATTCAAATATAACGAAGGACTGTGACTAACTAATAATGATATTCGGTGGGAAAATGATTTTGAGAAGTAAGTAAAGAATTTAAAGAATAAAGTCAAACTTAACAAATAGCTTAAGAAATAATGTATTACAGCACTATGCTTTTTTTTAAATATTTTTTTTATTGGAAATAATACTGCATTCCCTTGTATGTTGTCTAGAATAAATAAATAATTATCATTAGTTTGTTTACCCTACGTAAAAGATAACATCCTACATAACTATATCACGTTTCACTGACATCAGTAACGTATCAACGTATGATGGTGCACAAACCGCTTTGTGTTAGTATAATCAGTTGCTGGACGTTATCGACTCGCAGTCTCTTCAGACTGTGACTAGATTAAATACGCTACTAAATATCATATTAAGGCTATTCCAACTGCGAGTTGCAAATACAGGTGAAGGTAAATCATCAAAGACATCAACAGATCACAACCCAGTCCTCGGTAAAGACAAAACCAATTGGAGAAGATGAATTTACGGGCAAATAATAACATGCTGCTGTGCTAAGTTGTTGTGTAAACCCGCCAGCAGATGGTGGCAACCCTGGCCGCGATGATTGACGACCGACGCGCGAGTATTTCATTTTTTTTTTGTCACATAGACGATGAAATTTAATCTCCCATAAATTAAGTATTAGTAATTTTGTCTACGGTGATAACTCGAATGTTTATCGTTTATTTGAAGGTTCATTAAATGTTTCTTCATTTTTTATCTATCAAATTTTAATAGTTTGAATTTCTGAATCTACACTCGCTTAATGAATACATAACGCCATTGTGTAACTGTTATATTATTATACAATAGGTACTTGAGTGGTTGTTTTTTTAAACAACATTTATTTAATTTAATTATCTCATTCAAATCTTTTTTCTATGGAGTGTTCTTACCATTATCAATTATTATAAATGTTAGATATATAAATTATGTAGAGTTGTCATCTTGGGTGTGGGTCGTCTTTTTTCATATGAATAAATGTGACTTTATCCCTGCTATTTTAATTCATTAAAACAAATGTATGTACTTATATTCGTTGTTTTATTAATTTTAGTAATATTAAAAAAATATAATAATCAACGGAACTCGAACCCAACCAATATATTGTTAATAAAAATTAGGTTACGTTAACCCACACAAGTCACAATATTTCAAATACTTACAATTAACAAGACTTCATCATCTTGTCGCCCGAGTTTAAACTTGGCTACCCACATTTTAATCACTGCATAACCAAACTCAGATAATATTATTAACATGTCTTGAAAAATTGGTTTCTGCATAAAATGTACAACCACGGAGCTCTGCAGAATATTAATAATATTCACAAAAATGTCAAATACCTTAAATTTAAACAGTTTTTTAAGATGTGCGTAAATTTTAAGTGATGTTAGATAGTCAGCAGGCGCGGTCGCTTCATACATGCTTTGGATTCTCCGCTTCCCTCGTATTCCAGAGTCAAAAAGAAACACACCGATACCAGCAACAGTGGATTCTATCATTCGTTCCGTATCCACAAAGTTTGAAAACATTTAGTTCTGCCTGTCAATGTCTTCGAATACTGTATACGCATTCATTAACAGCATCCAACGTACAAGAAACGACTTTAATGCTTATGGGTATAATGCAAAAAATAGCATACATATTACGAAGCGAGCGGATTATTTTGAGAAATTTGTTTGTGTGAAGTTTGACAGTTTGATATACTTGAAGCCGAATTATTGAAACATTTAATATCCTTCAATTGTGTGTTATATATTAGTACATTTGATAGTATGTAGGTATAAACTTGTTATCCAGCATCCCTTCTACAAAAAGTCACCGACCGCCACCGATAGCCAGTGAAATAAAATGGTTCAAATTATTGATACCAATGATAAATTGAAATCGTCTAGTGTACTTTTTTTTCCGATGGGTGCGGATTTTTCAGTCTACCCTCCATACTTATATATTGTACATAATCTACCGGACGCTTTTCAGCAACGATTATTAAATACATACCAGATTTAATTTTTTTTTGTTCGATACTTTGTCATACATAAATGTTTGCATGACGTGCGAGTTTGTGGCTATAACGTCATATTTAAACATCCAAGTATTGACAGCTGGCTTTGTCAGTCTGTCGATGTGCAATTTACTGAACATGCAACTTGCTTCAATAATGTGGGCAGTCCCGGATGCAGATCTCGCTTGTTCAATGTAGTAACGACATTTGCTTGATAATGGTTTTGCCGTTAACAATGCAGAAGTGGCTGTTGTTTTCCATTCATTTACAGCTTCGACATTTCATCTCGTTATCTCTAACAAAAAAATATTTATTTATTTATGCTGTTCATAGTGCCTACCGATAATAAAAAAAATGACTAACTTACCATCATAACGTTTTATGCAAAGGTAGGCAGAGTGGATAGAACGCCACACTATCCTGCCACATCACTCTTGCATCGTCCACTTTAATACATATTTTCATACATGTTCTTCCGTTGTTTTGAAGTTTTTAACAGAGCAATTCTCTAAAATTTTGTATATATAATTGTACCAGGTTGTTTGTGTGAAAACCTCTGTTCCTGTTGCCTTCAATACTCGTCTTGTGTATTTCCTTAATTCTATCTAAAAATATATTCATATTAAAAAATATATAATTCACCATATTAATAAAGTTCGATGATATGTTCATTCTTAGTTCGAGACAATTTTCATATACATTTGCCTATCTATGTCTCTTGTTGTTGATCATTGTACAATACATATGTATTAATCTCTTTTGTCTCATCTGTCGACCTAGTATATATCATAGGTGTGCTCCATGTTTATATCTTCTGTAATTATATCTAATTTTTACGAAAAAAATTTGTTGCGTGATGGCATAGATGCCGGAAGAAACAGGATTCGGAAGGAAGTTCCACTCACCACAATCCGTTCTCCTGGCACCTCCAATGTATAGATAGATGGTCACGTAGACACACTTCTCACTCTATTTTACACTGCGAAATCTTTTTTAACCGTACCGGTTCAGGGTCGCCGATCGACTGGCCCGCGGAAGGTGAGGAAGGGGGGGAGGTGGAAGGCACAGTAGATCATCCTCGCTCAAGCACAAATAGTCCCAAACAAAATTCATAATATTTATTTCATATGTATTATGAATTTTAGAATAAATATTCAAGTAACTTTTTTACCGAAATTAATATTTACATACTTTTGTGAAATAAACATTTTGAAGAATATTTTTTTATGTAATAAATAAATAAATAATTCTGATTCCACGTCACTGTCATTAAATACGAGACGAGAATATTCAAGCTGTAAACATATTGTTTTAACCGGTTTTGGTGATGAGTTTGCATTCCTCTAGTCTTTGATGAACAAATCAATTAACCTCCACATCCAATTGAAGAGTTGCAAGCGTAATTGCAGTTAACGAATACACCGGTCCGTCAATGTCCTTATCGCTGATCTTGATGCACTAAGAAGCTAAGTCCCTCGCTGATGAATATATTATGATGCATAAAAGAATATTTTTGCTGTAAGTGCAATGATAAGTCATACGGATAATTAAAAAATCTTTAAAGGCGATGAACAACAATTTGACGCTGTGGAATTAGTATTTTCAGCGAATGACTCGGGTATTATTTTCAAAATAAATACAGTTATAAAGGAATATTTCACATCTATTTTCACAATAATGTACATTACATCATGACATAGACAATACATCCAATTACATAAGAATATCTACAAATTATATTTATATAATAGTACTTCCTAATTTTATATTAAGTATTTTATTTACATTATTTGGGTAGGTACTCTCAACGGTTTATAATACATTTTTGGATTTTAATTAAAATACACATTTACAATTATAAATATAACTTGTCCAAGAAAAAGGTGCTTTCCTGATCGAAGATGGTTCCTGGTGGTATATAATATACCTGGATGTACGCGTGGATATATTAACCAGCCAACTGCATTAGGGATTTACTTAACACATCATTTGACTAACAGATTAGATATTATCGCTCGAGTTAAAATATTATAAATATAAAATGATGTATGTCAATTAATAATATTTGTTTTTAATAACATAATTAATTAAAAAATTTACTGGTATACGTAAAAATATATACGAGTATACCCGCTCTTTTATAAGAAGGATCAAGTTAACTTTTATATGAGCAAATACTTTAACCTAAAATTTAAAAAAAAACAAATTTATTTGCGTTTTCCTATTATAAGATAAATAAAATCATAATCATGTGTTTACATTGTAATTCAATAAAGTATTTATTAAATACATAAAAATGGAACAAATCTTTTTATAGTAATGGGTTTAATATAATATAAAACTCATTTTAGGTTATTATTAATTGCTAATTCAAAAATCTATTATTCATTAAATAAATAACACTTGTTCTATTAATAAGGTATATTCATACCCATTAGCAGGTTGTAACTAAAAATAAATCTGTTAAATTTACTATGTTTTTTCCAATAATAAAAACATAGTAGAGATCATTAGAAGTACTTAATATTTTATCTCATCAAAATCTTGTCACACAACCAATGTCCGCTTATTTTAATGGAATATAACTAATATACATGCATATATAGTTAGTGATGACGTGAGAAAAATTTGAAATATTTCAATGGTCCATTTGAAATCATACACCTGTCTGTGTGAAAGCCTACACATTAATATTACTATGCACATCTACACATCTTTGGCAATTTTACATACACCTATACCATTACTATGTCATTTAGATGCTAACAATTTTATTTACTAAGGATTTTGAAGTTCTAGGTAATCATCACACTCTTGGTCTTCTAGTATAAAAATATTTAGTATTGTTTTATAAACATTTATAAACAAATATTTGACACCCAAAGCGTTAAAAACTGAAGTATTAATATTATACATCATAGTTGCCTTGAATGGAACTCTCTCATTCATTTTGAACAAATCAATCAGGAATACAAAAACAAACTACACACAGGTATCTCAAATACGCATTTTTGGCAAGTATTTGTAAGTACAAATATGTAAATTTCAATTGCATCTTTATTTTTACGTGAACTTTAGATCTCATCTTCTGTGCAGAATATTTTTTGAAAGAAAATAAATTAAATTTTATAATTATTTCATATAATAATTATAAGTCAAGTGTACCCGCATTTATACCAGAAAATAAATATATATACAAATTATCAATGCTGAGTGATTGAGTTGATGTATGAATATATAATAAAAATAAATTCTTTAAGTATAGGCAATCCATTTTTTTAGATACTCTTCTTATAGCCCTGCCATTGAAGTAGTTCAGGAGGATACACTGCCCAGTTTCTGCAATTCTCTCGCATAACGAAGTTCGAATATTTCACTTGATTGCTGCGATTTCAAGTTCAATGCAGCGGTCCCGTTGGCGGCGACCGTCTCGGCGGAGGGGGATAGGGGTTGTACCGCGCCCCCGGGAAGGGCGGCATAGCGTGGTGCGGCGGCGGTTGGTGAGCCGGAGGCCAGGGCGCGTAAGGTGGGGGATACAGCCCCAAAGGCCTCCACAAGGCGCGAGCTTTCTCCGCCAGGGCGGCCAAGTTGTTGTTCTCCGCGTCCTGGAGGCACTCGGGGTACAAGCGAAAGGGCGCGCGCAAGAGTTGCTGCTCCATCAGCATCAGCTCCATGGGATCTCTGTGGACAAAGATACAAAATTAAGAAATATTATATAACAATGTAATAATTTGGATTTGAAATACTTCTAAAGTAACATTTTTGAGAAATTTTACAGCACATGTGGAAGATTAGAATATGTTTTGTAAAAAAGCTGTGAATGAATAGAATTTCGGAATGTAATTTAATGTCTACTATATTATTTATTACATTCATTTCATTTTCATAGACGATATTTAAATAGAGCCATAGTGTATTTATGATCTACTTTGTAACTTTCTGACGTTAAAAAGCTATTTCATTTAAAAACGCTATTGAGTTATTGACAGTTCACATTCGATATAAGTAATTATTGAATATTGATTTAAATCTCAATTTCAAATTAGTTAAATGTATGGTCTTGTTTGTATATATGTCAAAAAAATTGTCTGTTCACTAAACTAGAAAAAAATCATTACAAAATATTGGTACATTGTCTTAAATAATATATTAAAATGTTTAATTTATTATCATTATAATATAACTGTAATGATATATTTAGGAGAACACATTCTTATCACAGACTTATATTCTGAATAATTACAACTTCACAATAAGAATGTGTTTTCCTAAATAATAAAGTTGTATCAATGTGTCCAAAATTTAATAAAAATGAATTCTGGCGTCTGCTATCAGTTTACTCAAAGGTATTTGAGATTCTGTAAAAATAAGGTAGATGGCTCTTTCAAATAATGGAACGATTAAATGTATTAATATCAAAAAGGTAACATATAGGTTCGAAAATTGTCGCTAAAAATATTGTCGCTGTAGCATAGTTGGATAATTCACCTTCCCCGGTTAGGAAAGAGATCCAGGTTCGAATCCCGGTGGCGCAACAACAATATTCTTCGATAAAATTGATTTTATATGTATATCTTTCTAATTAATATATTTAATTCATATTTAAAAGTAATGATATATGATCGTTTACAGATTTCTTATATACATACTTAAATGTGTAATTTAAAAAACCCTACTCGTCTTCCATTCAGCATTGACATCTGAAAAATATTCAGTGGTTGTGTGACAGATACAGCTGTGAAATGAAATTCAACGATACTTGTTAAGAAAAAAGTGTGCATTTATTCACCTGGCTATGATTGAGTAAAAGGGGTAATTGAGAACGGATATGCGTGAGACATTATCGGGAGCGGCTCACGACCGCGAAGAGGATAGCCATAGCACATACATTTTTGTACAATAATTCAATCTTTTATCATTTTTCTTTTGATGCAAAGTTTTTTTATTAGGATAGAAAATAAGATATGATTATAACCGATTCGCAATATGTAGCTCAATACAGATAAAGTATCACAGTTAAAACAAATTAGATAAATCTAATTAAATACGCAGTAAAAAATATATCGATCAAAAAAATATGTAGTCACAACCGATACTCTAATCCGAAAGTTTCACCTCCTGGGAGAATAAGTTATGTATTACGCTATGTTAATCATTAACTTTCACGTCCAATTAAGTACCTAATTATAGTTTTCTAAGTGTTTTAAATATTTTTTTAAATTATCATAGAAAGTTCTAAAATTGCAATTTTACAATAAAATGTGTTTTCATTAAATATAACATTACTATTAAGGAGAATATTTTTGTTGTGATGTTGCATTTTTAGAACATAGTTCTGTGGAATTTTTAATACAAATTAAATTAATCAACTAGAAAGATATCCAGAATAAATATATTTATTCAAAATATATGCATTCTCGGTAGCAAATAAATATTTTTTCTATAAATAGATTTATTATGTATATCTTTGTAGTTGATTAATTTAATGTTAGGTACTTGTCTTCTTAGTACGTCTTTAGTGTACACCTCGTCCTGTGAAGGTCCAAGGAATAGACTTTGTAACAATAATTGGTTTATTATAATATGATACAATTATTACAAGGTACATCACTAGTATCACTAAGCCGACGTCAACACGGAGAAAGAGAGCCGCGCCCTACCGCGCGCCGTCCTTTATAGCCTACACGCGGCACTCACACATACTCGCACACACACATACACACACACACATACAATTCCAAAGATATTTTATTAATTTGGATTATAATATTATTATTAAAATGAGTGTTTCAGGAGGTATAACTTTTTTAATAGATGATAATATAAATTATCTTGGGTTTTTCTGTCGAGTATTTAGCCATAGCCGTAGATAACAATTAGGGTTTCAACACTTTGGGAAAAAATGACAATGACAGTTGAATTTAATTCAAAGTTAATGCAAATTATTTAAAAACGACTAACATACAGTTTATAACGAGTGTGATGATGATAACACGCATAAAGTACATTTCTAATAATATCCGCTAATTATATTCGATTTTTTCCTCTCTCTTATTTCTGTCGTATTATGGTTTACTCGCTGAATTAAAGCCCGTCAAGATGATAATTAAAGGTAAGATTAAATAATGATACGTAATATAAATGAATAAGTACAAATCTCTAATAAAAATTAAAATAAATTATTGTCGTTTTAGACAAATTAAAACGTATCTAAAACACTATAAAAATGTTTATTAATATTATTTATGTATAGGTCCGTTAATAAAGATGGAAAAAAAAAAATATTCTGAAATTTTCCCATAATAGCGGGCGGGAACTTATCTGTTGATGGAATTAAATAATTATTAATCATACGGGAAATAGGTACCCACCTAGGTTCGATACATAAAGCTCAGTTGATTAATTTATTTTTTAAAAATGGAACGTCTAGGTCAGCACAGTTTTAAATAAATATCAGATATCTCATAGAGACGAAACAATTTTTAGTATATTTAATGGAAAATATATAGAAGTATGGGGTAAATACAGGGCTTACATCACTTTATATAAATATAACGTTCACCATTCTCACCCCATCTATCTCCGTAGTGCATTTGTAGGTATAAATCCAGTAATTGTGTGTGCACAATTTTGATTATGTCTGACGTACAAATAGCGAGAACTATGTTTAAATAGATCATTAATACCTATTTTAGATTTTTATATTATGTACGCATGCATATTTTCGAATAGTCTGATTTAAAAATATTTTTTTTTTTAAGTGACACACTAATAACATGACAACAAATATAACATTGTATTAAAATGAATATAATCCTGCCGTAGATCAAAATCGTGTGCAACCCAAATAGTATACATAAATATAAATAATTATTTAATGACGTTAATCAAGCAATCATCTCGCCTTGTGGAATATGTGAAAGCTTGTAGAACTTCACATGTGAGGTCCCAATGGTTGTCTAGCGCTCCGGCCCACCCAACCCATCCCTGCGATACGTCTCACCACTGGAATCTATATGATCTCGCGAGCGGTCGGTTTGGCCGTAATTACGACGTGTTAATACCGCATAATAATACAAAAGGTCCTGTCCTGAGGCCGTCCGCACGCACACACACTCAGGTGTTTCAATTTTTTCCCCTCCCTATCATATTCCCATAAAATGATTAAATCATAATGGTGGCGTGGGCACGCCGACAAAAGGAAAACAATAAATATCACCGTGGCCGCATACTATGCTACTTTCGTATTTGTTTTCAACATCAAAGACAATTTTTGACAAGATCTAAATATGTATTTATTATATTGACAAAACGTGTGTGCTCTAGATTTCTTATTATTAAACATTAAACATTGAGAAATAATAAGACAAATAAATTAGGCCCAAAAGCGTGAAACTCTTTACCCAAAATTATAAGAAACAGTGCATCAGAGACTTAAAAAAAGACTGATAAATACAATATCATATACTCGTACATAAGTTTGAATGATATTTGTTTGGGACATATTTGTTCTTGAGCGAGAATGATGTATTGAGCCTTCCACCTCCCCCCCTCCTTCCTCACCTGCCTCGGACCAGTCGACCGGTGGCCCTGAACCGGTACGGTTAGAAAGGTTTTCGCAGTGTAAAATAGAGTGAGAAGTGTTTGCCTGATCATCTATTGCAGCCTGAATCAATCGAGACCCTGAACGGAGATAGTGTAAAACCCTAAATTACAGTCCACATTGGAGATGCCAGGAGGACGGATTGTGGTGAGTGGAACTTCCTTCCGAATCCTGTTTCTTCCGGCATCTATGCCATCACGCAACAATATTTGTTAATTTTAAATACTAGTACAGGACTAAGCAAGTTACGCGTAAAGCAATCTTAAGATTACTTTTTTTAAGAAAATGGCGTTCTATAACTGATTTCGTTTTCGACCAACTTCGAACTAATATTCTGTAGTTTTTTTTTTTTTTAATATCTGATTCATCTATAATTCCAGTTTTAAAAGCACATTATAATGCAATGAATCCCAAAGGTCACGTGTATTACTTAAATACCTTCGGTGACGCCAGGATTAAATCGATCCGTAGATAGATTTTTTTGTATATCTTTCTAATCAATTAATTTAATTTGCATTAAAAATACTATATAAATTGCAACTTCACAACAAAAATATGTTTTCATTAAAAGCTATAGGTACTATAAATTATCCAATGTTGTTACATATTATTATTAAGAAAAGAGAATGGCAGGAAATGAAGTGAATGGTGCTCTGAACGCAGTAATAGAAAATGTAAATTTTTCACCCGAAGCAAGCCTAGCGGTGCACAATAGAATTTTATTACTAACACTAACTGTATATAAATGCGTTGGAAATCCGATCACTCAGACGTATGTGTAAAATATATGTACGATAGAATAAAAAAATAACAAATTAATAGTGAATATAAAGAGATCTGTTTGTGCCATATTAATATTAAGATATGAAAGAGTATGAGTGAGAAGAGGATGGTAAAGAAAATATATGAGGCGAGTGTTGAAACAGAAGGCGCAAGACCTAATCAGATATTCGAGGACTACTTCAACAATCGCGTTTCTGTCGATCAATGTGTTACAGCCTCCAAACCATAGAATAGTTTTACTTATACTTTTAAAATTAGCAATATTAACTTTGTGGTTAAAATTCATATTTTTATTTATTATCTTTGTTTTATTAACCACTAAATTGAGTTTAAATACATCTACCGGTTTCTAAAAATACAATTTTCTTCTTCAGGATGTCATAACTAACTAAAACATTTTTGTTCATTTCATATTTTAGTTAGTTATGACATCCTGAAGAAGAAAATGGTATTTTTCGATATCGGTAGATGTATTTAAACTCAATTTAGTGGTTAATAAAACAAAGATAATAAATAAAAATATAGTTTCACTTAATTTTACTCCCATTTAGATTACTCGCAAGATGAGCATTGGATACTTCGGTAATTAATATTCACATGATGCACTATACAAGAACGAAGATTTTTAGCTCAAGTTCTCACGACAGCATTTTCAGTACTGAGCACATGACCCCGAGAGCATTATCGCTATCTTAGAGATTGTCAAAAATCGTAATCCGTGACTACACCTCAGAAGAAAGAAATATTTCAATCCGTCTAAAGCATCAGTAAAAATTATATATTGTCTATCAAAATGTAGATATATAAAAAATACACTTAAAGTGAATTCATACAAATTACAGGCTTAAAATATTTCAAAGCGCTTGCACCCAAAAAAAATATACGCCACTGTTATTAAACTGCTCGCGTAGTACGTACCAACCTACCTTTAAATATTTGGACATCCCAGAGACCTCCACAAAGAGGTGTAAGAATAGAAATGCGGTGTACTATTACAGATGATGACCGCTCTAATAGAGGATCATTACAGGTGGTTGTGGTACAGCCTTCTACGGGTGTTTTATGTTGCCGCTCGTCAAAATTATATCCACATTGTAAAAGTGTACAAGAATTTATTTTTATTTAATCTAAAGTATTCGAATACGCGTGATCATTTTTGTACAGTGCCTCGATTGGAAACCTTTTTATATCAGATTAGGGCGGTGTTACAGCGGCCGCCGAATATTAAAGGCCGAATTAAACGAAAACGACAAAAATGATCATTAAGTCAAAACTGGCCGTAGATCTTTTTCTCGGGCCTCTAATATTGTCGGCGCCCGGGAGGCACGTAATAAGGAGATGAAATAGATCTTCGCGAGATGTAATGTTTTTATGGCCGCTTTCAAGTCGGGCTTGTGTTTAAAACATTAACAGCTCATCGAGTGTAATGTTCGTAAGTTGTGGGGGTGCATTTTTTTATTCGGATTAATTTGTCAAATAAAGATCAAATAAATACGCAGACCATTTAAAAAATATTCGGTCATGACGTTGCATGAGTCGCGACGAAGAATATTCTAGTAAAATATAATAAATTAGTATGAGTTATTTAGTTTCAATTCCTATATTTGCATAATTCTTAAAAAATTACTGCGTATGTCATTTTCATATGAAAATATTTGTAGAATTTTTTTAATCTTTTAAATTCCTTGAAAACCATCTAAAATCTTCACGAAACATCTGGAATCATATGGGTATTTCCACCTTCGCCATGTCCCTAACAATCTTCATTTTACGGTCCCCACGGAACCATCCTGCGGCATTTTTTAAATGTTAGACTAACGTTTAGACAAATGCTACAAAATCTTGTTATCATATATCTTCGCTAATAAAATTAGAGCCTGTATGTATGTATGTTAGAAACGGTTTTCCCTCCTAGGCTCCATTCCTGAGCACACACCTTGTCGTGCATCTTCGCCAATGGTTTGAACCTGTATGCAACAGTATTTTATATATTTTTATTATTGCGAAGTTGTAGTTTTTTATAATCTTAAAAATATATCAGTTCTATTAAAGTTTTCATAAAAAAATAATAAAAATTAATGAATTAATTCATTCTGGCGTCTCCTATCGGATTTTACTCAAACGTGTTTGAGATTCCGTACATATTAAGTAGATTGCTTTTAAATACTGGAATGACAGATGTATCAATTTGAAAGTGCAACATAAAAGTTCGAAAATTTATCGTTATATTACTATGGTGACGTGGTGTAATAGGTCAGCGCACTTCCCCGGATAGGAAAGGTTCCTGATTCAAATCGAATATTATTCTGTTAAATTGATTTTATCTTTCTAATTGATATATTTAATTTGTATTAAAAATATTTCAATCCCGTATTCTACGATATAGTAAATCCTTTACTGTACCCTTATAATCTTTCATCTCTCCAGGAATCGTAGCGCCGTGCAATATACACAAAAAATCTAAAATAAGTTGATTAAATTAAATCGAGCATATTTCTAATAATACGTTTTCTTTCATGATTTATAATTAATTACATTCAATTTGAAATTCTTAAAATAATCAAAGACATAACTAAAATAATTGTTTGCGCCGTTTAATGTACTCATACACATACACACGCACACCATGTTAGATTATCAAAAATATATCCTTTCTTTTTCTCTTTCCCAACCAATTCCCTAGGCACGAGAGAGAAAGAAGATATCGCTGCAATTAACACATGTGTTTTTGGAACTGAACACGGCACTCTGCCATCGCTGTAAATCCGCTTTACTACCGTTAATATTAGTTAATAAGCAAATATTTTAATCCCGCTAATATAAACAAACAATTTCTTTAACGCGAGTGTCAACAGTGTTTTGTTACATAATTTTGCGTCGCAAGTCTTGTGGTGGAAAGAGAGAAAATAGATCCAGCATCCATATCGGCGGACCATCAAGTAAGTGCCATCCTTTCTCTATCTTCTATTATCTCCGCCACATTTCAGTAATCAAATTGCAGGGTTCTATCATATTCATTAATAGTGCTCGCAATATTTATTAAGTAAAGAATAAATTTTCTTGGTTGAAATTGATATATTTTCTTGGCATCGTTTTCATTAAGTAAATTATTAATTTCCCATGAAAATAAATAATTTCGCACAGCCAAACTAGCATTTCATTTCACGTGAATGAGAGACTTTTGTTTGGTCCATTCCGATGTGAAGAGTGATGATATTGGACCGGCCCGGCGCGGCGGGGTGGGGCGAGGCGGGGTACGCCGGGAAGCTGACGCGGGATAGAACCTGATAAAGCCGCCCTGTAATTTGCCGATGGGAGGTGTTGCCGTTGATAGCATGATGATGGTCATGTGAAGACCTGCGTGCGGCGCATACGGCAGAAATGCTCAACTTGAGAGGGATTGTCTTCTATTTTATTAATTTTCCGTCGACTATAACTGTACAGTTTGGTGCGTTAATTAAAAAATATTTGGCAGTGACGTCGCGAGAATATTGTTGTAAAATAAGATAAATCAGTATGGGTCGTTCAGTTTTAATACCTCTATCTGTTTAATAAGCTGTTTCAGCTGTAGAAAATTGTATCTTCTAAAATTTAAATTTCTATCAAAGCTTCTGGAACCATCTATTTCCGTCCCACCTTTCCTGCAATGACTACAGAATCCGCCACGGAACCATTCTGCTGTATTTTTTTATGTTGGTCTAACGTTCAGACAAAAGCTACAAGATCTTATTCGGTGAGGTTCTGTTCGTATGTTAAAAACGGCTTTCTGACATACAAACAGGTTAAATTATATTTGAGAACCTAAAAACCTGTGAAGTATATCGCACACCTAGATCAAAACTAAGGCAACTCAAAGAACCAAGAATTTTTAGTTATTATTGTATTCGGATACTCTTGTCATATACGCAACTAATTTATTCCCAGATCTCATTTATGACCTAAAATGTTATTTGGTTAATAACTTTAGTAACAAAAAAATGGAGAAAAATGTTTTAATTTTTTATCTACTGAAAAATGCATTTTTGTCAGTTACGTTTTCATTGATTTATTCGTTAATAAGTAGATACAAATAATACTTAAAAAAATAAGATGAATCACTTAGAGGGATGCACAGAAACAAATCTATCGAGAAAAAAATATATAGTTACCACCGAGACTGGAACTTTCTCATGCCGGAAGAATGAGTTACCTATTACGCTATGTTGACCAATGGCTTTCACGTCGGAATGATGTTGCGTTGACGACCGACCGACATATTTTTGCTGTTCTAAGATGATTAGTTTATGAATCGAATGGTATCTAAAATTTACTCTAACTAGCGATACATATTACTTAGGTTAAAACGAAAATGTATTGATAAATCTTTAGACTTGTGGAGGGAGGTGGTAAAATAAAACGAGAGTTATTTATATAATAGTGTGCAGGTGTGTATAAAGAGGTAGCGGAGAGAGTCGAAGCGCAGCGGATCGGGACTCGTGTCGGGTCAAGCGCCGGGACGAGACTGGCCGCTACTTCTGAAGCCTGATCCTCGGGTCATATGTCGCCTGTATCGTCGGTTTTATTCGATTCTAAAATAATGAACAGGAGTTGTAATTTAAATTGAAAATATATCACGAGCTTGAGCTGTGTTTGCTAGAATCCTACGAACCGGAACGGCGTTCCGGTTTGCTTTGGTCTATTTGGAGCCCTACATAGAAAGCATATAGAACCATGTGATGAGCTAAACGTTATTGTGACTGTGATTGTGCGTTTGGGGTTTTTTTTATAACCGTGATCGGTAACTGATATTTAACTTTTAGAGGTTTAGTTTCCAGTATATCAGTGATTGCGAATAATCCGAATAATCAGTTACTAATCCAACACAAATTTCATAATCACAGTCACAAAGTTAAAATAACGGTTAAGCTCATCACTCGTGTATATAACGCATAACCGCTTCGCATCACGCATTCGTTGTCGTTGTTGCATCCATGAACATGCACTGGTGGTGCGTGGACACGAATGAGACTTTGATCACTTGTCTAAGTAATTTATTGGTAAAGATCGGTATGCAACAGTTGCGTCACTCTGCTATGCGTACAAAATTTAATAGGCGCACTCCACTATATACTGACGAAACTCTACAAGCGCCATTAGACTTTTAAAATGCATTATGTTGACAGACGGTACATCTTGTATTGCCAATCATATTCAAGCATAATATCATTTTAAGATCAAATTCCAAAGCAATGTTTTTATTTTTTTGTTGGCTAGACGGAATTAGGTATTGTCTCTTGACAACACCTGAGACTAAACAGCGGCGTAGTAGACATGAAAATATTTTCTCACACTGAGTGCATAGCGGGGGAATTATGGCGCATAATTTTTTTATCTTTATGGTAACAGAATATGTCAGAATGAATAAGGAAAACATTATTACAATTTTTGTACTAAGATGAAAGATCCTGATGATAAAACATAAATAAATGTTGTATCCTTTAATTTACACTCAATACATATACAATATCTAGTAAAATAAATGTTTTGCGATTATGACAATATTTCACTTAATGTTAATCGATCGTAGATATATGGTTGATTAAACTGTCTTACTGAAAAATAAACTTGTTAATTTGTAAACGCTTCCGAAACTATAAATTATAAATTAACTGTTAATTTATAATTTATAGTAACTTTCAAGTTATAAATTTACAGATAAAAGTCGAGTGCGTCTCGTTAGAAGGTTCCACCTATGTATGTATAAAATTTTCACGAAAAATCTAACTGGCATATTTCTAGAATAATTTCGATATTTCACTAATATGTACTCTAGATCGGTATCATGTAGTACTACGCAGAATATCCTTTAACTATCTATGGCTCGCTAGAACTATTACACGTTTATACTAGGAATGGTTTTAATATTTTCATAAATCTAAATTATTTCTTCAAAAATCATTGTAGTAAAATGTATTATTTTTATTTTGTAATATTACCTATGTTGTAAAATATCTCCAAAAAAATTGTATAATAGGGAAAAGAATCCCTTTAACATGTAAAACATGCAATCACGTATTATCTGTTAATTATTTAAAATTTAATCAGAACTATGATTTATATAGTTCTAACTCCAAAATCATTCTGTTCGTGTTAAGAAAATTACACTTAAAGGACGTGCTCCGGCAACCTCTAGTGATGATTTATGTTCTGAGCCGTCGGTATATCATGCTGTAAGTCATTTGGCCGAGCTAATTTAGGGCTAATTATATATTTACTAAATTAACACCTGTAGGGTTTAGTTTTTCAATGTAGTTTGTAAAAAAGAGAATATCAATTGATAAATGATTTTTTTTTTAAATATATAATTTTAACTTCATCTTCGTACGATTAATTACAAAATTAAAAGCTGCAATTGACTAAAATTAAACTCTTGGTCATTTATTATTTTTCTACTTAGACCATCAAGATAACAAAATAATTGTAATGTAATAACTGATAATTTCAAAGATAAATATTTTTTAAGTATTTCAAAACTATGTACCTACTTGCTGCATACCCAATATCGAATTATTTAAGATGTTATGCTTAACATACCCTTCAATTCTAATGCAATTTTAACTTTACTTTAGGATGTTATGAATTTTTTTAAGTAAAATAAAAAATACACGTTGAAAAAAAGCGTTCTGTTTAATTTAAAATAATATTTTTCTAGTCAGAGGTGGGAGAGTTTTTCCGTATGGAATCGCATTTAAAAACCAGATCGCAAAGATGAAAAGCAATACGAGATGGGTCCACCGAGTTCTGGGCCCCAGGCTCGAGGGGAGTAACACTCAAGTAATCAACGGAGTAAATTTTTTAATTAAGGAACCGTATTGATGAGAGCATATATTTAATATGCCAGGATATGCAGTGGAGTCAGTCAATCAAAGAAGTATGTTTATAATTAATTTTAAAAATATATTTTATATCTACCAAAAAAGGTGTGAAAACTTTTCGTTTAAAATAAAAATACTCGTTTAAAACAAAATAACATATCGATAACTTAATATGCAAAAGCAGCTAACTCCACCTATGGTCAAAAAACCGTTTATGAAGCTATTATTTTGCACTTTTATTGTGCACACTAAAAACCAAAAATTACCATAAATTTTAAACACGTGATTTCACGTGTTTTAAAATAATAAATAAAAAAGTACAAAGTGCTGAAAAACCTTAGATTGATTCCTGCAAAAACCTTAAATGTTTATATGACACAAGTGTTGATGGTACCATAAATAGAGAACTTCCGCGGAAATCATAACGGTTGCGCTACATTATTATGGAAAATCAGCTAACTCCCAATAATATTTTACAATTTTGTTAAAGAAATTCAGAAAAACTCAGAATATTCCATATAAGTACGAGATAAATCAAAATATCAGTTAAATTTCTCAACCACATTATTTTTGCATAAACAATCTACCAAAGTGTGTTTTGAAATTTTCGTAATCCGTTTAATTACAAAATTAAACATTTTTTTGTTGCTCCTGAACATTTATGAAAAATGGAGTTAGCTGTTAAGCAGATTAAGGTATATAAGATATTTTAATATAAAAAATAAGTTTTTTATATCACTATGTATTCATAAATGTGTCTAACGCTCATTAAAACAATTATTCAGTCTTACTTATTCGTAAATCAATGTTAATAATTCAAAGGTATAAGAATAATGTTCTCTGTTATTCACAAGTCGCCGAGTACTTCTACGAGAAGCACTGATACAGCTGCAATATCGTTCTATTTATAGAGAAAAGGCAATAAATAACTCCACCTTTTTTACACAGTGATGTAATTTGATATAATTCAAGTTGAACCGTGGGGCGGCTTGTCGGTGTCAAAGAAGGGTGGTCATCCATTACACCACCCCATTTTCGCCCTGTCTCCTGCCCGCGGCAAGATCGGCGAGAGCCGTTTACCGCCTGAGCGACACTTCCAATCATCTGCCAATACAAAGCATCACTCATTTTTTAAATTCATTCTCTGAGCAGATCACAATTTTATGCAAAGCTTTTCTTAATTACGTTTCCAACACGGCACTGACCGAGACTGAATTCTTATTGGGACTTTTCTCAACAATCTGTAATGCCGAAATATACGCCAATTTAACAAGAAAATAACATCTTAAATTAACAAAAATGTAGGTTAATTTATTTTCTTAGGACGACGTTACGCAGTAATCAGGGGCGTACACTTTATACAATCAAAAAAGCTGTGCATAACTATAATATTTGCAAAATAAATGTAAATTAAATATTTATTTGATATATTATATGTACGTAAATCTACGCAAAAATAATTTAGTTCTCATGTTAACGTGTGGAAGAATTAAAAATTGACGAATAAAGCTGCGTATGTGTTTTGTCGCAATATCTATCTCACCAAACGCAAGTCTCGCACCGCGCGGTGGTCTGAATACACGTCTTCGCTTTAACATACGTGTTGCAAAACGCCACAAGTGTGTCTTTGAAGCGGACTTGACTGTATGAATTCCAATACACTTATTTAACTCCAATACATTATTTTGTATAATAATTTTGTTAATACCTTGACAAGAATAGTACTTCTGAAAGAGTGAATGATAAAAACAACTTCTAATAATAATACCTATCGCTTTTACACCATTGATATTAGCAGCATAACCTAAGTCTATCCCTAATGCACGCCGCTGGTAGTAATAATAATTAGAAGAAAACTGACTAGCCGCTCCACTAAGTATACAAAAAAATTAGTCCTACTCGATCAGAAGTCAAAAGAAAATGTGGAAAAAGTATTTCTAACAAAATGCAATCACATGAGAAATTCGCTAACCGGTAATAAAACTTTTTTTATATATTTTAAATAAATTGTTTAATATAATATTGCAATTTTTATCTACGTATAATTTGTTTTGGATTCTGCAAATTTCAAAATCTACTCGGAATCTTGTTACGTATGAAACCAAAGATTTTGGAAAAATTTATAACTAGATTTTTTCATAAATTTATGATCATGAAAGCAATCCATTAATATTTTAAACCTGAATCAGGTAAATCATAATCAGGAAAACTGGCAATAATGATTTTTTTGTTTAGGTAATAATTAAGTGATGGACAACGATTTAAAACATAAAATAAGTGATGAAATCGTTTAAATTACCAACATCTGTAAACATATTCCCACAAAAATTTACATTATGATTTGAGTAAATTGAATGTGTTGATAAACTGGCCACGGAGGCCACTTTTTCCGGAGTTTTCCCTCATCAATTCTATATCTCGATGTATGACAGACTTAATGTGGTAAAAAAACGTACGAATTCTATTTGGACTGCATAATTGATGAATCCAAAAAATCATAAAGTTACAGGATCACTGGTTTTTTTTTACAGTAATCTCGTCAATGGTAATTTTCAACTCCCGGTTAACTTGTGTCATCTTTTTTCCCTTAACTCGCCACATTTAATCTATATAATAGAACATTTTTTGAACGACAATGGTATTGACTTGTAATATAATATTTCCTATTCTTTAATGTTATTGTACTATTTTCTATAAAATAAAGTTTTAACTTGATTAATGGCACAAATCACTCTTGAAGGGTGGTTTACCTATTTAAATGTAGAAGAAGAAGTAGATCTGTGTAAATTATTTGTTTTCTCAATTAAGGACTATACAATTTAGGATTTTAAATATGAATTAAATATATTAATTATAAAGATATACGTATAAAATCAATTTTATCGAAAAATATTGTTGTTGCGCCACCGGGATTCGAACCTGGATGTCTTTCCTAACCGAGGAAAGTGCTCTTTCAAATAATGGAACGATTAAATGTATTAATATCAAAAAAGGTAACATATAGGTTCGAAAATTGTCGCTAAAAATATTGTCACTGTAGCATAGTTGGATAATGCACCTTCCCCGGTTAGGAAAGAGATCCAGATTCGAATCCCGGTGGCGCAACAACAATATTTTTCGATAAAATTGATTTTATATGTATATCTTTCTAATTAATATATTTAATTCATATTTAAAATATCACAGACCGTCTGTTCTGAATAATTACAACTTCACAATAAGAATGTGTTCTCCTAATAATTTAGGATTTATTTGTAAAAACATATTAGATCATTAATGTCAGTCTGTACATCATGTGTGAATATAAAAAATATTTAATTTAACGTACTACTTTATATTTTATTAAATATATTCCTAGTACATATCACACCGACATATTGTATATTAAATCTAAATTATGTTATGCAATATTAAAGATTTTGTAACATTTTTCATTTGTTCGATTAATATTATTTTTTCAACATCAATTAATTACGCACCTTCGTCATATACAATGATTGGAAATATTTTATAATTAGTATGATTATCAGCAGCAAGTATTTGCTTTAGGACTTTTAATCGCGAATAATGTACAAGAATTACAGAGGCTAGTGAGTAGAATGTACGATACATGGAAGGAAAGCGATCTTATTATGAATGTCAACAAGTCTAAAATGATGGTATTCGAGAAGAAACGCAAGACAACGTGCAAATTACTTGTAGATAATAAATTTTTGGAACAAGTAGATGAGTTTGTGTATTTAGGAAGTATATTCGATAGACACAGATAGATCGAGAAAGATATCGAAAAAAGGGTGACTGCAGAGAATAAATTGAAAGCCGCTTTGAATGGAATTATAGGTAATGGGAACTTGTCAACTAAGGCAAGACTAGCGGTTCACAATTGAATCCTGGTACCGACACTGATGTATGGAAGTGAGGCCTGGAGCTGGCAGAAGAAGAACTAAAGTAGACAGATCACTTAGGCGTATTTGTGGCAGATCCATTTATGACAGAATAAAGAATGAAAACATAAGGAAAGAATGTAAAGTCGATGTTAGTATAGTGGGTAAGATTAAGAAATGATCGCTTAGGTGGTTTGGTCATATGGAACGGATAAATGAGGAGATAATGGTAAGAAAAATATATGACTCAAGTATCGATGGCACCATAAGTTGAGGACGTCCGCGGAAGACTTGGCACGACCGGTTAAACCAGATGCTGGAGTATGGTCCTGTTAGAAGCCTCAATAATCGTCAAGCTTGTATGAGAAGATGTATGAATGTGGATGAGGCGAGAATTGTGTGTCGGAACAGAAGAGTGTGGCGCTCTAACCACTCTGCCTACCCCCCCCCCCCATCCCGCGTGGAAACGGCGTGATGGTAAGTAAGTAAGATATATAATTTATAAATATAAAAAATATTAGTGCCTCTAAATAGAGCCCTGGGATACGTCAGATATTATCATTACTGGACTTGATTCGAACCCATTTAGTACCAAAGCTGAAATTTGTTAGAAATGTATGAAATTATTCATATCAGTTAAAATGATTGTTTGGTCTAGCGATAAAATACTTTTCAGGTCATCAATGGTTTAAGATTAGAACCTCATCCTGTAAGATCACTTAAATCATAAACTTATTTTGAAAAATAATAAGAATATTGACGTGATAATATATATTTTGTGTACTGAATTCTCCATGCAAATGAGGAAGCGATCGATTTCCCAAAGTTCCTTCGCTCGACGTTCGGAGTGGGCCATTCACAATAAATACGATATGTCAAAAGAGCTGCAATAAGAGACAAGGGCCATTATTAGGGGTCCAATTTGTACTTTCTGATGAAAAGGTATCGCCTTATAAACGATGTTTTTGTACGTCAAGGGAACTGTACCAAACAGGTTGGATAAAAAGGTTCCGTACGAAATTACTTCAATTACTTTAAGTTACCCCGACGCCTGCAATTTACTTCCAACATCACGAGCGCATTGTATGGAATTGAACGGTTTCCATATGAAAACGAGTTATTTTTACGTTATAAATTTATGTGAAATGTCATAATTTGGATAATTTCAATTGTAATGAGGGAAATATCACATTTTGTAAACAGCAAAAGTGAGATAATCGATTTTGACTCGAAACCATATTGAATGAAAATACGTATTTTGTTAAAGTAAATTAGCAATGTGGATCGTACCATTATAAATAGTTTTACATCTTATATATCATACACCAGTTTGATGTTTTTTAATGAATAATCATAACAAAAGCTTATGCTATTTTTACTTAGGTATATGAAGTTGCAGTTCTTTCAGAACATAGTTCTGTGGTATTTTAATAAAATTTAATTTATCAATTAGAAAGATATACAGAAAAATAAAGGATAATTTATCGATAAAATATATTTGTTGCTACTGGGATTCGAACCTGGATCCTTTCCTATCCGGGGAAATTATTAAAAATTTCGAATAATAGATGTATCAATTTGAAAAAAATTGCACCTATAGTTTCGTGTACATCTTTCTAATTGATACATTTAATTAATTTGTATTAAAATTAACTTTAATTTCACACAGAGTCTGCCGTACAGACAATACTACTGTCGAGCTGATCAAGGTTTCGACGGGTTTGGCAAATCCGACGGGAGTATGTGTGAATATCCATCAGCGCTCCTTACATGCTCAGGTTGTAATTATGACTCTCTTGGACCCACTCCATGTATGTGCTTCTGATATTTCTGTGCAGAATTGTGCCTGTGGTGAGGCGCTACCTCTGGCAACACGAACACGGCTGTCACTGCACAGTGAAACAGTGCGACATTGTAATGTGACACGATGGGCGAGGGGGGAAGCGGAAATTTCGTCCAAAATATGTGACTGAGGCCACAGAAACCAAACCGGACCTTCGCTCGCATTCGACCTGGCTAGACGCAAATCCTAGCGGTCGATGCAGACCGTCACAACTCTGTAATCGAAATGGTGCGCTTCTCGTTTTCACTCAATATTTCTAAACGCAGTCATTTGTGCATTATCGATGAATAAACACTATTAAAATTACTTTTAGGACTGGTTGTGTGATCAGTAGTAACTTTTTACTAACGCCCGTAGTAAAAATCCTTTGCGGGTTGTTGATACATCAAATTTACTACTGTCAACGCATAGATGGAGACATCTATAAGCGTGCCAAATAATCATGAAATATGCTTTATTTAATGTATTATCTATCGATTTTATCGCCTAGGCATTCGAAATTTGTCACTTTGGTGGTGAATTTTGTTTGTATTATATGCTTTTGTATACATTAATATATTAAACAACGAGGTCATCACTAAAATAGTGGAATATTGAATCATTAATTGTCGTATACTGCAACTTTCAAAGTAACAATGTGTAAGATGACGTTCGGAACAGCTGTGAAAAGTCCGCCATATTTAACTATCGGATATCGCAGAGTAAAATGAGTTTACTACGGGATGTACTTTCGAGAAGTAAATTATTTTTTTATTCACGATCAAACAACCTGTTTTCGCAATTTTTTTTACATTAGTAACTTTCATTACTATCGTACAATCCGGCCCTTAGTATCAATATCGCGCTTGTACGCCATGCTGATTTTAAAAACCATATAGCTTTTTAGTTTTGAAATATTTGTGTGCTTTTTTCCCATTTTGTGCTTTACACGTTTTCGTAAAATGGTTAATTCGACACGAATAATAAACACTGTGGCTAATTCTCTCTAAACAAGCGTTTACAATGCGGTTAGTCTCTATCAATTTGATATTAGTTTTAGTACTAAGTCCATTTTTCTGCCTGTTAAATTGTGCATGCGAGGCGATCGACACGGATTGCGATTCAGGTTATTAATTTTGAAGGAATGGGTTGTTCACTTTCTGTCGGACGAAGGACGAGGTGGTCGGTCGTGAGCAGGTAGGAGCTGACCGGGGTCGTCGGTAATGAGCGCGGCAGATCCCGGTCCTGCAGCCGCTGAAGCGAGATGTAAATCTTCCCTGTAAACACGCTGTAATGCGCCTTAAAAGCCTTTCAATTTATATAAGTAGCCGCAGCCATGCGCACATTTTGTATCGTGTCGAGAAACGAGAGAATCGATTATCCGCCTCACAAAATAGTGAGAATCGGAGGATTCAGAATCAGACGCGATGTATTACAGTAATTGAAAAAATAAGTATGCATAATACAAAACACCGAGGAAACCCTTGACCACGTCTTTTTTTGCCTGTCCATTGCGGATCACAGGTTTTTTTTACAGTGGTCTCGTCAATGGTAATTTTTAGCTCCCGGTTAACTTGTGTCATCTTCTTTCCCTTAAATCGCCACATTTAATCTATATAATAGCAAGTTTTTTGAACGACAATGGTATTGAATTGTAATATAGAATTTCCTATTCTATAATATTATCGTACTTTTTACTATAAAATAAAGTTTTTAACTTGATTAATGGCACAAATTACTCTTGAAGGGTGGATTGCCTATTTAAAAGAAGAAGAAGAATAGAAAATCAATATTAAATGTATTGAAATCGCGCCCGCTTTAATAGAAATCTAAAAATAAATTAATATTTTGAATGTAAATTTAAATAAAAGGAGATTGCAATTTGATTACGTACTATTTGGATTATAAATTAAGACTAGTTTCATGCATCTGTTAATTTACTAATTGTTATAATTATTTTCGCTCTAATTTGATTTCAAAAAGGGATAATATATAAATGAAGTTGTTAAAGACACGACTTCATTATTAATCTAATTACGCTAACTCAAAAATTCGTCATTATTATCGGCGCAAACACATTGCGAGTCTTTGCCACATCCAGAGAACGTTATCATTTCTATCTGACACTTACAGCCTGAGTCCATTTGTTTGTTCGTTTATGCCTGTCTTCGGTGTTTCTCATTCTTAGTCCGATACTTCTTCGTTCTGCACGATTGTTGTCAATGTGCCCCTTACGTGATCGATTATTTATCGTCTATTTTTGCTACATTGCTGGTCCAGCGATGTCATCTCATTTTAATGTACTGTGTATTTGGAAGATATTCGATTAATTTGAATATCTCGTGGTTATACCTTGTCTGCCATGAAACTTATTTCCAGTATGGCTCCGAGGAAGCGTCTAAGAATGATAATTTCAAAAATATCGAGTAACCTTTCACTGTTTATTGTTACGGCTCAGTATTATAAAATTCAGGTCGACACTGACCATGAGTATTTTATATAATACAAATTAAATGTATCAATTAGAAAGATAGATATAAAAATCCGGGGAAATAGATTAACGATATGGAATAAGAGATGTATCAATTTTAAAGAGCTGTAGCATATAAGTTCAAAAATTTATCGTCAAATTACTCTGTTAGCGTGGTGTAATTGGTAAACACATTTATCCGGATAGGAAAAGATCCAGGTTCGAATCCCGGTGGCAACAAATTTTTTTTCTTCGATATATTGAATTTTTCTCTATAGGTATCTTTCTAATTGATACATTTAATTAGTATTAAAATTTCATAGAACTATGTTCGGAAAAAAAGGCAACTAGAGATTGCATTCGAAATTTTGAGAATTCCGAAATTAGTCCTCATAAATATAATTTAGAATTCCGAAAATTTCATAGAAAATTTCGAAATTTACGATTAATCGCAGAACAATAGGTGTGTTCAGAAGGGATAATTCATAGAAATGTTTGAAAGATTTAACCAGCTAAAAATTATGTTAGAAAAGCATTAATTGACCACGCGTCTGATATTGATATTCAAGATGCTAAAATTTTGTCGTTTAACAATATTACTTCTGCACTTCTCCAAGTAAAGTTTACTGTTGCCCTCTGTGTGTTGTGCTTGAGAATTAGGGATCTGATAAGCTCTCACTAAAGTCGAAGTACAATTTAAAAGATCGAATAAGCCAAAGACGAACAAACGTATCTGGAACTCTTTAATATTTACACAAAGGTGGAAAATGTGAGATTCTAAAATGTTTCACTAGACCAACGAAAAATACAAAAGCCAAAGTTATTGAAAGCCATGCTCAAAGATTGATATTCAACAGAAATATGGAAGCTTCTGTAGCCTCCTAGTCGGGATTTGACGATATAGAAGAAGTGATTTTGGAAGAACAAACTATTCACTGTGCGCAGTCCCAGTTATTTAAATCCGAAATTAAATCCTTTGAAATGGCGCGCGAGGAAAAATTGAGTCCCAATACTCATTTTTGATTTTAATTCCACCAACGAGTGCGAGTCCGGGCGAGTGTTCTCAATAGCAGGCAACATTAGTACTAAAGTTGTATCGAGACTAAGGACCGTGACTTTAAGTGATCTGTGCTTCCTCAAAACATATTTTCGGCAACAAAACAACAATTTAATTGAATAATATTATATTTATATAATTGAATTTTTGTACAATCATTATTTTCTATATTATTTTTATACAATAAATAATAATGATTTTTTTTAACCATAAATAAGCTATTTTTTAATTATTGGTATTGACAATTCAAAATTTTCGAAATTCGAATTACGAATTATTTTATTTCGTCAATATTTGCAATCTTTAATTGCAACTTCATAATAATAGTGTATTATACTTAATAATGTTTTATATATTTTTATTATTATTAAAAAATTATTCACATGTGTAATATTCTGATAATTATTATTCTCCGTTCACCTTCTAGCTGAATTTAAAATGTGTATTGATTTCGTAATAACTGCAGTGTGCAGATTTCTAATCAATTTATTCTAAAGGGTAGGTATATTAATAAAAAAATAAAACAAGATGAAACGCAAAGAAATCTTCCATCTGCCCAGTGGACTGTATAATTTGTTAAATGTACTTACACACCCCCGGGATGATCAGAAAGGAAGGTGCCGATTTAATAGAGCATCATTATATGATCATGCTTCATCTACATCGTTCGCTTCAATCACTTTCATTCGCTGCATTTTATTACCTTATATCTCATGCCTTATCGCCATCAGCAGGTGATGTCCAAACATAATTGAATATTAATAAGATGTAAGTACAAATGTACATAGGTATTTTGAAAGGTCAAAAATACTACCATACGCACAAATTAAAACAGGTATGTTGGACAATGATTAATTTTTAAAGTCTTTTATTATTTTTTTAACGATTTACTTAATGTCATAGATACGTTTTAAATCTAATTAATGTATTGATTAAAGTCGTTAAATCTGTATGGCACATCGACTAATTGGAAAAATATATTACCAGTACCAGGGTACTTAGGTGTCGTGTTTTAACAGTGAATTAAAAAACAAATTACGATCTTTTAATGCCAAACTTACACAAAACGGAAATAATAAACATAAATAGTTATTTCTTAATTTATAACATTGAAGGTTTATTACTATTTCTTAATGGTGATCGCCAAACATCGGTTATATATTAAGATTTTTCATTAATTAAAAAATAATATATTATAGAATCAAATATAAGAATGTTAAAAATACATACTCAAAAAATCTGTAATAAGTAATTTAAATTTTAAAATTTTAAAAAAAGATTTTATTCACGATTATTTTTTTAAATCATTTATTTCTTATTCGAATTTTTTTTCCCAATCTGTAACAAAATCCAATCGACACAATAGACTGACAACAAATATTAACTGCACCCAAAACATGAACAAAAATATTTAAGATCACTCTTCTTATTTTCGGTGTCAATTGATGGCATCTACATCATCATTATAGTCGGGCAAAAATCAAGCATAAATAAGCAGTTTAAAACATAAATGTCTCTTAGTAAAAAAAGGTCGACAGTAAAAAGGTTGCAAGAATCGACACCTTTCCACGTGATGAGATCATATCTTCCGAGTTGGCGAGGTAGGCCTTCTTTGTGATGGTAATGTAGGTTCGAGGGTGTGGTGAGGTGGGCCGGGGGAAAGGCGGGTTCGGGCCCCGCGAACCCCGGCGGAATGTTAAATAGCCACCAAATTTGCCTAAACACCCCGAAATTCTACCCAGGGTGTGCTATTACCACTCGCTAACAATATATTCATAATTAGGAATGCGTGGGCCAAAACTCTATATTATTAAAAATATCTTTAAATTTTAATCCACATTTTATATTTTTTTAGGAAAAACCTTTTAATAATATAATTCAAATTAACTTTAAGCAAAGTAATTTTTAATTTATTATTAAAATGTTTAACTACGAAGTTTTCTCTTCAAATATTAATAATTACAATATTATTTCTTAAATTTTATCATTTTTTCGCCTGGTGAGAACATTATTTTCTTAGCATACGATTGCAAGATGATATAGATATCGTATATATGAAATCGTAATAAACAATTTAATTTAGATTTTCAGTTTGAATAAAATCATTATATTTGTTTATAATATTCATACGCGAGTGTGCGTACCTCTAATATAGCTTGTGCTTGTGGTCTAGTGGTTACGATACTTTCATATTGATCGGGGGATCGAATTTCATTCTAGGAGGTCATCAAGTTGGTCCCATTTTCGTAGCACAAGCGTGTAGCTTAGTTTGAAAACAGTAAGAATATTGATGCGACACGTGTTCCGTGACATCTCTATTTTTTTTTTAAATAAATTAACATATAAGAATTTTTAAGTGTTATGATGGTAAGGAAGATACGACGTGAGTTAAATATCATGAGTATAAACATCACAACTAGAGTGGTCGAAAGATTTCGCATTATCAATTAAACCAGATATTGAAATATGTTCTGTTATAAGTTTCCATAATCGACGTAAATGATAAGATGTGTGTGAGCGATGATGGCATAGTATGGCGTTCTCTCATCTCTTCACCTCTATCTAACTACGTTGTTACGTGAACGCAAGTACGAACAGTGTAAGAATGCGGATGAAATTATCTGCGCAGAAATGCATTTAAAAAAGAGGTGTCGCTTAATCTAATATGACGCCAATCAGCATTCATTTAAATTATTCACCGCTTAGCTTGCAAGTGAGTCTGGATATTTTTTTATATTAGATAGCTTATTAATATATTCAACCTAATCAGCCGGATGCGTGTGGTAAAAATCCCAGCAGCATTCTTACAATGGCCATATTCTACCAAGATCTTTACCGGATTTTTTTATTATTATATTCTCTACGCTAAGTATACAATATCCAAAAGATCTTTCTGAATGGATTAATGTGTTATTAAAATGAATTTTTATTTCTAAACAAAAATAGATATCGATACAAGGTTTTTACATCTCTAGAAGCAGTATACCTACCAATTTCCAAGTAGTGTGGTAGGCAATTTAAACAGTGATCCCGAAAGCCAAGGTGTAACCTTGGATGTTGGATTGACCGGTTATTGGTTATTAGCAATAGTTAAGACCATTGCAAACTAATAAAATAACCCGTTATTAGGGTAACCGTTTCACCTTTTTATGACATAGTTATTAGTAGCTATGAAGCGAACGCATCAAAAACTATTTTATTATCATGTTTCAAAAACATGCGATAATTTAAGAACTTGTAAACGCCAGTAGCAAAATAAAAATTTCCAGTCAGTAATTAGGCTCACACGTAATCGCAATCACATCTAAAGAAATGTGAAATTGTTAAATTTGGTCCTGTTGTTGGGGAACATAAAAAACGAATGTTCAAAATATGAAAAAAAAATGCTTGCTTAAAATATAAATTAAGTCATGCAGTTGAAACCGTTAACATTTTTACGAGTGTAATAATTATTATGTACACGTACACTGTACGATTATCTTCAGACGTACGATATGCAACACGTAACACCATTGAGGTTTATTTCACCCGGCACTTAAAGTCACAGGATTGTATTAACATCAGTAATAAAACACATCTTCGGATAAGCCCAACATACGATCTCATTTACAAAACCAGTTTATCCACAAACCGCATCACCAGATTCATAAAAAGTAAACACAAAACGATACTAATATTCGTCTGAAGTCCTTTAATATCTAATGTAAAATTTTCCAAAATTGCGCTTGGTAGCAGGGGCGTGCAGTGCATATAAGCGATAAAGCTGTGCATTACTAAAAATTCTGGGAAACAAATATAAATTAAATAATTGTATTAACACAAACGAAAACATTATTTTACAATTAGCGCCATCTGTGTACCAGTAGAGACTTTAAGTGCTTAGTTCTAAAAACTACCACGACAACTCACCGCTATACCCATGGCGCTCTTTTGTATTCGCCGCATCGAGCTATTTACATTACTCTGTTTTGTCTTTAAGCCAGTGAATTACTCGAGTCATATAATTGGTTATTTACAGAATTGAAAATTTCTTTCGGTTGATCTGTTTTGTATGGAGTCGTTGCCTATGCTGTTTTTAACGGAATAACAATAGAAAGGCTTACAACTGCGGGCAAATCATTGAAGTGTCTATTTCGCAAATTTTACTATCCCACTGTTTTTAACGTGTTGATTTCATGAATGTTCTTAAAATTTGGTACATGGATTGGTTTTTGATTTGGAAAAAACTAAAACCAATTGGCAAAACTATTTCCTACGTTAACCTTTAATATAAATAATTATTTCCTTCAGTTATATCGTGAAGGATTTTCAAACAATAAATTAATCATAATCGTAAGCCCATTTGTCCGGTGTCACTAGTAAGAAAATCCAATCCCAAGCCATAATTGTCACGGTATTCGATTTTAGTGGTCGCGAAATCTGCCTCGGATTATAAAAATGGCTTATTTGCTCATTAATGTCACATTTATTAAAAAAACGGCCAAAAAGAATAAATATTTAAGTAAGTAAGGAATATTTAAACAAAAAATAAAGTTAATATTGATGCGAAACTGACAAAAAAGTAATTTGAATATGAAACAATTTAATAACAGAACAGCGTCGAGTGTTTTATTATTAAGTCTTGTTTTAATTTTGGTATCCCGAAATTAAACCAAAATATTAATCTCGAACATTTCGCGATAATACGTACTAATCCCGGGATTCATAAATACTATAAACTGGGCCGTGATAAGATCAAATATAAAAAAAATTGTTTTATTTTAATACAAATTAAATGTATTAATTAGAAAGATTTACAGATAAAATCAATTTATCGAAAAAATATTTTAGTTGCTATACCGGGATTCGAACCTGGATATTTTCCAATTCGGGGATTTGGAATAATGGATATATCAATTAAAAAGAAAATTTGTAGTCAACTTACTACCGTGAACCAAGAACTCTTCCTATCTGGGGAAGTGCGCTGATCTATTACACAACAGCACCGTAGTAAGATAACGGTAATTTTTCGATCTTATATGTTGCACTTTCATATTTATACATATGTCATTCCATTATTTGATATCTCCGTACATATAATCTTCTTTATATGTACGTAATCTCAAAAACCTTCCGATAGGAGACGCCAGAATTATTTATTCATAATTTTTATTAAATTTTGGAAACATTAATACAACTTATATATTTTTAAGGAGAACACATTATTATTGTGAAGTTGTAGTTTTTTCAGAATATTGTTGTGATATTTTTAAAACAAATAAAATATATCAATTAGGAAGATATACAGATAAAATCAGTTTATCGAAAACATGTTAAAACACGGATAATTTTTATTAAAAATATCACTTCACAATAATAATGTGTTCTCCTTAAAAAAAATATATCATTTTAATCAAAATTCAACTGAATAACTATATCTATAAGTGCCAATGGAATAATGGTGTCATCAGTAACCAATCTACGTTTTATTTTCTCATTGAGCACGCTACTTCTATTACACTATCTATGTAAATCTCAAACAATTCTCATCGTGAGCGATCAAGGTCCACCAACAGAAAAAAATAAAATGTCGAACAACTTAACGGAAGAGAAATCCATGTGCTGCCAACTTAGGCAGTTTCCGTAACGCGTGGCTATAGCCAACTAGTAGTGAAGTGCCTTACGTGAACTTTTATTCTTCAAAAAAAAAATTTTTTTGATTCTAGCAAAGTGCAAAAAAAAAAAAATTATTATATAGTGTGTCATCGAATTTTAATTTAATGGCTCTTTAAGAAATAAAATAAATATATTATTTTAAGTAACTTTTAACATATAATAAGTACTATAATATGACGTGCTTGTTGATCTAGTGGTTACGACAATCGCGTAGTGATTATGTTTTCGGGGGTTCGAGCATCTTTCAAAGAGACCAGCTAGATAGTCCTGTTTTTATCACACATACGTTTAGATTATTTTTAAAATATTAAGAATATTGATATGGCATGTATTAATTTGTATTTAAAAGTAACAGTATAAATAAGCTAATTATTATTATTATTTTTAAATTAATTTTTCATTTATTGTTTTAGGATGGTATTGTGGTGAGGAGAGAAAGAAGAGCTTTATCGATTTATAACAAAATACGGTCGGTTATAATATAAATATATAATCAATATAACAAAATATTAATAAATAATCATGTACCTACCTCATTACAATTTAAAATAATTTGTGTGATAAAATTACAAGTAATAAATAGATTCATAAGAAGGATTCCAAAAGAATGAGTTTTTTTTTGTTAATATGAGATTATATACAGAATGGCCAAAACGAATTCTTTTGCAAGCAGGCACGATAGTTACTCGATATATCAAATTTTATGAAGCAAAAAAAAACGAACATCTGACATGGACTCCCAATCTGAAAGAGTTTAAGGGATCCTCGGGGAAGATGTAAATGGTGAAGAGTGGGGGTGAGGGGTGAGCAGAGAAGATGGCGAGCAAAGGGGGAGACGGAAGGACAGCGTCCGTTTAATGCGCCGAGATTATAAGGCGGCTCCGCTGCAGACATGACACGGCCCGTACAAGTGCCTCCATTTCACACGGTTTCAAATCATCAAATGGCCAGGAACCTGCTGAATTAACGTCATCGAGAAAAGGTTGTAGTCGTCAACGTGTTCACCATTGCCAATTCGAACGCAAGAAATTCAATACAAAGATATGTATACAAGGCGAATTTACGTTCCAGGCCGATAATTGTTTTTGAATAACTAAGAAATGTAATACAACTTTTTAATTTGGTTTTTATTTATCGATTATATGATTTATTACAATTATGCATGAAATATAATATTGACCAAGTGGCCGTCTCTGGCAGCGGCTCAAATATGTGCTCTTTTAACCATATTTTTCACAACATTCTCGCACACTTGGCGTGTTGGCTCACTGCCGTAAACCTTTTCTTTCAAGCACCCTCACGCAGACACTATGCGGCTGGTAAAAATTTCTCACAAAATTTCAAGCGTAGCTCGGGCTGTGCGTGAGGTGGCACCGTCCTGTTGAAACCACATGTATTGCAGGCCCAATCGACTCAATTCGGCCACCAATAAGTTTTGCAACATGTGACGATAGCGATCACCATTAATGGTTACAGCATTGTCATTATTATTTTGATAAAATGTTTTAACAACTTCAACACATTGTTGAGACATTAAATACTTTATAATATATTGTAATTAACTACTCTTTGCGATTACGAAATGCAAATTGACAAATTTTTTGCCAAACTAAAATGCCGGTTAAACAAAATCGGCCTGGAACATAATATTCACTCTGCACCAGTGGCGTGCACCGGGCGTGGACTTGTTTTGCTAATATCGATACTGTAAAAGTGCAATATTAGCTATTGTCGCTAGAGGTTGTATTTATATGAAAGAAATACAAGTTTTTTGTGAACTGTGTGAATTAATTTCCGTTTTTGAAAAATATTAAAATTATTACTGATGTAAAAGAATGAAAAAGAAGAAGAAAATTAATGGTAAAAAACGTTTTTAATGTGATAACAAAATAATAAATTGAAGACAAACAGCTGCCACTAAAATGTGATGAGAACAAGAGTGAAAATGTGCTCAAAATGGCAATCTGGCATCCGAGGGTAGAGCTTTTAGCGATGTAGAATTATGCAAATGTGAAAACAATGGCGGGCAATTTGAGAGATAAACGACGGTTTGGCCGCTAACGCAATAGCTATTAATTACTACTTTCTGGTAATCTACCATTCGCAAAGGTATAAAATTGATATTTAAAAGAATCCTGAAAAACTGACGAAAATTGCTTGCACGGGCATTATAATAGATGCGTTAGAAGTTGTTACTAATGATCGGTGTCCATGGATGAGATTTACGAGTCGAGGCAATCTTTGAGGGTTATGCTGCTTTAAGATTCTTTAGATACAAACTTATTGTATGTCAAATATCATTGGCAATCTGTTCGTCAGTTGGGTAAATTTGAATCTTCTCAACAGCAATTAAAAAGGAATACCTGTTTGCACTTTTATTTCTTCTTCTTTTAAACAGGCAATCCACCCTTCAAGAGTGATTTGTGCCATTTAACAAGTTAAAACATTATTTCATAGAAAGCAGTACAACAATATTATAGAATAGGGAATATTGCGTTACAAGTTAATACCATTGACGTTCAAGAAATTTGCTATTATATAGCTTAAATGTGGCGAGTTAAGGAAAAGAAGATGACACAAGTTAACCGGGAGTTGAAAATTACCATTGACAGCACTTGCATTTAATATTGTATGGTTGTCTTTCTTCAGAATAAATAGTTTTAGATATCTATGGTTCTGTGTGACGTTTGTTCGCACGTGTTGAGGTCAGTTCGAACGTCGAGTACCTACATGGGATTGAATTTTTCTCTCTTTCTACCAATCTTAAGCTGATCTTTGAGTTATATCCGGGTCTAAATTTCAACACGCGTATGTGGTTCCGAAATATTTTGTGTCTCTTTCCGTGGACGCTGGTCATTAAAAAAAAAATGTAGGTACCTACCGTTAAATAATATTTAAAATAATTAAATTACGCTGTAACGTCCTACACTATAATATTTACGTGTACTTTTTTATTAGGAAAAATCACTTTGTACCTACAATTAATAAATCCAAAAAACAAACACAAACCAAAAACAGAAAAGTCTTAGTTTTTCTCAAAGGAAACAATAAAAATATCCATAGTGCATACAATTAACTATTTTACTAACCTATCAAAATCTGTGAGTCTCGAAGAATCCCGGAAGCCTTTCGCGAAGGGGTTGCTATCAATCTTTAACTTGGTGATTAGTTGGTTCTGGTATGCTGTTACTGCGGTGAAGACCGTCTCTGAGAAGACGTAGGTCCTGTACTGCTCAGCCTCCAGGTCATGAATAGGCCCCGTGTTGTGCTCTCTCCACTTAACCAGGTGGATGCGGGGCTGGTAGCGGTGCATTGAGTTCAGAACAATCTGCAAAGGAAGGAAAAATTCAAGTGACGTTCATTTCTGCATATTATAATTTTTCTTAACATTATCTGCACATTCCACTAACATGCATATATTAAGTGTTTTGTTTGCTTATTTTTTGGGTAAATTAAGAAATGAATTAAACCGGTTTTTTCCATCTGATAAACGAAATATTTTAAAATTCATGTCTTATATTGATGATCCATTTAAACAATAAGCAAAATTGAGCAATGCATTTTCAATCCTAAAATATCTTTTCGTATGATATTTTATATAGAAATGTAAAACAATATATGACAACATAACTAACTAATCAATGTTTAATGATTCATCCGGAATGATCTTATTCATGTAGAATTAAATTATACGTTTTACAGTATTATGTATAATACCGATGGTCCAAAAGTTACTTTACCATTTAAAAATTAAATAACTTTATATTAAATAAAAATTGACTATAATTTACGTGATATTTTACATAGCATGTTACTATTGTATATATGAAAAATAATATAATAAAAGTAATTCTAATTTTCATAGTTACAAATACGAGCTACGTGTGATGTTAGAATATTATCAACATTTAAAAAATATATTTAATTTTTAAATAGTAGAGTGACATTATTATTATATGTAAACTTAAATGAAAATCTCTTTCCAAAATGTTTATATTTATAATAATACTATTTTATTTTTTTATATATTGACTCTCCTGATAATCGTATATAAATCTGTACACAGGTCAAATTCCGCTATAACGAATACCGAAATAAAGAAATTTCTAATTATTTCGAAGTATTTTTATAGTCCCAAATGAAATATTGTGTTTTTCTCCCAAATTCAGTATAACGAAATTTCAGTGTAACGAATTATTTATTACGGTTCCATGAATATCGTTATTTATTTCTGCATGATTAACATTCATTCAACGACTTTTTTTCCATAAATGCTCAGGGTGGATTGAGCTATACATTAATAATTAATGTAATATTTACATTTTGTGGATATATGTGTGAACTTTTTACTTTTATTTTTTTTATTTATTAATATTTTCCTTGGTTTTCTTTTTCATAGCATTATATTTATTTCATAACCTTAATATATAACATAATATGTATTATCTCTATGGCAAATCGGGTTTAAAAAAAACCTGATCACGCTGGAATAAACACATTATTATTATTATTAAACGAAAATAAAACACGAAGAGAAAAGAATATAAATATGTATAATATTTTAGTGATAAATCGTATAAAAAAAAGTGTATTATAATGTCACTAAGAGAATAAACTAAATTTTATAACGTATAAAGCAGAAGCTTTTCTCATAATAAATTGGTGCTCTAATTTATCACAAGTCACGCCTAATAAAGCCGATAAAATAGTCCGCCATAACCTCACTTTCATCAGCGTAATGAAACAAGAATGTGTGATTGTGCTGGGAGAATGCAGCTCATAATTACAGGGGGTGCGCTCACCCCCGGCCGCTGATGACCCCGAATCGTGGAAAGGCCGTGTTTTGGGCAAATTAGGGAAATATTTTCCACAAGCCATTAAACGCGGACATTATGGACGGCTTCAAAACGGAACGTCATCGTATTTCATTATACAGCCTAACAGCGTAGGTGTAAACTCGGCGCAATCAAAATTTGTTCTGTGTTATTACATTACCATACGGAGCCGGACTACTTAAAAGAAAAAAAAGAAAAAATAATAATTTTAAAATGAGAAAAAATTCTAATCGAATTATATATTTGGATGAATTAAACTACACAAGTATTAAAAAAATATGCACATAACAATGTGTTTAATTTATTTAGGAAAAATTATATATTTTTCAGTTACATACGCTATGTATTTAAAAATGGAAAAATACATGTATCATTTACATTATAATAGACTACATATACATGTCCAAATTTTTCGGAATCTTTAATAATTAATGTAGCAAAATTTATAACGCAGTTTCTCTGCAAGAAAATTTTCCGGGTTTGTAACCTGGTGGTAACTAAATATTTTTTCGATATAGGTGCAGATTTTTTCTGTATATCTTTCTTTCTTATTTTTTAAATATATTTTAGTTTACTTGAAAGAAAATTGTTATGTACTTGTCAAAATTTGAATTGAGTCAGTGTGAAGTGTTCGAGGACGAGTAGGGTGTGTGTGAGTGTGTGCTATTATGGCTTTTGTAATATTCTGAAATATATTATTAGCTAGGACTCAATTTTATTTATAAATTGTTCCAAAATCTATACTCTACATTTATAAAATACAAATAACAAAGTAAATATTTTTAAACTTATTTTTTGACTGTATAGAAGCATATTGTATAGCTATTGAATTTCACAATGAGTTTATAATGCTAAAATAATATTTTAGTAATATAACCCGAAGATTTAAAACACGACCCTGTAATATTATGTTTAACGTCGATGTAAATTTAGAAGTGAATTTTATAAAATTGTTGTACAGTAAGTATATCAGATTTAGTGACACGTACGCCAAGATTAATATTCTCAGAGCTGTGGATAAACGGGGTTGCGTTATATTAATTTATTTTTTCTTCCGGGGTGGGTCCGTTGTGAAATATCGAGCCTCATTAGTCCACTTCAGGCTGTTGTTGCTAACGACCTCCGAAAACAGCGGTGGCCCCGCGTTAATTAGCTCGCCCGCCGCCAGGACTCGCCCCGGAGAGTTCAAGCGTCGCCCGCGCCCCTAGGGTTCATCAACACGACGCATCTAGCATTGCCGAAGTAGACAATTAGTACAACTCGGAGGAAAGTGGGCTTAAAAATAGTATCTAAAGGAGGCCTAATATTCAGAATAATGTTCGTTTTCTGAAGTAGGTACGAACGACATGAAGACAAATATAATAACAGTGACCGGTAAGAAAAAATGAACGAGTAGGTTAAAACTTACAAAATTTAATTATTTATTGAGATAATTATGTGGTTACTACAAAACTCATTAAGTAAAGTAAAATCTACATCTCTCCACTATTTCGTAGATAACGTTATTTAAAAATATTTTTTTGCCTACCTCTGTACAGATTTAACCCAGTTAAAGAACCAAAAAAATATATAAGACTTCTCGATTAACGGGGCATGTCCAAATTAAGAAAAAATATTGTTAAATACTTATTACCCATTTATGTAAGTATGCCTTTCATTGCATTTATATATAATTTAAACAATTTTAGCACTATAACGGGCCGTGAAGACGAATTCAAAATGTAGTGAAGCTCATTACAAAAATATCCAGTCTTGAGAAAATCACATAGACGTATTACGTCCTCACCAGGAATCAAACCGGGAGCCCGCGGTATGAGAAGCCAGCATATTATACCTACTGAACTACGACAGCCTCAACCGCTACTGCCGGGTATATGTAAACTTATTGAAGAATTTGTCGGTGAGAGATAATCAGTCAGGTCAGTGGTGTATTGGTGTAAAATTGATTATAAAGGATATAATATAATCTCTTGGCGGACCCAGATTAAAATGGAGCGACAATGTGAGGAGAGATCTGAATGCACCCCTTGTTCAAATCTTTAGATAGAAACATCTGGTACCAATTTGTACATCAGATGAAGGCTCTCAATAGGCAGTGTAGCCGTGGAATAGGATTAGTAGAATAACTATAATGTTTACATAAATAAATAAATTAGATTTATATTTAAGTTGCGCTGGAAAGTGGGAGGGGCAGTGGTTTTTGGTAGTCACGGCAATCTAAAAAAAATACATATTATCGTATGTATGTTAGATACGCGACGCTTGGACTGCTCACGATACCTAGTTTGATCTCTAAATTTAAACCAAGAGAAAGTCATCTAATGCAATAATGGCGACTTTTGAATATAAATTTTATTATTAACGTATTAATATATTATTACATTATTACGTGCTTCTAGATATTAAGGAGCCGAAAAGACTCGTTATTTCTGCGAACAAAGTTTTAGCCGAGTTTATTTACCCGACAGATCGTATCAGCCGCATGTTTCTAATCGCGGCCTACCCACACAGCCTTAGCTCAGCTGGGGGGTGGGGCCCTCCCGGGGCCGGCGCGGCGCCTGCGCCCCTCGGGGCTCTCGACGCCCCGAGATGTTGAAATGACGTGATAAATTGTACAGATTTCCGCCCGTTTATGGACGCCCGCCGCGACCCACCTAATACGGCGGGGTAGTTAGTTACACTCGTTCTTAAGTTATTAAAGGGTAGCGGGGCGAAGCGGTTGACGGCGACCTTCATAAAATGCTGGGGAAAATGTAAATATATTATACAAGGACACGAACGGTTATGTAGGTGCCGTCCCGCAATAGTGCAATAGTCAAACAAGCCTAAACCTAACGCAAATACGGTTATTTGCTTTCTAATAGTGGATTAGTATCAAAATAGAATATAATATTTCAAGGATAATAATAGGTATTTTTGTGTACAATATTGGGAAATCTAAAATAGTAAATTGTTAGGCTAAATAATTGACTTAAACTTTCACTAAAATTAATTATGTAATTATTATGACAATGTGGTGGGCAAAAAAATATATAATTTTATATTTATGAAGAGACGATGATTTGGACAACATATCAATATGAAACAGATTAAATTTTATGAAATTGTAATTATTCAGAGCATAGGTCTGTGATATTTTTTTAAATACTAATTAAATGTCTGCTCTCTGTTTACTCGAAGATATTTAAGATTCCGTAAAAACAAAGTAGATGGCTTTCAAATAATGGAACGGTAGATGTATTAATTTTAAAAATGTAACATATTGGTTCGAAAATTTGTCGACAAAAGTATTGTCTGCTGTAGTATAGTTGGATAATGCACCTTCCCCGGATTGGAAAGAGATCCAGGTTCGAATCCCGGTAGCAACAACAATATATTTGTCGATAAAATTGATTATATATGTATATATTTCTAATTAATACATTTAATTAGTATTTAAAAAAATATATATATTCTCAAAATAGGATATTTTTTTTTCTCAATCGTTGATTTTATCAACCGGTTCGGCATGAGATTGACAATTTCAATAACCGTTTTGCGCGAACCAGTGCAAACCTATATATTAGCATATATTATTATCACGCCATTTCTCCACGGGGGTAGGCAGAGAGGATAGAGCGCCACACTCTTCTATCCTGACACATCATTTTCGCCTCATCCACATTCATACATCTTATCATTCAAGCTCGACGATTATTGAGGCTTCTAACAGGACCATCCTCCAGTATCTGGTTTACCTGGTCATGCCAAGTCTTTCGAGGATGTCTTCTACTTCTACTGCCATCAACACTTGCGTCATATATCTTTCTTATCATTCTCTCCTCATTCATCCGTTCCATATGACCAAACCACTTAAGTGATGTATTCATATATATTATTAATTATTTAATTGTATACGCGGGTACCTGTATTTATATATATATTATAATATACTCGTACAATTCACCAATTTTTTTTTTTTTAAGTGAGTAATTAATAACATATATTTTCCCTGCGTAATTTTTCTGCGTGAACTGATTATACTCGATGTTCCCTTTAAAAAGTTTTTAAAATTTATTTGATTTAAATTTGACATTAATCCGTGCAAATAATATCTTATGAAATTGTTTTTTTTTGAACGACTGTTGTAAAGTAAAAAAAAAAAATTCTACAACGTGGATATGGGCATTAAATTTTTTATTGTATTTATTTATTAATGGGTTTTTCTCATTCCCCGCGTTTAAATAATAAATGATCAGGACAGACTGAACGACAATTTTTCCTCCCTTGAAAGGTGAGAAAGGCGAAAGGTGTTCGCGGGAGTGGGCGGGTAATATCGGCATTTATTATTCGTAGCAGAAGTTGCACGTAAGCGATACCTCTTTAAAAATTACAAACAATTGTTTCTTTCACCTCGTCAACGTGTTCATGACCCTTCTAATAATTCCTTATTGACGGTAATAAAAGAGAAAAATAAATGTCCTTCCCTCGGATACATTTAATTTTAAAAGGGAATAAATTTTTCAGTTTTAATTCCCCTACTTATCAAAGTAGGTGTGTTTTATTATTTTTGGCAGTTATAAAGAAAAAATATTATTATGTGGAAAATTCAAATGGTTTTTCTGTTTTAATTTAAAAGATTATCAAATCTATTTATATTTTAAAAATCCATATATTTATGTTAATAATAATATTGAATAATTAGTATGGCGCCATTTTCGTAAAAACTTTCATCTCAAGGGCGCTTTACACATAAACTGTTTATCTTTGTTTTTAAAATTAAAAATTGTTATTGTCACTTATGGAAATGATTTTTTGAAAAGGTGAGTTTTTTGCATCTTCTTAAATAAAGTCTCTGTTGCACTGTTTCTTATGACAGAGGGCAAAGAGTTTCACGATTTTGAGCCTGCCACCGCAAATGCCTGTATACTAAATTTAGACTTCTGGCAACGGTTGGTCGGTTCTATGACTCTGACGTCTACCATTCAAATTGTCTGGGATACAAAGCTCTTGAAAATACAGAGGCACCATGTTATGTGTCACCTTGTACATCGACCAGCACAATTTAAATTCAACACTTTCAGGGAATCGGAGCCAATGTAACTGATGTAAAAGAGATGTTATATGAGAGAATTTGATAAAATATAAAATAATTTATTAATTTATTATTGAAGTATTAATTAAAACTGATCGTATGGAACATGTGGAACCTATGTGTGAGATGATAAAGAATATACACAACAGCGAGTGCTGGACCCGTTGAGGTTGTACTTTATTTTAACCTTTGGAGGTAATGAAAATTAAACGAGATAGACATGTTAGAAGCCCTAATAATTAACAAGCGTATGTGAGACGATATATGAATAAAGATGAAGTGAAAATTATTTTCCAAGATATATAAATATGGCGTACAATATCCTCTCTACTCGCGACTGAAAAATTAAGATAGTTAAGTATTACTTAAATTAATATTTTATAAATATTATTTTGTATTATTTGCAGAAGAAACCTCCGAGGAAAATGACATTTTAATTTCAGACGAATTAAATGTTTTTAGTTGTTTAGCTTGGGGCGAAAGAATACTTCGCTACGAACAACGTTAAAGAATAAAACCTAACACAAAAGAGGCATTTTTCAAAATAGTAAATAATGAATGCTCCATAACCCTCTCAGGCCGCGGGTAAAGAGTTGTTCGCCGCCCACCTCCGCGGAAATATTTGTCCTCGGACATGAAGGGGTCAAAGCCAAATTACACGGTGCACAGGTGAATTAAATTTCCTGGGGATGTGGACACGCCGTGTAAAAAATGGCTATTGTCATTGCTCCCCGAACGGCGGGAGGGCGTTGCTAGGCGACGGGGGAATCAGCCCCCGGGCGGGAGGGGGCGCAAGATGGCCGACGGAAAACGGCGCGTCTGTTCCGTTTACGGCGGCCCGAGGACGGGCGAGGCGAAGGGGTAAATTGGCGTCACGGCGGAGAAAGCGAGAAAACATTTCAAGCGTGATTTATCCTGCTGCTTTTTAAGATTTTTACCTTTTTATTCAATGAACTTTTCATTTATGACTGAATTTAGAATTCCATTAATTATGTTAATACTAGGTGAGAGCCTGTCAACAATGAAAGGAAAAAATCATATTTTCAAATTTATACAATAGTTAGCAAGTACCTTCCTTCTGGAAGTAAGTACCTACTTGGGTTGGATGCTCAACGCTCAGCCGATTCATTTGAAAAGATGGGACGACCAGAGTGCAATGTATATATATATACATTGTATGTAGTCAGTGAAAGGTACCAAATGTACTCAAAATGTGCGTGAATACGGTACGGTTTACTTTATTGAAAGTGTGACGGACGTACAAATAGCGAGACTTATTTTTATGTTGAATAAAATTATTTATCCTATTTGTGTACCTACATATTTTCTCAATTATTCGTGTCTTAAGATTGACTGAAAATGATAATTTCGGGGAATTTTTTACTTATAACAGAATCGCACAAGTACCTATTGCAGGTACAAGCTATTTTACCCGTTTAATTCGAGAATATGATATTCTGAGCATAAAAATATACTGATTCTTAGACATTTTAATTCGAAGGCAATGTATCCAATTACGTAGTCGTTAGTAACAACATATTATATATTTGAGGTTATGTGACGTTGTGGTAAAAATAAATATTTTTGCGTCTGTTAATTTCAATCGCTAAATAATAAGACGGAGAATGGTAATGGTGCGTTCTGAAGACCGAGCTGCAAGACGGGCAATTAGGGACGTGCGAACACAACTCAACGCTAATTGACACATTTTTGCCATAAAGTGCTATCAAATATCATATTAGCTATACGAACAATGACATTTCATGAATTTAAGTGATTTCTCAGCCAATTGAAATATATATAATGTAAACTTAATAATTCTTAATAATATAATTGACAGTTTTTCACCCGCATTATTGCTTACATCGAGCGTGCCCGATCTCTTAAAAAAAAAAGTCATTTTGTTGGTACGGTCATCTGTCTGATCATGTCATCATACCAGATCATTTGCGAACTTCCGTTATTCGTGTTGCTTTCAATACTCGCTTTATATAATTTCTCTATCACTCTCTATTTACATCTCAGCTGTTAAAATCCAAACATCTCAGCGATACTTTCATAATTGTATCATCATCATCATCTCTCTCATTATTACTGTCATCATCTAGATCTTATTAATAAAACCATAATGTCTTGTTCGTCATAAATGAGAAAAGAATGGTAAATTCAAACATTTCATTGAAGTGAAGTGTCAAATTCCTTTGATAGTGTGTACGTGAGCTTTTGGATCTGATGGTATATTTAAAAATATATATATATACTGTCAGATATTTTGCTTTTATGGATTTATAATAATATGGTGATTTTAAATTTATGTAGATACCCTGGTAACAATATATTTATTATTAAGGAGACCATATTCTTATTGTGAAATTGTAATTATTCAGAACATATATCTGTGATATTTTAAATACTAATAATTAAATATGTGAATAATATATAAGTTGTATATATAGGTCTAAAATTCATTAAAAATTCATTGTTAATTCTGGCGTCTCCTAACGGACTGCTCAAAGGTATTTGAGATTGAGATTGAACGATAGATGTATTAATTTGAAAAAGTGTAACATATAGGTTCGAAAATTTGTCGTCAAAAGTACTGTGTGCTGTAGCATAGTCAGTTAATGCACCTTTCCCCCGGATTGGAAAGAGATCCAGGTTTGAATCCCGATACCAACAATAATATTTTTCGATAAAATTGATTTTATCTGTATATCTTTGTAATTAATTAATTTAATTTGTATTTAATATATTCTTATTTTTTACTTTATATTGTTTAAAACATTAAAATTTAGATGACATAACATAGGTAACACAGAAAAAATAAAAATATGGTCATCGAAGGATTTGAAAATGTTCACCGCGCGTTGATTACGATGGACTCCCACCGTAGCTTACAAATACTCAAAATACTACAGTGGATATGAACAGTACATTAACAATGAAATATATATAAGTACATTCAATGTAAATCTTGCAGTATATGTCTAAACATATCGCAATACAAAATAAAATGGTCAATAAGATACATACATGAATGCATAATACGTATGAACACAGAAATAATTATAAATAAATATTTAGCTCTAACGTATAAAAATGGAATAATTGTAATTATTTCATTTTCTTGACGATTCATTGGACGTTGGATATTTGACGATAGATATTTAAAATGTATTCGTGATAGTTTCGCTTTTTCCGAACTGGATCATCTTCCATATTAATGATGCAATATGGAAGACGATCCAGTTCAGAAAAAGCGATGAACTCGATAAAGTAACGACATTAAACATACCTCGTAGGAAAAACATTGATATAATGATGAATCGTCATGCGTTAGGAACAAATATTAAGTATAACATGAAGCTAATGTTCTCTATTACACTAACCGACCTTTGTACGTTTTCAGCAAAATACTAGTATATAACTTGTATTATTCCGCAATATTATAGCAAGAATAATTAAAGTTTAATAAATTTCCACTTTACTTGGATTATTAACGGTTTCGAAAACTTAACGGACTACTCCACACATGATGCTATAAAAAATATATTATTTTACTGCTTTAATATGAATGCATGCAGATTCTCAGGCGAGATTAATGGCGGTATTCACTGAGCATGATTACCACCTAGCGACTGAATATAGAAACTAAAAGCGTGGCATCACGCAATTATACAATTACATTTGCTCGCTCGCAAATTATCGGACGGGAAAACCTTTACGACGAGATTTGCCATCGAGCTGTCCACCGCTGATGTCTTGCGAAGATACGAGAGGAAATTGTCAGCTAATGAAGGTCATTGCGGTGCAATGGTGGAAACATCAAATCATTGATAATGGAAACCAGACGATACGTACGTACCAAATCACTACCAGGGCCGGCTGGGGGGCCAGCGATACACTGCAACGAGGACTCAAACCGTTAATCTATTATTATTATTATATTTTTAAACTAGTTCATTCATAATTGTCTAAATATTCAACATATCCATCTTTAAAACCTATCTATATTTTTTACAGCACGTATTTACCATGTTTCATTTTAAATGTTTATTTTTTACTGTCGACATTTCGTTGAAAATCTTCATTGTATGGTACATCATCAATATCTTAGAATTGGCCTTCTTTATGAATAATAATCTAATTTTTATTTATTTGACTTTTTCTTGTATCATGTTCATGCCTATGTTGATTTGATCAATGATGATATTTTCTTTGAATTTTCCTGATATTTTTCCAGGGAAATTTAAAAAAATTAATACATTAAAATATTTTTTCTGTTTAAAAGTATTTCAGCATTGAAATGACTCCGAGATGATCTATTTTTGCCTTTTTTATCCTCTTATTTTGTAGTAGGAAAAATAAAAATCTGCTGTAGTTGTTTGTATGTGAAATAATAATAAATTTATTATTAACCTATCAATAATTTATTTTTATTTATTAATTAACGTTTGATAATAAACATAAAGGTGTACTATCAAAAAATAATTGGAATTTGGCATAATTTTTTTTTAATTGAATCACTATGTTGATAGCATCTTATAGCAGAAAGATAAAAAATATAAATGTATAAATTGCAGTATTTAAATAATATATGCATGAGTGTTCAAAAAATGATAACGTATTTAAGACATAATGTTTATGTGTAGTTTAGGCGTAAATGTAGTTTCGTGATGCAATTCTTAATATTAAAAAGAATAACAGTTTTTATATTTTTGTAATTAATTGAAATAATAAACTAACTTTCCAACGTTGAACCCTCGTCGAATACTCACCGAGAGAGTGAGGTCATTAATCCAGGCTCTGCCAACATGATATAGGTTAGGTTAGGTTAGGATTGACAAGTATCACGATAAAGGAGATCACCAGCATAGACGTGGCTTGGACACGCCTTGCGAATACTAGAGAAATGATTACTAAGATATATATGTATTTTTATGTGGCGTGCAGCAGGTATAGATTTAGGTTATATTTTTATCAACGATATTATACAATCATATATAATATATGTAATTAAATATATGTACTTTCGTTTTACCAACATCTTTAGACCAAATAAATTCGTCGTTTATACGACCCTACCATTTATTTATTTATAATTTTAGAGTACTATTAATAGTGTTTTTAAAGTTTAAGTTTTAACGTAAAATAATACCTTCTTACCCATATGAAAAATGTATGGACGTTTTTAAGAACACTTTCTATGACTAAACATGATTAATTTATTGTTTGAAAATCCATCACGTAATAACTAAAGGAAATAATTATTTTTATTAAAGGTTAACGTAGAAAATAATTATGCCAATTGCTATTTGTTTTTCACAAATCAAAAACCAATCCATGCACCAAATTTAAAGAAAAAATAGTAAGATAGTAAAATTCGCGAATTAGTAAAAGAAGAAGTAGACACTTCAATGATTTGCACGCAGTTGTAAGCCTTTATAACGTTAACAGCATAGGTAATAACTCCATACAAAACGAATCAACCGAAAGGAATTTTCAATTGTTAGTTGTTGTGGTAGTTTTCAGAACTAAACAATTAAAATCTTTACTGGTACACAGATAGCGCTAATTGTAAAATATATATAAGTTTATGTAAATCCAACTATTTCATTTATATTTGTTTCCCATAATTTTTAGTAATGCACAGCTTTTTTGCTTGTATACACTGCACACCCCTGGCTGTACCCCACTCGTGTAGTCTACCAAATATATAAATTTGACCTAGGCTATGCAAAAAAGCATCATCATATTACTGTATTTTAATAGTGCATGCGCGGTGTGAACCTGCACACGAATGACGCCACATCACTTAGCTTTACAAAATGAGGGAAAAAGTATTAAGATCTGTAAAATGTTATGTCAAAAAAATTTGGATATATTGCCGTAAAATGTATCGATACATTATTATATTACACTTAATTATATCGATATAACATTTAATCTTAAATCATTTATGTTAAATACTCGTGTATTATTACATTTTGTATATCTTGACGATACTTCAAAAGACTGCTAACAAGTTGGTAATTATAATGAAAGCACTAACGGTTTGAATATAAATTAATGTTTGATTAAAAACATAATGATCTCTTATAATTATATTGACGTACTTTGCATCCGTAAATTAAAAAATGTATTCGCCAAAAGTTTGAATCCAACGTCTCGTCGGTTCCGTCGATATTTTGAGTAGTTTTATACACAATTCATGCAAATAAAATTGACGATTAAATCATTTTGAATAATAGTATAAAATTATTACAACTTAAAACTGGATTTAATAATCATTAAATTAATCCTTAGCATATTAATTCACTCACACAAAACTATGTATTTTTACGACCAAATAAAAACGAATATATTTATCGGAAAGGCAGCAAGTCAGAATAAAAAATATTTTAAATTAAACAAGTCGTGATGGAGTGAGAAAAGATTTATGGTATTTTTTTATACTTGTAATAAACAGTTTTGGGTGATGGGGTATTAGGTGACAACGCTACACTTGATAATCTACAACTTCCAACTTTAATTCTTCAACAAAGTATCTACTAACACTGCACAGCGTTCACTGATTTTGGAGACGCTTTTATTGCATTTTCTTGTTCAAATTTATTTATGAATGATACATATCAGCAAATTAGTTAAATAAATAATAATCAACATAATAAAATTGCTGTATTTTAAAAGATTGTTTTTATTTTTTATTTAACTCAGGTCTAACAAAGCCTTGATTATTTATTTTATCTTTGAATTATCTACGTTTATGAATGTATTTTAATTTTAACATTTTCTTCAGAATGTGTATTTGAATACATACTAGTATATACTACTAGTAGGTATGTGTGTAAATATGTATTTATGGATTTTTTAAATATACGTTGACTTTTTTAAAAAATAAATACATATTTAAAATATATACCTATGTACATGTAAAATGTGCTTCTAGATATTTTTATTCAAGTAAAAAAAAAATAGCAATATATTTTAAATATGATTTTACTTTATAACGATTTTCTCTTAATGAATGTTTATAAATCGTTTAAACTGACTAGTTTGGTAGGGGAACTGATGCAACGGATCTAGATCTAGTTTGAAAATAGAAAAAAAAGAAATTCTCGCATATATTTAAAACACTCCTAACATTTAAAAATATATTTACTGCTGTATTTTTATTTATTTATTTAATTCTTAACATAGTGCACTCTCTGCTCAAATATAAACAAGATTAAAGTATTTTCTATTACTGAAACTTATATTTTACATATCTGGTCAGTTTCACTTTAAATATATTCAATTTCTCCTCCTTTCTTATGTTTTCTGACAATTCATTAAAAAAATCTTCATCGCACTATACATCATCGATTTCTGGGATTTAGCCTTCTTCCTGAATGGCAGTCTCAATATATCCCTTCCTATCTTGTACGATGCTCGTTATCATTTTGATTTGCATCAATATATTATATGTACGAAAGTCACATTTGGTAAGGCGGAGAGAAGTGAGTAGAGACAGGGGTGCAGTCGAGTCCCGCGCAACAGGGGGCCGGTCAAGACACGACATTTCTCACTTTTTTCTTCATTTCTCACCACAGATCGGAACAAATACCTTTGGGAGGCAACAGTTGTCTCTGGTCCCCGGTCCTATTGAAGTGCAATCCCCCCCCCACCCATATGTCCACGTGCGTATATATCCGATGATCCTTATCAAATTTTGGGGAATTTATAAGAATGATAAATATGCATTGTTCGAGAATTTTTTCTTTACAAAGGGGTATCGAGGTAGCTTAAGGTTGAAAGATATTCATTCACATGTTTCAAAAAAGGATATAAATCAATAAAGTATATTTTTATATACAGATTAATATATATTTTATTATTCATATATACAAACACTAACATACCACAGCTAGAATTTAAATTCCATTAAAATACCAAAAAAAGGAAGCAGATTAACGAAAAGCGATTAACAGGAGGAAAATTGTGAATAGTCGAAAATGAGGCATGCCAATGACAATGCTTATAACATTAGATGGGGCCTCAAAAATTTATTATTTTCACCACAATGTAGTCGAGTCTATCTTCTAGTTTAAGTTTTAGTTTATTACTGACGATGACGCAGTAAGCGTCGAAAAAGTTTTAATTAATATTTTATTAAAGTTTTGTGTGAATTAAACAACGTTGTGTTTTATTTTAAGTTTAAAATGTTAAAAGATTTTAAATTACATTAATACAGCAAAAAATGTAAGTATAAAGTTTACAAAATCATTTCTATTTTCGTAGAAAGCGATCACTTTGTGGTTTGACATATTATATTAAATAAAATAACAATCACTTTGTGGAAAACCACGAAATTTATTATATACCAACCGGTTTCGCTTATCTTAAGCTTCATCAAGACGTATTTAAAACTAATCGTAAATACAAAAAAAAAATTGACAAAGAACATCTTAAATGTTTAAACAGTAATGGTTTCTCTGAATTTGACAACCATGTTATTGAAAAAGACAATTCTTTTAATAATACTACAGGGGTCAATATCTTCCATAAAAATGGATTTGGCTTCCAGTTAGACAATTTAGAAGCCCTCTAAAAAAAAGGTAATAAATAGTGGTTCGCCAATTCTTAAAAATCAAATTAATTAAATCCATTAGTCCCATATTAGGTATGTTTCCTTTAAAATCAATTTAATATCCATCAACACTGTATTTTCCCATCCCTTAATATTCCGTCCATCTGTATATGTATACTGTCTCTCTCTTTCGCATATAATTTTATATTCCGTCTCCCTTCATGTTCTATTTAACTATATATGTATTCTGTCTCTCTCTTTCACATGTAATTTTATATTTTATCTCCCTCTTCATGTATATATCAGTGAACTCTTTTTGTATTTATGATTAGTTTTAAATATGTTCTGATGAAGCTTGAGATAAGCGAAACCGGTTGACGTATAATATATTTCGTGGTTTCATACAAAGTGTTATTTTATTTAATAAAATCATTTCTCACGAGTATTGCAAAAACGCATGAAAACATTGTCGATTTTGCTAATATGTAATGTTAGAGACTAATCCATTGCCGTAAAATGAAGTATTTTTAAAAATGCGTAAAATAAATGCTTTGCAAAATGTAAATAGTATATGAGACGAGAGACTTAATTTTGTATGTACTTACTATTTATTGAATAAACGACGCAATACTAACATTCGTATATCTTATACACAATACTTATTTAGGGGGTTCTTTTTTCCATTCTGCATTGGGGCCCAATTTTTGTAGTTACGCCACTGGGCGAGATGCAAGGTTTACGTAGATAAAAGGTTATTCAGATAAAGCAATAGACGGCACAAGATGCCAATAATATTTCCGAGACCTGGTTCTGAAGAAGTAGATTTATGTACGTAAATAATGTATATTTTTAAACACATATTTATTTTTAAGGAGAACACATTATTATTGTGAAGTTGGATTTTTTTCAGAATATGATTCTGTGATATTTAAGACAAATTATAATTGATCAACTGGAAAGATATACCGAAAAAATCAATAAATCGAAAAAATATTTTAATATTTCATTTTTTCCCGGTAGTAACTAAAATATTTTTTCGATAAATTGATTTTTTCTGTAAATTTTTCTAGTTGATTAATTTAATTTGTATTTAATAATTAAATGTTGAGTGAAACAATCAAGTTATGCTAATGGATGCAATTACCATGCACGATGCTAACTAGAATCTATGTATTTCACAAATTACACTAATCTAATCTTACAGTCGTTATATTGGCTTCTTTACTCTTAATATATTATCATATCATTCTCAGTTTTATAAAGAATAGACATGTAAATAAGTGAAAGATTTGGAAGGTCTTTCGAAGGGTTTACATTTGTGTAGTGCTTGGCACATGATGTGTTACGATAGGAATGTTCGGCGTCCTCTCATCTCTGACTATTTTACGAGAATACGGCACAAAAGTAAATAAGAGGCACGTTTTTAAAGTAAGTACCGGATTTTTTTTTTTAACAAATACAACATCATTTTTTACAACACTACTTTATTCGGACGCTACACACCTTAAACTACTTCACAACATAGTCGCCACCATTATTAAGGCACTTGTCATAACGGGGCACCAATTTTTGCATACCATCGTAATATAACGAGATAGAAAACCATGCCTGTGCTCCGTCTTTGAGATCATCATCGTCATCAAAATGCTTGCTATCAAGAAACCACTTCAGATGAAGGAAAATATGGAAATCACTTGCCGCCAAATCAGGACACACTTGGCGATGAATGTCAGCTGGTTTCAAGTTTCGTGCATTCAAGAAACGAATCACAGACCGTATCTCACAGTCGGCGGGCTGATCTATTATATTGAACATTTTAACCACTCACTACAAGATGGCCACACTATGTGAATGTCTCTAACGTTGCATGTGGTAAGACAACCATTGGGCATGCGCAGCATCGCAACCGCAGCGCTACACCGAAAATATCCGGCAACGGTACTTACTTAAAAAACGAGCTGTGCGTACGAAAATAGCAATTTAATTTTAAAATACCTATTTATCAACTTTTTTTAAAGCATGGTAAAAAATTAATAAAAAACTAATTTAAAAAAAACTGTCATGATTCGCGTGTTAAACGAATTAAAGTAAACCCATCCGACGCGACGCTATCACGGGAGATCGATTGGATGTTACGAGGAATGTGGAGGTCTGTAAAAATTCCAACCATTGTGAGGGTTCCTGCCTCGGGTGGCCGTAAATTAGCGGGAGGTCCGCGTCTCCCCGCGAGGTCCGGACTCTCGATCGCCGGGCAGCCATCCTTCATATTTCCATAGGCAACGAGAGAAAAAAATTTGAAGAACCACTATTAAATTATTGTGTGAGTAAATTACCTAGTAAAAAGTTGTCTACGCTGTTAAAAAAATCACTCCAAATTACATATAAAAAATTAACAAGTTTACTAATTATATTAATCATAAACATATGTACACCAGTGCACATCGAAAAAATATAGTGTATACGTTTTTAATCGTTTTCGAAATTTTGGAAAAACTATCTTCTCCTATGAGCGCGAAATAACCGAAAAAATTTATATATGTGTATACACACATAATATAATTTTAAAAATAATTGTTCAACTTAAAATATATAAAGAATTCCATATACATCATTTTTCATATCCATTTTTATTGTTAACATGAAACATGTTTCGGAGATATTTTGGAAAAAATTATCACAAAATTGCGTTAAAAAATAGTAATATTAAATAAGAAACATTATATAGAACAATATTCAATTAATAAAATAAAATAAAGGTAATATCATTTTGATTTTTATTATTATGGAGAACACATTATTATTGTGAAGTCGTAATTATTCAGAACATAGGTCTGTGATATTTTAAATACAAATTAAATGATTTAATTAGAAAGATATACATGCAAAATCAATTTTATCGAAAAATATTGTTGTTGCGCCACCGGGATTCGAACCTGGATCTCTTTCCAAACCGGGGAAGGTGCATTATCCAACTATGCTACAGCGACAATATTTTTAGCGACAAATTTTCGAACCTATATGTTACCTTTTTGATATTAATACATTTGATCGTTCCATTATTTGAAAGAGACATCTACCTTATTTTAATTATAGTATAATATATCTTATAATTATAACTTCACAATATGAATGTGTTCTCCTAATAATAAAATATGAGAATAACATTGTATTTTTTTTTATTATTTAATATTAAACTTGAAAATTTTCCGTTGGACACCCTATTTTAAGATCTGTATACGAGGTGAGGTATATTGTTAATCATATTTTATTCAGGGATGATCTGAGATATCTTTTTAGGTATATATTTTCTATGTTCGTCGCTCCAATTTCGTCGACAATAAATAGCGCTCATTACCTACCTACAACAATTATTGCGGCCCCGTTATTCAAAACATTTAAACCATTATTTTGTACCGCTGGATTAATTATTATTCGTAGTTGGTATCAATTCGTCGAAATCATTTCATCAGTTAAGAGCGCTGACAAATTTGTTGTCGCGGCTAAGTTATGGTCCCGGCGACCGCCGCAATCTCAGCGGACATCTCACCCACCTGATCTACCGATCAATTATTCAGACGTGATCAAAGCCCGAAAATTTAAGAGCACGTTCTTCGAAGGTAGCTGTGGAAAATTATTTAAAAAAATTTAAAATCTGTTGTATTTATTGTTACACGATTAGGTGTATGTCGTTAACGTAACATTAAATCATTTCAAATCTAATAAAGAAAACGGATAAAGTTTAGTATATATTGTTTTTCAATATTTTAACTAAAGCGTGACATTCTACCAAACTCCCATGGCACGTCAAGTATCGACATATTAAAAATTATACATGAAGCTCTTAATAAACAATAATGTGACTAACAAATTTAGTCAATCCAATGCGATTGACTTGATTTTCATTACATTATAATCTTTTGCATCCCGAAAACTCACGAATATTAATTAATATAATAAATGACTAGAAATGTTTGTCATGTGGTTGTACCTAACTATAATCCATTTATTTTTTGCATTTTTAAGGCCATTTTTCTATATATATATGCCCATGGTATTGACTTTATTGGAAAGATAATTTTATGCCATTAGTGTTTGAATATAATTTCGAAGTCCAATTGTCGACTACTTTTTGGAGCAGCTGGGGACGTATATCGGCAATAACGCTACGAATGTTAGCTTTCAAGTCGTCTGTCATCTCTAGTTTATTGGCATAGACTAGCGACTTTACATATTCCTACAGAAAATAATTCAAAGGTGTTAAATCACACGATCTTCGTGGCCAATTCACAGGTTCACTACACTAAATTATGCGAACGCATATAGATACGCTCATCGAATGTTTCCTTCAATAAATTGATTGTGGCGCATACTGTGTGGCATGTTGCGCCGTCTTGTTGTAACCACAGCTCTTCCACATTAATGCCATTCAATTGGGGAACGAAAAAGTCAGTAATCATTGTTGAAAGTGTTGCCAATTCGAAAAAACAAACCTCTAGTCATATGGAACCGATAAATGAGGAGAGAATGGTATGAAAGATATATGACGCAAGATGGTACCAGAAATAGGGAAGACTTGGCACGATCAGGTAAACCAGATACTTAATGATGGTCGTGCTAGAAGAAGTTAATAATCGACGAGCTCGAATGAGACGATGAGCGAGAATTATGTGTCAGGACAGAAAAGTGTGACGCTCTCTCCTATCTGCTTAACCCCGCGGAGAAACGGCGTGAGATAAGTTTTCTTATTTTTCTTGATCTTCCTTTATTGCCGTATCTAACAATTTGTCTTACCATTTTGACTCAGGTCAAGTACAATAGGAGAGTGAATGCAACTGTCAAGTAGCAAGTTTTATCAGTAAAAGTGCTGTTATCGGGAATATGAAACTTTCAAGATGACCACGTCAAGGGATCCCATCAAAAAAGAGATACAATAAAAATGAAAGGAAATCATAACGAGAAATTTGCGGGATGCTTGTGAATGACAATTTTATAATCATAAGGAAAAAATTTACAACGTAGGAGATCATGATAGATTGAAATATTTACTTAGATGGATGATGAGGGTAGTCAGATACGGAAGGCGATGAAATAACGAGTCTGGGACCAACACATAAAAAAAATCAAATTAGGACAATTCGATCGTGTTGAAATGACTCTTATGAACATATGTAATAGATGCGTGATCATTCGTGCTCATTTACGAGTGATAAAAAAATGCTCACAATTTTTCAACACGTCACGGCTACAGCGCCGGTGGCCGCCGTGTTCCGCCAAATGATTTCGTGTGATTGAAAATGTAGAGTTATCAAAAACATTATTAATCCGAGATAGACCGCCACCGGGAGCCGTGCACGGCGCCGGGCAGAAGGCATGCTGCATAGTACATGAACGATTAGCATAAACTCAAGAAACATTCGTCCGCTGCCTGGACTCCCACGCTCAACACTCTGTCGCGGTACGGCCACAACATTGTTGAGTTTTGTTATCTAAACGAATGAACAATTCTCAGATAAAGCTATTGTACACACATAAATTTTAAAAAAATATTTATTCATTATATTACTTCAGAAATGCATTGTACGCAGATGCACACATTTCAACACGCTCGATGTCTGAATAGAAATCAGAGCGCAGGTTCGAATCCCTGTCTGGTAGATTTTTTAACACTTATTTAGCAAAGGCACAAACCGATTTATTTAGGGAGATCTCGAATAGAATTTGTCAGTCAGTGTGCCATGTTATATCTCCGGAACGGTAAGTTATGTGCTTAAATCATTGAATATTTGTAGTGGTGTCCCGCACCAGTTCGCGCGAACCGGTTGTTAAAATAGGAAACATCTCGCCGAAACACTTCTAAATAAATCAAGTATCTATTAAGACACCAGCTATGTTATATAATATTGAAAATTGATATATATTTAAGTATGTTCAATATATTTGTGATCTTTATTTTTGATAATCATTTGTGATCTTTAATTTTGATAACATTTTGATAATCATTTTTATAATCATTTTTGATCTGAAATTTTTATCAAAAAGCTAATAAATAATATACTTAACATGATCGGAAATAATAACAAAAAATAAATTTATTAGGTATATGCGAGCGGTTATTTAAAAAAAATAACACACCGGTTTTTAATTATTTTGGGGTACTTCACTAGGTATGTATGTATTTTTAGGAGAACACATTCTTATTGTGAAGTTGTAATTATTCAGAACATAGTTCTGTGATATTTTAAATATGAATTAAATGTATTAATTATAAAGATATAATTATAATATATTAATTATAAATGATGGAACGATTAAATGTATTGATATCAAAAAGGTAACATATAAGGTCGAAAAATTGTCGATAAAAATAGTGCCGCTGTAGCTTAGTTGGATAAAGCACCTCCCCCGGTTAGGGAAGAGATCCAGGTTCGAATCCCGGTAGCGCAACAACAATGTTTTTATTTTTCGATAATATTGATTTTGTATGTATATCTTTATAATTAATACATTTAATTCATATTTTAATGTATGTATTTGTTTACGTTAGTTGTACTGCGGTAGATCACTACCTTTTTTGATAAATTATAATTTTAACATTGAAAAATAGATTGCTTTCTGCTAGTTTGGGATAAGTTTTCATACACGAAATCGATTAGATAACTGTCTCTGATGAATTATTGTGAACAGCATTGTCCCGGCCGCGTGTCGGCTGACGCTTCGGCCCGCTATCAAATTACCGTGAAACACTACTACCTGTTTTGTTATGATTTGCACCCGAATATCTCTACCCGCCGAGAGCGCGAGCGTCTCGGTAAGAATGCGAGGTGTGACAGTAATAACGTCAGACGTAAAACGGTGCTGTAACCGTTTTTATAAATAATGTAAGCCGTCGATTTAACCCCAAACCACTTCATAAGCGGATGCTTCATCTCGACTCGGTGTAATTAATTTGTTTGACGGGTTTAGCCCGCACTCGTAGTGTGATTGTCCTATCCCACGTGGCATTTATATTTAAAAGAAACTCGTTTAGAATACACTTTTATCTCGAGAATAACTCTCATTGGTCAATCTGTCTCCATTACTAGTCAATGAGTGTACGAAATCACACTACCTATGTTATCAATATAACAGTGGCGTAGCTACCGCCTGGGCAGCGTCCGAAATCGTCGAAACAATTACAGAATAGCTTTAAATATATTGATTACGAATAAAATAGTGTGTATTTCTTGAATTTAAATATATACGAATTTAGTTGCACAATTGACGAGTGGAATTAATTCTTAAATACAAATTAAATGTATTAATTAGAAAGATATACATGTAAAATCAGTTATATCGAAAAATATTATTGTTGCTACCGTGATTCGAACCTGGATCTCTTCCAATCCGGGGAACGTGCATTATCCGATTATGCTATTCCAACACAGTGGATTTACGACAAATTTATATGTTACACTTTTCGAATGAATACATCTATCGTTCCATTATTTGAAAGCCACAGACTAGTAAATGAATAGACATGCTATATGGAGTGTATATAAATATATAGGAGAGAGGTTTGGAACATTATTTGCGAGACGAGGAGCATTCAACACACATGTATCCAACGAAACATCAATCCAGCCATTTTTTGTGGCACCAAAGTGATCACGTGGGTGTCACCAAAATGAAAATTTTAGGATAAGAAATTCGCGTTTGTTCATGTCTATTTATTTAGTTATCTGTGGTTATCAACCAATAGTTATAAAACAATATTTTTTACAATAATGCATACTATATTGTCAGCGTTAAAATTTTTGTTCCAATCGAGTCATATTTTTAAAAAAAAGTCACGGAGCTCTTTTGTTGCGTGAGTGGCACCAAAGTGATCAAGTGGGTGCCACCAAAATGAATATTTCGGGATAAGGAATTCTCGTTTGTTCATGTATGTCGGTGGTCTGTGGTTATCAATCAATCGTGATAATTGATAATATATAATAGGTTATCCACTGACGTTGGTTCGCGAAGTGAAGTTGCCGCACAGATGTGCGAGAATGAGGTGAGGAGGCAATTATGAACCATTAATCCTTTTGTTCTGAAGAAGTGAAGATACTGAACTGAGCATTTGATGAACCGTGTTATGAACGAGGCTTATTAAAGGGAGCGCGGCAAGCATGCGTTCCACAACACATCAAAACGGAGCTCATGAAGAATAGCGCTGGAACACGCGAGACCACCGCTTCACCGCCGGGACCACCACTTGAGCGTCCCTCAGAGGCGAATACGGTATCTAATTAAATATATTATATTCATTTATTTAAAAAATATTTTTAAACTTTGATAAATTTTATCTCAACCGCTTCCGATACCATTGTATCTTCCATATGACGGACGTACACTGATCCATAATATAAAATAGAAAATAATTATCGGACAAGATGAAAACATTTAACCTAACTTAACATAATCCCAATGTCAACGTTATATACCTGCATTAAGAATAATTATTTTATTTCTTACCTTCTTTAATAACTACTCCGTATAAATGATACAAATTTAAAGATGTTCGATTTTTTAATTTTTTTTATTTACATTTTCTGTACTTTAATTTGATTATATGAAATTCAAATTTTATTACTCAGTATTTGATTAAGTACGTACCTATATATATTTGATTGTTTTTATTCACATTTTGAGTATTAATATTCAATCTGCTTTTAATTAAAACTTTGAACAGCGCTATTTATTTTTATACATCTTCAGAATATAAAATTTCAACATTTAATAGATTAAATCTATATATTTATTAAATATTAAAGCAGCAATATTAATCTTAATTCGGGACTGCATTTTGTATCGAGGACTGCATTTCTCAATGCACCTTGTAGACAAATAACATTATGCAATAAATATGGCTTCAACATTACTCGGATGTTTCAGCTATTTTAATCGACCATTTTCCAGGGAAAGGCGTTAGGTTATTTATTGGGGTTTATATTATTGATTCAGAAATAAAGACGTATCTGACTAAAATGTCAAGAAGGTGTCGCAGAAAACAAAGTATCAAAAAAAAACATTCGAAAATCCAGCAACACATTTCGAATTATCATTTTTTTAAATATACCTTCTAATGGCTGATGGAAAGGCTTACAGTCTTCTAATACGTTAATTTTTAATATAGTATATGTTTAATGGCTAACATCCTGTGAAAATCTATTACAAGCTTGCGTTATATTTAAAATATGTTGAAGTTGAAATTTGGCATTACATTAGATTTTACATGTACATATAATCAAGCACGACAATGATATCGTGAAGATTGTATGTTTTTGCTAGAGTGAAATGACCTGCACGAAATATGAAATAATGTACAAATCAATCAAATATATGTGCCCATTATTATGAAGTGGTCTAAGTCATGTTTCTTCCGTTTCGGAATATTAAAAGGTTTGCGTTTGAATTGATTAAAAAATATTTGTATATTACACAACACAATGTTTCAAAATTTATTAAATCTACTAGATTTATAATTTATTTCAACATATAAATGTTGCGTGCAGGTTCATGCAGTGCATACAAGCCTAAAAGCTATGCATAACTAACAATTCTGGGAATCAAATATAAATTAAAAAATTGGATTAACATAAGCGAAAACATTATTTCGTAATTAACGCCATCTGTGTACCAGTAGAGACTTAAATTGCTTAGTTCTAAAAACTCACCAACTCTCACCGCTGTACTGATGGCGCTCTTTTTTATTCACCGCATCGTGCTATTTACATTACTCAGTTATGTCTTTAAGCTAGTGAATTACTCAAGTCATAAATGGGTATTTACTGAATTGAAAATCCTTTCGGTTAATCCATTTTGTATGGAGTCATTACCCATTCTTTAAATTTGGTACATGTATTGGTTTATGATTTGGAAAAAACTAAAAGCAATTGGCAGAACTATTTCTTACGTTAACCTTTAATAGAAATAATTATTTCCTTTAGTTATTACGTGAAGGATTTTCAAACAATAAATGAATCATGTTCAGTCATAGAAAGTGTTCTTAAAAACCTACATACATTTTTTATATGGGTAAGATGGTATTATTTTACGTTAAAACTTAAACATTAAAAACACTATTAATAGTACTCTAAAATTACAAATTAATACATGGTGGGGTCGAATAAACGACGGATTTATTTTATCTAAAGACATTGGTTAAACGAAAATACATATATTATATATGATTGTATAATGTCCACTGGTTGCGTGTAGCTTATAAGGAAATAAAAAAATTAAGGTTTAAATGACTTACTCTATTATCAAAATAAACACTAGCGGAATATCGTTGAACATCGTAACAATACACTGAATATAACGCTTCAAATTTTTCACAATTATTACATTTTGCTTCATATTATATTAGTTTACAACAATGTGATGCGAAATAATCGATAAACTTTATTTTTTTTCAATTTCTTGACTAAGACCACTTTCATAAAAATAGCCACATATATCGTTTCATTAATTTTTTAAGCCAGCGATGATACATTTTCAGATATTAATTACTTTTATTTATTGTATTCTAATTTCTTGAACAACCTGATATGCACGGTATTTATGATCGTTCTTAACATAACACAAAATGTAGCTCTTGATGTACTAAAATGAAAGAATTGAACCTTGTGAAAATCGTGTGTGTGTTACATACCTAAAGGATTGGAAATATACCATCTTATGAATCGTCGTCGGTTTGTGATGTTACCTACTTTGTTCCGCTCTTAAATACTTGGATTAATATCTATTATAAAGCTAGCAGATTCGTAAGTCTCAGTAAAGCTGGAACATTGAGCACACATTACTTGTCAATGACTAATCTCGGGATTTACATCTTATCTCTGATTACGTCAAAATGACACGTTGGATTCTAATTGGAGGTATTCTTTCACCAGGGTTAAAATGTACCAACTATGCCACGTGTTGTCAGAGTACGATATTATGCGTAGATATGAAATAATAACACATGCGTAAGAAAATCGATTTTTCGAGATTTTGCTGTATTAATTAAATTGTAGTTTTATCAAAGACATATTCTTCTAACACCTTCTTAATCGTGATTTTTTTTAAATAGAGATGCGTACACGGAATACTTGTCACATCAATATTCTTACAATTTTCAAACTAAGTTAAACGCTTGTGCTATGAAAATAGAACCAACCATTAGAACACAAGGCAAGTATCTTAACCACTAGACCACAAGCACGTTGAACATTTAATAAAAAACATTCATTACCATTAGTTTTTTTTTTTAACTATTATAGTTACTATGATTTATAACGGATTATTCATAATTTTTGGAGTAGTCACTGAAACCTAAGCAAGAAACTAAACCTTCAATAGTTAGATCTCAGTTAACAGTTTGCTACAATGAGCTGATGATTCAGCCTACCTCAGTTATGAAAGGGAAAATTACCTGTCCGCTCTTGTCCAGCTCGTTGTTGGTGAGCTTGACCTTCTCGAAGGAGACGACCTGCTTGCGCAGCTGCTCGCCCGTGAAGGGTGAGTCTGGGTGCGCGTACAGGCGGGCGGGGGCGGGCGGGTCGGCCTTGCCGGCCACCAGCCACGAGGAGCGGTGGTAGGCGTAGCGGTAGCGCTTGCCGTCCACCGGCACGATGTCCAACAACACGGCATAGCGCTGGCTGGCACTTAGCCCCGTGAAAGATACCCTCAGAGTCGGGAACATCCGCCTGGAACAAAAAATGAAGTTGGTATTACGTTTCGAAATAAAAACTGTCGATTAAATTGATAAATTGACATCTCACTTGCGAATCTACAATAATATATTATTACTATAATAAACGCTATTATAAACGATTTTAATACCTTAAATAATCCGAAAAATATTTTCATTTTCTTAAAATCTCAAAGATTCTGAGAATCTAGATTCTAAGTAATATCATAAAAGCAATCCGGCTCTTCTATATTGAAATCTACAATACTCTAATTTTATCATCTCACAAAAACATCACTTATGAACATTTAAATATACTTTATAGTATGCATAATAATTATAAAAGTAAACGATTTTTTTTATTTGAAATGGGATATCACAAAAATTTTATACGAATGTAGTAAGGCCATTTAATTAAAATTTATTTTTATAAAAGACGTCGTCTAAACGGCATGAAAAGAAACTAGCTACTTTAACACAGACGGCAGTCTAAGAAATTAACTAGGACACGGCTAAAAATTATAATTATATCGGAGATAATGCACAATTTTCTTTTTTTATTTCAAAATTTATTAGAACATAATTTTAAATAATAAATTATCTCTTATTCATTTAAGAATAAACTTATTTATTTGTTAATAAATGAAAAATTTCATTCAAGGGAATCTCATATTTATATTAAATATTATACCTACTTCTAACTCAAAATTCCAACACCTTCATTACAGTATATTGATTGATTTCATAATGAAAATCATTTTGAAAACCACCTGTTATGAAGAAGTGGGAGGCGTCGCCTTCGGGACGATGATGGATCGCTATCTGGCGGAGGGCAGTGGAAGAATAGCGCGAGAATGTGAAATTACATAGCAAATCAAACAATGTTTGATGCATTGGATTTTAATGCACCCGCTAATAGCGCGGCGAGGGTCTCCTCTCAAGCAAATCGAGATACGGATCTTGGGCTCAAAAAAACACCAAGGATTGACTTTTTTTTACAAATATTATTTATTTATTTTATGAACACATCTATCATACCGGGGCGCAGGTGGACTGGAAAGGGTCTTTCAGACGGCGTAACATTTTGTTGGTGGTCATTCGGGTGTGGTCGGTGGTCGTTCGGGTGTGGTTGGCGGTTGTACAGTGAGGAGAACACGTCCCGCGTCGGTCCGAGGATTGGCCGCGGACGGGTTTCGTGAACTGAAGAACGGAGATGACATCATTACAACTGTCATCGGAGAATTCTCATTGCTTTTTTGTCTCGCCTTCTGCTATTATCATTGTTATAGCCCGTGTCCACGGAATGAGATACGACGAGGTAAATATCAGAGTTTTATTTAGTTGAGATAAATTTCAGTACCGAGATTTCGATCTGAAAATAAAGTCAGATATCAGCTGTAGATTGATAGAAAGAAATAAAAAATTCAAACTTGAATACACAATGTTCAAATTTATACCAATAATCAACACGTATGCACAAACGTCACCTAAAATCATAGATACATACAACTTACATACATACAAACATTTATTTCGTTTTAACCGCTACTGGGGAGATTAAAATTCATCCAACTGATGAACGGAACATCAACATACAATGGATTGACATTTAACGATTGAGATTTGATATATACATTGTGGAATGCATAAGCCGAGTGTCGTCTCGCTGAAGCATGCTGTAAAGTTTCCACCTAGTACAAGCGGCGCTGTCATGGAGGCTCTCTCTTTTTCTTTTTAAAAATATTATTTTGTAACTTTATTATAAATATGTATTATTTATATGGCGAATTGAGTCATGCACAAATAACCCGACCAGGCTGGTATAAACTAATAAATATTATTATTAGGCATTATAATCTCTGTCTCAGTGATTGTCTCCAGAAGAAATTTTCACAAAAGTCTCATCCGTTAACACGGGTCATTACAGACTCCTAGAAATGTGATATCATTGTCAAAAAATATTACACATGTGTGTCTCCTACATTCCAGACAAAGTTAATATTCTGTTTTAAAGCAGGCATATCTTATTAAATTATAATCAATTATCTAATTAATTAGTTGATGAATTATCACATTTAAAATAAATTGATAATTTATTAGAAGACTAAGTTTTTTGATATACTGACAATGTTGTATAATATAAATTATATGAAACGTGTTTCGAATTGTTTTTAATAGGTTATGGTAGGTTCGTGTGTATGCATTCAATTAGTAAAAGCTAATGAGTTATATACCTACGTATAAATTATTTAATGATCGCGAGCCAACAAAACCGAAAATCATGCTCTCGGCAGGTGTTACCAATACAGGGGATTTGGAAATGTTACATTTTTAAAATAAAAAAAACATATAAATGGTATCATAATAGCGTACGAGTACAGTACGACTGATTTTTATAAATACTAGTTTTTTTAAACCATCGTGTGATGAATATAAATATTCTAATAAAAGCTGTAATTATTTTTAAAAATATCTGTCTATTGTTTCAATTTTAAAATTTCAGATACTAGAAATGGACTCCTGTTTGAAAAATGTGTCGTCAGAACAAAAAGGTTACGTGTCTACCTAATTTGTATATTTCAATGGAAATTGATACTTTATTCCAACGTAATGTTATATAATAATATCAATTTCCTTTCAAATTTTCCTATGCGTGTCACACAGAAGGATATTAGGATAATATATATATATGAATCGTTAATAGAAACATTTGTATTTAGTTTCAGATGATTAAATGTGTATATAATAAAAATTTGGGATACAATCAATTGAAAATACACCATTAAAAATATCAAATATTAGATAGGCGGATACCACTTTCAATCTTTTTAGCACCCCACAATATTAGAATTGTAGGAATTTCTCGGTGCAGTTTAAAACGAAACACTACGTAAAAAGGCGTTGATTAAAGTTTCGTTCTGCAGCACGGTGGCTAATTACCGTCGTACCTTTGCGTAGTGAGTGCGCGCGGTTTGTAAAGCCCGCTGCACATGTGCGGGCGCCTATCTGCGAGGGCCGATCTACAAGGAGGCCGCGGCGAGAGTAGGCAGTCTCACCTATCGCCTAATCGATACTTAATTATACCACCAGACACTTTTTTCTCTCCCGTTCCACTTCGTCCCGCGACTAGTTTACGGTCGATCCGGCGATTTTTATTAAGTAATTGCGGCCCGCTGGTTTTATTGAACCGCTGAACAAGAATGATCGTCGTATAACACGTTGACTATATATTTTTTCATCGTTCTAGTCTGGACGATATACGTTCGGAATGTTAACCATTTTTACGATCGACATTGTTTTCTCGGCTATTAACGTACAAAAGTGATGCTTTACATATGTTGGAATGCGCGATAGCCTTTTATCGTTTGACGTCATCGATTGTAAGATAGAGCTATATTTATTTGTATATCTGTCATTGTCAAAGAAAAATCCTGACTCATTTTTCAATTTAAAAAAACGCGTTAAATCTCTTAGACACGTGTACTATACTACCCCTGCATAAAATATTTGTTTTTGGTTCACCCCTCCTCACCTCGCATACGGATCATTATTTCTGTTTTTGCCTCTTCAAATCTAGACTGAATTTTTTTTCAATTATAGGTGACGTTCTTTTATTCTCTGGAAATACAGGTGATCCTCGGCTTTCCTACGTTCTACCTTCGTACAATTCGCTATTTCGTACATATTAAAAATTTATATTACTGATAAATCCTGAAATGCAAAAATAAAATTAAGTAATATGTTTAAAATTGTGGAAATGTTTCTTCAAAGATTGTTTCAAAAATATATGGTATTATGATGGATGAAATGGAGAACTTATGGATTGAAAATCAACATCAAAAGGGCATCCCTCTGAGTTGATCAATTATTCAGGCTAACTAAAGCACTTAGTTTGCATGAAAATTGAAAGAAACGATTAAAAGAAGATTCTGCTACGGAATTTAGGGTAAGCAAAGGTAGGTTCGACCAATATAAAATTAAGTGTTCTTTATATAATATTAAATTGACTGAGAAAAGCTTCCAGTGCAGATAAGGAAGATACCGTGAATTTATTTCCACTTTCTCCATAATTATTGTAAATGGAGGTTATTCTTATTGCCAAATCTTCAATGTGAACGATACAGGATTATTTAGGAAAAAGATTCATGCACGTACATACTCGGCAAAGGAAGAATCAGTGCCAACAACGAAGATATTATTTAGTTAATGGAATCGCACTCAGAACCTTTGTCAAATGAAGATTTGATTAATCTATAACTACAAAATTAAGGAGAAGAAAAAGAAGAAGCTGATAATGAACTCACTCATAAGGGCAATAGAAAAAGACACAGCATGTTATTGAGAACTTTTTATCAAGAAATGAAAAAAAAAGTACTTTTTAACTTACTCTTGATAAATTTCTGAAGAAAAAAACCAGATACTAATCAATAAAGTATTATTTAGGTACTAACATACTAATGCATCTTATTCCAAAATAAATATTTAAAAAAAACATTTCCATGTTTTTTTTACACTGCGCTACTTTCAAACATTTAAATTCTGGTACACATTTCAGGAAGTTATATAATAATACTTTTAAAATTAGCAATATTAACTTTGTGGTTAAAATTCATATATTTATTTGTTATCTTTGTTTTACTAACCACTAAATTGAGTTTAAATACATCTGCCGGTTTCGAAAAATACCATTTTCTTTTTCAGGATGTCATTACTGACTAAAATATTATATTAATAATATATTACATCACATCCCGCGATCCTTCTATACAATTCTACGCACTTTTATAACGCGATTATTTTTTAACAGTTTTTTGTCACACCCATGAAGCCTCCGTAAAAACATATTCTAAATTAAAATTGCATTTTTTATGGATACACGCGTAATCGACCAAGCAAAAGGGGATCTTGCAGTAAACTCGGGCAAGATATATTTAAATAAAATATGTATTATTCACTGGATGGCGCAATTTATATGATAAGTCATAAAGTAATTTCCGTATGAGCTGAAGCAGTGACATGTTGGTTATGAAGCGTGAGCTCTCCCATCCGGTCTGGCTCGACACATCTTTTATCTACAGTCCATAGCACATTGACTCGGAACAAGCACATACAATAATAGTCACCATGGCCAGTATACATATATATATATATATATATATAAAATATTATTTAATTCAATTGTAATTACAATAATGTTTTCAGACCAAGACAAAACCCTTGGAGTCATATAAAATTGGTTTAACTTGACTCTCCCCAATCATTAACGAACGAAACTATACGATAACACTTCGACTAAAAATCTTACTAAAATACCAACAAATATTGTATAATTATTTAACTTAACGTTAGTTTAGTTAACGATTAAAAAAAATAACAAATATATTATTTTCTGCATTAGATTCTTACATTTTCACTTTTCTATTCACTCGCATTATGTATGCAAAAACAATTATTTTAATTAACGACCTAGTTTGGTCGAGCAATAAGACGCTCAACTATTAAATAAGAGATTAAAGATTCGATCCTAATTCTGGGTGATAACCCAATTTTTAAATTTGAACATATTATAGTATATACTTTTAAAATTAGCAATATTATCTTTGTGGTTAAAATTCATATTTTTATTTATTATCTTTGTTTTATTAACCACTAAATTGAGTTTAAATACATCTACCGGTTTCGAAAAATACCATTTTCTTCTTCAGGATGTCATAATTATAATAACATATAAAAAATTATAAACAACTAACTAAATTTAACTACGAGTCTCATTCTAAAATTTTTTCCTAAAAATTATTCGAGTAAATTTGTATTAAGTAATGATTTGAGTAAGGTACTAAAAAAATTTTTTTTTTTTTTTAAATATATTCTGGCAAAGAAACAATATATGTTTTAGTTAGTTATGACATCCTGAAGAAGAAAATGGTATTTTTCGAAACCGGTAGATGTATTTAAACTCAATTTAGTGGTTAATAAAACAAAGATAATAAATAAAAATATTATAGTATACAATAATATTTTTTAATTCCATCTTATAATGCGTTCTTATTTATCTGTACGTTGATAACTCATTTTAATAATGGAATTATTAGGTTAGGCTAGGTTAGGTAAGGTATACCTTGATTGTAAAATTAACACGTAAAATCGCACCTGCAATAAATTGTATTGCAGCAAATAAAAAAAGACATAAATTGCATTATTTATTGTTACGTACTCGTCTTCTTAAGTACGTCTTCAATGTTGAAGGTCCAAGAGAATCTTTTTGTGACAATTATACGTTTATTACAGTATGATACAATTTAGATACAAAGTATATCACTAGTACAAGTCAAACGATAAAGCAGATGAGCACGTAGAGAGAGAGCGACACACACACAAGCATGTTAAAATATCATGTAATAGTAATTATTCAGAAAGCTGGTCCAAATTTATTAATTAACAATATTTTTTGTCAACGGCATTAATATATATATTTTTTAAGGATAACACATTCTTATTGTGAGGTTGGAATTTTTCAGAACAGAGGTCTGTAATATTTTTAATACAAATTATGGCTTTCATATAATGTAACGACAGATGTGTAAATTTGAAAGTGCAATATATAAGTTCGAAAATTTGTCATCAACTTACTGTGTTGGTGTAGCATAATCGGTTAATGCATTTACCCGGATAGGAAGAAATCTATGTTCGAATCTCGGTAGCAATGACAATATTTTTTCGATAAATTGATTTTATATGTATTATTACAAAATTAATTAAATTAGTAAAGTAAATTAATACATTTAATTTGTATTAATAATATTTATTTGACTAGACATGTGGGTGTTCTTGACTGAACAGTACGTTGCGTACGCACTCATTGTATAATACTTAGTAGGCGCTCTCCGCGCTACTGTTCATAACCTGTTTAGAATAGGTCTCGACAAGTTCTCCTCAAACAGTGACGAGAGGGAACGTTATGACTGAAATGTTGGTAAGTGCACAGATCAAGAACGATAGTGCCGAGCGCGTCCAATGGTGGTGTTAATTAGTCCTTAAAATGTCAACTCGGCAACATTCCAGGCAAAACTATCCCAGCGCACATTTTCTTTTATCGATCACTATTTGTAATGATATTTCACCAAATTTCAGCACATCTTCGTAGGTGGATTTTTTAAATGACATGTCACGTCGAATAATTTCGATTCATTATTTTAATTGTTTTATAAATTTCATTTATACCTACTTGAATTTAAATTATAAAAGCGAGCATACCCTGACACTCGGTAATACGCCCAAGGCTGCTGGTTGAGTGACTTTATCCTAACTTATGTATTTTAAGATAACAATATAACCAATATAAATATAATAATAATAATAATAATGGATAATTTGTATAGCGCCATTTTCGTAAAAACTTTCACCTCAAGGGCGCTTTACACATAAACTGTTTATAGTTCTACAATTATCTTTGTTTTTTAAAATAGTTATTTTCACTTATGGAAATGATTTTTTGAAAAAGTGCGTTTTTAGTTTCTTCTTAAATAAAGTCTCTGATGTAGTTTCTTATAACGGAGGGCAAAGAGTTCCACGCTTTTGGGCCTACCACTGCGAATGCCCGTTCACTAAATTTAGACTTCTGGCAATGGCTGATCGGTTCTACAACTCTTCCTGCAGCTGAAGTAGAGACTGACCTTAGAGTTTGACGTCTACCATTCAAATTGTCTGGGATACAAAGTTCTTGAAGATATAGAGGCGCCATATTGTGTGTCGCCTTGTACATATATAAAAATAATATTTTTTCTGTATAATAAGTAATGTATTATTTAACGTGTAAATAAATGTAACACGTTTTTAAAAATTGATTAGATATTTTATTGTAATAAATAAACTTTATGGTTAGTCATTTTAATGATATAAAATAACTTTTTATATAACCACTATATTATTCGAAATCAACCAGTTTCGATAAGATGTCTGTTCCTTTATCAGCTTGACGTTGTTCTGAAACCGTTAGTTTTAAACAATGAAAACCATGGTGAAAAAAAAAATATTTTTAAACCGGTTAGTTTTAAATAATTAAAACTCATATTACATAAAAGTATAAAGAATTAATTGTACATTTAAAAAAAATTGATTACGGGGTGATTGAAAAAATATTTTTCCAATAAATTAAATTGATTAATACTGATAGCATTATAAACAAGTGTAATGTTTTTTCATCCTTAAAATTGAGATTTTTTAAACTTAAACGGGAATGACTTGAACGAAGACTATCTTCTATCGAGCGAGGGTCATTACCTCTTCATAGTGAAATGGTTATTGTTTTGGCATCGAGACGTAATCACTCAGCTGTGCCGTCACAGGTGCTGTGGATGTGACGCTGATGACGACTGACAAGTGGGTAAGTACCCATGCTTTTGAGTGACCCTTTTACGGTCGATTTCGGAAGCAATCGAAGTCATTCCAACCGATAAAATTCTAATGTTCAAGCCGGTATGTAAAGCATCTAGATCATAATCTCTTTTTTTTTTAACTAGAATTTTCCTCCATGCAGTGTGATAAAATACGTACTCCCGTATTAATTTGTATATTATTATGTACACATTTCTACTACTCGCAAGTGATCCAAACATTTCAGAATTACATTGTGATCCTTCGTAATATAATCTAGTTTTTAGCATTAACATTCATATCAATCTGAAAAAATCTATCAAAAAAAAAATATTTTTTTGTGCAACATTAAATCTAAAGAAAAAATGTAATTTTCTTTAATGTTTATCATAATGTTCTCAGATTATCCATAAATTTATTTTTAAAAAAATGGTCAAAAATTAAATTATGCATAAATGAACACATTTAAGATACGTGTGGTGTCATCATTACATTATAAGCCTTTATGTCTTCAAGGCCTCTCAAAAAACTTGACGTCAAACTCTCCGGTCAGCCTCAACTTCAGCCCCAAGTTGTAAAATGATCAGTGAACAAGCATCATAAAATGATCAAAACAATGCACTAGCATGTTCACAAGTATATAATATGACAGCAATTATTTTTTAGCACTAGTATATTTCTATAAACTATACGTATAAAGCACTATTGAAGTAAAATGGCATAACATAAATTGTCCAATTTTATAATGAAAACGTGAGTACCTACATTTTTTTGTGTATTTAATATTTTATTTTTAAGCTTTATGTCGACATTTTTAATTTCAATATATGACATTTCTAATTGTATGTAGGTATACATATTTAATTTTAAATTCCACCGTTTTTACTAGTCTAAATCTGCACCTATAGCATTTATTTTAAATGTTAATTTATTATCTAATGAATAAACATGACGTAGGTCTCCATGTACCTATTTCATGTGATTATTTATACAAAGTCTCCATGGAGATCTGCAATATAAATAAGTTCGTATGTAGTCACGTTAACACTTAGTAAGTGCTTCCTGTCATGCAATCGTTATCCCTTGCAGTCCGAGCAGCTTCACCTAACTGTAAATCTGGCAAATTTAAACAACTTCATAAAAGGCGCAAAGTCATCTCATTATATTTCAAAAGTGGAAACTGAAACACAATTATACCTCTAACGAGGCGTCCGTTACTTTGTTCATTATTCATTTGTTTGCTAGCTAATTAAATTGGAGGTTATACACGTGAAGGATTAAAACAGATTTCAATAATAATTATCATTATTTATACAATAATAATAGCTTCTAGGAATATTTATAATGTAAGGTGAATTGTTTCTAGTAAATAAAGTACAGTTTTAATCATTTTATTAACGGTCGTTTTAGAGCTCAAATTTTCCGTAGACTTACGTTTTATAATCGTTTGTATGAGAGCACTACAGTTTAATTATGTTGAGAGATTATCCCATTTCAGATCACTGATAAGCTATACCAACGATCCGAGTGAAGAGATAAACAGACGGGTATTGTTAATAAACACTTACTATTTTAACCTTATTCGCCAACTCGTGTAACGTGTACTCTCAAAATGAATAAAATCTACCCTATATATAATACACTCAAAGACCTGTGCTCAACTTGGAAACTTAAACGCTGGTAAAACACTATGAAAGAACTCTAGACAAAAATTCTCGGTATAATTTACGACCCCACAAATAACCAAGATATAATATGGAAGTCCATGACATGTATGGAGATGCCAGTGTGTTCAAATCAATTAATATTGGAAGAATGAATACGCTAGCTTGGGCACTGGTACAGCATGGAGGTTAAGGTTTTGTTCAGTGATCCACATGTCCATTACCATACCACAATGGTATGGTAATAGACTGTTATATTATGGGGGTGATAAACTGAAAAAAGGGGGTGCCACAGATTGAAGAATGTGATGATAAACCTGTATGTGATGACTCGCACTGGATTGTAGCGCTGCTGCTGATGATTATGAAAGCATTATAATAAATAATAATTAAATTTTTATTATCATGATAAACACATATGTGGATTTTTGTTATCATCTAGTTTAACTATACTTATCAATAGTTAAAATCATTTCATTAAGGAGAACACATTCTTATTGTGAATGAGTAATTATTCAGAACATAGAACTGTGAATTGTTAATTCTGGCCTCTCCTATCGGACTATTCAAAGGTATTTAAGATTCCGTAAAAAATAAATTAGATGGCTTTCAAATAATTGAACGATAGACGAATTAATTTGAAAAGTGTAACATGTAGATTCGAAAATTTGTCGTCAAAAGTACTGTATGCTATAGTATAGTCGATTAATGCACCTCCCTCGAATTGTAAAGAGATCCAGGTTCGAATCCCGGTAGCAATAACAATATTTTTCGATAAAATTGATTTTATATGTATATCTTTCTATTTAATACATTTAATTAGTATTTAAAATCATTTCAAATTATGTTAAATGTAAATATTATAAATGGATATTCATCATCATCTTGTTCAACAATACTGGCTGACAATCAAGATCTTTTCAAGTCAAGTTGAAAAGATAAATATGTATAATATCTCATTAGTTTGCTGGTTTCAGTAATTATTGAAATAACTAATTTACGTCGGAAATAAACAAGACTCTTTTCGTAGAAAGGATTTACGAACAATTCGTGTTTAAATCACGGACAGTAAAATTATGTCACGGGAGAGAACGAGTCCCGTTCAAAATTGACGTACGCGTGTATTTATATATTTTCCGGAATACGGGGGCAATAACGGAAATGCAACACTGAAAAATATTCCCATCTGTTCAGCCACACACTGTGTTCACTAATCGACGGACAACCAATCGCCCGTCTAATTTAGCGGGACGGCGTTGTCAAAGATTAACTCTTCCGAATAAAGTATGAGTGTATATAATACTCGCTTAAATTATTTTTGTAAAAAAAAAACACATTGAAATAATATGGCGTGAGAGAGTAGTGTGAAAGAAAAGCGTGTGTTGTAAAAAAAAACACCAGTTAGAATTGATCAAAATGCTAATTTTAATTATTTAATTATCTCGGCACTCTATTTGCTTTTTTTCTTGTGATTTAATAAATCTGGTTCGAGCATCGTTGTATATGAAATACTGTGAAAACATTCAACACCTGTTTTATTCTTCAATTAGAGAAGTGAGAAAATTGCTTACAAAGCCACAAGAAAATTAGCTGTTCGATGTGCCCACATATGCCCGGTAATTATTATCTAATATAATGCAATAAAAGTTAATCGCAAAAACTCTAGGCATGCTACGAGACTCGCGACTCGAGATCCGCCGAGAAACCGTGAGATCGTTGTTTTATTGCGCCATTAAACTTTGCTGGCAGAAATTTCCATTGCATACCATCTTCACAATAACTCAGCCACTCAAACCTGACTATAAAAATTTGAAGTTAAACAGACTCCAATGTAATATCTACTCCAATACCCCAGGACTCGACCATTGAAGTAATTCCAGAACATGATGGGTACAATTATAATGTTATTCGCGGAACAACTCCACGATACACTTCATCATCTTTATTATTGCTGCGTCGGATGATCGAATGACAGGCGTCGATAAGCTGACTTATTCGTCAGTTGGAATTGAAAAATTTAGCAGCACTTGCCGGATAATAATACACTACTGCTATTGAGAAATCTGTTTAGCTTCAGCTTGAGTTCGGACACGAATAGAAAATAAACCAATATCTTAACTTCTGATGTAGCTACTTATTGATGGTCTAATTTTTTTTTTAAATACATAAGTTTGTTACAATATTTACATCATTTTAGGATGTAGTTAACAATATAACTTCCTTCTTCTTCCTCTATCATTAAAAATTCCTCAAAAAATTATCGAGTGTTTTCGGCATATCGCTAGAAGAGATAGACTTAACCTAGAGACACTACTGATCACTGAAAATGTACAAGGATAAAGAGCGAGAAGTTGATCTCCAACAAAATGAACAGACACTAAATAACGCCCAGGATTGCGGAGTGGAAACAGTTCACTCTGTAAAAGCACATGATAGTACCACGATGCTCAAATATGAGCGCATCGACTGAGAGAGAGAAATAAATAATGACAATTTGTCTGCGACAGACAGTTACATATTTTATCAAACTGAAAAGTAAACTGATGGAAAATTCATAAATATAATATGAGTGGATTTTTTCAATAGTAGAAAGTGATATTTGATAGATATTTACTAGTATAACTGTTGAATTAATCAAAACCAAATGAAACACTTCTGCTTGACCAGCATTAGAAACGTAAGCAATGATGTTTTCTTTGTATTTAGTTGACACAGTCGAATATTATATAAAAAGATGGAAATAAAAGGATTTTCACTAGTAAAGCCTAACAGTAGCAACGATCTTTGTTGAAAAATCGATCTGAAACAATTCCGAAATGATATTGAAGTTTCATATTATTTAAAAATAATTCAAACAGACGCTCATTCAGATACTGGAATTTTACACATAAAAATAATTCAAATGTATGTATTCATCTAAACTCTAAACGATACTTTTTAAACAAATTAGTGTGTTTAATATTGTCGGTATTTTTGTAAACTTCCACTAACGATGGAGTACACGTCACACAACAAGTCAAATAAAAAAACATTCCCTTTAAAAAATGTGTTAATATTCTCATTTCGCTGTAACCACATTCACGATGGGTATAATTTGAGTGAAAGTTGTGATATTCTTAATAAACGACAAGGACCCCAAAATCTGTCTTGTGAAACGACATCTTGCAGATGGGATGGGTAACATCAACCTGTCGAAATATCAATTAGTAATAATAGTAATATATATATATTACGACCAGCTTGTTAACGATCCAATTGTGGATTCGTGTCAATACTCATTACGCGAGCCTCAATTTGACGTATTCTTTGTGGAAATAACTAAACAAGGATTCATATATTATTACTGTAATGATAGTGCTGCTTCAGAACGGGTGAGAAAATGTTAAGAATTATATTATATACTCGTTATTTTTATTACATATTGCATTTCTAAATAGGGCTAACCAATGTGCTTTGTAACATTTTTTCATATGCGGTACAAACTAAAGTGTTTTTAAAATAGGGTTCTTTCATGATTCTCGAGGGAGGACGGATTATTCAAGGAGATGACTGGATGGGTGGAATATTCTAGCGTTAAAAATATGTAAAATGAAAAATCACACAGAAAAAATATAGTCACCAAGAAAATCATAAACTTTACAAATAAAATGTGATTTCATTAATATTAACATAATTAGTAACGTTTAAAAATATCTGTCAATAAAATGGACTGGAATTCCTGGCACATATAATTGTGGATAAGGCGAGAATTGTGCGTCAGGACAGAATAGTGTGGTGCACTATCCTCTCTACCTACCCCTGCAGAGAAACGATATGAAGATTAGTTAGTTAGTTAGTTAGATAAAGCTCACGGGAGTGTCACAATAGTGACCATATTTTTTCGATAAATAGATTTTTCTGTACGTCTTTCATTGTGTTGTTATTTTGAATGTTCATCTAATTTGTTTTAATTACCAAGGAACTGCGTACATATTTTCTAAAATTTCTTAACATCACAAATATATTTTTTATTTTTATAAATTAAAGATATGAATATTTATTACATACTATCTTTATTGTAAGATTTCCAAATAGAGAGAGCTAACTTAAGTATGTTCGATACAGAGAGATAGGAAGTTATCCGCAATCAGAGGAGATGATGTATAGTTCGGTCTCTACGGTTAATCAGACAGTGGTGGTTTCGTGCAGGAAGGAATGCGTATTTATATGACGCTGTAATTCAGCTTCAACATCGGTAAGTGCTCGTTTTTACCTTAACAATTACTTTTGGTACATAAAAATAAGTATATCTATCGAAAATATATATTCAGTTACCCCCAGACTCCAGCCCGGAACTTCACGTTGCCGGTGGAACACGTTTCCGATTGAACCATTCAATTTTCATTTTTTTTATTTTTTTTTATCCGGAAAACACAAAAATCTTATACATTCAATCACATCAAATTTGGACTATATAAATCCCTTTTAGTTTTTAGTGTGACATCTTTGATATTATTTTCTATTAAATTGTTTTAATTATCAAATAATTATATTCTAAAATTGTATATATAAAATGTGATTACATTAAATATGAATATAAAAATTTGATGTCGTTACGAACTGACTCATGATTAGATATAATCGCACTTTAAACGTGAAATTTATTAAATATGAACTAAATGTATTAATTAGAAAGATATACATATAAAATCAATTTTATCGATAAATATTGTTGTTGCACCAATAAGAATGTGTTCTCCTAATAAAGTAAAAATTATTGTTGTAAAATAAAAGCAATCACAAAATATGTTAAATATGGATTAAGAACATGCGTTTTTAACACACTTTTATTGAAGATACACGTGTGATTAGGCATAGGTAACGCTATTGCAGATTGATTCAGTACATTTAAATATAAAATAACATAATTCCATCCGCATAATGCGAAAGCAAAAATATTTTTGACGTATTGAAACACTTTTAGTAATTAGCTGTCATTTATCCGTCTTATTAACATCACCGCCTGACTGGAGCCCCACGGGCCGGAAGTCCCTGGGCGAATTCGGGGAGGGGTCCCTCTGCCGACAAATAAAATATAAGAGTATGTACTAAAAAAATAAAAGAATCACTCGCGGAAATGGTTTGGGGTAAATAAAAATCAAACGCTAAGAAAGGATAACAAAACTTTGTAATAGTTAATGATACGAGATGATACGGTCATGTTATGAGGAGACTAGATGGGCACATCAGATGTCAAACCTGCATTAATAGTAAAAGCTTCCAGAATACAAAATACTCGAATCTGCTTGTCGAACATCAAGAAAGAAATGAAAACTGTCCAGGGCAACTGTAAATGGCAAAATGGAAATCATGAAGAAGAACCCACAGAAATCGTAGCATGCTTCTACTCATTTAACTCTCCTAGTCAAAGTCAAGTATTTTTTCAATGTACCAAAAAACCACGAATTTAATCACATGATAGTGATTTATTAATTAAAGTGATTTAATATTTTTATTTAAAATAGTAAATGTCACGCTGGACGCCCTTAATTTAAATGAACTGATTGTATACCACGTTCCCGCGTAAACGAGCAGGTCGTCGGCGCTGTTCCATGTATTTGCATCATATACAAATTTGTATATGAATGCACCCATACAAAGACTTCAAAGACATGGGAACGATGTTGTTCTTGTAGATATATTCCGATATTCAATGTTTAAATATAAGAGTGATGTTTTTGATACAGTTCTGAGTTTAAGGTATAATTGATTTTGGTACTCGTAAATTCCGTGTTAAATCAAAAATTTTATTGTTTTTTTTGTTACTTAATTTTATTATAAATTAATTCTTATTTTATTATAAATTTATATTTAGTGATCACTTAAGCCAGCCGATGACAGGTCGTAAGCCCTGTACTTACCCATAATTCCATATATTTTCCATTAAATATAATAAAAAATAGCTTCGTCTCTACGAGATATCTATTATTTGTTTAATAATAGTACATTTGTAAATGAAAATCCACTAATTGTGTGTTCTTGGACATATTCAAATATTTCTAATTAAATAATTCTCGTGCAACACTGCATAGTAAAGCACGCACTCATATATATTATTTTTAATAAAAATATTTATGTATCAAATTTTTAACGTCAAATATTTCAGTTTTAGTTGAGTATAGCTTAAAACTTTGTTGCAGAAAACCGTCCAAATATACCAATTGAATTTATTTAAACCCAAATATGTAATAAATCTTCCTAAATTCTGAGTTTACCACTCAGAATTAAAAAGCTAACACTGAATAATCCGTGAAATTCCCAGTGAAAGAATGCAGGTGTCTATCTAAGCTTTGTTCTTTTAACTTCTGGTTTTGTTAAGAGCGCTTATTATGCAAGCTCGAGATATCGTCCGTACGAGTGTTTATTTCCTAAAGCTTGTTCACTTAAAATAACCAGCCGGTACAAGTCGATTTTAATGGCACACCTCGCGCGGGTCCAGTTCTCGGAAGCATCGCCAATCGCCACCACTTCAGAAATATGGGGGCTCGCAGAATAGGTGATGTTATTAATTCTGCTGCATATCGTATCGGAAAATGAACACTTTCGATTTGTAAGGCTTGAATGGGGACTACATGAATTGTAACATACAAATATTGCATTGGACTGCACGTATTATTGCAAACGCTGTCACATTACGAGGTATTGTAAACCGACCAAAGTAATTTATAAGCAAACTAAATTCTCGGAGCTTTGTCAAAATAACAAAAAATTAAAATTATGCAAAATATTACTCAGCAAGCTCTGGGCTTTGCGAGACTCAGAAATAAGTAAATATTACCGGCTAGTTTAAATTCCTTTGCAAGACTATTTAACTAACCATCGCTGTATTTCTCCGCAGGGGTAGGTAGAGAGGATTAAACGTCACATTCTTATGTCCTGGCACACCAATCTTGCCTCGTCCACTTTCATACATCTTCTCATGCACGCTTTTCGATTGGTTAAGTTTTTAACAGAGCCGTCCTCTTGTACTTTGTTTATCTGATCATGCCAGGTCTTTCAGGGAAATCTTTAGGCCTTGTTAAACTAAACAACATTTAAAATAAAGCAAAATATTAACCAATGAGGTGAAATCTTTGGGTTTTGCCAGACTAAAAACAATTAAAATAATGCAAAATATTACCAGGTAAAAACTCTAATGCACGGAAGTATTTTTATACTTCCCTATCGTCGCTAATTTTAAACCTAGTGGAAGTGTGTTTTATACTTCCCTATCGTCACTAATTTCCAACCCAGTGGAAGTGTGTTTTATACTTCCCTATCGTCACTAATTTCAAACCCAGTGGAAGTGTGTTTTATACTTCCCTATCGTCACTAATTTCAAACCCAGTGGAAGTGTGTTTTATACTTCCCTATCGTCACTAATTTCCAACCCAGTGGAAGTGTATTTTATACTTCCCTATCGTGACTAATTTCCAACCCAGTGGAAGTGTGTTTTATACTTCCCTATCGTCACTAATTTCCAACCCAGTGGAAGTGTGTTTTATACTTCCCTATCGTCACTAATTTCAAACCCAGTGGAAGTGTGTTTTATACTTCCCTATCGTCACTAATTTCAAACCCAGTGGAAGTGTGTTTTATACTTCCCTATCGTCGCTAATTTCAAACCCAGTGGAAGTGTGTTTTATACTTCCCCATCGTCACTAAATTTCATACTCCAGAAATTTTAGATTGGAGACTAAGGAACAAAAACAATAACTTAATTTAATGCAGCGATAAGCATCTTGATACTCCTGAAAGCGACCCTAGTTCTGACAGGCGCCCGATGCCGCGGAAGTAGACAGTTATAAAAATATTATTTATTGACGATAATCAAGCCGTTCTCAAAAATCTTGATAAAAAAAATGCGCACACCATACGTTGCATATTATTATTTTATTTTGAAATAGTAATAACATCGAACATCAAATACTAAGCTTACTCCATTTACGTAAGTACATTTTTTCATGAATAGAATAGCAGATTATTAGAGTATTTAATACACATTCCTTACTATATTATCCTAATCATATCACAATCTATACATTCATAATCTCCTTAATCGTGTTTACTAAAATACATTCTACATTGACATGCTTTTGACGCACATTAACCTTTAAACTGCCAACTCTATTTAAAATGGAAGACACCACATAGGGTAAGACTAGGCTTTAAGGGTCTTGACTTATCTATCAAAAGCTAAGATCCGCCATCCACAGATGGCAAAATGATTTAAAAATATGACTTTAATCCCTGCAAGTTTGCAACGTCCAAAAGTACGTGTTAACATGCTAATATCTTGGCATTTAAAAGGTTAACATGCATTTAATTTGCGTATCTTGTGTATTTTTTATTCTAGTTGTCTCGAGTAGGAATTATTTATTAATATTTATATAGATACGCTTTGATCTGTTAAGATCCAGCGTGCAATGTATTAACCATAGAAAAAATATGTATATTTTTCAACGAGCTCATTGATCCACTTATTGGTGTTAATTTGTTTTTATATATTTTTGGCGTTATATTGATACAGACTATTCGACACGTTTTTTTAAAAAGGGTGGTTTGCGTTCACCAGAAATATAAATGCCTTTATAGTATGCATATCCGCACAAATTATGACAAACAGGAAAAATAACTAACCCACGCCGCATATCATTGGAACCATCGGCTATTACTCGGGGGCGAGCTCTCTGCCCAGTGCACATGCAACATTATAGTTGCTGCGTTATTAATTTTTAATTCTTTTTAACTATTGTACGATTTCGGAAAATGTTATTTTAAATAAATAAAATCTACAAATTAATAATGTTACTTATTATGCGTATATAATATATGCCTCCGATATTGTGGGCGTCCGCGTCAGCACGTGCCGCATAGCAACTAAAATATAAATTATTTTGAATATATAAATTTAAACAAAATCTAATCTAATCACAATAATTTTAAAAGAGGAGTATGGAGAATTGATCTACATCAGAAAATTTAAAGTGTGCTACTAGGTACTCACCATACTAGGATGTAAAAATAATATAAACGTATAATTTAAACCGTTTTTAAAATATTATACTATTATATTTATTTAATTAATTAGGTTATCATGACTATTGAAAGGTTATATTTTTTTATATCCCGAGGTTATTGAAAGGTTATATTTTATTAATAAACAATTAATTCATAATTTTCATTTATTTACAATTCATATGAAAAATTACTAATATTATAAAATAAAAAGTTTTTTAATACATCGTGAGTAGTTAGTTATTTATAAAAAAATATTTCAAATCTTATGATCCGAAATATTTTTTTTAAATTCTGGATATTACAACTCAATCAGCCCTTGGGCACATTCCCGAGTGTCCATGACGTTATCAATAGTTTACTTTGATATTGAATTCTGATTTAGACGAGTTGTTAGTTCTTAATTATTTTATAAAGTTTGTAAAAAATATCAACAGAAAAGAAAAATTAAATGCTTGAGTGGAATAGATTGTTGTAGCGTTTCATTTTTTGTCCTGCTTATCCCTGTAGTTAACCCGTTACAAAAAGTGCCTACACATTTTTGTTGATACCCTCTGGCGGCAGAAATTCAAAGGAACAGAATGTAAATATTTGTTCGCCGGAGTAACGCGAGAAGCAGAACAAGGACTCGTTGCCGGGCCGAGAGGGGAAGGAGTTGAAACCCCGGGGCAGCTGCCCGGGGGCACCTGGTGTCCGAACCAAATAATATTAATCATATACTTTTAATTGCATTCGCTGAGCCTAAGCACAGGCTTGAGCTTACAGGTGAAAGGCTTGCAATGGACAAGGGATATTATGTTTTGGTGGTTTTATTGACAGAATTAGCGCAATCTTGGGCATCCGCTGGGTGCAATCAAATGTAATTATAATGTATGGATATAATAAAGAGGTACAATACTGTAAGAGATATTTCATTTATTAATATTAAAATACAAATAAAACAATCAAAAGATAAGACAAGAGTGTATTAGAGAATGTAGATACAAATATTTATTGAATTTATAGGTAATATGGACTGAGGGACTAACAGTCTATCTTGAATAGAATAGCAAGCCGATAGGTCTAAAAAAAACTTAGGTTCGTACTACAGAAACATAGGTAAACTATTAAATATTTTATAACACTGGATCAATTCAATTTTATCTTACATTCATAAATAAAAACAAAACATTAATATTTTTATTGGTTTCATTTCATCGTTTGTGACATATTCAAAATTAACAATGTTATCCTGTTTCCACGTCGGTAATGTTTTTTTTGGAAATATTAAAACATACATTCTGTATCTATTTTTAATTTTTATTTTCAGTATAAGCTATTTATTAATAAAAAAAATATCACATTTACTTGTAATTTAAGACATTAATTAAATTTACTGCTTAATCTTCTCATTCCAACTCTGCAGCTGAACAGACTTAAATATAGTATTACCAAAAGTTTAAGCTCGGAAACATGTTTAATATGAATAAACGGCTGAAGCTATTAATTGCAAACACGTGAATAAATTATTGTTTATTTTAATCTTAAAATATAAGCAGCTCTCGACTTACGAACATTCACTACAGTGAACATTACAATTCAAGTGAAATTAAAATATAGTTGTATTTACCTTATCCTCACCTAGTTTCACTTATGTAGAAAGGGTAAACTCTGATAAAGATCGAGTCGAATAAAAGCAGAACCCATATGTTTGTTCATGTAGTAGGCGCCGGTTATTTTGTTCAATGGTTATAAGAATCACCCATATATTGTGCGTAATATATAATGGATGGTATAAAACATTAAAATTAAAACACATGTATTTTTCGTCATTTTTAAACTCAGGTTATGGTTTATTAGAAACAAGATATTCATAAATAACTCATACATATAAATACGTCTTGGAGAGAATAATAATAGTGTTTCGCAACCTTTTTAAGTATCAAATTCTTGAGTAATTCCCGGCGGTACGTAGTCATTACCATAAAAAATTTCGGATTAAAATAATCAGTCGCCGCTTTCTTTTCTTAAAATTTTTACGTTTAGCACTGCACTAACCTTAGTCAAATGCACTACATTGTTTTAAGTTAATGAACTATTTTCGAACCTTACTAAAGAAATAAAGTAGTGACCATTTTAAATTAAATGACTATAAACTGTGTTTTACATTATACAATATTTCTTTTAAGTATATGCAAAATTTGACGAGCTTGTGATAAAGTGGTCGGGGGTTCGAGTCTCGTTCTAGGAGACTGCCAAGTTAGTCCCATTTTCATAGCACAAGCGTTTAGCTTAGTTTGAAAATTGTAAGAATATTGATGTGACCGTGTGTGCGTTTCTATTTAAAAATTATTTTTTTTCAGGTATATATTAAAATTGTATCATATTATAATCTCAATATATACATAGATCAATGTGATAACTTTAACCGGCGCCTAATATGATTCCAGTGACACAGCTCACGAGCACCATGACGTAGTCACCTTATAATTATAATATTGAAAATCTTTCATAATTTAATATGGCTTACAACCAACTGTACTTAAATATTTTCGCTTATCCCCAATGTCTTAATACCAATTTACGATTGAAATCGACGCCAATTTTCCCAAAAATTTGGAAACTTATTTCATGATGTCCCAATACGTGAATCTAGTGCGCGCTCATTTGCACGCGTAATGACTTATTATTAGATGCGCGCTAGTGTATTGCTGGATCCCACAATCTCCGACTATAATTATTAATGTGGTGAAATCTTACAGAACACCCGCTGGATTAAGCTAGTAACAAAACAGTGTAAATTAACAATTAGTGAAGATGAATCATCAACAGTCGGATAATAATGGCCGAGTGTCCGTATCACGTTCATCAAGTGAAGTCATAAATAATAACAAAATATCCTATTCACTCAATTCGAGGCAATTTTTACATTTAAACCGCGTGACGAATTTATTCCGCAGCAATACGTTTTTAATCCGATTTTTCACAAATGGATCCGTTGCTTTATATGCCTTGAAATGACACGTAATTTTTTACCACCTGAAATTATGTAAATTAAAATTAATTAATTGAACTTAAATTATACCACCTACATTACATGGCGCGTGCAGTACGTACATTCAAGTAATCATTTCTAGGAAGAAAATAAAAATGTTATATATATGTGATGATAATTGTAGCACTGTTATTAAGATACTAATATTTCATTTTGATTTATTCCTCAGAAATACTGTTTAAATGTCAAAGTTAAACAACTTATTTATAACGAAACGGTTCTCCTTCTTCTTTCAAACAGGCAATCCACCCTTCAAGAGTGATTTGTGCCATTAAACAAGTTTAAACATTATTTCATAGAAAGCAGTACAACAATATTAGAGAATAGAAAATATTGCGTTACAAGTTATTTGCTATTATATAGCTTAAATGTGGCGAGTTGAGGGAAAGAAGATGACACAAGTTAACCGGGAGTTGAAAATTACCATCATTATAAAAAAAACCTGTGATCCGCAATGGACGGGCAAAAAAGACATGGTGAAGGGTTTCCTCCTCAGCACCACACTCACACATTGGGGAGTCTATTATGTTCATTCTGAACAAATGTGAAACGAAACGGTTAAGTAGTACTAAATATCACCAACGATAAATTCTTGAATCTTTGATTTGTTGTATTCCTATATTATTCCGTATTCGTATTTATTTTGTTGATAGGTGAACACACAATTTCTCCATATATTCAATGATTCGAATCAAAATTATCATGTCACAAGTTCTGGTTTTATTCCTACCCCTTAGTCCATTCCTAATTAGTCTACACCTGTTCCCCAGCTCGACTGGTTCGTTTTTGTTTGTGTGAAATTCGTCGAGATTTTAGAAAGAAAGTTGTGTTCTCGCTGGATCATTCGTCGGATCCAGTGGAACAACAGAAGATTTGTGTTTGTGGAATTCAGTGATCAGTGTGCGGTAGATTCATCAAAATCACCGGTTTGAGGAGTTTTTGGAGTGAACTTCAGGATAAGCCAGGGAGCGTCGTCATCTGTCATCCTTATCCTGTAAGCCATCCCGGTCCGCTATCGAAGGATTCCCTTACCCTCATCCCATTGTTCCCTCATTTCCAATTCGCTATTACATTCCCTACTCCCATCCACCCGTTTTCTCTTCCTATTCCATGCCGTCCGATTGCATTATCATCCACCACATGTGATCGGCGACTTGTGTCGGTCACAGATGTTAAAAATTAAAGTATCCTGAAGATATTTTCATAAATTACATATATATATATATAGTTAAATAGAAGGTATACACATTGAAATCATACTACGAATAACGAACCAAATGCATTTACAATACATATGGTTATCCAAAAATGATTATGAACTTAATTATCTGCAATTTTTACATGCCGCTTATTACAAATATACTACGGTTGAAATAAATATATATATATATATCAAATGTATGACATATAAATAATAACGATTGTGTAGTATTTCCATGTAATACATTTCATGTGCTGCTTGCGCACTTTCGTTGATTGAGTCTCATGCCAAATCTCTTTAAAATATATTCAGTTTGATCGCATCAGATTACCGCTCCACTCGTTTCTTAAAAATTAACAGCTTGTAAATTCTGGTTAATTCGTAATAAAAGTACTGAATTCTGTGAATGTTGATCGATTCATCTGACAGAATGGGGTCCAGAACGCTGCGCACGCGGTGCGGACTCGTGCGTGCGCGGTGCGGGTGCGGGAGCGGTGGCGGCCGTTCGACCAGACCGCCGCCGGACGACCGCGTCGTGCACCATGTATGTGGTACAAGCACAAACACATTGACAACCCATTACCCATTGATTTTATGGAAATTTTTGGACAGAGAGCGGAAAATATGAAAATCTGATGAAGCAAGATCAGGAGATTATGGCGGATGCGGAATAACCTACTAACCAAGCCGCTTTTATGTTAGCAGTATGCGGACGGGCATTATCATGAACAATTTATTGATGCCGTTATTTCGGTCACTTTGCAATCATAGCAGAATTAGTCGTAGTATCAATTCATACCTTAACTCTTAGATTAAACTCAAAGAAAAAGATATGTCGTAATCCTTCGTTTTTTGTACTTGATACACCATTTTCATTAGTCCAATAGTCAACACAAACTTTCTACTAACTGAAATATTCAAGACATATTCAATAAAATAATACTATGTTATTAAAATGATATTGACAAAAATAAGTCAATAAAATTATTTCCTAAGCACTCTACGAATTTATGCATGGACCCAATAGTTAGTAGTAATATTCAGCACTGAATGGTGTTCGCACACTGGGGTAAAATAGAATACATATTCCGATTTGTACAGAATATGACACGTACATATATCAATGGCGGTCGGTGACTTTTTGTCTAAAGGATGCTGTAAAACAAGTTTATACCTAATATCAAGTATAACATATAATCGAAGAATATTCAATATTTAAATAATTCGGCTTAAGTATTCAAGCCAAACTGTGAAAAATGCGTCACATAAACAAATTTCTCAAAACAATCCGCTCGCTTCGTAATATGTATTCTATTTTGCGCATTATACCCATAGCATTAAATTCGTTTTTTGTTTGTACGTCAGTTGCTGTTAACGAATACGTATATAGTATTCGAAGACGTTGACAGGCGGAACTGAATGCGCATGCGCGAAAGTAAAATACTTTCAAACTTTGTGGATACGGAACGAATGATAGAATCCACTGTATGTATATGCATGCTGTTGAGAATGTATATGTATTTCAACTCGCGCCATATCGTAGTGTGTGGTATGACTAGTCTCTAAAGGACAGGACGAATTTATTTGCAGCAGTGAAGTTTTCGGCTAGAAACAAAAAGTCCAAAGCTTTTTGATTCTAGAACACGAGGAATGCGGAGCATCCAAAGCATGTATGAAGCAACCGCGCCTAATATATGTATTCTACTTATTATGGTGGTTCGTACGCGTGACTGCACTGCAGTCTACCCATCCAGAGCTACGTTTCTTAGCTTTGAAAGCTAATTTAAAGTAGTTGTTTCTATAATAATAATCTATTGATTTTAATGCTGGTGATACAAAACTACAGTAAGTACATACTAAAAGTGAAAATTATTTAAAAATTAGATCATTATCTATCTTTATCGAATTATAATAATAACATTGGATAATTTATATTGGGCAACTTTCATAGAAAAAATCACCTGAATGGTGCTTCACACATTAACTACAGACTAGTATTTAAAATTGTTATTTAAACTATTGGGTATGATTTCGTGAAAATTTGCGTATTCAGTCACTGACGGAAGGGAAAGAGTTCCATGCATTTGGGCCTGTCACCGTAAATGCTTGTTTACTGATCTTCTGACAATGGCTGATCAGTTCTACAACCCTTTCTGCGGCTGACCTACAAGTTTGACATCTATCACTCAAGTTGTCTGGATTGCATAACTCTTGTACATACAGAGGCGCCATGTTGTGTGTCGCCATGTACATCGACCAGCACACTTTAAATTCTACTCTTTCAAGGAAACGAATTTAAGGTTTTTCACGCGAAATGAATGTTATGTGAGAATTTAGAAGTTCCATATATTATCCGAGCTGCCGCATTCAGAATAGATTGTTATCCATCCGGCTGAAACATTGGCAAATCAGCAAAAATACTATTATGGTAGTTCACACGTGAAACCGCAAATGCATTTATAAGTAGATGGGCTGAATATGTTTAATCTGTCTCAGTTGATAAAATCATTACCCCGTCAATGACCAGACTTGTCCGAAATAATTCATAATCAATAATCGCCAAAAGGGTTGAAAGAATATTCTCCTTCTATCGGAGACGTGGTCACTTGAGCTAAGGGCCAGGATGGTGGGCGGGGGCTGTCGCCAGCCACAGTCGCCCGCCATTATCGCCGGATTATCACTGCCGCAGGCCGCCCCCGTCGACCCGCCCCCCGGCCCCCCAGTCCCCCTCCCCCTCCCCTCCCCGGCCCGCCGCTAGCCGCCCTGACAAATTAACTAATTTACACAATCACAGTCTGGATGGCTGTCGATTTTGCCGCGGATTTTCGTCGGTAAAAATCGACATAAAGTACTTATCCTCACCTCCATGATTTATCCCCGTTTCGGCGGCAGAGGGCGCAAATACTAATTGGATCGGTTTATTTTGACGCGACGACATATACTCGATCTAAAGTTCTTTTTTTAAATTCAAAAATAGCTACAAATTATGAATGTAGGAAGTACTCATACTAAGAAAGAAAATATGATAAAAATTATTGTTTGACGAAGTGGATAGTAAATTATTTTAAAAAAAAGGTAATTACTTATTAATTAAAGGTAAATAAAGCAATTACCTATACAGTTTTTAAGAGTTGTAATTGTTTAGAGGTAAATAAGTATAATAGTTATAAAAAGTTATGTGAAAAAAGTACTATCTGAAGTTATAAAATATTATTGAAAAAAAGTTATAAAAATATTATTGTGTGTAATATATAATAGTTGGAGACAAAAATGTGTAGGTAGTTAGGTTAGCACAAATGATTAATTAGATTAATTTTGCTTTCTACCCACATAAAGCAACCACTTTGTAATTTTTGGTTTGAAGTCGTTAATCACTTTAAGGTCTAGTGGCAATTTATTAAATATTCGCGGAGCACAAAATAAAAAAGTTCGTTGAGAAAATTTGGTATTAAATTTTGGCACTGAAAAGTATCCTTATGCTTTGCTCATAGTTTCCTTTGAATCGGATCGTGAAAGTAAAGTATTTTTTTATTTTTAAATAGTTTTAAGATTGCTCTAGTTGTCTTATATCCAAAACTTGGAAGGAGTGAGTGTTACTTATTTAATAATAAGAAAAAACTTTGTTTATACCTACCACTGTTTATTGATAAATCAACATATTTCAAGATCAACATCCTGAAGAAGAGACCATTGGTTTTGAAACATGTTGATTTATCAATAACAATGGTACAAAGTGTTTTCTTATAATTAATATATGTTGCCACAAAATAACTTTTCAATTATTAATAGAACACATTATTATTAAATATGAATTAAATATATTAATTAGAAAGATATGCATATAAAATCAATTTTATCGAAAAATATTGTTGTTGCGCCACCGGGATTTGAACCTCGATGTCTTTCCAAACTGGGGAAGGTGCATTATCCAACTATGCTACAGCAGACAATATTTTTAGCGACAAATTTTCGAACCTATGTGTTACTTTTTTGACATTATTATTGTAAAGTTGCAGGTTTTACATTTAATTTATATTAACTTTACAATTATTGAAGATGTATTTGATTATAATAAATTTTATATTGATCTATAAAAGGATAAAGTAATCTTATGAATAAAAAAGTTATAATTTTAATATTTATATATAATTATTATGGCGTAAAAATTTAAAATGTTATTTAGACTTGTCTCTTTTGTATTTAGTTGTTTTAATTGAAATTAAATTATATTTTTGAAATAACGTTGTCTTTATAACATGTATAATTTGATTTATAATACAATAAAAAAATATATAAAAGTAAATTATGTAACAAAAAATATCGATAAAAAACCGATATTAGAGAAAATATTTTTACTGAATTGCCACAGTATTTTTGAAAACTTTGCAATCCTTAATACTTTAAACATGTCATATAAATTTTAAAAATAGTAAACCTAGCCCATATGTTTACGTGATAACTTTCGGTTCCCTAGTTCTGAGCCACATATATTATATTAACACAATATGATACCCCAGCGTCTTTGAATATCATTGTTATAGTTTTGCAAGAAATATATTATGATAATAATAGATAGAACATTAAATCAGAAAGGGTTCAAAGATAATACATATTATATCTTTAACGGAAAGATTGAGAAATTTATTGAATGGGGGGGTACATTGAATAATGCTTTGAACGCAGTTATTTTTAATGTAAATTTGTAAGTCGAGACAGGACTAGCTATACATGAAGTTCTGGTTCTAACACTAACGCGTAAAAGGGAAACCTGGAGCTGATAAAAGTGGAAATAAAGTAGACAGAATACAGTGAAAATTGACAAATTAGTAAAGGATGTAAAGCTGATCTTAACACAGTAAACGGAATTAAGAATGGATCACATAGGTCATGTGGCACGAATTAATGAAGATAATATATTATATATACGAGTGCTGATTCGACGACTTGTAAAGATCAGGTAATTCAGAAATTGGAAGATATTCCTTAAAAGCATCCATAATCGACGAACACATATGAGATGTATGAATGTAGATGAGGCGAGAGATGTGTGTCAGGACAGAAAAGTGTAGCGTTCTATCTTCTCTGCCTACCCTTGCGATGAAACGGCACGATGGTAAGTTAAAAATACCTTTAACAAAACTTTTTTTATAATTCTTTTTAAAAGACACAATATTATATGTACAATATATCTAAAAGACGAACAAAAGTAACGTTAGATAATAAAAAAAGGTTTCTAATAAAAAGACCGTCACCATTCCGCGGCCATTAAATGCAATCAATCTTACTTATTGTCACCTTGTCGCTCATTACTCCAAAACGTTCAAAAGCGAATTGTTCTCCCTAACGACATTTTACAATTTCCGCTCAATGTTTCCTGAGAACTTCACCAACCACATTTCTCTATGCGGTACGGAGAATTGGAGCGCTTACGGGACTCAACGGACGTACGACTGGCCGCCTAGCTGCTCGACGAGAACTCACTTCGTCGACTACTCCCTCGCATTCAATTTAAACATTTCTTTCTAGAATATAAAAATATAATATATATTTATTAAAAAAATACAGGTGAAATTTGATATCTATATAATACCTTTATTTTATAATTAATGGGTTCTAGTATATACAGGCAGGCAGGTATTTACAGATAGAAATTAATTCATTAATATGTTCTACATTTTGATGGTTTTTCACCCCAGTATTATTATATGTACTAAGTATTGGGTGGTCTAATAAGTTTCTGTAGTTTTTTTTAAATGCTATTTTCCCGTTATTTTCTTTTTTTATGACAAAATTATCCGATATTAAAGTTTTTCTTAATTTTTGAGCATTCTTAATGGAAGTGTCAAGTTAAGAAAAACGAACGTTTTCGACATTTTTAATCAAGTTTGATTTGGTCATCGAGGAGCTCCATTGAGAAATTTCCGTTTTATTCTACAGTCCCGACTTCGCTCCATCAGATTATCACCCTTTTCGGTCGCTCTCTAATCAAATGCGTGGCGTTATGTTCAACGATGACAATGACCTCAGTAATACCAATACTAATACAATAATCTCCAATACCAGACCAGCCGATTTTTATAGAAAGGGCATCGACAAATTGGTTGAAAGATAGAATGAAGTTCTGAATAATAATGGAGAATACATAGCCGGTTGAAATGTTGTAATTTATTTAAAAAAATTATTTTATAATAAATAATTGAACAAACATCCTCTTTGGTTTTATTATACTACGCTAACCAGATTAAGAATGTTTGTTCTTTGTTCAAAACTTACCCTGGAAGTTATTGCTTCGCTTGCTAATTAGTTTGAGAGTTTTACCAAGTATTGTAAATATTTGTTATAATATATTAAGTATATTTATGTATTGGTATGTATGCTCACGTTGATATAGAAATTTATGCATATAATCTATTTTATTTTCATTGACTTTATTATATACTATTTATTAAATCCCAAACAAATAAACAGCATCGATTCAAATGTTTTAATATTTTACGATTTAATTTCAAACACGAAAAACTGTCAAAATATTTGAAAATCTAAAGGTGTATTCAAATGCCCGCACAAAACAACACGGTTTCAAGCAGGATGAATCACTTGTGCATTTTTATTACCGTGAAATCTGGTATCTTCAACACGAGATTTAAATTCCAAAATATTTAGTCAGTAGTGATTCGCAATACCGAGATGGCTTTTGTAAACAGAACTGGGTGGCCAGCGAGCCCCCAGCAGGACGCCCTCACCTTCTGTTACTTAAATGCCTGAATGACAAAGAGTCCCCAACAAGGCGATGGGTGACAATAGGGCCTGGCCATAAAAGTGGTACAAGCACTTTGGTCTCTCTGGTTTCGAAATGTAGCATCGGAAGATAAAATTACCCGGATGACAGGAATTAACGTCTCTGGCGTGAGCCAGTCACGTAAATTAAATGGGGAATAAAAAGTGGATATAAAATACGATATCGCTGGATATAAATTTGTTTAGACGTCTTTTGGAGTACAATTACCCGTTGAAGAATAATTATATTTAGATTTAGTTAAATAGAAGACATTAAGACTAAATTCAGCGAAAATGAAGCAATCGGTTTAACAGATCAATTATTTATTTATATTTTTAGAAACTTTAGAAAACGTAGAGCACACGGACCTTATGATTCATTTTATATTACAGTTTTGCTCATTTAAGACATATATATGAATAATTCGCAGCGACAGTAAATATAAAAATACAATAGTCGTGACTTAAAATAATCTTGCAATAAGTTAAGGTTATAAGGCGTTTGATCATAAAGCATGCTCTCAATAATGCCTGCATGATTACTAGATGGCTTCTTTTAACAATATTATAACCTTTGAATCTTCCTAGCTACTTCGACAGAGAAGGACTATCAGTAATAAAATATTTAAGAAAGACGCAATATAACAAATTCTTAAATGTTTCCTATATAATATATATTTAAATTATAAATGTTAATTAGTCAGCCTCGGGTTATACAGAAAGAATGTTTGGTCTATCAGTTTTTTTTTATGTTAGTACTTTATATGATATTAGCTTAATTTTTAATGACTTAATAATGGTTACTTCTTTATTTTGCCATCAGATACGTTAAAGGTAAGAAACGCGATAAAAGAACATGTCACGATATTTCTTACCAGTTCGAAAAACAGTAATCTGATTCTAATGATAATTTCGTTTTTCAACGAATTACATCGTCGACTCCTGCGCAATGACAATGAAATGAAACGGTCTCTCATCAACTGATGGGAGGCTATTCAGCGAAATTGACATTCAAATTTTATTTATGCACAATTATATGATGTTACAAATGCATTCAAAACGCAATCACGTCAGTTCGATCCTGCATTACATTCCTGCTGCAGGAACGTGAAAGGCCAGGTTATCTGATCGTATTTTATTTCTTTTTTAGACCTGTCATATTCCATTTTATACGGAGACATAGATCTACTACCCGGCAAGTATGTAAAGCGCTTCTAAAAATTCTTAATATTTTACAGTACAATGCGTTAGGGTTAAAACTACGCAAGATATAAATGTCGTAGATCATGTTGACTGTTTTGTGTCTTCACACTTCCGCGTTTTTGCTGGGATGATAAATACGTAACAAAATTCTCCTCGGTATTATTTATGGCCTAAAGGATATTAACGCTTTATGAGAAATAAAAAAAATATATATTATTATTATTATTAGCCATTTAACGGACTCCCTTTATTAATGAATTATTAATTCACATAAAAAATACTAAACAACTCATATTTTTTTTGTTTTGCTAACGTGGAAAAAAAATCTCCCAAAACAACTGAATATATTAGAAAACTTCTGCTTTGCAATATGTTGTTATTTCAAATTATCTAAATAATAAATCGTTAATTGTTGTTTTGTAATATTCAATTTTTTGTCGTTTGAATGTTTTCTGACTGCAGTACAATAGTATTTACAAATATACTCTCAGTATGTATTATATACATAACATAAGTAAATATTTTGTATCACATTGGTGGGTAAACAATATTTCAATAGTTACTTTATCAAACGCAGAGTGTCTTATTTCAGAATGAGCCACGCGACCACTGTCTAATGTATATAAATTCAGCGGTTTATTGCAGTCTGTCCAACCTTCACGGATAAACATGCGTCAAACGATTTTTTAATTTTAACAACTTCATCAAACCATCGCTCATCTTTGGAGAGTTGTTAGAAAGTATGTATCAACAGTATTTCACATCTGCGCAAAATATATTACCCATCAATGCTTAAAGTCTCGTATTACCCGAGAATAGTCGACATGAGACGAGACATCTCCGTTTGGAAATGTCCGTCAGGCGGGAGCGCGGAGATCGGAACGTGGATTGTACAAAAAACGATATGTGATCCCTCAGCCGAGGTAGTCGTAAAGCAAAACTTAAGTGTTGGGCAATACGTTGGGGCCGAGAGGCCCGTCGTGTGCGTAACATGGCTCGGTTACTCGTGGGTGGCAAAACGGCTACGTGCCTGGACCTGGACTGATGGCTCGGACCTCGTTGCGTGTCCATCATCGGAGCAGTGACAGCTCTATTCAAACATCGTCAAATACCAAAAATTACACGTTAAATTAGAATACTCACTGAATAACTACTAATATAAAGCGATAACTCTATCCGGCAGATTGCTTATACAACGCTGAAAGACTTTAATATGATGACCTTTAAACGAAAAATACATTTCAATTTATTTAGGATATTTTTTAAATCATGAAGGCAGATTAACATGAGCACGAACATTGTTCAAAAGGAAGAGTTTGAATAAGACCGCCATTCAGGAAGAAGGATAAATCTTAGAAATACTATTAAATAAATAAATACTAGATTGTGTATAAATAAATAAATACTAGATTGTTATGTGTGTAAAGCGCCCTTGAGGTGAAAGTTTTTAGAAAAATGGCGCTATACAAATTATCCATTATTATTATTATTATTATTAGAATTACATTGCGATAAAGATTTTTAATGAAATGCCAGATGATATATTATGAAAGGAGGAGAAATTACATAGATTTAAAATTAAACTAAGCAAATACGTATGTGCAAAATAAGATGGATATTATATTAAAATGATAAATATATGTATATATAAATATATGTATATATAAATAATTCTACCTTTTGTTTCTCCCAGTTGAATAATAATAATGGATAATTTGTATAGTGCCATTTTCGATTAAAAAATGTTATTTTCTTTTATGGAAATGGCTTTTAGAAAAAGTGCGTTTTTAGTTTCTTCTTAAATAAAGTCTCTGATGCACTCTTTCTTATGACGGAGGGCAAAGAGTTCCACGCTTTTCGGCCTGCCACCGCAAATGCCCGTTCACTAAATTTAGACTTCTAGCAACGGTTGGTCGGTTCTACAACCCTTCCTGCGGCTGAAGTAGAGGCTGACCTGAGAGTTTGACGTCTACCATTCAAATTGTCTGGGATACAAAGTTTTTGAAGATACAGATGCGCCATGTTATGTGTCGCCTTTACATCAACCAGCATAATTTAAATTCAACTCTTTCAGGGAATCGAAGCCAATGTAGCTGATGTAAAAGGGATATTAAATGAAAGAATTTGGAAACTCCATATATTATCCATGCAGCCGTATTTTAGAATATATTAGAATAAACATTTTCATTCAAATAAACGTTCTCTGACATAAAACTCATCTATTTTTCAGTTGGTTAATAATCGGATGTACAAGACAGTGTACTCTATGCGAGTACACAGTAGGTTGTAACTACCCTAAATGAAAATGGTAAGATGTTAAAAATCATTATAAAAAAATATCAGTGCATGTTTCACTGTACAGCGTTGCAGAACTGAGATAATTGTTTTATTAGTGAATCAGGGTCATGTACTGGAGAATACATGTATTTTAATTTGCACTTTTAACTTGTTAAACTAATATTACATAATTGTACTCGTACATTCCTTTGGAAGATTGCTGGTTAACTTATTGTGATATTAAAATCAAATAATTTTGTAAATTTCTAAGCTGCTTAAACTTTTTTTTCACATAAAGAATATTATTTTCGTATAACACTGACTGTTATATCTACTTTTGTTTAAATTTTAGGGGGTTAACACACTGTCGCAAACCCCATCCAACTATGGTGAAAAATATATATTAGCTTATCCATTCAAAATAATGTATTTCTGACGTTATTAATCTTCACTTTAAATAAATATTAGAATTAGTTAATAGCTCAACATAAAGATGAATGTGAATTTAAAACTTTCTACAAAACAGCTATCAAAAAGCCAATAATATCCTTGAGATTATATTTGCGGCTTTCCATCACCGAAAATAATGCTGTCATTCGAACGTTTCTAAAAATATATTTTTGATTTCTAATCTGGTGAAGTACCTACCTTGGTTTTCATCACTTGGCCACTCGCCCACGGAGCTAAAAACAATAAGACAGCACAATAGCGATAGAAGAAGAGAGCCAACAAAAGCGGGTTGACAATTTCCAAAAGTCGAGCCATGGGTACCGCAAGATTTGGACCCATTGTCAGCATACTTACAATGCATTTGTCACATTTTTTGGTATAAACAACGTGCCCTCACGTCAAGTGACGGATGAAATATGATCGTTGTCAATACGTGACACAGCGTCTACTTTTACGACCCGTGGAAAATTGATATTCAAGATCATTTCGCAACGCCTTGTTAGTTCGTTCAACATTGTGTACAAAAAATACAAAAAATGAAGCGTGTGCCTCTCCAATTATTTTTGGTGTGCATTTTTACAAATTTATTTTACAGATAGAGACAGGAGAAACTACGCAAAGTTGATTTGGCATTGATTTTTTAGACCTTATTTATTTTAAATATATTAATTAGAAATATATACATATAAAATCAATTTTATCGAAAAATATTGTTGTTGCGCCACCGGGATTTGAACCTCGATCTCTTTTTAAAATTTTAAAACCTATATGTTACCTTTTTAATATTAATACATTTGATCGTTTCATTATTTGAAAGAGCCATATACCTTATTTTTACGGAATCTCAAATACCTTTGAGTAATCCGATAGCAGACGCCAGAATTATCAATTTATTTTTATTAAATTTGAACGCGAACTTGCTCAGAGACATATGATTATGTTTGATGAAGGATAATTTTGTTTTCGCTGAAACTGCATTATAAAAGGAATATAAAGAGTTGCGAAGAGTCTAAACTGAATATAATTTTACGTCACGTTGATTATAGCTTACAATAATTTGTAGACAGGTCTAAGAAATACGGCCACTCGCCGCGGGAGTCCCGCTTGACACACGACCAAAATATTTTTATTGTTTTGTTGGCTGCATTGTCCCGAGTGCCTTTATAACTAAAGATGAATTCTTCAGCATTGTTTTCCGGCGGTTTCCCACAGAACGACAATTATTATTGTGTACGTGGCCTGATTTTAATGTCGGTAATATATGACACGACCGGGCGCGTCGGTTTCAATGAATCAGTTTTCGTCTATATCTTCTATAGCTTGACATTTTTGACATTTTTCTACAGTCTGTGCTTAGATACAAATTCACGGTTCGATCAAAGGATTTCCAATATGTACACCATGAAAAAGGGGGAAAATATTTAAAAAGACATCGTGTACACTTTATACTTATAAAACGATGAAATTAAATATTAAATAGGGTACAAAACCAAGCGTGACATATAAATAAAATAAATTTTAAAAATTATGTATATTTTAGCAAATTATTATTTACGTGGAAAAACAAAATCATGTAACTAACTTACAGATAGGATAGAGCGCCACACTCTCCTATCCTGACACACAACTCTCGCCTCGTAATCACATCATGCATACATTTTGTCAGCTCGCTCGTCGATTTTCGAGGCTTCTTATAGGACTATCTTCCATTATCTGGTTTACTTGATCATACCAAGTATTTCGCCGATGTCTTTTATGTTTTGGGGCATCAACACTCTTAGCCTTCTCTCCTCATTTATGACCAAATCATCTATGCCATCCATTTTTAATCCGGTTCACTTTACTAAGGTCAGTTTAACATTTACTATTAATTTGTTTATTCTTTATTCAATCATAAATGAATTTGCCACCTACGTGTTTGCCTTACTGAATAATTTCCACTGCATTCTCTCTCGTTCCTCTTCACTTCTATACACTAGGACTCCACTACGTACCCACAATTAGTCATGCTCCGACTTACACGATTTCAATAGAAATTAATGCACACTAAATCGTGTCTTATAAAAAAACTCTTTAGTATATATCAATTAATATAATATTTTTTAATGAATAAAATAAAAATTGTATGCGCTAAAATTTGAAATTTTGAATAAATGCATTTTGTAATTATATGCGTCGTCCCATACGCGCTGTTAAATACTTCCATAGGTGTCCTCGTCCCGCCTTTATGTTTCATATGTGTGGGCAAGTAGAATAGAATAGAATTGTTTATATTAATTTTGAAAACGTAAAACAGTAGACTAGATTATCTATGAAGGGAGGAATAATAATAATTATAAAGGGAAAGGAAAAACCGATTAATTTTTGTAATAGATGTAGTTCTGTGGTATTTTAATACAAATTAAATGTATTAATTAGAATAAATTAGTGTAAATAAATTCAATTTATCAAAAATATATTTTGGTTGCCACCGGAATTGATCAATCAATTTATTGGAAAAGTTCCTGGTTCGAATTCCGATGGCAACCAAAATAATTTTTTTGTTAAATTGATTTAATCTGTATATCTTTCTAATTGATACCCGCATTTAATTTGTATTAAAATACCACAGAACTGTGTTATGAAAAACTGCAACTTCACAATAATAATGTGTTTTCCTTAAAAATATATATGTTGTATTAATATTTCCAGATTTAATTAAAGGATTAATTTATTTAATTCTGGCATTCCCTATCGGGTTTTACTGTAAATTATTTTAGATTCTCCGTAATATAATGTGGATTGCTTATAAATGAAATAATACTAATAATAATGAAATAATAATAATAGGTTCAAAATTTTTCGTTAACTTACTAAGGTTGTATTGGAAAAGTTTCTGGTTTGAATCCCGGTGAAACCAAAATATTTTAACGATAAATTAATTTTATCTGTATATCTTTCTAATTGATAGATTAAATTTGTATTTTAATAATAATTAGATTGATAATCGTTTTATTCAAACGTGAAACGGATGGCGGATATTGCATCGCACCTTCGGATAATAAAAGTCTACTGTGATAAGTCGAACGTGGGAGGCCTTAATTATATTTCACACTCTCCATATAGATGTGTATTTTATCTCAATACATATGCATACCAGAAAAACCAGTCAAAAATGGCGAAAAATAAATATATTTTATAACCTTAATTGTTTTTTAAATTAACAAAAATACAATAGCCAAATAATGTAATATGTTTGACGCTATAACCGCACACTGTCACGTGATATAATTGACGGTAGATATTATTATATGTTGTGATATCTGTAAATATGTGTTTGTTTTATGTTGTTACGCATTCCGGACGGACGGACCTAACGAAAATATATAAATAATCGATAAAAAACAAAATTAATAAATAATTTAATAGAAAATACAATTTTGATCTTTTCTTTTTATCTTTAATTTTATTGTTTCAATTATATCTTTGCTACTAATTTGTAAACAATTAAAAATATTTTATATCACGCTGTAATAACCGCATAAATCGCTCCGTGCTAAACTCTGTACTGTTCTTTGGGCCCACTCCAGTCTAATCTCCGAGAGAAATCTCATCCATGGATACGGGTCATAAGAACGTTTTTATTTGTATATTTGTAGATACCAACTAGGAAGAAATACGTAGAATATATATGCGGGGCTGGTATGATACATGTATCTGAGATACGTAAGGAATTTTTTTCTCATACTGTCTCCACCACACTAGCCGAGAATAAACGATACAGAATAAAACATTTAAAAAAGTTCACACTGTAACAAATTGATGTCTACGTAAGAAGTCAGCAATGCACTTGATTTAAAATGCACCGGGACAATACTGTCATTGAAAACGTCCGTTTATCTAGCACCTCCCTCCCTTTCTCCCCTCCACCAATTCAATATGCTCAAGCCTCCCCGTCGCTACACTCTAGGGGAGCGTCTACGGAGCTTCCCTCTTCTACGGAAGCACATAAATACTCCGGCATTGTGGTATTGGATCCAATTAAATTCCTCTCTTTCTCGCACCGCGGAGCCACTCTCCCCTCTCTCCCTCAGACACCCTTCGGTATAAGCCAATATAAAAGTGGAATTGCGGCTGATAGTACTACATGTTGGTTTCCGTATACAGGGTACAGCTATAAGGAGGCTTGTAAGTGGAAATGAATGCAGTTCTCGCCCCCTTCGAATACACAGTCTCTCATTACAACTTGAACGGGGGAAGATATCTCACCTTGCCCCATCTTAAAGGCGACATAAATAGTTATTAAGTTTACTCTCATGTTTATAAGATTAAAAAAATATTTTATCCAATAATTACAAGGTATTTTAAAATTTAAAATATAAGATGATAATAAATAACACCATTTTTAATAAATTATTAAATTATAAATAATAAATTATTAAAAATTAGTTTATTGAAAAGTTCCACAAATAAATTAAATCATTATTCTAATAGTTTTAATTTGAATTAATGAAAACGAAGGATATCTTCAAGGTGTGATGACGCGTTGACAACGATCACTTTTGGGTGTGTCAAAAATTAACAGGAGATACTGACGACGAATAATTTCACAACGCATTTCTGGTGAATTATTTAAAAAAATTATCGGCGCTCCGGCCTTTCAATTCAAACAGGGTTCACCCGCGGCTAAAGTGTTTCGCTGTTGCTTAAAATCACCGAAACACTTTTCCAAAATGTTAAATGTTACAAATCCAATAATCTGATAATATTTTAAAATATAACATGTAGGTAATCATTTGTATAACCTCTTACTAAGATCGTTTAAGGCTTCCCTTTCAAAAATAATTCATATTTCCGCAAGTTTTACGAAAATTGGGTTTTTATTATTTATTTATATTAGATGTTATATAATAAATTTGACTTTTTTTTAAATTATTAATTAGATAAAATGTTTACACTAATGTAAAACTAATAAACTGAATGTTATTTGCTATAATTAAGAAAATGTAAACATTTATAAGAAAGACCGCGACCATTACAATTATTTTAAGTGTGCCACAAAATTGCCTTAAGATAAAAATTATTTCCATATACGAAATATATTCTCTTATGATTTTGAAGCCAAGATTACAGAGACAAATATGCATTGCAAAATATTATTCAATTTTCAGTACATATGATCAATTTTCGACGTTTTTAAAACACTGCGTTAGTGGAATACAAATAATTTAAAATAATATATTATATTTACTTACATGCTGTGAGGCTTCAGCTACCATTTATAATCAAGTTTTATATCAAAAACGCAATAATTTCTTACTAAATAATATTTATATCGATCCTATTAATGTGTGTTTTTTAAACGGCGATTTAAAATTAAAAAAAAACCAATCGTCGGGCTTAAAACACGACCAGGAAATAAATTCAGCAATGTGCATATAGTCTACTTCATACTTCTTCGCGATTTTTAATTTTTATTATTATTGTTGTTAATGTCCAATACAACGAAAAAATAACTGGGGATTTGATTTTTCTGAATTAATTCACTAAAACTCAATTTATATCTCTGGATAATAATGCGTAACGTAATAATCTTAATAATTATTTAACCAGACATGGATGTTCTCTCATTGAATATTTTTTATAGTAGATAAGAGTACTCAATATAATAGAATACGCCAAGATGTGGAAATGTGCAGGCCACATCGCTCGGAAGACGGAAAATCGTTGAACAAACCGTTACTCAGCGGTACCCGAGGAGATTGAGTGACCGAAAGGCCGTCCTAAGAAAACCCACCACTTGACAAAATCATAAAACTCAGTGGCGTAACTGAAGAAAAAATTACTTTAGTGCAAAATGTAACGGCTCCCTGTATGTGTACTGTATAATATATTATGTAAAAATATTCAGTATTACATTAAATAATGAGAACAAAATTGGTATCTTGTCTTCTCTACATAATATTCACCGTTTCATTAAAAACAGATGTGAAAATAATGTGTTTTAGGCATTTACTCGCAATTGAAAAGAATTCTTACTTCACTTTACAGAGATTTTCCTTATAGTCAGATCATTAACTGGGCGATGGTCTGGTCTGGTGTATTACTGTAGGTATGCATCGATAATGTCTTCATGTGTTTTTGTAATAAACACGAGAAATGAGTTTTTAATGAATACTAGTGTATAAAAAATGTATTTATTAGCTGCGAAAACTAACCAATCTACACTCGCAAAACATATTGTAGGGGCGCGGAGCTTTTTAGGCGTAGGTCCAAATGCACCGCATTGGTTGCAATGGCGTAGATACGTCACTGCGGCGGACAACAATAATAATCAGAGATAAATCTGGAAGACCCTTCTACGTGGATATAGAACGTCGATATCGATGACAAAATATATTCCGTTATACATTTTCATGTCCATAAAAATGTTTCAGTCGTGTGACAATTTTACGCAGGTGCCTGTAAAGATATTAAACTTTTTGTGCGACTTAATTTGTAAAGGCATTTTACCCCGAACCGCCCGCCACCAGTCAACTTGCCCGCCGCACAATGCGCTCGGCGTCTCGCGAGCTAACCGCAGCAGCGAGCAAGTCGATTGAAACGCCTGCATGGAATTATTGCATTCAATTGCGCGCATGGCGATTCGCACCCCTGAAGGAAGACTGCCACATGTCAAAAAGTTGGAGTTAAGTAGGTACGCCATTTAAATACCCTGTCCATGTGCAATTTTGATACACGATTCCTGTATAAAATACCACATATGTTTGCTTGTATGGTAAAGTTTATTTGTTGTTGTTCTACTTACGTACTAACAACCTACGGGCACCGTGTGCCTTTACGTTTTATTCAATCGTATTTGGAATTATATTTTGTAATAATATTGTTACGTGTGCCTACCTTCCGTTATGTAATTAATTAATTTTATAAACGGAAAAAATTGTTTCAGTTATACAAACGAATTAAATATTGTAAGTAAATGTGCTTCAACAATAGACGAGGGCGCATGAGAAGAAGTATGGAAGTGAACCAGGCGACTTGTATCTCGATTTCACTAATCTTGTCGATCTTACTAATTAAACCTACTATCAAACTTACTAAACGACACGAGAACAGAATGTCACATTCTGTCCTGCGGATCGTCGATGTCATCCTCCGAAACCTGATTTGTTTGGTTATGCCAGATCACTCGCGAATGTTGATTATGTATATTGCCCGCTACAAGAGCAGTGCTGTATATTGTCTTTAAAATTCTCTACGTACGTACTTATGTTGGATACCTCGCATAGATGGCGAAAGAATACACAGAATACGGAAAGAAAAGGCACTCACCACCGATCCGGATTCTGCTGGCACCTCTAAAGTGGACTGTATATTGTTGATTTCACAGACACCATTTCATCAAAGGTTCCGACACAAGGTATAGACGTATAAATCTCAGAGTTTTTATAACGGAGTTCGAACAAAACCGCCGATAGACTAGTTTGACGTGGCCGGGTGGCGAAGGTTGTGGAAGGTAAAGAGGAGGCGGGGCACTGAGCATTATTTTCGTTCAAGTAATGAATATATTTATACATAAAATAAATATATGTTCAAACAGCTACAATTGATTTACACACAATTATCATATTTACCTACGAATATTATTTTTTTCACTATCGTACATGCACGTACATATGTCGGAGCGACAGAATTTTCATGGCATGCAATGTATATTCAGTCCTCTTTTAACAGTTCCAAACATAATTTGCTTAATATATTAGTGATGGTGTCGGAATTCCACCGTTAGTCTTGTTTCAGAAGACAGATTTCTATTTACTAACAGATCAAAAACAAAACGTTGTAATATTATTTATCTGATGATGTGCGGCATTGTTCCTTCAGGAGTGCGAAGTGTTTGTTTGATAGAGGGGGCGTTCCGGCTATTGTGTGGAGATCCAGCAGCCGTGTAACTTCAGCTTCATGTAACGTTTCTTTACATAGCGGTTACATCGCTAAAACAAATCTATTAATTTTATATAAATAAGAGGTCAAATATTGAGAGAAAGAATAAATATTTTAAGGAAAAACACATTTTTGTTGTGAAGTTGCATTTTCTGAACATAGTTCTGTGGTATTTAATTTGTAATAAATATTTTATTTTAATTAGATTAGATATACTTACTTGCTTACTTACCAACATGCCGTTTCCCCGCGGGGGTGGGCAGAGAGGATAGAGAGTCACACTCTTCTTTCCTGACACACAATTCTCGCCTCATACACATTTATAAATCTTCTCATACAAGCTCGACGTTTATTAAGGCTTTTAACAGGACCATCCTTCAGCATCTGGTTTACCTGGTCGTGCCAAGTCTTCTGTGGACGTCCTCTACTTCTGGTACCATCAACACTTGCGTCATATATCTTAATTACCATTTTCTCCTCATTCATCCGTTCTATATGACCAAACCACTTAAGTGATCCTTTCTTAATCGTACTGACTATACTTTCTTTATTTCTTCATTATTTACTCTATCATAAATTGATCTACCGCATATACGCCTAAAAGTGATCTCATTTCCACTGCATTCAGTTTACTTTCGATCCTCTTCTGCTAGCTCCAGGCCTTACTTCCATACATCAGTGTCGGTGCCAGGACTCTATTATGAACCGCTAGTCTTGCCTCAGTTAACATGTTCCCATTGGCTATAATTCCCTTCAAAGCGCTGTTCACTTTATTCCCTGCAGTCACCCTCCTTTCTATATCTTTATCTGTCTTTCCGTTTCCATCAAACATACTTCCCAAATACACAAACTCATCTACTTGTTTCAAACATTCATTCATTCATATCTACAAATATTTAGCGCGGTGTCTTGCTTTCCTCCTTCTCGAATACCATCACTTTCGACTTGTTGACATTCATAATAAGGTCGCTTTCCTTGCATACATCGTACATTCTACTCACTAACCTCTGTAATTCTTGTTCATTATTCGCCATTATTACTGCATCATCGGCGTACAATAAACAGCATACAATCAAATCCCCCATTTTCGCTCCTACATTCATATATTCCATCCTGTATATGATATATCCATCTTGTACTATTTTATATAATAGTAGCCACGCGTACCTCCAAAATTAAAGTAGAAAAAAAAATTATACCGTAACAATATTTCAAAAAATTTGTACACATCTACCACACTAGGTTAGTAGATAGGTTTATGTATAATTTTTAAACATCAAAATTCGTAAATTAATTAAACTTTCGCTTGGAAATTAATAAAAACTATTTTAATACAAATTAAACGTATTGATTAGAATGATATACCTATATATAAAATCAATTTTATCGAAAAATATTGTTGCTACTACCGAACTTGGATCTCTTCCAATCCGGAGAACGTGCATTAATCAATTATGCTATAGCACTACAGTGCATTGACAACAAATTTTCGAACCTACGAGTATATATTACACTTTTCAAATTAATACGTATATCGTTCTATTATTATAAACCCGTCTTCTTTATTTGTACGGAATCTAACGATAGGCGACGCCAGAATTAGCAATTCATTTTTATTTAATTTTGGACACATTGATAAAACTTATATATTATTAAGTAGAACACATTTTTATTATGAAGTTGTAATTATTCAGAACCGGATTGGAAAAGATCCAGGTTCAAATCCCAGTAGCAACAACAATAATTTTCGATAAAATTGATTTTATATGTATATCTTTCTAGTTAATACATTTAATTATTTATTTATTGGGCAAAAGGAATAACCTTCCCCCTAATAATGTCAGAGAAATATACTAACTACTAATGGTCAAATATCTTTGGTTTTATACATTACTTTTATTTTACTAGATTTCGTATAAAAAATATTGCTCAATCGTATTGGAAAAATTAACTGGGACAACACAAAAATGTAAAACAACTTACATAATCTATGTACTTGTTTAAATAAAATGTATTATTTAAATGAATTTGTATATCTTTCTAATTAATATATTTCATTTGTATTAAAAACATCACAAATACATGTTCTGAATAATTACGACTTCTCAATAAGAATGTGTTCTTAATAAAAACAATTTTAATTCTTTTAAAATTATCAATATTAACTTTGTGGTTAAAATTCATATTTTTATTTTACTTTATTTTAGTTATGACATCCTGAAGAAGAAAATGGTACTTTTCGAAACCGGTAGATGTATTTAAACTCAATTAAGTGGTTAATAAAACAAAGATAATAAATAAAAATACAATTATAATTATTTTGATATTGTATTAAGATATAATGTGTTCAATGCATCTTGATTTTTATGATTTATCCCATTCAAATAGTATATTTGTAGGAACAAACGAAGTATGTAGGAAAAACTTATTCTAGCACAAGTGGTAACATTGGTTTGAGACTAGAGACATTAACATAACATAAACATTTAATTTCCTGGCATTTCTTCATGAGTTATTTATAGTATATAAATAATAATTATTAAACTATCATAAATTTTGTTTGTCGAATACAAGTTTAACCCTGCGAAAAATGTAATAAAAAAATTTAATTGTGTTTGTATAGATAAAAAAAAAACTAAACTTAGAAAATATTATTTAAAATGCATCTAATTTATGTGATGTTTTTATTCCTTATATATTATTATGAACATTTAAGTATTAAACGACAAAATATAGATTTTTACATACCTATAATTTCTAGAATATAATTTTTCTCATAATATTCATAGAGTAATAAATTTATTTTTTTAAATTTTAGTTAAGTACAACAAATTAAATGTATCAATTACAAAGGTACAGATAAAATCAATATATCGAAAAAAAGTTTTTGTTGAATCGAACCTGGATCTTTTCCTATCCGCGTAAATGCATTAACCGATTACACTACACACACATCGCAAGTTGACAATATTTTTTTAACTTACATGTTGCACTTTCAAATTAATACTTCTGTCGTTTCATTATTTGAAAGCAATCTTTTTTATATTTACGTAATCTCAAATGCCTTTGAGTAAAATCCGATAGAAAATGCTAGAATTAATTAATAATTCATTTTTATTAAATTTTGGAAACATTAATACAACTTATATATTTTTTAAGGAGAACGCATTCTTATTGTGAAGTTGCAATTTTTCAGAACACAGGTCTGTGATATTTAATACAAATTATAAGTATAAATTACAATGATGTACCTAGAATTCATAGTATGGACTGCATGTATCGAGTGTATTTAATGTCACCTACCCAAAAAAAAAATCTCAAAATTCATAATATTAATTTGTATTATCGTGTCGTACATTTTTCTCACCAATTTTCATAATTATTAAATTATTTATTTAAAAAAAAATTACAATGATGTGGTTGTATCGTCGATCTTAATTCTATACCGAGTTGAAATATATCGCTATCATAGCAAACCACATTGGCGTGAACGGCCGTAGCCAGGCGTTCAGACGTTCTCGGGACCATTATTGATAAATTATCTTCAGAAACGCTATGTTATAAAATATTTTAGAATGTAATGTAAGTGGGTGGCAGGTACCGGCGTGAACAAATAATACGACTACTGCCTTTACGCGATAACAGATCTTGACAAATGGGGCCCCGCTTTGCACGACAGTTCAAATCAAACCTGCATTCTTCGGCGGTGAGGAAAGTTTGGTGAAACTCGATACTTCCAAACAATGTTACGTATAATTGTTCTGCTTGTTGCGTGCAACAAATAATTGCGTGGCAAAATTTTAACCGTCAAGTCTTACCAATAAAAATAAACAATATACCTTATTAGGTACGGAACCTGTAAAAATATTTTTAAACATATTGAATACCTAAACACTTGTGATGCCGGTACTGATTATTATGGTCCGGGGTCATGACACTCGCACATTCTCAGTGTCGCGAATCTTTCGGAGATGTTTCCTTATTTTGTTAGAATGATGCGCAGAGAATTATGCGTTTATGCGCGGTAACATTTCATGATCTGCGCGAATACGCTGATTAGAAGGAACAATTTTTTTTTTTTTTTAATTAAGAACTAGAAACAACCCATTAAAAATGATGAGAAATCATTCTAGGGTTAACAATTTTTATAACCTTGACGATACACAAAAGAAAATTATTTACTTTATTTGACGCAACTACCCCACACTTTCACGTGATTGAATCGATAGCAAATCTTGTTTATTTTTTGTTGCGATACAGACAGCTGTCGATATAATGTAAATTTTTTTTTTAGTTTTTGTGGACGTAATTGTGATAATTATTTTTATTTATTTTTAGTATTAAAAGAAATGTAATAAATTTCATACCAAAAACTTTATAGGTTTCTTGATATTTCGTTTGCGTTCTTTATAACGATTTTTGTTAATCGCGTGTTTTCAACGAGCAAAATAATTACTTTTTTTATATATTAAAGTAAATAAGTGAATAAGTAGTGTACAAGAATATTTTAATTAATAAGTTGTATATTTATATACGTATTTGAACGAATTATATATTTAAAAATAATTTTTAGCAAAAATAAGCTACGCTAAATATAATATTAGTATTTTTACACGACATTATATTTTGTGATGATGAAAATCGAAAACGATATATTTTATAATTTTAACATTCCGTTGTTGAATAGGTACTACGAAGTTCTTTGCGATTATCTAAAAGTTTGATTTATGTTTCTCAAAAATAAACCATCCAAGTAGTTGAGCAAAAATATATAAGTCTATACCTAAATGATTCTTGCGCTTAATTCAGATATTGAAAATGTCAATTGATTTTAATATTTAGGGTCTCGTAGACTGCAATTTTTCAACCATTTCAAAATGCCACCGGCTCGACAAAGAAATGGAATACATCATGAGGTCTTTAATAATACAATGTCAATAATCCGGTATCGTTCTTAGTTCTATTAGGTACCTAAAATATTCTGAATTTTTCGTTAAAAATATGGATATCGAAAATTTATTACATATGTTTGCTTACCTATTTAAAAATACATTTTTTTTTTTTATTTATTTGACATTTTTACAATTTTTTATAACATTGTTTTAAAATTACATGGTTTTTCTTTCGCTTACTTCTCCGAAAAAGAGACCAGCTCTTGTGTTTGGAGAGGGAGTTATACTACAATAATTTTATATAACACCTTACATATTCTATTCATTGTCCATTTGTGTGCTTCTGAAGTGTTCTGTAATATTGTTTATTTTCCAATTATGTGATTTTGAAGTGTTCATTTAGTTTCTTTTTAAACTCTTTTATATCCTTTATTTCTTTAATTTGTGTAGGGAGGCTATTGAAATTTTTTATCCCTAAATATATAAAATTTTGCCGATAGTGTTTGATATTGGTATCTTACATAATGTACGTAACTGATATTCAATGTTTAATTTCTTACGGGAACTACTAAGCGCAAAATATACGTGTCATATTGCAATGGCGCAAGATGAATAAATGTGTATAGAAACGATATAAAATAAATTAAATGAAACACTTAGAAAAATATGTTCACCACCAGGACTCGAACCCGGAACATTCTTCTGCCGGTAGACAGTTTTAATCAATTAAGCTCTAGTGACACTATACAATGTCGTCAGGTTTCATCTACACGTGTATATTACCTTTACATTATTGAAACACTTAAGTTTTTCTTATTGGAATGGACCATCTTTTTAAATTCAATGTTTCTCAAAAACCTTTGAGTAGAACCGGCTAGGTGGCAGCAGTTCATTTTCCCGGTCCATTTTATTAACAGAAAACATTATACTTAACTAATTACATATATTTAGTTTAATGAAATCACATTTTGTTTATAAAGTTACAAATTAATTATAATTAATAATTAAATAAATAATATGATTAGATTAGACTTCTGCACAACAAAATTACACAACTGCACAACAAAATTATCCATAGAAAAAATCTCGATGTTGACATTTTACTTTTTTTTAAATATATGTTTTCTGAGTATTTTCCTAAATGATTCATTTAATTTGTTTTAATTATCAAGCAACTGGAAATATCCCGAGAAATCGTAACCTCACAAATAAAATGTTATTTAATTAAAATTAATGAAAACGATATAAAAATTAGTATACCTTCGTAAAAAAAAAAAAATTAACATAGATCCACAAAAATGTCTACAAATTTAAATTTCGATAATTATATACAAAAAATACCGAATTCTGCATTCACATTGACACAAAATTTTGAAATCTTAACATTAACTTTTGTTTAGAAAAATAAAATAAGTGTTTATTGGCTGTTGGTGTACCGTAAATAATAATGAAAATTCATTTAACTGTAAGTTTTATTTTATTGGACACCAAAATCACCATGGACAATTCAAGCGAGTTCATTTAAATAATTTTCCATGATTCGAAGAACATTAAAAATATTTAAACATCGCGTATTTTGTACACCCAATATTTTGGGCGACCCGACCCATACTGTTACAGTCACACAACACGATCACGAATATTTATATGTGATTTGAGGCATTATGTATTGCGTAAATCCAGGAGAAAGAATTGAACAATTTCAAAGTGCGCTAGTAAAATGTCACCACTCCGCACAAAAAGGTACAAAAGAATCCTATTATTTTTTTAATAAAAATAGAGATTATAATTTTTTATGCGACAGTTAAATCTAACATTAAACTCATTACAAGAGACGAAAATGCGTCACAGAATTTATTATGACATCCACATCCGGAACTAGCTCTGTTCCCACACCTGTAGCAATATGTCCCGGACGCTTGTTGTCCTATGCGCGACAGTCACAAAAATAAAAGTGAAAAATGTCAAAACGCAAAGAAGTTCCACTCGCGCACGCACTCAGCACGTACCCTATTTTTTTTTGTCATAGTCATTGCCATGGTGATTTTTTTTTCATTACCTATAAACGTCACACTTTCACATGACACATTTGACACATTTTAGAAAATTAAAATGTGTTCTTTCGCGTCCCAATAAAAGATGGGTAAAAAAAACTTATTTGTGAATTGAATACCTACACGGTACCTACCTAAAAATTTAAAATAAAATTAAAATATGTGTATGCCTATTGTCTACCTAAATAAATTACGATGCAATATAAGCGTTTTCTAACAAATTAAATTTTAAAATGCAATTAAATTTCATTCCTTGTACCTTCCCAATGAGTTATATATAATACACACGCAATGCTTTCACACAACCTTGTACTATTTCAAAAAAATAATCTCTACTAATTATTATTACATTTATACTGCAATATTATTTCATACTGTATAAGAAAATTACCTATTTAACTTCTCCTTGTCTATATATTTTTTTATCAAACATTTTGACGAAGTGTCTGGCTTCTTGCTTTAGTGTTAATTATTAATAGTGCTCAGATGGATTTTGTTGGTTTTGCATACAGAAGGCGTAAGATATTTCAACGTCTAGATAATTGGTATTTTCAAGGGATCACGGGGGGTCTACAGCCGTAAGTTAAACCAACACACGTCAGTGGAACGTTTGTCATTATTTTTATTTTATACGAAATTAAAAAAAAGAAAAACTAAACTAAATTGTACCTAAAGTAGTCTCATAATTTCTATTGGGCGCTTATGTTAAAAATCAATAAATTACAGTAGCTTTGAGTTGAATTCCCATTGTTGTCAATTACTATTACAAAGTACGAATATATATTACATCTTTTATTGTAAATATTTTTCTGTAAGTCTACAACTGGAACTACTAGGTAGTGTTATTTTTATGTTTTGGATCAATAAAAACTAGACATTATGCGTAATGCAAGTAGAGCAGAATGATGACATTACTCTCATAATCTTGTGACATTAACTTAAATTACACCAATTATATTTAAGAAACCAGTGTACCGATTGTAAAGAAAAATGATTGTCGCTGAAAACGTATATGTAAAATGAAAATGGAAGTGTTAGTGAAAATGTATATGTAAAATGAAATGGAAAGGGCCGGTATTAGGTTTTTAAAATATTAAATTGAATAATTGATTAAGTACATTGCTCGTATAACATACAGCATTATGCATAATTTATTATCTTCTTTGGGCATTATGAACAATGTTAAATGTACAGTGGGTATTTTATTCATTCGGTTCATAAAACAATTAAATTTGTATGACACTCGCCCGCCAATGACAAAGAATACAATTTTCTACTAGTAAAAAAAAATCGTCTTTCAGATTAAAATAAATTCATGGTAATATTGCATGAATATCCTTGTATTAAATGTTATGATAAATCGCTCACAATAAATAGCTAAACGAGCGTAGTGAATTAAAAAATATATTATTTGCAACGCATAAATAAAAGTACTACTTCGACTAAATACGATAAATCGGTAATAAAAATTATTACGCTTTTTATTGTTTAAAAATTTAAGTAACTTAATATTAAAGGACCTGTGTCAATTGAACAAAATTATTTAAATCCATAAAATATATTTTCAAAAACCATTAACCATGAAGAAATATTTAACAAATGTTAATATATTATTGGTTTAAAAACAATTCAAGCCTGCTGACTACAATCCGTAATTGCATATTAATTCAAAACCACACGAGCGAAATTCAGTCATTACTTATTTTAATGCCAATATATTTTCATTATAACTCTGAAATATGGATATACAACGCTGGCGTATAGTCTTACAAGTTTTATATTTTGTTGTATTTGTCGTATTAACATACTAAGTCTAACCACACGACGCCACGGTGCTTTCTGGTTCTATAAAAACAGTCCGGGGTCGTAAGCTAGTGGATGCTGTCAAAAATCTCGTTGTCTACATAAATAACATGATCCGGGTGATGACAGCAGACCTCTCTGAGCAGCGAAGCATCTCCCGCTGCGGTTATTACCATGACAATCCGTGGACCATTAAAAGTCCATCCAGATCCGATTAAGAAATAACAAGCCAAAATGATGATAAAATCAAGCACATTAGTACAAAGGAACATATTTCTCCGAACTTGCCTTTACGACTGACATGTTATCGTAAGCGCTTTTGATGAGCGTGCTCCTTTACAAAATTCTCGACAAGATGGATGTTTGTTATTTTGTATTTTCAAGGTGTAACAGGAATGAATCGGCACTATGTTAATGGTGTATATTTTAAGCGTTCATAATAAAATAATTATATGTAAATGTATAATCCTTTACACTCGGGGTACGCTTTATTTACATACTTTACCATAGTTATAATTCTCACTATATTATTTTAAATAACGTGTATTTGAAATAATAAAAGGTGCTATTTGTAAGAGTCAAGTTAACAATGTAATACATAAATACCTCATCGCTTTCAAAGAAGTGTATGAATTTTGCCTGCCGGCAGTTTCATAGTGTCGTCTTCAAACAACAACATTTTAGAGAAAGATGGGAAGAGATAAAGAATTGGACATCAAATACCTGAACAAGTTTGATTTACAAGCAGTTAACGATTACAAATTAAAAATTACACGGGTAGGTGAGATGGAGTGACTAATTTAATTGATGATAAATGAGATAAAATCGTTATTTATTAAGGAATGTGTTGCTTTTTAAAATTATTTACTGCAGTATCTCACTTTTAAAAATTAGTTCATGTACTTAATTTCACTTATGTTACATACATTTATCGATATATTTATCTTTTTGAGCGAGTAAGATAACACTTTTATAAACCCATAAAGGATTTCAATATTTCGTGGCAAACTATTATACATCTACCATCTGTGCCTGCAATATATTATCTCAACAAATTTGTCTCATCATAAAATTCACATATTTGTGCTCACATGAATTCACAAGTTGACGCAAAAAAGCACACAATTTACATTCACAAATATTACTTGTTATGGAGAGATTCATTGGATATTCTTAACTTCTTGTGATCAGGTTATAAATGAAAGTCGCAGTGCGCTTACAATATTGCACGTTATCGTTACGAGCACTGCGCGCGCGCACGCAGCTTAGATGGAACATTGTTCAGATTGTAAAAAATGTTATCGGGATTTAACGAAAGTTAAAAATAATATGTCTATATATATACATAAATAACGCAAACGTGATAAATGTAAAAAACGCAAACGTGAAAAATTCCACCTATTATAGTCTTGCATATTTTTTACGAAAAGTGCAGTTCAGGTACCACGAAATGGGGAGAAATGCCCGAAAAACGTGAGATTAAAACTGCTACAATAGTTTATTGAATTATCTAATTGCATCTTGTTTTAATATTAATATATCTTTTTTTATACGCTATCTAATTGTATCTTGTTCTACTCTTTATATATATATTTTATACATTGAGCATTGGACTTGTGCTTTAAGTTTTACAATTTATTTATCTAATCTAATGATATCTTGTTTAACTCTTTATATATATATATTTTTTGTACATTTAATATTGCACTTTGTTTACTACTATACCAGAAAAACACTGTCTGCTATAATACAGTATACGCTACTAGTGTAGCAGGCAGGGTACCCAAATATATGTCTAACTCTGCTGAAATGTTCATCCGATTATAATATAACACACTGTACTATGAATCAAACAAATTATTATTATTATTATAAATACTCTTAAACAGAATTACAGGATATAATTCACACAGTGAAAACATTAGATTATTATTTAGTGAACTGTGGATCATCAAGCCGCAAGCAACCAATTACGTTGGTAACTTCTGCAACATTGCTAGTGTGCTTGATAATGAAAGGTTCGGTTGTGTAAATTAGTGACAATAATACAATAACAATCGCATACGTGAGCTTATTGTGATTTTCGCTCTATCACGCCAATTATCCGTAGACCGTGGTGATAATTTTGACGCCGTTAGGACAAACGAATTAAATTTGAAACAAAAAAAAAATCACATCACGATTTTATTTTCTTATTGAATAAAATACACTTGTTACTTATTGTGTTTCGGAAGCGGTTCGACTAATGAGCTGTGTCAAAATTACCAAATACCCAACACTTGTTATTGTAACATTAGTTAACTGAGATTAAAATAACAAGTCGAGCTCAAAATATTTTTATAAAAAAATTGACAACAATTGACACTTTTTTAAATAATTATTGTTGTGTCTCGCGCTTGCTAACACTAAACACTAGTCATAAAATTTGTCGATAGACATAATGTCGTAATAATAATTATTCCAACTATCAATCATATATGTATTAGACTTTATTGACATACATGTTTTTGTTGTAACAAAGGTGAATATATAATAATATAACATGATAAACATAAGATACAATTATATTGCAATTAAGTATATACTTGTAGTTTATTGCGTGGGATGGAGTAGACTCCACCTCTGATACATGCAGTATTGTCTTGACTACTTTGATAGACTGCCGTCTGTGTTAAGGTAGCCAGTTTTTTTCGTGCTGTTGTGGTGTTATTTAATTCAAGAGAGATAAAAAATATAGATAAACAAATGTAGTGAGATTGTTGTAGAACTAGTTAATTATTAGTGTAGACACTGCGTAATGATTATGTTAGAATATTGGATAGCGATGCATCTGATTGATCTCTACCCAAATACATAATAGATAAATAACGATGCAATTTAATTTATCTTAACTAGTATCTACTCAAAGCTAAAAAGAGAGGCTTACTCTTCTAGACATATTTAAAATATTAATAGAGTACAATAATTAGTTTAATTAGATGATAGTCTTTTTAACCCACATTTTATAAAAAATAGATTCAATACTTTTTTACATTCCACTGAGTAAGGATGCTCATTTTAACACGTGTTTTTATCATTGTTATCATTATCAAAAAGTATTGTGAAAATAAATATTTCGTTGATTAATAATAATGGATAATTTGTACAGCGGCATTTTCGTAAAAACTTTCACCTCAAGGGCGCTTTATTAATAGTGATAACAAACAGTAATAGATATATATTTTCTTTTCGATTCTTATTTCAGGTTTTCGTTTATAACTAAGGTAACTAACTACCTATCAGTCAAATAATTATATTTTACTTACCTATTAATTTAGAGTCATTTTTTTGGTTTAAACTTGATATTTTATTAATTTTAAGTAACTACCTAATATCAAAAAAATATTTAAAGTATCAAAGTAATTTACTTCATAACAAACGCCTATTATGCTGATAGCTCTGTATTATAAAGGTAAGAAAAAAATCTAAATGTCAGGCAGTATGTTCTAAGGTAGGTTGGCAGGTACTAACCACCGATAATCCTCAATCACGTTTTGGTGTATTAAAGTGATATGAGTCTGAAGGATGAAGGAAGGGTGGCCGCGGGGGTCCGGGGGCTACACCCCCGGGGGCGCAAGCGTCATCCCTCATGACATCATGACAGACGTAAAATCAGAATACTGAAAAAATTCAACGTTTTTTTACAAAAATATATACAGAGAAAATACCATATTTCGCCGCATAATCAGAAACAATATACATCAAAGCGCGGTTAAGGTAAGAAAGAATAGCATAAAAAGATATACAACATATGTATTAGGTATATAAAAAAATATATTAACACATACGATTTTAAACATATGTGATATCACTTTTAAAAAATCTTTAAATAATACTTTCAATTATTATTTTGGAAGAATGAATATAAATATAATATATTATAAATATAAATTAAATAAATAATATTTGTAATCTGCATACGATAGACTAGAGCAAAGGCGGTAGGTGAAAATAGTATATTTATAAAAACAATATATTTCTTCTTCAATATTAGCAAAATTACTTTGTGGCCTCATTTTATATAAATAATTGTTTAAACCACTATTTATTGATTATTCAACATGTTTCGATATCTATGTTATAGCAAGCAAAATATTATAAATAACCAAATCCTCTTTGCAAATAGTCACCTTTTAAATTTGTTTTCATATTAGTTCTTACTTGTTCACCACTTTATAGTTTTGCTTTTATCTATGCTTGTATTTTTTATTTCAGTATACATTGTTTTCTGAAGAAGATACCATAGGTATCGGTATAACATGTTGCATAATCAATAAATAGCGGTATAAACAAAGTATTTTGTCTAATTATTTATTTATTATGTATTTCAGCTATCTTATACGGTACATATTCTAATGCTTACGTATTATATTATCGGTAAAGAGCGAAAAGTAGCTAACTGACATTTTTACGAAATTGAGTTTTTAATGGAAAAGTACCTATGCTTTTTAACGCCCCTTATCATTGGTGAATTGAAAATTTGAAAATATTAGTTTTCTATGATTATTTTAACATTTTGGCTAACTACAGAAGAGTATAGTTGAATCATTAGAATAGTGGCGATATAAATAAAGATTTCTTACGAAAATTTAAAACTGTGTTTATAAATGGTCAAAAAATAACGATATATTTAATGCTAAAATTAGAGTGAGCAAAAAAAATAAAGATTTACACCAAAATTATAGAATTACAGTTAGCCACTTTTCACTCTATTTTATAGTTCTTGGTTTTTCAAAACTCACTGTTTACTTATTATGATATAACATTCTCAATCTCAACGCGAAGTACGAGTATTTAATCGTCTCATTTTTGATGAACATAATTTTAGTGAGTACATTTGTAATTTTAAACTAATTGATCATTTTTATGCATATTTTCTAACACTCGTAATAATATATTTACGCGCTTGTAATTTTATTTATCCGGCAAATCAAATAAATGTGTTGGTATTTTTGTTCATGAAGTAACAGTTAGCTTAACCCATCTGTGTCACAATTTTGTGAATAACTTATGCCAATATGACAATGCGTTGACATTCTATAGCCGTGACCATTATCGTAAATAAAGAAAATACTTTACTCACGTTATAGCCAGTTATTCTTCGTGGATACTATTTAAATAGTCGATATTATCATAATGTGTGATATTTAGAAATAAACATCATTATAATACGAAAATAATCATTCAGCAATCGTCAATTTAATAAAAATAATATTGTTGAGATCGCCTGATGTTAATACAATCGTAATAAATATGAATTAAATATATTAATCAGAAAGATATACATATAAAATCAATTTTATCGAAAAATATTGTTGCTGCGGCACCGGGATTCGAACCTGGATCTCTTTCCTAACCGGGAAAGGTGCATTACGCAACTATGCTACAGCGACAATATTTTTAGCGACAATTTTCGAACCTACATGTTACCTTTTTGATATTAATACATTTAATCGTTCCATTATTTGAAAGAGCCATCTATCTACCTTATTTTTACAGAATCTCAAATACCTTTGAGTAAACTGATAGCAGACGCCAGAATTATCAATTAATTTTTATTTCAACAACAGTATTTTTCGACAAAATGGATTTTATATGTATATGTTTCTAATTAATATATTTAATTCATATTTAAAATATCACAGACCGTCTATTCTGAATAATTACAACTTCACAATAAGAATGTGTTCTCTTAATAATACTAGCACGAATAAAAATTGATTTTGTTTGATATTAACTTTAATAAGACGTACACGGTGTAACAGACCCAATCCACAATACTCTATTGGTGAATACCTGACTAAATTACCAGTCAAAAATGTTCAAGGGCTATGTGCCTAATCTCCGACATGTTAGAGATATAAGCATTTAAAAAAAACGTAATTATGCGAATATTTCGATTAATTGAAATACCTTATTGATTCCAATTTATACATTAAATACAAAAAATTAAACGTCATTGGATTTCGAGCAGCCAGACTTTTTTTGTTACGTAATTTAGGACCTGAAGCAGATATATATATTATTAATCTGTTATAATTACAATGAAACAATACAATAATTAGTTTTTTTATCTCTACTATTCTAAAAACCATGTGCTTGTGCAGTTAAGGGAATCACATAATAATAATGATTGTTTACAATAACTAACTTATAATAAAATAAAATACAATAAATTAATAGCAACGTTATAAAAATATTAAAAATTTCGGGGTACATGTTTATATTTAAAGTATTTTTTGACAGTATCTATTATTTCTTTGTTATTATTAATCTTCCTTATGTTTTCGGGTAATTATATATACATATATTAATATAGATTAATAATATTTTCCGTAACAGTGCAGAATTTTCACATATCTCAAACATTTTCGACTCGTAATTTAGTCAGATATCTATCCATAAAATATTATGGACTAGGTTTGTTTCACCGTGTATATTTCAAATTAAAAAGTATTAAAATAATATCAAATAATTTTGTATATAACTCCATGAGTCTTATTGTTTAAAATCAACTAGTACCGTTTCAACGCCTATTTCTTCATCAGAGCAATATAAAACTGAACAAAAAAGCCGATTAGTTTTTAAACACTATATAGGTTACTAATTATTAAGCATCTATCTGTTTGCAACTAGGTACAAGAATGCATAGATAATTAAAATTAACATTATTGATATCGTCTCATCTCTCTGATCGTTACGATAACTCGACTTTAATCGAATTTTGATTTAAAAAATCAGAAAAATTGATCTGTTTGATATGTCAGCTAAGTTCGTCAAAAAGTTTGTCCAAAACGGCGACTGCTGAAATATATTAAAATTAGTTAATATTAATATCGTATCTAGAAAAAAAAGTAACAAACATACTTACACGCATGCGAAATGATTCAGACGTGCAGTTAGTGTCGGAAGGGATTTTTATTGTATCTTGGCGCGACTAATTGATGCAGAAATTCTCAAAGAATTATAAGTTAAAAACGCTGTGTATAGTTTTTTTCATTGAGTGTCAAGAATTATATTAGATGGCACAACAGTTATGCCATCTAAATACCTATACTCAATATATACCAGTGTCAAAATTTAATACCAAATTCACTCATTGAACTTTCTTATTTTGTGCTCCGCGAATATTTAATAAATACCCACTAGACCTTAAAGAGTCTAAAGTGATTAACGATTTCAAACCAAAAATAACAAAGTAGTTGCTTGATGTGGGTTGAAAGCAAAATGAATCTAACTTATCATTTGTGTTAGCTTAACTACCTACACATTTTATATATTACACACAATAATATTTTTATAACTTTTTTTCAATAATATTTTATAACTTCGGATTGTACTTTTTTCAGATATCTCTATTATACTTACTTGCCTCTAAACAATTACAACTTTTAAAAACTGTACAGGTAAGTGCTTTAGAACAGACCGCGTCTAGTAAAGTAACTACCGTTATTTTTTCATACGTACTATTTATGCTACAAAAAAATAAAATATATGTACAATATTTATATGGCATAAATATATACACTAAATATATATTACACAATCGTTGGTGGTTTGCGCAGTAAAGTTAGATTGGAGTAGATATTTATCGTTATATCATCATCAAAGTACGTCGTGTTTGACCGTATTGAGAAGAATGAATGAAAATAAACGTGAACTTATTGGCATTATTCTGTTTAACCATAATACTCTTTTTCATAATAAATAAAAATTATCGGTGACAAATTTATTATATGTTTTAAATACTAATTACAACTTCACAATAAGAATTTTGTTCTCCTTAATGATACATAAGTTGTATCAATGTGTCCAAAAATTTAATAAAAAAAATTGTTAATTCTGGCTTCTGCCATCGGTTTACTCAAATGTATTTGAGATTCCGTAAAAAAAAAGTAGATAGTTGAATAATGCATTGGAAAGATATCCAGGTTCGAATCCCGATAGCGCAACAACAATATTTTTTGATAAAACTGATTTTATATGTACACCTTTCAACTTAATACATTTAATTAGTATTTCAAATATCACAGACGTATTTTCTGAATAATTACAATATCACAATAAGAATGTGTTCTCTTTGATAATTATGTTTTTGCTTGAGCAGCATTTTGAAAGTTACATACGTTTTTAAATAAAATATTTCGGTGAAATAGTACATGTTTTTCTAATTGAAGGATGGCTTTTCTGTATTACATCTATATAATTTTTTATTACAAGTAATGGTAGGTAATAAAGATACATTTATACAATTTCATATTACAAGTAATGGTGTGCATTAGAAAAAATAATGTGAATTCGATATTGGTTGTGGAAATCCGGAGGCCGACCAGAAACAGGTAGCCGCCGAGGAATGAAAACGGATTTGACTACGCATACCCACCGACTGTTTCCGTTCACGACTTGCGTGTAGGTATATCTACAATGTTTTAATGGGCCGGGGAAAAGAAACACTTCATTAAAAAGTCTGTTTTATAATTATATTTCCAGGTTTCATGAATACGAAATAACTTCACTTTTTCCACGCTAGGATTGCTACTTTTACGGAATTGTTGGCATTGGCCGGCCGCCATCGTTACGAAGGCTTTCGTGGTGGCTTAACGTTAACCTAGATTCGTGTTGATGTTTGCGTTTACCCAAAATCCCATATATCACGAGTAAATTGTTACGTCTCTTGTCCATTACAGCGCGGAACTAATATGTGACGTGGCGTGCGTTCAACATGAAAGTGACATGGATCATTCTTATACGCTTTTCCATGATTAGGGCCCTGTGCGAGGGCTTACCCTACCTCTTGGCAATGAGCATTAATACTTGTGTAAGTGCTATACTTTATGCAGGTATATGGAAGGGGTATTAATTCTACTTAAATCCATAATCACTTACAGAAAAAATTTCCGTAAAGTTTTTGTCGCTAATTGTGAATTGGATTACGAACTAGCAAAATAACAATGAAAGTAGACTAAATGCGATCACTAGTGTGTATCAGTAGCGGTTGGTAATTTTTTTTTGAAGGGATGCTGGATAACAAGTTTATACTATACCTATTATCAAATAAACAAATATAACATATAATCGAAAAATATTCGATAATTCGGCTTCAAATATTCAAGCCAAGCTATCAAAAATGGGTTACACAAAAAAATTCCTCAAAACAATCTGATCGCTTCGTAATATGTATGCTTTTCTGTGCATCATACCCATAATCATTAAAATAGTTTTTTGTACGTTAGATGCTGTTAATGATCGCGTACACAGTATTCGAAGACTTTAACAGGCGGGCTGAATGCGCAAGCGCGAAAGTCGGATACTTACAAACTTTGTGGATACGGAACAAATGATAGAATCCATTGTTGCTGGTATCTGTGTATATACGCGATTCATGGATGTTCGAAAGTTGAGAATGCATATGTACTTTGACTCACTCCGTGCGAACGCCGTGTCGTAGTGTATTGTGACTGGTCTCTAAAAGACAGGACGAATTTAATTACAGTAATGCTGTTTTCGGCTAGAAAAAAAAAGTACAAAGCTTTTTGACTCTAGAACACAAGTGCATCCAAAGCATGCATGAAGCGACCGAGCCTGGTGTGTATGTGTATATATATTTTTAAGTAATTGCGTTAAAAATCAACATATTAGAAGCGAATGTAAATATTTTTGTAACCTGGTTGATAAATTTAAGACAAATTGTTATCGTTAATATAGAACGATTGAGCGAGGAGAGGGAGATAAATAAGATATATATTGGACATCTGCATTTATGGCACCAATTATAGAAAACTTCCGCGAAATACCTTGCGAGAGTAAATACTAAAATGCGTCGTCAAAAGTACTGTCGCTGTAGCACAGTTGAATAATGCACCTTTCCCTGTTTGGAAAGAGATCAAAGTTCGAATCCCGGTAGCGCAACAAAAATATTTTCGATAAAATTGATTTTATGTGTATATCTTTCTAATTAAAACATTTAATTAATATTTAAAATACTAGAAGATGTTTTAGACGCCTTAACAATCGAGTGAATATGCAGAAATATAAAGTTTTGTGTCAAAAATAATTTGACGCACAATCCTCTATACCTTCACCTTTGAGGAAACTGCTCAATATAAATAAATATGTGAAATTCATCTTCAATACTTAATTTTTCAAAGTAATAAACACTAAGTTCTATTACCAAAAGATAATCTACATAGATACTTTAATTCATAAAATAAAAATAAAAAAAGCGTATTTAATGTTCACAATAAACCGTACATACAGGTGGACTGACAATGATAATTATAGATCTCTTCAATATATAGCCTACCTGTGCGATTAGTTACCTACTCATTTAATTATGAAATATTACACCAAACGACTTTCGACCGTATATAAAATAACATATGCAGAAAAAAAAATGATATTGCATTTCAAAGTGTGTTATTTTTTTAATGACTGGATAATTTTGTATCTGAAAATGTTGATAACTCTCGTGTATCCAGCATAATAAAATGCCAAATGCCACAATGAAAAATAATGGTTCTTTATTACAGCAAACAGGATAACGTCCGCCGAACAAATAACACGACAAAATATACATTCATTAATCATTTTATCATCCAGTTTGTATTAAGCCTATATTTTAACGCTACAAAATGTAATTTCGTCCCTACAATGATCACAATAATAACAAATTGGTGACAATTGACATCCTCATGTCGCCGGTAAGACAATAATACTCTATTGTTAATATGACAAAAACTACCCTGGTGGTAGAATTCGAGCTTCAAATACACCGTCGCCTAAAAGCAGGGATGGCGAAAGTTTTTAGACGAATCGATATATAATATACCGTGTAATTTTGTTTATGTCGCTGTGTATATATATATCTCAGTTTGATACAGATATAAAATAAAATAAAACACATTATAAAAACTACTGGAAACTAGTACACTATAATGTTTAATTTGCACATAAGCTTCAATAGGTTAAACATTGATAATAATTGATGGACTTTGAAGTATCATAAGAAGCGATAACAAAAAACCTGTAGTTTAATGCACTTCGATATCTCCAAGGTAACTCAGCTTATAATACACGTAACTTTTAAAAGATAAATAACATATTTTTGGCTTATAATTTGTGGTTGTATACACGCCCTGTTATTTAATTCAATGAATAGTTTTACGAAACTTTTAATATGATAACTATAATAGATATATATATATAGAACCCACGCTTCTGTACTTATGCAGTATTTTAATATCCTGTTCATTCTCCTCAATTGTAAATTTGTAACAAAACTATTCATAGACTTACGTTTATTAAAACTGTTAATTTTTTAAACAAAACGTTTTTATTGGTTTTTCATACTAACTAATTTGTATCTAAAAAAATATAATGTAATCTTGCACTAACAAATAAAAAGATTGACAGATAACTTGAGCATCATTTTAAAGCTAATGAAATAGCCTAATATTTTGGCAAAATTAAAAAAATCACAATCACGTTAATTTGTATTAAATGCTTTCTTCATTTAAAACTTAAATTAAAGAGGTAAGATTAGAAGTAATGTTAAAATTAAGTTTTAAAAAAATGTTGATATAACTTTTTTTTACAAAAATATTAATGCCTTTATAATCGTTTTTTTTTTGCCTTTTTTTAAATGTTCCTCGTTGTGCTAAATTTAATATTTTATTTGTATGTAAAAATATCATTTAATTTAAAAAGTGGCAACAACTTTTGTGACGCCTGTACGACGGTGTAATGACAGCAGTGCTCGCGACACCGTCCTACAGAAACCGATCATTATTTTCCAATTCACAATGGCTAATTAGGTATTAGTGTCCGAGCGACAGCCGCCGGGCGCGTCAGGTGTGAAGTGTGAAGGGACCGAATACGGTCCACTCGTTCATTTTGTTTCCTCGACAAATGAAACGATCGCCAAAAATAGACAACCGAAAAGTCACTCAGAACGATGAGATTTTTTAGAAGAAATAAAATTGAAAAATTATATAAATTCTTATATTAAAATAACACATAAAGAATGTAATATTTGATACTTAAATAAATACATCTTTATAATAACGCTTTAGTCTCTCACGCATGATTGTAACCAATTCGGCACACGTACAATTACATTGCCATTTCACATAATATGAAGGTAAGTTCACTTTACTTAGCGGAATTATTCGCTTCGTTAGTCATGAAAAATAAATAACTCACTGGTGGCTCGTCAACATGTTAGCAGTATTCAGCCATTCGCGGACAGTCAGTTCGTCGTCATTGTCTCCTCATCGGGTTCTTCAATTATCAAACATTATCAAGGTATTCATGTTATGATAATACCTATAAATAAATTTTAAAAACTTAATACCGATCATAATCATTTTAGAAATCATTAATATTTTTTAACATTATTTCATCTCTTTCAAATAATAAAGTAGATAGTGTTTTGAATGCAGTAATAGCTAATGAGATTATCAGCCGAAACTAGAAGATTTATTTATGAAAGTTTATTAACACATGTTTTTATTGTACAGAGGTGAATATATTATAATATAACGTGATAAACATAAGATACAATTATATTGCAATTAAGTATATAGTCATAGTTTATTATATGGGATGAAATAGACTCCATCTCTAATATATACAGCATTGTCCTGGCTACTTTGCTAGACTGCCGTCTGTGTTAAAGTAGCCAGTTTTTTTTCGTGCTGTTGTGGTGTTATTTAATTCAATAAAGATAAAGATTCGACAGGAATAAAAATAAAAATAGAGAACACAGGTGCATAACGGAGTCGTAGCACCAACTGTACGAAAGAGAAGCCTGGAGTTGGAAATGAGCAACGAAAGTACGGAATGCAATATAAATGAGGTCACTCAGCCGTATATTTGGTAAGTCCGTTTATTATAGCGTAAGGAGTGAATAAATTATGAGTAAATGTAATGTTCATCTTGAAATAGTGAACAGGATTAAGAAAGGGTCACTTAGGTCGTTTGGTGATGTAAATAATATGGAAGATAATCCTGTTAGAAGTTCAACAATCGACGAACACGCATGAGAGTATGTATGAAGTGAGAGTTGTGTATCACTACAGAATGATTGTAAATTGTAAACACCTAATACAATAGTAATTTCGTCAAAATGACAAGAAATTAATTTAGCCACCCTGTTTGTTCATGGTGAAATGTGTCATCTGTAGCACAAGTATGAAATTTGCCTGAACGAAAATAAAGCGAGTTATAATGCCCCGGATAATAATTTGACGCATATATATATCATTTCGCACATGGCAAATTGTTCACCGCCGGCAACTTGTAACGGTCGTGTAATAAAACAAGTGTCGACTACCGACTACCCGATCGGTGTCGCACCCTACTTGCCGCCGCCCGCGCGGACTGCAATTAGGCGACATCGGAATCCATTTCGACACCATTTTTTCATAGCTCGTGGCGTCGAGCACACGCACTCGTGCCATGTGCATTGCAAATCCTTTGAAATGTCTGGATGGAAATGTGAATATGTGACATATGGCAAAAATTGACGCATCACTTTCAAACTCGGAGTATTGTAATTATTAGTATTATTTATCATCGCTACTTTTTATAATTTGTTTGGTTGTTAAATAAATCACCAACCATGAATACAGTCGTCCCAATTAACATTCATTATGTGACAATTTTTAATAAAAACTACGTGTACCGCGTTTGTTTTAATTGGGTATTTTACTCCGCGAAGCTCTTCAAAGCGTATTTTGAGTCAACATCATAGCTATAAAGAAAAGCTTGCTTGTAATTAACTTCTCTCAAATGATTTCGTATACAATAATCCCTTTAAGACGACAATACTAGTGCGAGCTAAGCAAATCGACATGAGCAAAGTAAACCTGCAATATTATCTCGTCAATAAATTCACATATTTTTCAATGTTATCGCAATAAAACATACAATGTGCCATCCATAGGTATTATTTGTTTTGAACACATTCATTGGATTCTTATATTTCTTGTTTAGATTATAAATTGTTTACACGCCATTGTTCCTTTGATTGATGCACCTGGGATTTATTGTTGCAGCTATTGGTCATTTATGTGTATGAATATTGCCGCCTTTTTTGAAGATGGAAGAACGCGCAAAACGACAAGGCGCAATTGTACATCGTACTGTAAAGAACTCTAAATAATCAGTGTACATTTCAATCGGTCAGAAATCTACCCAGAAGAAGAACAACAACATCGGACCAGCTACGATGCCAGAGCAGCAGCGCGCTCAACCAAAGGTTAATGGTAATATCTGACCATATTATCAATAGGAAACCCGGGAACCACAATTATCGAAGGCTTTCACGGCAACATAAATGTTGTGCAGTGACAATATTTCAGGTACGCTCTATCTTCAAGAACACTGAGCATGAGCGCACGCAGCTTAGAGAATAACATTGGTCGTAGGTGAAATAAAATATACAATACCTATATAAAAGGTAGCTTTAAGTGAATTATAATATTCTAACTAATATAGGCAGATATCGCCAAAAAGTAAATCAAAATATACAATGATGCCGATTAAACAAATAAACAATCTACAAGACTTCAAAATGCCTTTTAGAATATTTTTACTAGGTACATAATACGTCAATAGTGATGAAAAAGTATAATTTATTTCAACCTAAATTTATTTTAGAAATCAACAAAAATCCATACCACAACTTAACTTTGTTTCTACGTTCCAACCGCAGGCACACCTTCTCATGATAGAATTGATAGCCGATCTTGTTTGTTTTACATTGCCTTGCGACACGAATGTATGGACAAATTATATACATATGTATAATTCATTATTTTACAATTAAATACAAAATTACTACGAGATGCAGATGATGTCGGGTCATGGGCATTCCATGAGTAAACTCTTCAACTTAGGACTTGTTCGTGAACCGTGGTGTGCTCGCGCTCAGGTGAGGCAGACGCTGAAGCACGTCCTCTGGGACTGTGTGAATATGATTACGGGATTAGAAGGAATAGGTCATTGGATCCCCCGGAACCATAACCTATTAATAAATTAAAGGAATCTAGGACATTTCCGAGAATTTATTAGGGTGTGAGTCTCTCGCTAGGGGTTGCTGGGATGGACGATTCCGGGAAGAACATTGGTTAGAGAGACCTAACGGAGCATTCTACTGGCTCTCCCTTGCACCTTTTGCGACCTGGACAGGATGAATTTCTGTCGGACTGTGACCGAGTTCTACAACAGCAACACATAAATGCGACGTCTCCCCTTCCCTTTTGAGGGTGTATGATTTCTATAGCTTCTTTCTGGCTGCCTTCTGAATTTAATGTGATAACGAGTATCACGTCAAATTGTACAGGTACGGCTCCGGTATCATCGTACCTGTATGATGTAATAAAATAATAAAAATATGTAATTATAACGAATCGAAACGAGAGTAAACAACTTTCAAAACGATTCGTGATAGGGTGTAAATAAATACAAAATGTGTAAAACAGCTGTGAGTTTTAATTATATTAAGTTTACTTGTTTTTTTAAGTAAAATGTTACGTATTCCTAACTTAAAATATCTAAAGATTGAAAGGTTAGAATGCATGCATAAAACAGTAAGATCTGATATTGACTGGATAAATGTGAAAACGGACTGGATAGGTGTGAATGGCAAAAGGTGCGATAAATGTCAATGAGTGAGTACATGTAATTATCTCGAGTGTCTAGAACATTCCACCGCTTGCATACGGTAATTCCAGTTATTCTTACCGAATTAACCTCGATGCATATAGAACCTGACACCGTCAGCTCTGAAGAAGTGCGTGTAAACATGAATGTGCAATGAAGTTCATGACGTCGCGTTGGTAGCGCATGGACGAGAGAGCAGCCTTGGAATGGCATTTCAGTAAAGACCAACTTTCAACATTCATAATTGGATCAACAAATGAAAGAATCGTATTCGATTAATTAAACCACGTACCTACATCTAAAACGTTTATTTTTTAGTATTCAACTCTCTACAAATGTAATAATTATTTGTATTATGAATCGGCGTAGTGTCAGTAGCAAATATAGGTTTATATCATGTAGATTTGAATATTCAACGCCCCCGATTTCATAAAAGAAATGTTCTCTGTCATACATATGTATTTGTACGCGCAGTGAAAGGCACACTGGACTGTAGTAAATGACAACGCAGTCCTTCAATATTAGCAAAATTACTTTGTGGCCTCATTTTATATAAATAAAAAAATATAATAGTTTGTTTAAGCCGCTATTTATTGATTATTCAATATGTTTCGATGCCTATGGTATCTACTTCAGGAAACAATGTACACTGAAATTTAAATAAAATAATTAATAAATTTATAGTTTTGTTTTAATTTATTTGTTTATCTATGCTTGTATTTTTAATCTCAGTATATATACATTGTTTCCTGAAGAAGACACCATAGATATCGAAACATGTTGAATAATCAATAATTAGTGGTTTAAACTAAGTATTTTATTTTATTATTTATGAAAATGTAGTCAATTATAAAGGGGATCCGGTGGTCAGGTGACCACACGTATTATATTGCTTATAGTATGGTTTTTAATTAATATCGAAACTGTTAGAAACATCAGAAAAATAAAAATTCTTTGTTTTCACATATCGTTCTCATCTGATATTTATATCAAACTGAGATAGTTTTTAAAATTAATTATTCAATTTCTCCGGTCGAGTTTGGTTCATCGAAATAAAGCAAACTAATTCCTGTTTTCGTGCACATTAAATATTATATTTACTTTATACATTTTATTTGTATTCAAATCAACAGCATTAAAAATATTAAGTGCTACTAAAGAAAATATCACATTTTTATCTCCTAAACTACTAGAAATTTTATCATATTTTTAACATAATTTTAAAGAGAAAATTATTGTCAGAATTTCGATATCAAATCGCCAATTTTCACCGATATATTAGATGATACCTTGTTCCAATACCACGATATGTAGATTTTCGAAAGAAACGTAATATATTTAATGTAAATAATATGTCGTTAAAAATGCAAAGAACAAATCTCTACGGCCGACCACGTCCCGGTGACAAGCTCAATATTTTCAAAATAAACTCATCAATAAATGATATAATCTAAAAAAATCACAACTCCACCACAAAAAAGTTTTAACATCACCCAACGTATTAAATTTATTATTAGTTGTATGATTATAGAGAACCCAAGCTCTATCATCATATGACTCATCGTATGCACTAAGTATGCAGTGTCCGGACATGCCTGATGGTAATTACACAGGTAAATACAAGTAAAATAAAACCAATAGTGCAGTAACACCTCGCCAGGCGTGGCGCGCTCCCACAGGCAAATTAAAGGTCGGATCTCCGGTAAGTTCGCTGGAAACCGACGGAGAAAGGGCCGGTGACAGTGAAAAACTTACAATATGACAATGAAATAAATGTCTTGGCGTACAAAAGTCTAGAAAGATCTCAAAGAAAACACTTATTCTAAAAAGATACTATATATAAGATAGATAAAAAAGGAAATAGTTTTATCTATTACATAAAAAAATATGATTGTTTAGAACATCTCTATTTAAATTACATTTAGAATTACGAAGGTCAGACAGAGCCTGGAGAATACATTAATAGTGTATTATTAAAATATGGAAAACACACAAATTAGGACAACAAGCCGATGTATCCATTTATTTTACCGAATAAGCAAAATAAAGTATTTCTATAAATGCGCTGCAAGTCTAGAATGAACTGAATATTTTGGGGGTAATTTTCAGCTTAACAATAAAATAAATAATATACCTACTTTATTAGGTACCGACCCCCGAAATAATTTTTGGGGTTCGACAAAACTAGGTTCCCAAACACATAGAAGCCACATTTGTCCAGGATCAAAATAATCGTCCTTAAAATTCTTTGAAACAATTATTTTTTTGATCAACACGGATAATTTCATTAGATAGGTACTTACTCTCAGTTTTCATTTATGTGCCGTTTTTAAAAACTGTAATTATGATAGTGATAATATCCTTCTTGCGATACGTCGTATATAGTCGCAATAAAAATAGTGTATCAGTTTTATCAGAAGGTATTGTGGAATGTGTCAACCCTGTTTCCATATTTCGTGGCGGTCAGAAGGCGCGGGGCAGGACTGCTGATGAGCGATTCGCGTGATGCGCTCAACCGTCGCCAGCAATTGTCAGCCATTATGTTTGGGACACATCGAGTCAGCAGCGGGCGCCGACTCAGTAGAGCCCTGCTTGAATACTGCATCTCTCAGTGATAAAAGCTTTCAATCTCAATCTTCAGCCGCACAAAAATTTAAAACCTCATTCCAATGATATAAGACACCCTGTGTTGCACAAAATAACACCTGATTACCTAATTCTATTTTAAAAAAAATTAAACGAAATCTTTTTATAGATTAACGATTTCAATTGGCGTTTTACATTAGATACTTTTTTAACATATTTATAATATATTTTTTCACTATTTTGTTTTATCGGACGTTAGGATTATAACGTTAAAAATAGAAGGATATAAGTAGCGCGTTTAAAATACAGTTACAAAAATTTGGAACATTTTTCAGAAGGCTCGCGGGTGAACTGTAATATAATATGCATATGGGTACAAACGTTGTTACAGGTATTTAGTATATGTTTAGACACCACCATGAAAATATATATTATATACAGGGGTGATATCATACACGTGTCTGAGACATGTAACGCTTAAAAAACTACTATTAATTAATTGCCATAATAAATATAAAAATTTAAGTTATACAATATTGACAGGTATAATAAATAAAAATATGCAGAAACTCTATTGAGTACGTAGGTACGATCGAGTCCTATAAAATCTACTCCACAAATATATTTTTAATTTTTTATCATTTCCTAATTTTTAAAAAAAATAAAGACAATTATTATCTACAAAAATATATCGTACTACTATATATACTATTATCGCTTGGTTTAAAAGATACTCAGATTAGATAAAAATGATTTACTGACAACGAAAATATTTTGTCACTTAAAAACGAGTCACCGGAGACCAATCCTATCCACGCAACAAGAAGCTCACTGATTCTATTTAAAAGGACAAATTAAACGGTTTCTCCAGTTAGCGAGGGCGCGGGCTACCGGCGGATATGAGCCTTTTATTTGAAAGAGACTTCTAATGTATATTATTCACGTCGGCTTAGTGTAAACATGATTTAGTTTTACAAGAAATATCATATTAACTGGGCAGTTGGTTTGATGCAGGAACCTCCGCGGAAGGCATATTGCAGTGTTGCCGAAGATTCTCAAAGAACTGAATATGTTATTATTTGTATAAAAAGTGTAATATTATTTTATTTTAATTTACATATGTATCATTTCCTTCGCATTCATTTTCGTGCCTTATAAAAATTATATTAAAGAAACATACCTAAAACATATATTTATTATATCTTATTAAAAGTAAATACAATTTATTAAATTGACGTTTTTCAATTATAGATGTAAAAAATGCAGGTGTGTTGGCTAAGTTATTCTTACTGTTTATTTTAAGTAGGTAATTTATTAAAATAGCTTAATTTTGTTTATTGAAAAAAGCCGGTAATTATTTATAAATTATATGCGTGATAAAGACCACCAGTTTCAATATTATCGATTTCAATTTTAGTTAAATCTGGTCTACTGACTAGTATTACCGTTTCCTAGAAGCTAGTTCTGATGATGCACTCTGCTAGAGAGCGTAATTACGTATTGCACTTTCCTCTTGTTAATACGTCTTACCAGAATCCATTCACCGAGGCTTGGATCTGCGTGCAGTTAGTTCTTTATTGTTTAAGGCTTGAACATGCACATAAAACGAACCGATGCGTGACTCGCGGGAAACTGTTGCTATATTAAAAAACACGAATGTTCTTCAAATTAAACAATGTCTTATACGACGTTCACCGATATTGTTGCTTCCCCGTGATAAGACGCAAATAGCATTAAATTTATAAAATTAATTTTGCTACCGTTCAATATAAAAGTTTAACATTTACGTTTATTATCCATAACATACTTTAAAAAATCGGTTGATAAATATATAAATATTAAAATATATTTTTTTCTAAAGCGCCCTTGAGGTGAATGCTTTTACGAAAATGGCACTATACAAATTATCCAATATTATTATTATCCCAATATATCAATTAATAATTTTTAACAAAAGCTGATTTCGAGTCTATTATAATAATTTTGAAAATGGATCATCGATGATTGACGTTCCACTAGGTAAATAAGTTAGTATGTATATTGTATGTGTGAAAAATGTATATTTATTAAGAAACTCACAAACAATAAAAAGACAAGGTAAAAATATGAGTTCATACATAAATAAAGATTATAAAAACTAATCAGAGTTGACGGATTATTTCTAATTACTATATAATTATTCATTTTACTTTATTGTATGTTTATTTATTGCCGAGATAAAAAATCTTTGATATATATTATATGGCTAAATTAACAAGGTCCGGCTATTTCGGATTTTATTTTATTTTACTATTTAAAATAAGAACAAATTCTACCACTTATTATAGAACAAGTCGAAGATAAAAAAATCTGTATGTAGCAATCATTATATTTTATAGTTTAATAACAAAATTTGCGCAACGGACCTCACTGAATTCAATTAACTAAATATTTTACTATAATAAATCAGTGTAAACTCAGGAGTTTGTCGTAAAATGCTAATGGCCTATTCAGTTTTATTTCAATGTTCATTTTGATTGGTGATTAATTGTGTTTATGCATATCTCGATGTATGAACAAACGAAACACAAAAAAAATTACCACTCATTATACCATTGAACGTATATTTCACACAGATTGAAAAGCACATTTAGCAAACAAGACAGACATTGTTACGTTTCAAGAATCGTGAAGTAGGCAAGTCGAAACTGTACACAACCAACAATGATATAATTTATCCGCATCCAAATTATGAAAAGCTTAAAAATTATTTTCACTGTATCTATCACCTTCGTTTGGATGGCTCTCAGGAAAGGGGTTATATTTATATATTACCACGTAATACGTTTCGGGGATAATATTTACATCTCGCTACTTAGTGGTTGGTTTTAAGCAGTGTCTCGGTAGTCACGTTTTGTCGTGCAGTCGGCCGAATGGTCTCTCGTTGGGTATATTGTTGTGGAAGCAACAATAGGTATTGCCCACAGCATTATGAAGTATATTCACAGAACCTAACAATAAGTGTTACGTATCGGTTTATTAGTGGTGGCCATTCAATTGTTGTTAACGTGTCAACAGCGACACGCATTTCAAAATGAATTATTTTGAATCATAAGTCAACAAGAATGAAATAAAATTAACGAACATATTATACAAGTTTTTGCACTTTTCGGAGGGCGTGGGATATTTATTTGAATACCTTTAATTATTTTCGCAGATAATAAACCAATACAACAAATTTATCTATATTTTCACGAATTCATTAATAATACATTCTTGAAAGTAGGATTAAATTTGTATTTTTTTAAATTAATTTATATCTAAGCTTCGTATTAATAAAAAAAATAGAAAATATGACACAGAAATGTTTACGTTATTAAAAAAAAACTATATTTATTATATATTATTATAAATTTTATTATTATTAAACGTTATTATAAAAACTATAAATTAAAATGATGAAATGACTAAAATTAATAATGTAGGCTATTACGAGATTGAGTGCGGCCCTGTTCAGCCACCTCATTATGCAGCCTTTGTGCCACCGCGCTGACAGCAGCCCTCACTGGAGACTCCTGGGAGTTAGGCAGATCCGAATCCAGTTCATATTTTTTTAAATAGGATGCATATCTGCAATAATTATTGTGTTGAGCTGAGTACGATTACGTAAAAAAATTCTTTACAGTCCATTTTGAATTGGATCGCTAATTTAGGGAGAGAAAATTTCACTTTCTTATTTTTATTGAAATTACGTATGTTATATGATGGAGAATATAATAGATTTTTATTAAACAGAGGCGCGGAGTGACGTGAATATTCATACTTAAGGTATAAATCTTTATATACATCCGACTCTACCTGCCAGGAAGTAAGTACATTTATATATACATAAATAAATATTGTAATATGTATAACGTACATAATATGTGTATGTAATTAATCTTAGTTTATTTGAAATATATATGAACCCTTTGAGTTAATGAAAAATTATTAACACTAAAACATTTTGTTTTGGGAAACTGAAAATATTAAAAATAATTTGTATGTTTCACTTAAAAATAACAAAACTAAAAGGTTAGCCTACATTCATACGTAAATCTCATCCACCCCTGCTTCTGTCAGTCAATATCAACATAATAATATATTTTTATACAACAATGGGAGAATATTTTCACGGCACCAGATTTGTATGTAAGCTTACAAAGTGAGCTAACGCCCAAATTGTATTGAGAGAGTGAGTGACCCCAGCACAACACGCTAACGAACAACGACTACACAACTGACCTGTCAAATTCTGTGCAGGGTTTTTTTTTCTGTCAGCTTGTATATTGCTATTTAAGAGAAACAAGTTTCATTTCTCATTCTCGTAACAATATTATTAATGGAAATAATATCAAAGATCAAAGCTGTAATGACAACAGCGCGGATGGATAACTTTTATTATTATATTTTAAACATTTCCATTTTAATTTACAAAATACATTTTTCAATTTAAAAGGTGTTTAAAAAGTATTTAAAATTTTAAATGAAAAAAGAATTTCGATAAAAAAAAAAATATATATATATATAAAATCAATTTTATCGAAAAATATTGTTAATGCGTCACCGGGATTCTAGCCTGGATTTCTTTCCTAACCGAGGGAGGTGCATTATTCAACTATGCTACAGCGACAATATTTTTAGCGGCCAATTTTCGAACCTATATGTTACCTTTTTGATATTAACACATTTAATCGTTCCATTATTTGAAAGAGCCGTCTACCTTATTTTTACAGAATCTCAAATACCTTTGAGTAATCTGATAGCAGACGCCAGAATTATCAATTCATTTTATTAAATTTTGGACACATTGATACAACCTTATTATTAGGAGAACACATTCTTATTGTGAAGTTGTAATTATTCAGAACATATAATAATAGTTGTAATTATTTATTATTGTTGTTGCGCCAAATATTGTTGGATATTTAATTCATATTTAAAATATCACAGACGTATATTCTGAATAATTACAACTTCACAATAAGAATGTGTTCTCCTAATAAAAAATGTTTCAGACAATCGTAATATTTACAATAAAACTACGTATAATAAAAATGATTTTATTAATTGAAACGTAATCTCTGGTTTAGAAAGGAGACGTTTTATCATCAGACTATCAGTAGGACTGTCGGTGCCTTTAAAATAAGTAAACCTTTATTTTATCTTGTAAAGAATTTTTTTTTAGTCTAAAATATAGCAAACACATATTAGATACCTGCATACAAGGCTTTTAATATTTTTCAGGGATAAAACTTATAATGCTCTAATTTATTATTTGAATAAAATATTGAAGGAAAATGTTTATCAAGGTTGGTTATTTCATCATGACATTGTCCAGAGTAAAAAAATGTATATAAAAGATATTTTAAAATAAATGCATGTAGGTACCTATAATATATCTATCATTTGAATTCCGAGTTATGGCGGTTGTTTTTACCATACTGTAAATCGACCGGAAAATAAACCATAAATATTTATTTTATTTCTTTCGGTCTGTTTATTTTATAATACTTCTTCGGGACATTAATGGTGAGAATGGGTTCAGAACGAAAAGATTCAACGTGAAATGGAAGGCAGTGTGATATCAAAATTTATACAAAAAAATATTTATTGACGTCACCAAGCTTTGGAAAGCGAACAACAAAGGATAATCGGCTTTTATGAGGAACAGGTGTCCTTTCACAATAAAAATGGTAACTCTAAATCAACCTCTTGGACAACTTTATAACTTTTATAAGGAACATATCCGTTTAAAGTTAAACTCTGCAGCTTGTTTATAGTTCATATAATAATCGCTGTGTATTTTCGTACAATAAGCCTTGAAATAGTCATTGAAAAGTAAACCGACCTACCTACAGTGTGCAAAATCAATAATAATATTTTACTTTTGAAATTAGCATAATTAACTTTGTGGTTAAAGTTCATTATTTTTATTTGTTAACATTGTTTTATTAACCACTTATTGAGTTTAAATACATCTACCGGTTTTAATACTAGACCGGCATTTTATACAAATAATAAAATACAAAATTTACTCATAAATTCTAAAGACAAAGTTGATAAATTTATCAATTCTGGTGTCTATAATTAGAGTTAGGTATTAAATTTATCTTTTAAATAATTTTTGTTTTTTAAAAATAGATTCTGGTAAAGAAACAATAACATATTTTGATTAGTATTGACATCCTGAAGAAGAAAATGATATTTTTCGAAACCGGTAGATGTATTTAAACTCAATGAGTGGTTAATAAAACAAAGTTATCAAATAAAAATAATAATATTTTAAATACTAATTACTAATCGTAGATGGCTTTCAAATAATGGAACAATAGATGTATTCATTTGAAAAGTGTAACATATAGGTTCGAAAATTCGTCGTCAAAAGTTCTGTCGCTGTAGCATAGTTAGATAATGCACCTTTCCCGGTTTGGAAAGAGATCCAGGTTCGAATCTCGGTAGCGTAACAACAATATTTTTCAATAAAATTGATTTTATATGTATATCTTTCTAATTAATACATTTAATTAATATTTAAAATATCACAGATCGTCTGTTCTGAATAATTACAACTTCACAATAAGAATGTGTTCTCCTTAATAATAATAATATTAAACCAATAAATACTAATCTAATAATATTATATATTCATATATAAAACAAACTAAATTGCTTTAGTTATATTCATTTAATTAAGTTCAAACTGTCATATAAAAAAATACAAGTTAAAATATTTTTATAGATTGCAGTGTATATACTAATTAAGTAGAAAGTCAAGATATATGTTGCAATAATTTCTTGATCGGTTTATGTTCGAAGAAAATTAAGCAACTTGTTTGAGGATTCGAGATATGGTGACGGAGAAGAATGGAAAGAAGCTGGACAGAGAATTACAAATAAGGAGATTCTGAGAAGAGTCCAAGAAAAGAGGTACATAATAGATAGTATCGAAAATCGAAGAAGCCAATGGATATGACATTATTAGATCCAGTGCACACCTCAGAAATACAATTGAAGAAATTATCACTTCTACAGATAGCACCCATTTGAAACAAATTAGATTAATCACTCATTAGTAAAGTAAAACATATGAAGATGAAATGTGACAATAATATATAGGGTCATTAGTAAATCTGTCTACCGGCAATAACAAGTTCCGAATTCGATTCCTTGTGGTGACTATATTTTTTTTGACAGACCACCAAATATAAAGACATGAACAAACGCAAATTTCTTGTCCCAATATTTTTATTTTGATGTCACCCAGGTGATTACTTTAGTGCCACTTACGCAATCCAATAGCTCCGCGACTTAAAAAAAAATATATAACTCTATTAGAACGAAAATTTAAACGCTGACAATATAATATGCATTCATGTAAAAAATACGTCTTGTTAATACAAGGATTTAATTTTATAAAAGTAAATACTTTAACTGTTACATAATTGCGTTATAAACTATCGGATTTATGTTTCCACCAAGAATGTGTGTAGAATGTTCCAAACTGCACACTTGTACACTTCATTTCAATCAATGAAGTATGTTATAAAAAACAAAATAGAATTACAATTTAAATATATTTTCTAATATCTACCTACCTGCCTGAGTCATGTATCTACCAATAAAAAAGAGTTTTTAAAGTCTACGTTAGCTACGTAGCTGCCCGAGACAAGAACTTGATTCTCGCACTCGCTCTACATAAATACCGCATTATAGTTCTCGAGACTCGGTCTCAATGATTATGCCAAGGTATTTTACTTTTTATAACGGTTGTCTATCTGCGGTGTGATGTTAATATAAAGCCTGTCCCGCACGATTAACGCCCCTCGGGCGATACAAGTCGTATATGACAAAACACCATTTAAGATAATTTAAGGCACTCCCTGATTTATTAATTTTTATCTAGGTAACCATATATTTTACATTCAGCTTCACCCATTAAACTCGCCTAGGATTTATACGAGCGGTTCTCAGGTGTTGAACTAACTAGTAAAAATGTCAAACGTGAAAACGGACGGCCCATCGTGCTGCACAATAGTGGAGGTCATAAAACGGCCAGGATTGGACAAGAGGGACTGAATAGGACACTGCGGACGGGCTTGTAATATGTAGGCGTGCATCTAAGAAACAATTTACTCACAAAATTCTTCTCGAAGTTGTTAAAATTATGTAAAATCAGTATTCGAAACTTATTGGCAAGAAATTAACCATACAAATAAAATGTATTAATTAGAAAGATATACATATAAAATCAATTTATCGAAAAAATATTGTTGGTCGCTACCGGGATTCAAACCTGGATCTCTTCCTATCCGGGAAAATGCATTAACCGACTATGCTACACCAACACAGTATACACCACACCAACAATATTTTTTTGATAAATTGATTTTATATGTATATCTTTCTAATTAATACATTTTATTTGTATTTATGTTCTGAAAAATTGCAACTTCACAATAAGAATATATAGACTTTAAAAAATATATTAATAAGTTGGCACTAAAAAAATAATCCAGATTAAGATTTTAATTAAATCATTATTACGTGATTTTCAATTAAAAATTTAATTTACAGTAAAGATTTATTTAATAAGTATTTGTTATATTAAATATCATTGAAAATATCAATATCTGATATCGATATCGTTGGTAGGTATATATGATTATAGTTTTTTTCTGTATATATTTCTAGTTGATTAATTTAATTTGTATTAAAAATACCAAATAATTATGTTCTGAAAAACTGCAACTTGACAAAAATAATGTATTATCCTTTAAAAAAATAAATAATAGGATTAACAGAGACTATTAAAGATATCAGCTCAATGCACAGCTTCCATTTACCAGTATTTTCCGGCAGATGATTTACTAAGCTTCTATGTGGTAAAAATATAATATCACCCAGGGTGAATTTTTCAAGCAATAATTATATTAGGGTTGCAAACCACATACATAAATGTGTCTGATTTTTTATGACTACGCTAGTGTTAATTTATTGGTACAATTAGCAAAGTTCATCAATCCGGCCCTGCCTCACCCTCAAAAACTACATAGCAACATTCGGTTATGATATATTAAGTCAGTAAAACAACTGTCCTAAAGTTGTCCTAGAAAATCTACTCTGTTTTACCGTCTAATCAAAATAACATACAAGTTATGTGCTCGTAAGTACATATGATTGTGAACATTTACTATAATAGCTTTTATTTTATATGGTAAAAAAAAATGCACGTATTACGAAAAATATGATTTAATCAGTATCGTGATTTATAATTTATATAAAAAATAATTAACACTGTAATATGTAAATTTAACAATATTTTTAATTTGATTGCAAAAGATTTATATAAATTATTTATTGCAATCTAACACTGCGACTGCGAGTAATAAATAACTAATACCTGGCTACAGATACAGTATATACTTATATGAATATGTGTAGATACATATACAATTTAAAGCACCTTAATAAAACTATCAATCTTCATTCGCCATCAATTAATTGTCACACTACGATACAAACATGTTTATATATACATTTAAAAATAGGTGAAACAACATGCTTCAGTAAAGATTACGCCTGGCGAGGTACGGGATTCAAATATATATCTGATGCGCGTGATCAACATACAAAGTTAAAGTGGTACAATTAATATATTAGGATGTGTAACTATATTTCATAATTTTCAAAATCCTCAATAAGAAAATGTGAGCGAAATTTACACGAAAAATTTATGCAAATTAACATGAGCACGAGCATCGTACAAGAGGGAAGGATAGACTGAGACTGCCATTCAGGAAGAAGGTCAAATCTCAAAAATCGATGATGTATAGTGCGATAAAAATGTTTAATGAAATGCCAGTAAACATAAGAAAGGAAGAGAAATTGAATAGACTTAAAATGAAACTGACCAAATATGTAAAAGATAAGTTTTAGTAAAAGAAAATACTTTAATCTTGTTTATATTACAGCATTTATAGGAGTGCTTATGTATGCACTATGTTAAGAATTAAATAAATAATTTCTTACTACTTTGTATCAAGTTAATAGGTTATGTTACGAAGAATATAATTATTTATAGCGTGACTTTGTGATTAAACTTAATTTTTTTTTTATAATATACCTAATTAGTAACCACATAATACGAAATAACCATAAAAAAGTTGGCAAATATGTCATTAACTGCATAACACCTTGTATTATGACAGTATCTCCTTACAATAATTATCTAGCTTGAACAAACAAAAAAAAACTCTATGAAACTTTTTAGTTTACAATTGGAGCATCAATCAGTTAAAATATCACAATATTATCTTAAGTGTTTTCCAAATGATGATCTCGTTGATACCAGTTTTCGAACAAGTCAGTGCAAAGTTAATTATATTTGATTGCCCCACCAGGAACGAACTGGCGACTAGAGTGTCGACCGGAGCGCCGCGCGTTTCTGCAGATGATATTTTATGCTCCGCAGTTGGACGCTGATAATTTATGTAAAATGAGGTGGACATTTATAGTGCGGGTAAAAGTAATAGCGAGCAGCAGGTGATCAAAGCTTTTGATAAATAATTGTACACAACATCAGATACACAACACTTCGGAGGGATCGGAGCAACAGATTCCGCTGGGGATAACGCCCGACTTGCATGGGGCAACTAAATCTTCTGGCGATACTCAAACTCCATGTGTGTATTTCTAATACAATCATATTTTATTTCGATTTTTTTAAACATATATATGATACACCCGGGCAAAAGTATAGTTGAATACTTCATTTTTTGAAGAAATGTAAAATTATTATAAAAAAAGTTATTTTAAAATAAATACTAATAAAATGTATTAGTTATAAAGATATACATATAAAATCAATTTTATCGAAAAATATTGTTGTTGCGCTACCGAGATTCGAACCTGAATCCAGCGGCAGTATTTTTGACGACAAACTTTCGAACCTACACTTTTTCAAATTAATACATCTATCGTTCCATTATTTGAAAGCCATCTACATTGTTAATTATATTAATAATATTTTTAAATAATTTAATTTTCTTGGAATGGATTTCATTAAAATATTTTTACAGAGCGATAATGTATTGAAGCCAGATACTAAGATGATTATAAATGGACAGTTTGAGAACCCCGCATAAAGACAGCATCCCTGAGTGGTATCCGCAGAGCCTGGGGGAGAGTGGCGAACAATGAGTCATTTAGTGATTTAGATTGATGCGATACTGCGAGCCATTAGACACGGAGATTGTGCCACGGCAGATAGCTAAACACCCACCAGTGGCGTAACGCGATCAGATTAATGGCCTTGAGGGGGGGACACTGATTCAGTCAACAAGGCGAAATCCCCCCCACCCCCGCAGAGTAATCTCGGAGGGATGCTGCGCGGGTTAATTGATATACTGATTGTTCGAGTGGACGGGACGGTTGACTCAATTCCATTACTAAACTGTTACACAGCGATGGGGGAAACCGTTCGTCTTGATGTATCGTCGTAATTATGGCGGGGAGACATTTTTATAGCCCAATTGTGTTACAGCAACAAGATTGATCTGAAAGTGGCTTATCGGCAATTATTTATGAAGACATTACAAATTTACATATTGTTCATAGGGTGGGGCAATGAACGAATATTATATTTTTTTGCTTGGTAATACATATTTTAATTCATGATGAGATTTTATGGTTATTCTGCCGTGTGTTATCGACCTCTCGGGCCGACGTTTCAGATTCCATTGCAGGGTACATCATCAAATTGGTGTTATGTTGTGGCAAGAATTGGCTTGCGATACCGTGTCGAAAGTAAGATCCATCTATTACCGAATCGCCATGTGTCGCGACTCGACTGGAAGGTCAGACACCGAGAAGTTTTCAATTTTAGACCATCATCCATACTGATGTTCATCGGTTGTTTATAAATTGATATATAATAGCCCAGAAAACTCAACATAGAAAAATAAAAATATTTCGAAATTATTACGTATTCTAAAGTTACATGTGTGAATAAAACAAGGATCTTTTTGCTAAAAAAAATACTTTTTATGAAAAATAACTAATACCAACAGCAAATGGAAAATATATTCTGCTAGGTCTCCATATAGGATACACGATCTGGGGTCTACAAGTCATGTACTTTCTGAAAAGGATTCAAAGATTCCAAAAATATCAAAATAATCTTGCTTAGTTTTCTAACATACTTTTCAATACTCCCTGATTTACATGATCCAATAATATGATTGCGCTTCGTCGCTATTGGATCTGTAAATATTAGTGTCATTGTCAAATACCAAAGTATCCTTTAAAAATACGAAAGCAGTCTTTAAAAAACCCACTAGATGGCAATACCTACAGACTGGGAAAAAATTATAATGAATATTAATTTTCCTTACAAATCTGCTAGATGTCAGTACTAGCAAAATATAATTATGAATATTAATATTAATTTACAATCTTTCCGCAGTGTGCAATTGAAGAAACCGATTAAGATATCGAATTAAATTAATATTTTAAGTAAATTTATTTTTATAAGTATCATTTTAATAATATTTTGTTTACACTACGTGGTGCATTGTTAAAGTAATATAATAATAGATTTCTACATTGAAATATAGATTATACGGAAACCATGGGTGCGCAGCGGCCACAATAGTTGTTGCCGATTGCTTTTTTCCTAGTTTACATAGATTATTTTGAACAATTTTAACGAAATTATATTATAGCGTGACACGTAGGTATGGGCCAGGTAAGTATTAATGAAAACGGAGATGTCGTCTGACCTGCCAGTCTTGGTGATGATCATCTCGGTGCCCAGATCGTGGAACTTGTCCCACAGATCCTTGGTCTCCAGGCGGCAGTCGGCCTGCAGCAGCTCCTCACAGTTGCAGCGCGGCGCGGGAGCCGCGCGCGGGGGGCCTGGGGACGAGCTGGGCGAGGGGGATGAACGTTCGCCCACGTCTGGTTAAGAACAAAAGACAACATTACCATTTCTTTATTTGAACCAACTTTGATAGTTCCTACGTTTGACTTACTTGAGTAGGTAAGACTTAATATTAAACCACACAAAAAGGACTATTAACATAAAATGTATTTATGAATTTATAATATAAAAAGGTATTATATACAGAGAATCGATTAAAATAAATTTTAAGGGAAATGAAAAACAATAAAAATGATACATATAAGAAATTTACATGTAAATTTGAAATTTTAGCAGTTAATATGGCTGGATATAATTGATTAGATTTTAACAATTTATAGTTTTATAACATCACAGTATTTAGTGTAAAATATTAATAAATAATAATAATAATCTACAAAATATTCAAACAGTATTAAGGTGATGTTGCAGTTTTAACTTATTTTTCTTTTAAATGGGCAATCCACCCTTCAAGAGTGATAATATTATAGAATAGGAAATATTATATTACAAGTCAATACACCATTGTCGTTCAAAAAATTTGCTCTCATATAGATTAAATGTGGCGAGTTAAGGTAAATAAGATGACACAAGTTAACCGGGCGTTGAAAATTACTATTAACGAGATTACTGTAAAAAAAAACCTGTTATCCGCAATGGACATGCAAAAAAGATATGGTCTAGAGTTTTCTCCTCGGCACCGCAATCACATATTGGGAAATCTATTAAGTTCAATCTGAATAAATGTGAGGCTACCTGGCAATGCTCAATTTTCATTTCCATGAATTCCCTTATGTGTAGGAATCCAAACGAATGACACCTGTTTATTGTTGCTGTACAAATTAAATAGACATCTTTTGATGGAACAGATTATCTCATCGTCTAGCCAAACTATCATATTAGTAGAGAGGGATTCAAGAGCTGCTTGCGAGACGGAGAATATAACAGCCTTATCGACGTTCCGGAGTACGCCGATGTCCAACATTCTTCTGAGAAAACCGATGAATCGGAAGGAAGTCGTAGCTTCACATTTATTTCTAATTGAAGCATAGAGACTGCAGACTGTTTTAACTATTAAACGAAATTATTTGTACAAAATAAATACTTACACGTACCAACACACAAATGTATGTAGGAATAATGTGTATGAAATATGATATATATATACAGGATGCAACAGTTATAGGTACCTGATTAAATTATGAATTAAAAATATTCAAGGAGTATGTACAAATTCTATACCGTGGCGGATAATATTATTGTATGAGATTTTTACAAAATCATGTTAAGCTTTACTTTTCAGTTTACGTACCTACCTCGAAATAAATATTGGCGAAATTAACCGTTATTATTCTATACTTTTACTATAAGCCCTTAATCATCTAACACAAAATAGTCTGGCCGATCGAAATTCGACAAACTTTCACTTTTTGTATTATATTCAATACAACATTTGGAAACGATCAGATATTTTAATTAATCCAAATAATGATATAACTATGACTTTTTTTAAATGCTAAGGTACATCTTTTGATTGAGAATATTAGGTGTGGTTGAGATTGTAAGGCATATTCAGAATGAACATTTACAACTTATATTCTAATTATCTATCCCTAAAATATTGTGCACTAGGTGTGTTTTACCTAGTATATATCTCCATATATAAATATTTGTAATAAATTTATAAGATGAAAGTGAACGTGAGGTTCAGGAAAATAAGATTTAGTGAACAAAAAAAGGGTGAGAAAGTTAAAGTAAAGTTTTTTTTTTTCAACATTAGCCTTACTTACGCTTCAAGAGTTAATTTTATAAACCACCACAATCTCAATTTTGACCAATTATTCTACCAACAAACACATCTTGCTCTCCCTTTACCACAACAATAGTGACAACCTCCCCACCCTTTCTCCCACCTTTTTTCCTTTTCTTCATCTTCTGCTATATTATGTACCTAAATATTTCTGTGGATTTTCATAAATAATATCACATGTTAAATATTTATTATGTTAGTTCTATTATGTTTACACAATCAAAATCTCTTAATAAAATTAAAATTAAGGTAAAAGACAATGGTAAAGAAATGAGATAAAAATATAAAAAATCGTAACCATTATCAATTTCTCGTAAAAATAATTTCAGTACGTATACATTATTTTTTAACGCGTAATTTTCGCGATAGCATAACGCACAAAGACGTTACTGTACGCGTCCAACATTTATCATGACGATATTCTGATGTCAGCTACAAGATGTGAAGAAGTGAATAGTGAGAAAGAGCACACACGCCGTGACGCCAATTCTCACCTGAGCACGGCGTCCTGGAGCCCGAGAGCGGCGAGGAGCGCGGCGAGCGGGGGGAGCGCGGCGGGGGCGGCCCCCCCTCCCCCTCGCCCTCGCCGTCCGAGCAGCGCTCCACGTCCACGTCCGCGTCCTCCTCCGCGCATGCGCTGGACGCTGGGGAGCCCTGCATCGACACAGCTCCTAAACAAGCATTACTCAAATTTACTCCAAATAGTCTTCAAGTGACTTCAAAATGATTCACAGCTTACCTTTTTTTTTTTTTGAATATACAGATTATTAACAGGTTGAATATACAGATTATCAACAGTTACCCTGATATATAGTCAAAGTATGACATTGTGTTTCATTAAAATAATTACTTTACAGTCAGGCATAACAATTAGCTAATTACTCATGTTCACATATGTTCATATTGTTTTGCTTTAATTTAAGTTCGTTTTAAACTTAATTTATTTTATGTATATTTAAGTTCTTGTTTTAAAAATATTGACAAGCATAACTTAACAATAACTGAAAATCTTATTTCACTTAAAAACTAAACCTTAACAGAATCAATATTGTGGCGATCATTAAGAGACGTATATCTTGTATAATTGATATTTTATAATAATTACCTATATTAGGTAGATATTTCTATGGTTACATGTCAGAAATGATTATTATTGATTTGGTTATTGGCCAATTTTTATAACGTTTTATTTTGTATAAATATTATAATTAAGTATTTGTTTAAAATATATTAATTAATAAAATACAGCGCAAATTTTTTATTTTTTTATGAATTAAATATATCAATTAGAAGGATATACATATACAATCCACCGAGATTCGAACCTGGATCTCTTTCCTAACCGGGGAAGGTGCATTATCCAACTATGCGACAGCGACAATATTTTTAGCGACAATTTTCGAACCTATATGTTACCTTTTTGATATTAATACATTTTAATCGTTCCATTATTTGAAAGAGCCATCTACCTTATTTTTACAGAATCTCAAATACCTTTGAGTAATCTGATAGCAGACGCCAGAATTATCAATTCATTTTTATTAAATTTTGGACACATTGATACAACTTCACAATAAGAATGTGTTCTCCTAACAAAAAATCTCTGTATACAATCGTTTTCTCTCACAAAACTGAATCGGACAATTTTATTTCACTATTATTTATATCTCACCATCAGCTGTTTTATTATTAATATAATGCTTTTCACAATTCGTATTAGTTTGAGGAAGTAGTGTAGTAATGGAGCGCAAATGTTTCATGAAAGTCATTCTCGTAATGTATCCAACATTTTTGTCGAGATACGTCACGTGTGTTACTGTTATTGTACTAATGTTCGCATCACGTGATACAATGTCATAAATATCACACTATGAAAGACAACCATGAATTAGAAGTGCAAGTGGGCGATGGTCTCTATTGAAACTTTATTATAGAGTTATAGTTTACTATTTATTATTATACAACAGCTTTAGAAGAATTTAGTTAAAATTTTAGCTAGTTTATTTTGAAACAGCGAACTTTCCAAAGTGTTAAATCGATATTAGAGGTGCTTTCAGAATGTAGACTTCGAGACACGTTCGTCTTAACAAATTTGCAAATTAGTAATCCCGTAACGAAATGTCGTCCTATCAAATCTTAATCCCGACCTGTCTTACCCCTTTCTGTCGTCATAGCCACCGTGCCACCAGGGGCGTATCAGGGGGTTACCGATAATAAATTAACCCGCCCCCCACCCCGCGCCCCTGGTAGGGTGAAGGCTTTACGGCGGGCGTAGACCTGTCTTCGGAGTAACGTAGGAAAAGGACTAAGGCTTTCGCTGTGAAATATGAAACGGTAAAAAAATATTAAAGGAGGGCAGATGCCGCGGGGTAAAGGCATTAATTTTCAGGAGTTATGGAATACGGTAAAGTTTGACAAAATACGGAATATTCTGGCCATTTGAATAACAGACAAATTTGGCAAAGGTATTTTTAAACATAATAAATAAATATCCGCCTAAGATAAATATGGTGATTTTATAAAATAAGTCGACGTGAAATTCTATTATACGTGTATATACATACACTTTCGAAAGCTTTAAATATTACATAACAATATATGTATTTATAAGAATATGTATTTCTGAATCACCACTATAACCCATATTGTGAAGTTTCTCCAAAATTAGTTATGAGCCTTGTGGAGGACTTATTTTAAAGTGGAAGAGTACCTTAAAAATTTATAAGTGAGCATAAATAAAATTTAAAAAATAATAATCATTATTGCTATCTTTAGTGTCCATATTAGTGAATTATAGCAAATCAGTTTACTTATTTTTGTTTCTCAAATATTTTAGTGCTTGAAAAGAATTCCTTGAACGTGTAAAAAAAACGAAACCAGAGTCAAAATATTCAAAAAAATTATATAATATAAATAACTAAAAGCAACATGCGAAAAGGATAAAAAAAAATTATCCTTAATTGAACTTCAATTTATTATTTTATCCACCATTGATGAACAAACTAGAAATGTATCTAAATTATCTATTCATAAATTAAATTTAAAATTGACCAGTATATATACCAAAGCTATAGAACCATTAGTGCCCGCTGACTGGTACCCTGTTTTCGGTTTCAAAGTAATGGAAAAAATGCAACCTGGCGAGTCCATGTAGTCCGAGGGGACATCAGACGCAAAAATGAGTGCTTTGTTCGCATTCAGGATTCCTCAATGGTTTTAAATGATTCATTTAGTTTGTGTATATAGGTGGAGAGTATGCTGAGGTACAAGTGTAATAATAGGAAATACAAATTACAGCATAGGTTGAACATAAATTATGGCTCTTTATCACACGAAAATAAATGACTTTTTTTAAATATTTTAAATAATTCATCTCAGATAGCACGCCACTGCCGTCAGTTAATATTAGACAGATTCATTTCAATCGCATACATTATTTATTTATCTATGTCAACTAGTCACAGAAGTAAAGCAAACGTCAAACATCAATAATTAATCAGTTCGAAGGTACCTACCTATTATTAACTTCCTCATTACTTTCACTATTCGATTAAACTAATTTAAAGAGATGTGGTACTATATTAAATGTCCATAGATTGACTTGAAAAAAGTGATTCAATTCGGAATAATACGGGATCAAGTACTAAAACACGATGAGATTATTTTAGAAAATTGAAAAAAAATCTTTAGCAATCAAACGATTTATTATTTTTTCAGATATAAGTAAATCACATTCAGGTATATATGTATAATACTGACTATTACAGTAATACATTTATCTTTTGATCAGGAGATCGGAGTAAAGACAACATAGTTAGTCAGTAAAATATGAAAAGTAGTAAGAATATTTACGAGATATTATATCTATTTTAAAAAACCATTATATTAAATTAAATAAAAACATGTATACAAAAGGGTCCTGAAGGATAACTTTACATTATTAGTGGATATCAGTGGCGTGCAGTAGGCATGGATTTAAGTTGTGCTGCAAATAACGATGCTATAAAAGTACAATGGGCCGTATCACCAATAAATGTTGAATTGATATCAATAGAATATACTCTTTCCGAAGTACATTTTTGTAAAAAGTATGCATTTGCGAGCTTCCATTAACATCAACAAATTATTAAATGAAGGGTTAAAAACAGTTTATGATACAATAATATTACGTTAAAATGCATTGTAATCAATCAAATCCACTTCAAATACACATTTGTACTGTTTTGTAACACGTCTATTCAAGTGAATACGTGAGTATATTTAGAAAAACGTGCGGAGCGTGATATACGTTGCGAAAAATTATGCGAAACAAATGCTCAGCTTTATTTGTCATTTCTAAATTCTTCCGCTAGATGGTTCTATTAAAAACATTAACGTAAATTATTTACGCTTGATCCTACATACTTAAAACATAATATAATGTGCGGAGAGCACACCACTGTTGGACAGAAAAATGTTATAATCTACAAAACGAAATCGCGACATTCTTTGTCAAATTTTCATTTTTATTATATCCATTATTATTGTGAGTCTCATAGGTGTAGATGTGTCAAGAAGACTAACTAAATAGCTGGCGTAGGAGTCGGTACCCACCCAGCGCGTGATATGAAGGAGGGATTATCACGGATTAGCGGCGCAAATTCAACACTGACACCGTGAATAATTAACGTCGCCGGCTTCTGAGGATCGATGGCGGCTTCTCTTCTATGTTCATCGATTACTCTCCTCCCGACTCTCCCACACGTGTGGGCAGACACCTACTGGGTAGGTGCCGACGTACTCGTCGAGCGGATATTTTGGTTTAAACTACCATTTTTCGTGATTAATTGAGATAATCTTTTACAATGTGTATATACATATATATAGATATACTAGAAATTACAATGACGTTATAAATATATACTCACTTATAGTTTAAAATATTTTTCCAAATATCTATAACACAAGGCCGTTTATTATTGCCGCGCCAAGGTTCTGTGATAAAAAGGCTTGAATAATTCATGAATTATATAACTAACTAACTTACCATCATGGTTTTTCCGCGGAGGTAGGCAGAGCAGATAAAACGCCACTCTTCTGTCCCGACACACAGTTCTCGCCTCATCCACATTCATACATCTTCTTATACAAGCTCACACAATAGGTATATATATATATAAACACCAGTGGCGTGCAGTCAGTACATTGTATAAGCTCTAGACAACTAGAATTACTGTGAAATAATTAGAAATAAAATATGTGTCCTTCTCTCAATTATTTATGATATTAATCAGATTTTAAAATATTATATATTATACTAATCAACATCTTTTTAAAATCCTTTAATAATGCTAAAATATTTGCGTTATTTAAATCAAATATATAATATTTCTGATGATTTGTTTGAACCAATTAATATTAGCATTAACACCTATGTAAGTCCACGCGCAATTAGTTCTCATGGTAATGCGTTAATTAGAACCACCTAGCGAAAAAAGTTTGAAATAACAATTGCTAAGCATGTATTTCGCATATTTTTTTTGCAAAAATTTCCCCAAACGTATATGAAATAAATGCAATTTTTCAGTGTCTCGCGCCGCGCGGTGTTCTGAATACACGTCTTTGCTAGAACAGACGTGTTGAAAAACACCCCAAGTGTGTATTTGAAACGGAGTTGAATATATGCTTTCCAATAGACTTTAAACGTGGTGTTATTTTAGATTATAAATTATTTTTAGTCCTCTCTAATTTCCCTAGAATAATAATATCTAATTATATTAATATTTTTCAAGAACGAAAATTAATTCAAACAAGTATATTTTCACAAAAACATACCTAATTCTGAAAGAGTGAATTTCTTTTCAGATGAACACAGCCTTTAACGACAACTTAGCCCATCGTGCTTTTGCAGAATCGATATTAACAGCATAACCTAAGTCCATGCCTAGCGCACGCCACTGGTTGGAAGGAACTGTAAGCACGTATGTAAAATGGAAGGATTAATATCGTGTGCGGTTAAACAACTAATTTTGCCGCTCATATGAAAAAATAACAGATACTCATTTGGGAAGATAAGAAAGAAAAAGAATTCTAAATGAGCTCTGACATGACGAGTGCGTTTATTGACAAGGATAGCTAATTTATTTTCTAAAAACTATATTTCAGAATGAATGTATTGACTGCATCAAATGCAAATCAAATTTAATACCATAAATTAAAACATTGATGTCATACATCGTGATTGCATGTTGTTATTATAGGTTCATTTGTAAAAAAATATTTTTTTACCTACCCATTAATACCCGCAGAAAAAAACCGGAAATTTTAAGGGATCTAAAGTTATTTTTATTTGGGGTTCGTGTACCAATCAATATGATGTCAAGTAGTCAAAAATTTAAAATAAGTAGCAGAAGATCGAGTATGATGGAGGCGGATTGAGAATTCCACGCCTCAATTTGGGTTGTAGCGCCAAGAAGATGATGTCTACTAATATTTTAAATAAATTTTCAGTTCTTTAGTTTTTCTCTCATTCATCTATTTATAGTTTATATTTGTATTTTTATTATACATACTTATTCTTTTCATGCATGATAGGACTATTTGCATAATGTAATTGTAATTTTTATTAATAATTATAGTCTCAGAAGTGCTTTCTGAATAAAATTAGAGTAAAAAATATTTATAATTAGATGTATAATAAGTAAGTAGAGTTAGAATATTATTAAATTACCGAAATTTAGATTAATTAAGGCTACATTAACAGCGTTGCGATTTTTAACACACCATTTGTTAATAGAACAATAAAAGTAAATATGGTGGTAGGTATATTATTAAAAATGAAGAAGGTATTTTTTTAGAAAATGAAACCAACAACCCTTTGAAAAATAAACCAGATCTGTTTTAATGTTGGAATGTAATTAAAATATTTTCACGTTATCGTGTAATCGCCTACCTTAACAACGGCTTATACTTAACCTTTACCATACCATGATATAAAATACACGAACCCAGCCATGCTGTCAACTCGTGTTACCGTAAATAACAGTTGGAAAAAATGTTTTTATTCGCTTAAATGGCTTTAATGGCACGAATGTACTCTAAACATTGAGCATTCAATTTTGAAAAAATGATTAATAACATAATTTAGAGCATTCATTAAGTCCGATACAACGTGTCCTTCCTTCTTATCTCTCTTCATTTAATTAGTGAGAAAGAGACAATTATATTTGATGTTTGTTGTAAAACTGTAAAAATAGTGTGTGATCTCTGTCTTTCATATCACAAATGATATTTTTACCAACGGATTGAATTAAAAAAATAATTGTTTTTATACGATTCCCTTTTCAGAATTAGTTTTTCACTAGTCATTCCTGAGCGCTAATATTTTCATTAGGATTATCTAAAATATGAATTTTATGTTGCATGTATTTACCCTAAATATTACAGGTTTAATTGTGATGGTAGACCAGTGTTACTGCATGGTTTTTGAAGGGTTAAGTATGTTAAGAACCTATATTGAATATGATCACAATTACAACTAAATAGATGGCTTCACGAAATCAAATGCATTATTCTAATAAAATATAATTTCACATTGGTATATATTTACCCGAATAACACACACCTACACAGTACTGAAGTGAACGAAAGCACTAGAGCCAACGATTATTAATGAGTTATAGTTGAACATGTTCTTGGATTCAAACTAACTTCCAAAAATTGATCACGTGATTGACTTGTCGCTATCTAATTTGAGTTACTATCAGATTATTTTTTTTTTAATATTATAAATAGGTCTACCTACCTACCTACCTTCGTGAACACACAAATATCGGTCCGATAATACGAAAGAGTGTAATTGCATATAAATCGATTAAACAAAATGGTAATAGGTTGCTATTAATATTTTCATACACAAATAAAAATCTTTTTTCATATCAAAAATATTTAAATCGCATTCAATCAATATTTTATAGATGTAATAAACTGTGACATTAAAAAGTATATTCAATAAATGTAGTAATTTTACTACTATATGGCTAAAATATTATAATTGAATGGGTACCGAATAGCTGAGCGCCTACGCGAAATCTTTCATAGTTAGTTTTGATTAGGATATTATTAACTAGGTTAAATTAAATGTGGATTAAAAACAGTAATCATACTTCTATACCTATATAGGTTTACTCGAAGAAACATTGTTAAGATTTTTCATATATAATGAATGCATTATTATTTAGTAACACGTAGGTAATTAAAATAAATATAAATTCAACAAAATAAAATCGTACAGCTATGATTATAGTCAGTATTATTAACCTGTAAAAAAAATTTGCAAATGCAATCTCAGCTGACACAATTTTTTATATATTTCTAGATGATTAGATTATCTACCGTGTATTCAGATATTTAACCATGTATACACGTATCGTTTATGTTACGATAAATAATTAATTTTGTGCAGTGGCGCATACCTATGCTGTCGACCCCGGGCGAGGGTCTTCTACACGGGGCTGGGTACCTGCCCGCGGGCTGCGCCCCCCGAGACATGATGGCGGCTATGGAGAAGTCCGTGGCGCGAGCCTTGGCAGCCCCCAGGACCCCGTCGTCCTGCATCGTTCCAAGGAGCATCGTAACACGAGATGTGCAAATATCACACCGACCGTCACTTTAGGTATTCTCAAATTATTTCCTTAATCTCATTATTTAAAAATAAATTTGTATGATCACTGTAATTGTGTTGGCAGTCAATGAAAATAAAACAAATTTTAACGAGTTTGTAACTGAGTTACCTACACAGCGAGGGGTACATTCTGACGTCATCCGACGGCGGCTAAATTTTGCTCGAAACTGTCACATAAAAATTATTAATACGAGCAGATAATTTTACAAAAATAATAATTGAAAAATATCGCTCTATTTTGTTGTAGTATTATTAGCGAAGCTCACAAATAGTTAACAGTAAAAAAAATAAAGTTTCACTATCAAATCAATCAATGTCACAATACCATTATTAAAACGGTGAACCGTTTACAGTTTGTCTTTTGCACAATTTTTTTTTTTTTAAATTCCGACGCGCGTTTTTTTTTCAGTACGATCGACCACAGCTGAAAATCGATGGGCACGCTGACAGCTCCCGCGTCGATCGCGAACCCGACTTTCCCGCCCGATCGGTAATTTCGCGCGGCTCGTGCGTTCGTGAAAGCTCGGAAAAATCGTAACGGACGCGGTGGGTGCGGGAAAGATGGGTCAAATTAAAAATAAGACTGTCACTCGCGTTCGAGTGTGGGTAGCGCGGGCCGGGTGCCTGTCTGCCTGGCGGCTGGCTGCGCACTGAGCGGGCGCGCGGCGCGGCCGGCCCGCCGGGGGCGGCGCCCCGGGGCCCCGCCCCCCCCGGTCGACCGCGGTTTCCCCGACGATAACAACGTCTTTCCGCCGAACTTCAATTTGGGAAATTTATGGTCTACGAACGCGATTAGCATCGTAGACGCCGGTAAAGGCATAGACTATTAGTGTCGTAGTTCATTTTGGAATAATTAACATTTTAATGAACATAATTATTTTTAACAATACGAGAACTCGTTATTTTTCCGGAGTTGCATTTGTAATTATGAATTTCTTTTGACTTTATCGCATCGAGATACCATCTCGCATTAAAATTATTTTAAATCATTCCATGTTTACATATTTATTTCAACGTAAACGAAGTGTGTATCTGCCTAACAAATTGGGCAAAATTCAACAGATATTTTTTTATAATTTTGATTAAATTTCTTACTCAATGTAACGGTTAAAATATTAAATAACATATTTTTTTTTATTCATGAATCGAATATAATTCATGTTTAAAATGTATGACGGGTTCATAATTATGCTATAGTAAAACGATAGACAAGTGGAAAGGCCGCGAGGGAGATGACAAGCTGAGTTCAAACATGGAACGCAGCGAATCTGTCGCCAGCATTTCCCGCCAACTTGCACCCGTCCTGTCACCGATAAGGGGGGTACGGGGGGCGTGGCCCGACATCGGCACCGCTCCCTCCGTCCCGCTCGCGCTGCCGGCCCGCGGCGGCGGGTGAACGAGACAGAAAGCGGCGTCCTGAAAAGGAGATGCATAGCCTTCTGTCGCTTTTGCGTGTCGGGGTTTCCGATGCGATAGAAAGGGACGTAGACACCGTGCATATGTCTTGAAAGTGGAAAAGGCGATATGAAATGACGATATGAATGCTCGCAGAGCCGCGGTAGTGGATGGAGTGTTGTGCGCGATGAATGTTTTGATTGTGTGTGGTCTGGCACTCGGTGGGAAGTGAGAATCTGCTTGACATCCACTTTTTATAAGAGGACAACGACTTTTATACCAACCCACCTCCTACTTTATAGTCGACTTGATGACGTAAATCACGTAATCATACAATTTTGAAGGAAGGGTAATGTCTGAAGTACTAATAACGTAGGTACCTATGTATGAGTGGATGTGAAAGGGACAAAGTATGTGGATTTAAAAAGGAATCTCTGCCTACTCTTACAAGGCAATATGGTGAAATGGTATGAAATCACAATATGTACTTACATATAGGTGCATAAGAATGAATGGTATCTAATATTTTTTTAAATATGAATTAAATATATTAATTATAAAGATATACATATAAAATCAATTTTATCGAAAAATATTGTTGTTGCGCCACCGGGATTCGAACCTGGATCCCTTTCCTAACCGGGGAAGGTGCTTTATCCAACTAAGCTACAGCGACATTATTTTTAGCGACAATTTTTCGACCTTATATGTTACCTTTTTGATATCAATACATTTAATCGTTCCATCATTTGACAGAGCCATCTACCTTATTTTTACAGAATCTCAAATACCTTTGTGTGAATCTGATAGTGGGATAAAGCACCTCCCCCGGTTAGGGAAGAGATCCAGGTTCGAATCCCGGTGGCGCAACAACAATATTTTTCGATAAAATTGATTTTATATGTATATCTTTATAATTAATATATTTAATTCATATTTAAAATATCACAGACCTATGTTCTGAATAATTACAACTTCACAATAAGAATGTGTTCTCCTAAAAAATAATATTTTTTTATCTACACTAATGACTTCATATATAATAATATATAAGTACCTGTATGTGTGGCAGATCCATCTATGACAGAGTAAAGAATGAAGAAATTAAGAAAGAATGTAAAATTGACCTTAGTATAGTGAGTAAGATAAGGAAAGGATTATTTAGGTGATTTGGTCATATGGAATGGATGAATGAGGAGAGAATGGTAATAAAGATGTATGACACAAGTGTTGATGGCAGCAGAAGTAGAGGACGTCTGCGGAGGACTTGGCACGACTAGGTAAACTAGATACTGGAGGATGGCCCTGTTAGAAGCTCAATAATCGTCGAGCTTGTATGAGAAGATGTATGAATGTGGATGAGGCGAGAATTGTGTGTCGGGACAGAAGAGTGTGGCGCTCTATCCCCTCTGGCTACCTCCACGGGGAAACGGCGTGATGGTAAGTAAGTAGTTACTTATGTGAATATATTCTTATACTTTTTTATTTCGGTTATTATTATTGAGGCATCCAACAGGACCATATTCCCGTATTTGCTTTACTTGGTCGTGCCAAGTTTTCCATGGATGTCCTCTATTTCTGGTGCCATCAACACCTGCGGTATATTCCTTTCTTATTCGACTCCTCATTTATCCGTTCCATATGACCAAACCAGCTAACCGATCATTTTTTAATCTTATTAACTATCAAGTTGTATTTGAAAAAAAAACTTTGATATAAGTTGACTTTAAAAATGTATAATAAATATATTAATGTAGATAGGTACTTGCATATAGGTATATTGGATATAACTTATTCTAAGAATATCTAAGTACTTACCTATATAAAATTATGAAAATGAGTACAAAATAATAATTTTACATATTACCTACACACCTATATGAAGACTGTCAGCTGGATCATATCTAAGTACATATGCACACTATCTATAATGACGTTGTCTCTGGTAGATGGTATTGGTTTAAGAAAATATTTATCATGGGCGTGCAGTGCATACAAGCAAAAAAGCTGTGCATTACTAAAAATTCTGGGAAACAGGTATAAATTGAATAATTGGATTAACATAAACATTATTTTACAATTAGCGTCATCTGTGTACCGGTAGAGACTTTAATTGCTTAGTTCTAAAAATTACCACGACAACTTACCTTACTCTGTAAAATAAAGCAGATGTGTTAATATTTTAACCAAATAAATTGAATTAACTTTACAAAATATGTATCTAGTGAGCTAAATAATTCGCTAAATGCTTAAATGTTTAGGTACATTTCTATTTTTAATAAGAAAATATATGTTATATCTTCTTCTTCTTTAAACAGGCAATCCACCCTTCAAGAGTGATTTGTGCCATTAAACAAGTTAAAACATTATTATAGATTAAGGAATATTGCGTTACAAGTTAATACTATTGACGTTCAAGAAATTTGCTATTATATAGCTTAAATGTGGCGAGTTAAGGGAAAAAAGATGACACAAGTTAACCGGGAGTTGAAAATTACCATTGACAAGATTATTGTAAAAAAAACCTGTGATCCGCAATGGACAGGCAAAAAAGACATGGTCAAGGGTTTCCTCCTCGATACCACACGCACACATTGGGATATGTTATATCATATATAGATAAAATTATAATAAATCCATAGTAGATATAATATAGTATTTTAAAATTTAAAGCATGATTATTTTTAAAATTATATAGACATTTTTACACATATTATTACATATAACATTTTTAATACAAATTAAATTAATTATCTAGAAATACCACAGAACTATGTTCTGAAAATGCATATTCACAACAAAAAATGTGTTCTCCTTAAAAATATTTTATTTCATTAACTGTTTTCGAATGCATTGTGTAGCTATAATTATTTTAGGTATCTAATATTGAGGTTTTTGAATATGCACATTAAATGTTATTTGTATGTAAAAAAAAAATATTTTATTTAAAATTATTAAAACATAATTGATATTTCTGTAGTTACCTACTAACTATCTCTGGTAGTGAGTTGTTAAATATATATTCTTATAAAATTGTGCTTCAATCTGTATGTGCATTTATATTTATTATAATGTTTGGTAAAATAATAACTTACTTTCGCAAACATTTTGAAATTTTTTACTCACAAATGTCAACAGATTAGCAACTCCAAAATGTAATAGTTCTCCTGTGATTAGGTCATACCACAATATCACGAAAGCATCTTTAAATACAGGTATAAAAAAAAATTGCGAATTTATTTTTTCTAAACGACAGGCGGAAATGACAGGGCGTAGAGATCGACGACATGCGACCGTAAACATTTTTTTCAACCCTATTCAACCTTCTAAGATAAAATCTTGTTAGAATTGCAATGGCAGAAATGATTAATTTTTACATCGAAATTAATCATTAAAAGATATAAATCTTAACGCATTCAGGTTACTCGAGTGATAATTACCTCGGCAAAATATATTTATAATAACTTGTGAAATAAGCATTAATTACAGTTCCTATATAATTCATTATGTTGTTAAGTGGGTGTACATTTTTAATCTACAGTTAATACATATGTATGTAGTATATATACATTTACTTACTGCCTACGTCACAATTTGCAGAGGGAATAATGATCAATACCAAAATATAATTTGATCGAAAATTTACCAGTCGCATTGAATATGAAAAACATAACTGCAATTACAACGATTGTAATACTGCGAACTCTCAGTTTTGCAGTAAAATGTTACATATTTTATTACCTGTGTCCTGATGTTAGGTACCTAATAAAATATATTTTAACACACTCAACGAGAGCTCTCCTAAATTGTCAATTTATTCACACGATCTAATACAATGGATGAACAGTTTGTATCCATCTGCTTATCTGTGATTACTTTGAACTTTGAAAACTGTATTTATATTTATTTAGAAAAAAATATTTACCAGTTATTAAAAAATCATATGAACTCCCTGGTTTACCAATCAATGTATTAAGATGGATATCTGAAAGGCTGTTATTTATGTTTTTCGATAACATAATTATTTACTTGGTATATATTAATTATGGATTAATAATTATTGTTGTATGAGTTACATCCCTTAATGAGTCGAATTTGATCAATTATATTATAAATTATTTAAATAATCGCTTCGAGTGCCACTACACCATCGTCATCTATAGACCGAAAATTTGATAAATATGGAGATTGAGGGGTGAGAATTGGTTGAAGACAGGTCGTAAGCCCTGTAATTACCCCATACTTCCATATATTTTCCATTAAATATAATAAAAAAATAGCTTTGTTTCTATGAGATATCTGCTATTTATTTAATAACAGTGCCTTTGTAGGTAAAAATCCAGTAATTGTGTGTTCTTGGGCATATTCAAACATTAAAAACAACTTTAGTTGACAACACCTAATTATTGATTTACGGCCAATTACTTATCAATACTTAATTTGAAAGCATTAACAAATATATCTACGTATTAGCGATGTGTTGCTAATGAGTTTAAAATGGAAGTAAAAATTCATACAATTTTTATATTATTATTTTGAAAACAGTGCTTTATATTCAGGAAAAAATATTTCCAAGGATTGATTAACAAACCAAATATTTAAATTATTATTATTATAGTTACTAATTAAATTTAATTTGTTGTTCTATTCCATTAATGTATATACGAATAGAAAAAATATTACGTAGATGTACCTACCTATATAACAAAGGATTATGATTGGATTGAAAAAACAATTTGATAATAGACCGGGCTATGCCTTTTGCTGAAGTATAGTACTTATATATATATTGTGACGTTGTGACAGCATTCTTTCATTTATACGGTGATGTAAGTTTTGTATAACTTCTTCCGTCCTGCCATCATGTCTTCCTTCGCTGTCAGTCTTCACCGCTGATTGTTTTGATTGATTTAACTAAATAAAAGCAGCAAGGCATTCATCTCGGCTCAACGAACAAATAATTTCGTAATGGCGTCGCTAAACGGCGACATCGCCATCCATTAATAAAATAAAAGGGACCATGTCCTGGAGTCAAAAGATTAAGATAACACACGCATATAGTAACCATACCACAGATTGCATAAATTCCACTTTGATTATATTTAATAAATTATTTAAATGTAGTTACATAGAGCCTTACAATTCGTGAGTATCGCTAGAACACCACAGAAAAATTGTGTCCGTCAACTGCCCGCTAGTGTTATAGTTTGCGCGTATTACGATCATAAATTTCTTACGTACTTACCATCACGCCGTTTCCCCGCGAGGGTAGGCAAAGAGGATAGAGCGCCACACTCTTGTGTCCCGACACACAATTCTCGCCACATCCACATTCATACAAGCTCGACGATTATGAAGGTTTCTAACAGGACCATCCTCCAGTATCTGGTTTACCTGGTCGTGCCAAGTCTTCCGCGTACGTCCTCTACTTCTGGTGCCATCAACACTTGCGTTAAATATCTTTCTTACCATTCTCTCCTCATTCATCCGTTCCATATAACCAAACCTCCTAAGTGATACTTTCTTAATCTGACTCACTATACTAACATCAGCTTTATATTCTTTTCTTAAGTGATCTCATTTCCACTACATTCAGTCTACTTTCGTTTCTCTTCTGCCAGCTCCGGGCCTCATTTTCATACATCAGTGTCAGTACCAGGACTCTATTGTGTACCGCTAGTCTTGCCTCGGTTGACAAATTCCCGTTAGATATAATTCTATTCAAAACGCCGTTCATTTTATTCCCTGCAGTCACCCTCCTTTTGATATCATTCTCAGCCTTTCCGTTTCAATCGAACATACTTCCCAAATACACAAACTCATCTACTTGTTCCAAACATTCATTACCTACAAGTATTTAGCACGGTGTCTTGCTTTCTTTCTTCTCGAATACCATCACTTTGGACTTGTGAATATTCATATATCGATGTATACAAGGTAGTTTTCCTTGTATACATCGTACATTCTACTCACTAGACTCTGTAGTTCTTGTTTATTATTCGCCGTTAGTACTGCATCATCGGCGTACAATAAACAGCATACAATCAAATCGCCCATTTTTGCTCCTACAATTCATACACAATTATAACGTATATCGTACTTTTAATTATTTTTTCTCTTACTAAATATCACTGTAGGTATAATATAAAATATGTATTTTTTTATTTTAGCCCTTGAGTGTTATTCCAATGGACACAATCTTAGTCCATAAGTTCACTGTTAATGAGCTTTGAAACTTAAATAGAAATAACGAACTGTTTCTCTGAATCAAGGAGTAATGTGCTTCTAAAAATTAATTATCACGCCATTAATTTCCCACAGAAGGAGGGTAATTAGTAATTAGAGTCTTCTACTGCCTACCCATACTGCGGGTCGTTCCGCGTCAATCAAAAAACGACTTTTTTCTTCTAAAAACGAGAGTGGGATAGACCTGAATACAATTAGAAGGGTCTCACAGAAACGATAGCACTTTTCAGAAGAGAAATTTCTGTCTTTGCTCATTATTTTGCATCGCAATTGTGTTTCTGTATGCTCGTATTACCAATAGGTAATTTCACGCCAATGGCACAAATAGAATTATAACAAACGACCGCTTCAGAGTTATACGGGTAAACGTAGATAAAGTCTTATGTGGATACGTACATATATAAAAATCGAATCCATTTTTACATTTTATTTATAAGACATTATTTTTTTCACACTTAAAACGTATTTAAATTAATTTTATAAACCAGCCAGTTACGTAATACTTACCTAATTACATTTCGGTCAAAAAATACTTTTGAAAAATATGTTTTTTATTAACTTTAATCATTAATTAAAAAAAAACAAGAGAAAACTATATTTAAGTATGTACATTTATTGAATTTCAGTAGTGCGTATGACGTCATCTATAGTATTATATCACAGGTTTTTTTAAGAGACGTGTACACATATTATATACCTACATATTCGATAGAAACGGAACGGTATATAATATAGATATATAATATAGACGGAAAAGATATCGAAACGAGGGTGACTCGAATGGAATAATATCTGATGAGGCCTTGTCAACCGAGGCAAGACTAGAGGTACACAGTAGAGTCTTGATACCGACACTGATGTATGGAAGTTAGGCCACTGATATAACAAAAGTAGACTGAATGCAGTGGAAACGAGATCACTTAGGCTTTCTTATATGCGGCAAATCCATTGTTAACAGAGTAAAGAAGGAAGAAATCAAGATATAATGTAAAGCTGATTTTTGCATATAGGGGGTGTCCGTGGAAGACTCGGCACGACCAGGTACTTGCATAAGAAGACGTATGAATGAGGATGAGTCGAAAATTGTGTGTCAGGATAGAATAGTGTGGCATTTTATCCTCTATGCCTACGGTGTGATGGTAAATTAATTAGTTAGTTACATATTCAAAGAAATGGGACTAGCTAGTTGTCTTCCTGGGCGAGGATCGAATTCCTAACCTTCAGGATCACGAGCGTTTTGGTGCTAAATAAACGCGTTGTTGACTTTAACTGTATCCTCTTCCAATACCATTAGACTTCCGAGAAAAAATATTTTTAAGATTTAAGATGTGAAACGATTCCCATGTGTCAAAGAATTCATAAATGATCTATATAATTAATGGATCTGTTACTGAACCCATTTTTTTAAAGTGCAGAGATTTTAGGTCTTCATTGAAAGCATGCATGAATGATTATTCATACGTAGCATACACTCAATTTATCACACAGATTTTGTTCCCTATCCCATTTTTCTTTACCTTTCCTCTCACTCTCCCGTTCCACTGGTAAATTTTCTTGTTCATAACTTGTATGTATCGTCTGTTTATATTATTATTTTCTACTTTTTCTCTCACTTTTCTTAATTTTTTGTATTTCTGCATTAGAGGAGAAAGTTCTCATTCCTTTATATTTTTTTTACAGTGTAAAATTAGTCTTAATAAGCTATTTATCTATCAATAATTATCTTCACTTTATCAAATATATTGTTATTTCAGAGAAAACATGTAATTGGTAAAATTTTTGTAATATGATTTTTGTTTATATGGATCAACTGTTTTGTTTTCCAAATAAAATAAATAAATAGCATTGACATAAAATTTAATCAAGAGTTCTTGTGAACAGAGTATAATTCGCTCGATAATATCACTTGTCACAAAGCGGTTAATTTACCTATTATTCTGTATGATTTCAACTAAATACATGTAGATATTTTATTTATTAATTATTGTAATAGGTAATATGATTTTATTTTGAATTTGATTTCATATTTAAATTATAAATAAAATTATACATCGGTAGTTATTGAAGACACAATATAAAAATTTCATCGTCAGTGTTCATTTTAAAAATACTAATGTCAGCTAGTGCATACTTAACAACTAAATGCACGAATTATGGTAAGTATTCATGTTACTTATTACACAAATCAGGATTTTTTTGTCCTTATCAAAAAAAGATAATAAATATATATATATAGGTATATGGTATATAATTAAATTAATCTTTCGCATTGTTATTCATTAACATTTTGCATACTTCTCCCTTTCCCTGGCTAACCACCATACACCCACTTGACATAAATGCGTATCATATTGAATCTCATGCATTTCTAATTTTTCTCAGTTGTACTATAGGACCCTGAATAAAATATATCTCTACCGGAACCAAATTGTGAGTAGATACATCGTTATTCTTTAGGTCCTATGCAAAACAAAACACTCTTCCGTCCGGCATGGAACGTTAGTACGTACCTATCTTACATATAAAATTATTTGCTAATACAATTTTATTAAATGTAATGAAAAATATATATATTTGACATACTTTTCTATCGATAAAGATACTTATCTATTTATTACATATGTGTATACCGTTAAATCTGCGATTTAAAAAGTATTTAAAAGACTTCATTAAAAATGTTCCCATATTATATTTTAAATCAAAGACATACGTAACTATAATTAAAACCAAGAACTTACATGAGTTATATATTAATATAAAACTAAAAGCAATATTAAATACGGTTCTAATAATGACGAAGAAAAAATGAACTAAAGAATGATTAGTTTTCCAAACCTAAGACATTCCTTATCACGGACGAACGGAACTGCAGAACAGAAGTGTGGGTAAGTACACATATAATAGTTAAAGCCCTGAAATGATTTATATGTTTCCAGAGTTGATCTCGTCACCTGCGACGGGAAGCAGGCGCAAGGTGGGGCCGGCCCGAGTAGCGACAGTTCGGGCCCCGTAGCGTCTCGGGTTGCGGACCTCCGCGGTCGCGCTAAGACCCCGCTGATTTGTGAGCATTTATTTTCACGAGATGAAAAAATTAACCCGACTTTTTGTTTCCCGCTGCTGGGCCAATTAGCCACCGGATCCCCGAGGTGGGAACACGCGGAGCCAAGAGCTCGGCGCTACCACGTGGTAACACTTTTTTGTACGTATTTTAATGTTTCATTTGTTATAATTAATTATATCATTTTTTTTCATTTTCTATAAAATTTTATTGGCGAGCACTATTTATGTTATTTTTGAATTCATTTACGTCAAGAATCAAGTACCATCACAGAATAGTAAATGAATAGACAAGATATGAAGTGTATATATATATGGGTTTGGAACATTATTTTCGGGGCGTAGGGCATTCTACACACATGTATTCAATTCAACGACACATAAATATGATAGATTATGACACAATTATACAACAGTACAAGTATTTACTCTCCAAAAATTAAATCTTCGTGTAAACAAGACGTATTTTTTACATTAATGCATATTATATTGTCAACTTTTAAATTTTCGGTCCAATCGAGTCATATTTTTAAAAAAAGTCGCAGAGCTATTTGATTGCGTGAGCGGTATCAATGTGATCAGGTGTGTGACACCGAAATGAAAATATTGGGACAAGGAATTTGCGTTAGTTCATGTTTATATATATATCGGTGATATGTGGTGAGCACCAATTTATTCTTCTTCTTTTATTAAATAGACAAACCACCCATCAAAGGTGATTTGTGCCATTAATCAAGTTAATTAACTTTATTTTATAGAAAAAAATACAATAATATTATACGATAGGAAATATTATATTACATGTCAATACCATTGTCGTTCAAAAAATTGCTATTATATAGATTAAATGTGGCGAGTTAAGGGAAGGAAGATGACACAAGTTAACCGGGAGTTAAAAATTACCATTGACGAGATTAATGTAAAAAAACATGTGATCCGCAATGGACAGGCAAAAAAGACAAGCACCAATTTTTCTTATTGTTTTTGAGTTCATATACGTCAATAATCAAGTTCCATACATTATACAGAGTGGGCCAATTTGGGCTGACTGATGTAAAATGCATATAACTTTTGTAATTTTAATATATATTAAAAAAAATATTATTACATGAATGTGTACTTTGTTAACTTTTTTTAATCTATGCGTGAAAAATGACACCATTTAAATGACCTCCATTTTCTTGTTGACAAATAATTGCTCTTTCTAAAGTATTTTGCATTACAGTACGCAACGTTTCTGTCTCCAAATTCATTATTTCTGCACGAATATTTTTTTTAAGCTCCTGCATTGTTGCTGGTTTGTTCATGTAAACTTGGCCAGCCTCACAAAAAGAAATCAGGCGCCGTCAAATCTGGGGAACGGGGAGGCCAAGCAAACTCTGCATTATTTGAAACATGGAACATACGTCATATCATACATATATTATCACAAATTGATTATCCTCCTTCAGACATATTTTTCGTATCAGGATTTCAAACGTTTTTACAATGTTAAATTTTTTAATCATCTTTCAAAAATTTAAGAATTGTTTATATTGACATTATTGAAACACATGTTACGCATAATGTGGATGACGAGACGCAAGAATGTCTCCACTCTTTATGAGCTGAACATCAAGGAGAAGCATAGTCAAAAGGGCGAGAGTTTGCGGAGTCTTCAGTCATGAAAGACGTGGATGATGATGATTCTTCGTTTACTTGTTCTGGATAGTTTATTCTCACACTTAATATTAGTTTAAATGAATTTTCAATTAAATTCAATTCCCTTTGATGCGAGATTATGAATTATGTTCAACATTGCCTAAGATAATGTCTAATGTAAGAGCAATTTGTTTATTGAACCCGTCGTTCAGATTTTGACAAATTTCACGTTAACTAAGATTGGCTGAAGATTAAATAAAAGGTTCTTATATAAATGAGATATAACTATATAACTTATCGAAGATATATCTCTATACTACGATATAACTTATATTTTTATGTAAATTTATTCAATATCTACTTGTATCATCCGCTATATGTCTTTTTTAACGGTAACATCAATGTATTTATTAATTATTACATTATATTGTATGTACTCATGTTGTCCAGATTATCTATATTATACATAATCCAGTGTTAAATAAGTAATAAATAACGATTAACATTTCGATCAAAAAATTCCGCAAAAGTTAATAATTTATCAAGATTGGTGAATTGTTAGCCACATTCATTTAAAAAATTCTCTAGCTTTTAATAAACCAAAGTACCTACTCGGCGATCTTAGAAAGATAGAAAAAATAATTCCCGGCCCAACATTTAACATGGCATCTACTTATTGCTTAGCCTTTTGGCGACTACAATAAATAGCAGAGCGAAACCATAAAGCTTGGCGGCACGGGGCGTTCAAGTGATGGGAGTGCTGTACCGTTCATATTTCCGGGCGATCTGAAAAATGCTGGAAGCTGAAGGTTTATCACACACACCCTGTATGGAGGTAATGTATGGAATTACCACGACACACGGGTAGGGGTGTAATAGATACTTACTCGGTGGATTACTACTTTAAATTTATCAAAGAAAATAAACAATAATTGTTGGAATAAAAAGTATATATTATACTGATTTTAATCAGTTTTTGAACTTTACAAAATCAGTCCTTCCTCGATCTGTTCAATAGTTTTAATGTTGCAATAAATGTTCTTTGACATTTCACTTATTCTTTAGAGAATATTCTCGATCATTTTTAGTTTAACTCGTCAGACTGTCAGAAGTACAGTTAACGGCGCACTCAACTCGGGCAACAGGACGGCCAATGTTGTACCAAAAATTGATCCTGTTGAAAGAGACACATGGGTAAGGTATCAATTATTTTATAATATATTTATGTTGAATGATTAATTTGGAATAACGTTAGAATAATTGAAATAACGGTACTTGGATAAAAAAAAAATTAAAGTGATTTTCTTCATATAAAATTTTTCATTCTACATGATTTCACCCATAATTGTTTTATTAAAATAAATGTAAAAATGACGTTCTTCAAGAAAAATAATATACCGCCTCACCAATAGCGCGTTGAATGACGATACAAGTATTATCATAATTTATTAAATCGTCAATTAAATTATTTTAGTAAATTTATAATATCTATTAGATACATCTGGCGTTTTCTGTCAACTGTCTTAAATGCTGATCTTCTTATATAAACATTTTAATTGTACTTCTACAATATTTGCAAAATTACTTTGTTACAATATATCATATAAATAATAAGAGAATCACTTTGTTACAATATATCATATAAATATTAAGAAAAATCACTTTGTTACAATATATCATATAAATAATAAGAAAAATCACTTTGTTACAATATATCATATAAATAATAGTAAAAATCACTTTGTTTAAACATTGATGTTTAAACATGTTGATTTATCAATAAATAGTGGTTTAAACAAGGTGTTTTTTTTTATTATTTTAATTTTACTCTCATGTTTGTAATTTAATTTTTGTTGGAATTATTTTTTCTGAAAGAAACCACTGCTACTTGATTTCTGAAAGTTTACTATTTTCTGATTTAATGTCAGATTAAAAGTATGTACAGAAAAGGTTTTTCATCATAATATTCTATACATTATTCTTTTTCCTTTCCTTCGATGATTTTCTTTGTATTCTTTTCTTATTCTATTATATATATTTTTCTGTTATATTCTAAAATATATTTTATTTAAATTACATTTTCACTTACTTACATTTATATTTTGTGGGAAAAACAGACATTAGAAGTAAGTCTATTATTTGACTATGTGTATTTTTAAATAAAACATATTATTTGATTCAATTAAGATTATTATTCTTTCATATTTAAGAACTGTGTTGTTGTCGGTGAAATATATAATTAGTATAAAATTTTATCAAGATTACTTCCTCAAAGATTACTTTTATTATAGTCCTATAAAAATATACATTATCTATTTTTTAAATAAATTAAACATATTTCTAAAATTTGATCGACAACTGGTGAAAAAATTAATTTACCAAAGGGCGTACCTTCCAGAGCCAATCCATCTCCGGCTGCTGGAGTTGATCACGCGCCCCCGCGGGCCCCCCATTAACCACTCCACCAGGATATGATACGAGTCCCAGGGCGAATATTTTTCAATTTGTCTGAATGGTCTCGGGAACAGAAATGTGAATTTTATTGCTGACATTTCTCGCCTAGACGCCTCGCGAGGTGTCGCGCCCCTCTCCTGATATGTTGCGCCACTGGATGCGGCTGGATGCTGGGAGGAGACGCGGGGAGAGGGGTTGCCTGAACATAAATACAATTTATATTACGAAAATATTTCGGTACGAAGGTGGAGTGAGAGCAGAGCAGAGTACACTGAACGCATTCGTAGGCAAATTAAATTCGATAAATATTTACCATATCCTCTCACCTGTATCCTGTTTCTAGTAGGTATGTTATGCGTACATTATATACCACATCATCTAATACTAATACATACGTTAATTAAATCGTGGTCATTTATTGAATCCACAAATAAAATGGAGTTTTTTTTTTTTAGGAGAACACATTCTTATTGTGAAGTTGTAATTATTCAGAACACAGGTCTATGATATTTTAAATATGAATTAAATATATTAATTATAAAGATATACATATAAAATCAATTTTATCGAAAAATATTATTGTTGCGCTATCGGGATTCGAACCTGGATCTCTTCCCTAACCGGGGGAGGTAGATGTAAGGTAGGTAGATGTCTCTGTCAAATGATGGAACGATTAAATGTATTGATTTCAAAAAGGTAACATATAGGGTCGAAAAATTGTCGCTAAAAATAATGCCGCTGTAGCTTAGTTGGATAAAGCACCTCCCCGGTTAGGGAAGAGATCCAGGTTCGAATCCCGGTAGCGCAACAACAATATTTTTCGATAAAATTGATTTTATATGTATATCTTTATAATTAATATATTTAATTCATATTTAAAATGAAGTTGCCTAATTTCATATTTATTTATTTATTTTTACATCTCTTCCCGCCTCACTGCATCAAGGTCCATATTGAGGTGATCAGTGTTCTTCTGATGAATCATTTACTAAAAAAAATATAAAATATAATTGGTAGTTATACATTTGAATAACGAAATAATAACACAAAACCTTCGTTATTCCGTTTGCAATAAAATCAAATGATTTTCTGAAAATATTCGACATCGTAATACATAAAATACAACTCACAATCAAAATTATTGTCTCTATAATGGCTCAATTTTAAAAACAACAAATAAAATCTTGGATTGATAAATATCTAAAATGGAAAGATCAAATTTGTCAAGTTGTTAAAAAGTGTTAGAATTAAACAATTATTATTAACAATCAAGTGACCAAAATTGATGTTTTGAATTGGCGCGCATGCGCAACATAAACGCTTCTATGTTCACTTCGGTCTGATTTCGTTTATTAGCGATTATCAAGCGTGTGTTATTATTATGTATCTGTTATATTTTAACTTACCATATAATTATTTGTCAATTAGAAAACTAATATACATATTTTTAAGAATCATAACAATTATGTTTATAAAAAATTTGTACTTAGTATACTATGCATTTATTTAATCCATATTACAATATGTCATCATAAGTTGGGGATCAGCTTATAATACTAGTCTGATTTCAGTAAAAAATGTACAAAAACTTATCATAAAAGTAATACTAAAAAAAACATATCATTTTATTACTGAAAATCGTACTTGATTTAAATTGGTATTTTCATATTCAAAAATTAACATATCATTTGCAGAGTACTACCATACGCACATAAAAGAAAATTTTAACATTATAACGTTGCTATTAATTTATAGTATTTTATTTTATTATAAGCTAGTTAAAATAAACAATAATTATTAATTATTAAGGAGAACACATTCTTATTGTGAAGTTGTAATTATTCAGAACAGACGGTCTGTGATGTTTTAAATACTAATTTAAAGCATTAATTATAAATATATACATATAAAATTAATTTTGTCGAAAAATATTGTTTTTGCGCTATCGGGATACGAAACTGGATCTCTATTTCCAATCCGGAGAAGTACACTACCAATTGTGTTATAGCGCCAGTATTTAACAATTTTCGAACCTATATGTTACACTTTTTCAAATTAATACATTTGTCGTTCCATTATTTGAAAGCCAAAACTTATTATTGTATTAATTGTAATTATAACAGATTACTAAATATATATATTTTTTTTAATAATTATTACTAATCAAATTGATCAAATTCAATTTAACTAAAAAACGTAACAAATATAAATTGTATAAAAATATAATAAAACGAAATGTAAAATATAAAGTATTTCCGATCATTAAATCATCACGTATAAAACTTAACCTGTAATACCTCACCACCAGTGACTTCATAATTTAGGATTGGGAGATGTTTGATCTCTCTCGAGCTATTCCGATTAACAATCGAGTTATTTACTTCTTTGAGCACTTGATTCCTTTTTCTAATAGCTTTTTTCCACTTGTGTTTAGTTTTGTAGTCACAAAATCAAGCCTGCCGTCGCAATGGCAGTTGCGGCAGCGCGTAGCTTCTCCGCCTGGTACTAATTCACTGTGGAGTAACTATCTATCGTCGCCACATTTTGTAACAGCTCTAATTCTATTTTTTCAGTTATTGAAAATCAATGATTATATCTTGTATTGGTAAAATGAAAGCTAATATTTATTTAATGTAATCATTATTTCTACATTAAGTAAACAATTAACTCAATGAAATGTTTTACAAAAAAAATTAGTACGGTGTGCCCGGCGGATGAACTTTATTTATTTAACTTATTTGGGCGCTATTCCAGACACTATTACTTACGAAAAACATCAATTTTATACATATTATGATATAATTAAAACTTACGAATTATATTTTTTAATACATATATACTACAAGATGTTCTACACCATACGTATTTGTTAAAAGCAAAATAGAATATAGATAAATACGCCTTTTAAAATTGTGTTAATAAAAATTATTCATGCAAGTGGCTAGTTGCCATTGTGAATACGTATCTAAATAAAGGGTTGAGTTATTCTGAAACATAAAATTATTCTATGTTTTAATAACCCGCTTGGGTTGCTTTCTTCAGTTTATAATATTTAGAGCCAATTAAAATTTAGTGATAAAAAGAGAAAAATTATCTTGTTCTGTGGTCGTAAGCATAAATATATATTAATAGTTACTGCAGACATTTATTATTCTTTATACTGCCATGTGAACGAAGAAGGTAAAAGTTTTACGTCGATGATTACGTAATTCTTCATAACATTTGCATTTTTAAAAAATTCAGATTATTGGTAATTCATTATCTTATATTAATACTAGAGAATAAAATACTTGGACAATTGCTAAACTTTATCTCTACTGTGCATCTGCTGAAGGTAATATCCATTATTTGTGCACTGGGTTGATTAGGTCTACAAACTAAATGCACTTAAATGCAACATAGAACACAATGAATGTCGAGTCACGATATGACCATCTTCTCTACAATCAGCCATTGTATACAACAAAAAGCACTTAAGCGGTCACCTATAACTGTGTTGTTATCTATTTTCATTAAAAATGTTAGGTACATATAAAATACTCCCTTAAAACATCATTTTCTACTATTAGTAATTATGTGAAGTTTTTGGGCACATAGCTACCTACCGTTATCTAATAATTTCGTAAATTTATTTGAAGTATACGTGTGCTAAATACGTTTATACTATATAATGTTTAGAATGCTTAATTATATTAATATAATTAATTCTGCCCCTCCGTTAATGAAATCTTATTACAGTTATTGAGGAGATATATCGGCAATAATATGTTACAGCAGCCCAATCGTTATCAGTTATATTTAGTTAGTAAAATATTTCAAACAGCAGGTAGGTACTATACGCGGTCGGTTCATACATGCTTTGGATACTCCGCATCCCTTGTGTTCTAGAGAAAATGCTTTAGACTTTTTGTTTCTAGCCGAAAATAACACTACTGCAAATAAATTCGTCCTGTCTTTTAGAGTCCAGTCACAGCACAAACTACAATACGACGCGCGCACGGAGCGAGTCGAAATACATATACATTCTCAACATTGAACATCTACGAATCGCGTAAACATACAAATACCAGCAATGCAGTGGATTCTATCATTCGTTCCGTATCCACAATATTTGTAAGTATTCGACATTCAGTTCCACCTGTCAAGGCCTTCGAATACTGTACATGCATTTGTTGACAGCATCCAACCTATAAAAAACGACTTTAATGCTTATAGGTATAATGCACAGAAAAGCATACATATTACGAAGCGAGCGGATTGTTTTGAGTAATTTGTACGAGTAACAGTTTGGCGCCGAATTATTGAAACATTAAATATCTTTCGCTTATCTATTTAATTATAGGTATAAACTTATTATCCAGCATCCCTTCTACAAAAAGTCACCGACCGCCAATGGAACGTACCTATAAATAACTTGTTATCTATAAGTTGATATTTTTATATCCTACTTTTTAATTGTACCTATTAATAAATCTTATATACTATTATATATTATATTACTGTCTTATATCAAAATACGGCCAAATTTTTAAATTGTTTAACCATGCTGTCGTAAATTTCAGAAGCGGATTATTTATATATTTAAGTAGATAATTATTAACGATGTGTTACAATTTTACTTTTTATATATTTTTTCCAATATTTAAGCTAATCTTACTTTTAAATATATGAAATACATTTCTATACAATTGTTATTATTTGAATATATCGTGATTAGAGGTAATACAAAATAAACAATTTAATAGCATTGGTGGTAAAAGTTTTAGCAGCAACGTTGAACCTTCGTTCATTGCCCTATATGCTACACTATTATATTTTTTATTGTATTAAATCGGATAATGCGTTCACATAATAATCAAAAAATATATGAAAAATGTATTTTATGTTATGGCAATAAAAAATACTCTGTCTAAAAAATATTTCGAAATCTCCTACGTAAAGGATCGCAAGTAAAAAATACATTTTTAATATTTGATACATTTTTAAATGATTGTAATTTTTTTAATATAATGTTTATTAGTACCTATATGCCACGTAAATAAATATCAAATGGATGCTAAATACTAAAATGATTAAAAATGTAATTTTTACTTACGATACTTTACGTAGGAGAGGTCGATTTGTACCATAAACGTTAATCGCCGTCTCGTACCTAGTATGCGTTAGTTTATTTAGTGTTATATCAACAGATAAGTAAGTTAATAAAAAATGAATAATTTTTTATTTTATAAAGTTTTTATACAAGTCGACAATTTCACCCTTCTCATCCGGTGTACTCCCACCTCCCTCCGAGACGACCCTGTTTCCCGGCAACCTACCCGCATATATTCCGACATAACGGGGAAATTTGCATTCGCTGTTTTCAGTGTACGTTGTTTCATACATAATATTGCTTACATTTCACATGTTACGGCCTCGGGGTACGTTCTCGGGAGTAAGTATTGTGCTTTTCAGTACAAATTTCATATGTGGCTTTTCAGTTTATGGCGCTCTCAAACGCGAAGGAATTGCGGGAGCGCTTCACAATTATTGTGCCGAAAAATGCTGCGACCAAAATTCTACCAACAAATGTATATCTAAAGTTTTTTTTTTAAATATTCTTAATCAAAAATATAATTTCAAAAAAATCAATTCAGTTGTGTACATTAATCATGTGTATTGATAAATAAAATAAATAAAATTACTTCGTATAATTTGGTTAAATACAAGCTGAATAGTATGTACCAGGCCGTTTTTGTTTGACCGCCATTTTTGTATGGTAGATATTTATCAGTTTGTATTTAATAGTCGTAAAGAGTAGATAAATACATTTTGGAATATTTAATACTTCAACAACATGCAACAGCACATATTTTGTAGCTCAATATTAATGACATTGAAAAAATTTTGGTAGCCAAATTGGACCTGCAACATTTGTATTTTTAATTTTTAACAGAACGGTGCCACCTCACACACAGTCCGAGCTACGCTTGTAATTTTGCGAAAAAAATTTCCCGGTCGCATAATGTTAAAAAGTGATGATATCGACTAGTCTCCTTGATCACCTAATTTTACGGCTCCCGGCTATTTTCTGTACATGTACTTGAAAATAAAGGTCTACGCTAATAAGCCAACAACAATTCCGACGCTACAGAACAATATTTGAAATGAAATTGCTGAAATAACACGCCAAGTCTGCGAGAATGTTATGAGAAATACAGCTAAACAAGCACGCAGTTGTGCCACTACCAGAGGTGGCCGCCTGGCCGATATCATATTATATACATAATTGTAATAAACCATTTAATTGATAAATAAAAACTAAATTTAAAATAATGAATTTTATTTCTTTATTTTTCAAAAACAACGTCAGCCTGGAACATAATATTCACCCTGTACAAAGATATTTTATTAAATATGATTAACTACAATGTTTTTGCAGTAAATATTAAAAATTAATTATAACCATTGAACATTGCATAAATACATTCAATAAAATTGATATATTTTTATATAATTTATTAAATTATTAGTTATCAATTACTTATTTGTGAATTTTAGTTAGCTTTAACGTATTACTATAAAGTCAAAAACCTTAGAACTCTTATCTTCCCGATCTTTATCCTTGGAAGATACTAAAACATGAACTCTAAGAGAATGAAAAAGCAAAAGGATAGATACTATACAAATACGGTGCTGAAAACTTGCCCCGCGTAGCGCAGATAACCCACACAACAAATGTCACGATTACGTTTACGAATTAAACATTGAACAGCATCTATTCCCAACAATACGGCTTCGAATTCTCTAATATTTAGACCATGTCACTAGATATGAGAACACCATGAAAATTATGATCCAATGGAGGGAGAATGAAACAAGTTCTCGTGGAAGGACAGCAACGACAGCAACCCAATAGATCTGGTTACAACTTCGATGCAGAGCCCACTCCTGGAATGCACAAGGATGAACTGGAATAGGTGACGACAAATCATCGGGTTTTTTCAGCCAGTAATGACATACGGATAAAAAACGTGAACCATAAAATTAAGATTGGTACGGTGAATTAGTTATAAACACATGATTGAATACGGATCAAATTCATTTGATGAACCCAGCCCGCAGACATTTTTTTTCCACGGAATACATGTCACATCAATATTCTTACTAATTTCTAACAAAGCTAAACTCTTGTACTATGAAAATAAGACTAACTTGCTGGTCTCCTGGAACGAGGCGCAAATCCCCGACCACTAGATCACTAGGCCAACCCACAAGCTACTCATTTAGTTTTTAAATCAGCCAACACCGGACACCTTATTAGAAGAAGCGATCGGCGAGGGATTGGTCAAAGAAATGTTGGGAGACTTTCAATGAGATGAACACCTGGTATCAAGAGAATAATTGGTTACTGACGTCAAAGGACCTAAGAAGTATAGGGAGAAAGAGAGAAATTAAAATTACTATCTGCGTGTCTAAGAAGCCCAGCTATTGAAGGAATGAAAATGATTAGGTATAATCTTTAGAAACGTCAAGGTTGTAAATTCTATAATTTTTAAGTCCCGGGGAAGAAGAAGACGAAGAAATATCATATATTAACCACTATCTCAATCTCATTCATCCAAGCGAACATACTTACGTGTTACAAGGCGTATTTATTATAATATTTACTATAAGCCTATTTAGTACAATATATATAATTATCTGCTTTCGTATGACTATCTATGGTTTTTTTTTGTTTATTATTTGAATTTAAAATAATTATTTGTAAATTGTAATATATATTACATATTTCCATATAAATAATTTTTATAAAGTTTAAAACTGATTATTGATATGACATCCATAATACAAAATACGAACATACTCGAGATATGAACATACGTATATAAAAAAATATTTCATATTTATCTACCAAAGCTTAGAATACGTTACATAATGTAGTTTAAGATATAGCATAGGTATTTATAGATAGATTTTCTAAAAATTTATGATAAAATCTCTTCGGTACATTATTTGCAACCACAATTAATAGTTTTGCTAATTTATAATTTGAGATTAAAATTTTGCCGGCTTCTCGATATTTTAACCAAATTAATTAATATCTATATTTTTATTTATTATCTTTGTTTTATTAACCACTAAAATTAATATCTACTTGGCCATCGGAATTTTGTAATGTTATTAAAAGTAATTTCATAAAAAATACGTGTAATACCTAATCAGGTAATAAATTATATCCCAGCAAAACAGTAGCCAATTTTTAATTTTTATATATATTACCTTGTATAATAATAACCTTAGTGTGTTGTTACGTACTTAAGAGTTTATTCAACCAAAAATTTTTATTTAAAATCTGCCCAAATTAGCGATTATAATAAAATAATCGGTGAATAAAAATATGTCAAGTATGAAAAATAATCCGGAAATAAATCTTGGCCATTTTCCTGGAAATCTCGATCTAAACAAAATCTGTAAGAATTTATAGTATTACCAATATACAATTGAATAAATTTTTGTACTTTTTGTACTTAATTATAACGTAAGAAAAACATTCTAACGCAGAGGTACCTCATTCTCATAAGAAAGTAAAAGAAGGATGTGTGTACTTCAAATACGATAATAACCGCTTTTAGTTCCCTCCAACATATACTTTAGATACATACCTCGAGGAACATCGGTAACTTTTTTACTATATACGGAGACATATGTGAAATTGAAAAGATAAATTTCAATTTCTCAACAAGCGTGTATGGAAAACTAATAAAGTTTCATCGCTTTTCAGCGAATTCAATATTTTCACAAAAATTCAACTCGAGGCGTTTTAGTAATATATATTTTTTGTGTACATCGTAATAAAGTAGATAAATGGATTTCAGATTCGTGTTTCATGTTTGCGGTTTTTACAATTGAATGTATAAATGGAATAAAACTTCACGAATATTCACAGATTCCAATGGCAGTAAACGGGTTAATGTTTCGAGGTAAGAAAACTATTAATATATTGAGGACAAGAAAATTATATCGAAACAATTAGTATTCTTAAGAAACTGCTAATTTTTGTCATAATTAAATATTTTTTAAATAATTATTATGCGTCATCTCTGATTTTTTGCCGCATATACAACTAAATTAATTATTTCACTAGTTTTTAAATTTTAAATTACTTTTCGTGAAGCATTTTGAGAGGCCTACCTGTACGGATAATAAGTACGCCAGTTTGAGATACCATCAGAACCTTTACTACGGAGTGATAAAGAAAATGCCATCTTTCGAATAATCGCCGCCATACTTTTTATTTGAATTTTTAGTACCTTGTGTATTTTTGTGCGTTGGCTTATTTTCATTGTGCGCGACACGTAGGTAGGTAGGTAGGTAGGTAGGTAGGTAGGTAGGTAGGCCGCAGGGCGCGGTTTACGAGCGTCGTATATTCCGCCACCCCCCTCGACAATACCGCCCCTCCGCCACCCGGCAGGCGCGCCGAGGTAACAACACCTTACCCCTGTAACCGCTTACCCCAGGCAGTTTCAAATTTGTAAATGGCTTTTGCGGAAAAGCGAACTGTGGCCGGGGCTTATGGGCTAAACGGCTAACGGGGGCTGTTCGGAAGTCGCGAGAGCCTCGCCCAATATCCCGCGAATATGCTCAGCCAGCTCGTTTACAGCTGAAACCGTACTCTTGTGGTAATGCAGCGCCTCACTGACGGAGACTTTATTATTACAATAATTAATTAAACATTTCAAGAACACTATTTCTATCCAAAAGATAACATAGACACTTCAAACTTTACCCTCAGGCTATTGAAACATCAAAAACTGTTACATATGTATGGTTTTTATAATTAACTCTTCTGTTCTGACATACAACTCATTCACTATCTGATTCAACTGGTTTTGCCGGGTTCTCTATTTCTAGTACCATTAATACTCACGTCATATATCTTTTTTACTATTCTCTTCTCATTCATTGGTTCTACATGACCAAACAACTGAAATGCTCCTCTTTTAATCAGCTTTCTATTATAATACTAATTTGTTAAATCTTTATTCAATTATAAACGATTTTGCTACTTATATTCTAAAGTGCTTTCATTTCCAATGCATTTAGTCTACTTTTATCATTCTTCTTATGTACCCTTTTAATTATGGTTATATGCTTGTGTGTATACTTCGTTTTCAGCAATAGCTAAATATTTATTTAAAATGTTATGTGTATATGTAAGTATTTTAATATCATCTATCTCATGAGGCAGATATATTTTAGTACTCAATAATCATCAAATATATATGTATACATTTTAATAAATACATAGTTAATTAATATTCAGCAAATATAAATTGAATATAATTAAAAGAAAAAAGGAAATTATGTTTTGTTTAGACATGAAAAGTAGATAAAACATAATATTTGTTCATATGTGTAATTTTAAGTTAAAATTAATGCTTTTATAATTTAAGGTTGGTATTATGACTAAATCAGGACTGACATTTTTAAAGAGTTAAAATAATATAAGGTGTATATATATGTTACACAAATTAAAGAAATAAAGGATATAAAAGAGTTTAAAAAGAAACTAAATGAACACTTCAAAAACACATAATTGGAAAATAAACAATATTACAGAACACTTCAGAAGCACACAAATGGACAATGAATAGAATATGTAAGGTATTATATAAAATTATTGTAGTGTAACTCCCTCTCCAAGCACAAGAGCTGGTCTCTTTTTTGGAGAGGTAAGCGAAAAAAAAACCATGTATGTATGTATGTAACCATATATTTTAAAATTGGATTTATTTTGCCGTTGTATTTTCGCTAAATTAAATAAATAAAAATAAAATGTTAAGATAATCAATTTAATTAATGACAAATGTTCAAGGTTGGTAAAATACACACACTCACAATCTAGCTAATATTGCGTAACTATTAAATAGCTATTTGATAAAAGTATCTTTGTGGTAGTTGTACTGCAGCAATGCACGCGTCCGTTTCCTGCGCAATGGTAGAATCCTCCTTCCTCGAATTTCTAAGAAAAAAAACCCAACAAAACGCAAGCTAATGATGTTAGTTTGGTTTTTGTTGAAAAGCCAGTCATCAACGCAAAAATGGTCCATATATCACGGAGTTTCTCCTCTATTCATCCGCTGGCCGGAGTGTCCTTTCAGTGGTGGCACGCTGCTTGTAAACGGGCAGTGCGCGATTCAGGGCACAAAGGGCCAGACGTCGAATGTGTCAATACAGGGCGGAACACCCAGGGGTCCCAGCCCGCACAGGAACCCGAGGCGAGGTCGCACAAAAAACGACGCTTTTCTCGCTCGGCCGTGAAATGAATAGGGGTGATTTATTTCTCTTATTATACCCATATTGCGGGACGCTGGAGTGCTATGAAATCGGTAGGAATTATCGCCTTGTTTGTATTCCGGCGCGACACACCTCGGACCGCATTAAGTGCCGCCCGCGCGGGGCGGTTAACGCGAGCGGTAACGCGAACGCCAACAGAATGCCGATTTCACGGGGCAAATTATCAACGCTCAATCGATACGGAGCGCGGCCGCAGATGTTGACTTTTATTAATATTCAGGCTCGAAACAAATGTTCCCTAATTTGTGTTTGCGAATTCCTAGAAAAGTATCAGCCGCGACGATGCCACCCACGACACGGGCCATCAATCTCTTCCTGCGTGAAAGATACGCATCTTCGGATGAGGAAGATTTATAGTTGTGTGCGGTATCTCTTAACTACACAAAACGACCTTAATGTATTACTTCAAAGTATTTAACGAATTCTGAAAATTTACTAATTGGTCGGACGTCGTAAATATTTCCGCACTTTGGTATTTATTTTAAAATGTAATCTTAGCATTAATAACCATAGTAATCACATATGGGATTTAAGTTGTGAAAATTTTCTAAAACACTTTAAACATTTAAAATTTTCCTTTCTCTAGACCAGACAGACATTCCTCCAGTATTTTTTTATTAATATTAAAAATATAATACAATTTCAGTGGATATATATATATATTAACATTTGTTTCTTCTCTATGAGAATAAGACTCGTGTACAGAGAAGGAGTATATTCGAGTTAATTTATGTTTCAGTTAGTGTGTGTACATATTTTTTTTACTTCAAATACAAATTTATGATAGTCCGTAATTTTTATAATTGTGATGTTATATTTAACTAACTTATAAATAAACCAACTTACCCGTAGACAGACGGGTGGAATGTCTCACTCTTCAATCTTGATACAACACTCTTGCCTCCTTTAGTTTCACACATCATTAGAAGCTCTTCCGATACCTGGTCTATCTGATCGTATACAGTCCTTCGCGAATATCCTCCGTACATGTTGCTTTCAACGCTCGCCTCATGCATTTTTTTTATAATTCATTCGTTATATATCTCTAAACCATCTATGCTATAAATGCGATCAGGGCACCGTTCACTTTTTTTATATGTTTTTCTCAACTTTTCCACACTTCTCAAATACATAACTCATTCAATATTGTGAAATAACTACTTTCAAAATCATACGAGATTTCTTCTAATTAAAAATAATAGTTTGCATATTTTAAAATGCACAAAGATTTCAGTCACTAATTTCTAAAAAACATGAAAATCTAGAAAAAAAACCTTTCACATTTAGGTGGGATTTGATTCCGTATTTCAACGCTCTTGCACAAAACAGCCATTTATTTCCATATGTAAGTATTTTTAGAACAGCTGAACAAAATTTGGGATGCTGAAATTTGATCGGCACCCGGTGCCTACTGTGTTTAATGTCGGAAACTCGCATTTCTGAAGCCTGAAGGAAAACGGACAGATCGTTCGCTGTCTGTCTTTGTGAAGTGGTCTTATTGGGAAGCGCCTTTTGGCACCACGGCAGGGAAGCGAATGGCGAGTGGACGAGAGCAGCCGGGGCGCAAGGTCCTCAGATGAGGCGGAACACAGTGGTGTCGCGTTTCTGCCCACCCACGCACTGAGCTCCTTAACACACACTTCATATTTTCTTAACGAGATCTCGCCCAAATTCTTTAAACATAACATGTTAGTACTTACCTACTGACACTAACACCACAGTAGGTAGGAACAGACATATTATGTTTAAAAATATTCTTTGAACATAATATCTTAGCACCTTCCTACTAACACTAACACAGTAATTTATTATTACAGTAGATTATTTAAAATTAATATTCTTAGTATCTAGCTACCAACACATCGCACATTAAAAACAAATGGGACTATACGAAATTTATCATTTTTCTGTTACGAATTCCATTTAGTAAAAAAAATTAAAAATCCCCACGGTTCTAATTGCTCAACATATGGTAATATAGATACTGATTTTTTACACTGAATTTTGATATGCTTATGAAAATATGAAATGTGTGTATTCAAATGTTTCAAACAACACAGTGTAATATGGAAAGGGGTACGGTTGGAATTATTAGAAGAGAGAGAGAGAAGCATGTAGATTATTGTACAAACAGAGATGAAGGATTATATTATAAATGGCAATTATATCGAGACAAAAACTAAAATGAAATAATTTTTTTAGAGTAGTGGTAGTGCAGTAGGTATAGATTTTGGTTATGTTGTTATCAATGATATTATACAATCATATGTACTTTCGTTCAACAACGTCTTTAGACAAAATAAATCCGTTGTTTATACGACCCTACCACTTATTTATTTATAATTTTAGAGTACTATTAATAGTGTTTTTAAAGTTTATGTTTTAACGTAAAATAATATCTTCTTACCCATATAAAAAAATAAAGAACACTTTCTATGACGGAACATGATTCATTTATTGTTTGAAAATACTTCACATAATAACTAAAGGAAATAATTATTTTTATTAAATGTTAACGTAGGAAATAGTTATGCCAATTGCTTTTGTTATTTTCCAAATCAAAAATCAATCCATGCACCAAATTTAAAGAACAATCATGAAATCAACAAGTTAAAAACAGTAAAATTCGCAAATCGGTAAAAGGGGAAGTAGACACGTCAATGATTTGCACGTAGTTGTAAGCCTTTCTAATGTTATTCTGTTAAAAACAGCATAAGTAACGACTCCGTACAAAACGGATCGACCGAAAGAAGTTTTCAATTCAGTAAATAGCCATTTATATGATTTGAGTAATTCACTAGCTTATAGACAGAACAGAGTAATGTGAATAGCTCGATGCGGCGAATACAAAAGAGCGCCATGGGTATAGCGGTGAGTTGTCTGGTAGTTTAATAATGTTTTCATTTATTATTCAATTTATACCTGTTTCTCAGAATTTTTGGTAATGCACAGTTTTTTTGCTTGTATGCACTGCACGCCCCTGGTTATAATATAGATTGGGGAGAATAGTAAAGTCATAGATAGATATCTTCATCAAGCAGTGGATCGACATTGCGTGATGATGATGATCTAACTACTAAAGATGTTTAGCGAAATAAGAAACAAATTATTTTTTAAAGCAAAGCTCCCAAATTTTTAACAACATTTCTTGAAAGATTGTAAATTGAAAATAATTCTGACAATAAAATATTAATTTTTGAATATTTATTATTTTATATAATATGCATGTACTTCAAAATATTCTCCGACTAAATCAATGATCTCAGTTTCACTTACATTCATTATAATACTTATATTTAATATCACGCTATTTCTTTAGGAGTAAGTTCAGAGAATAGAATACCGTACTCTTCTGTCCAGACAAACAACTTAAGCCACGTTCACAATCATACATAAAATGTTATACTTGATAAAAAAAAAATTGTTACACTCTACTGTACTGACACACAACTCTCGCCTCATCCACATTCATACATCTTCTCATACAAGTTCGCCAATTATTGAGGCTTCTAACTAGACAATTTTTCAGTATCTGGCTTATTTGGTCGTGGCAAGTCTTCCGCGGACGTCCTCTATTTCTGGTGCCATTATTTCCTCATTCATCCGTTCCATATGACCAAACTACCTAAGCAATTCTTTCTTAATCTTACTCACTATACTAAGATCAGCTTTACATTATTTTCTTATTTATTCATTCTTCACTCTGCCACGCCTAAGTGATTTCATTTCAACTGCATTCAGTATACTTTCATTCCTCTTCTGCCAGCTTCAGGCCTCACATCCATACATCAATGTCAGTGTTCCGTATTCATAAAACACATTTTTGCCGCGTCTTGCGAATCAGCCACGACCCGTGTTATTGACACCTTTCCCCGTTCAAATTCTCACCCATCCTTTTCCCTTACTGCTTATCTTCAGTCTAAATCGTGACCTTAACGTCATCAGACGTCAACTAGAACGAAATTTGTTCGATCTAGACATCGCGAAAGCATTAGTGGTATGGATTTGTTCAACTCCGGTGAACCAGCACTGTATTGTTTTGGATATTCTGTGAATTGTGTGCACATTATATGGATTGTTGTTTATGTGTGCCGCAGTGAAGTTTGTAATATCGCCGTCTTCGATTGGAAGCGGAGATCCACCCGCGTGTCGTTTGTGTGATCTCGGCTGCGACTGCGGAGTGACGGAGACACGTCACACACGAGGTAAGGCGAGCAGTCCTTCAGATTCCCGATTCCCCGAGATCACTGGTCCTTCTACTGGAATTCATCATCGATCCTTATCCGTTATATCCAGGTCCCCTTATTTCCTTCCTTTCTTTACTGCCCCCCCTTGGGCGATTCCGATTTACGACCGGAATCGTTGTAATCCAATCCGCGGGATGCGCGACTCGAAGATCGCGCAATTCGTTCGGTAGATCCTATTCGGCGCAGGATCTTCGTTTTCTTTACAGTCGGTACCAGGACTTCATTGTGTACCGCTAGTCTTGCCTCGGTTGACAAGTTCCCATTAGATATAATTCAATATCAGTTCACTTTATTCCCTGCAGTCACCTTCCTTTCGATATCTTTCTCAGTCTTTGCGTTTCTATCAAACCAACATCCCAAATACACTCATCTACTTGTTCCAAACATTCATCAGAATATAATAATAATTATACACATTATGTCAATGAGGCATTGCATTGATTCTTCGAAACCAGTATTTTTACATATAGAAAATGAATTACATCTGCGTGCAAAATAACGGAGAAGTAGAACATTGTCGCTCCCTCATGAAAAGAAATGTGTTAGCCATGAGTAAATATGGTAGCGATAAACTAAACCGACGACTGAATTATGGGCTCCGTGATGTTCGGTAAGTCCGCGGTTATTAACATAAACAAATATTAAAACCAGCTGACACCTAGAAGTTGGACAATAAATCTGGTGAGCGTGGTCATAACAGGACGCCATCTTTCATTATATGTACCAACGACAATAAAGGTAATTACAAGCCCATTTGACAAGTCATCCCCTGGTGGGTTAGCCTGATTCATCTAAAATATATGTGGTGATATAATATAAATAAATAATAGTATGTGACGGGATTTAAAGAACTGCTACGTGTGAAGACAGAATTTTACAGTAATAATTCAGTCAGGATATTCACATTTTTTATGTCATACAGACAATTTTTTCAACTCTTAAATTTAACGAAGTGCATATGCGTAATTTTTTTTATACATTATGTGTATAAATTCTAGGTAAGATATAAAATAATTAAATAAATATTAGATATATTATTTTAAAGGAATGATATATGGGAATATGGGGGGTAATTACAGGGCTTACGACCTGTCTTCACCAATTTTAATAAAATACCTTCGTCTCTATGAGATATCTGAAATTTATTTTATAACAGTGCCTTTATTGGTAAAAATCTAGTAATTGTGTGTTCTTGAACATATTGGTAATATAAAATAATTCACCGTTTTGTTCCATCAACAAAAATAGACGTCAGACATGTGTTCAGCATGTAAAGTAGGTACCTAACTATTATTATTTATTTGTTATATAATTTATACAAAATCTTTCGAAAATATATTGTTTATAATTAGTAATCAAGTAATGGTTACTATAATATATAATTGGGTAATTTATATAGCGCCATTTTCTTAAAAAATATCACCTCTTCAGTCCTATACTAATATTTAGAATTATAAATTGTTATTTAAACTTACGGATACGATTTTGTGAAAAGATGTGTTTTCAGTCTTTGACGGACGACAAAAAGTTCCACGCTTTTAGGCCTGCTACCGCAAATGCTCGTTCACAAAATTTTTGGCAATGGCTGGTTGGTTCGTAAAGATTTTACTACATATTTATGGTAATTATTTATCTACAAGTATTTATATATTTTTTTGAAAAATTAAATTTAAAATAGATATATAAAAACTTGGATAGTTATGAAATGGGGATGAATAATTGAGCTTATGGTTATAATCAAAATTTTGGTCAGACAGGTGGTCATCAGGCGAGGGCTGCTTTCACAGCCATGTTTGAAAAGGGGAAAATAAAGGTAAACCAAAAAAAAAAACACAAAAATCTAGATGTTTGCTATATGAAGACCTAGCATGTATTGAAAGTCGAAATTTCTAAACAGTACCTACCCATATACATTGAGGCAAAGCTTTTGAAACGCTTTCTTTCAAACGCTCTACCTGACGGGGGAACTGGATCAGTCGTTGTTATTTGAGTTTTATGACCTTAAAAAAGCTGTAAATCACGCCGTTTATATATCACATTACGAATTTCAAAGTTATATTTACGTCAATAAAAACACTCAGATCGAGAGCATGCAACCTTAGGAACAAAAAGAGGGAACGCCGCCGTAAAATTTAAATTGGAAATTATTTGTTTTGAAATGCACGCGAAGTGCAGTGTGAGAAACCTTTAGAGTTATAGATAGAATTGCATTCAACATTATAATACCTTGATGATAAGTTGTGCTTGCGCAGTGTGGACATATCATATATATTAGTAGATTAAGTTGTAATTATTCAGAACATAGGTCTGTTATATTTTAAATATGAATTAAATATATTAATTAGAAAGATATACATATAAAATTAATTTTATCGAAAAATATTGTTGTTGCGCCACCGGAATTCGAACGTGGATCTCTTGGGAAGGTGCATTATCCAACTATGCTACAGCGACAATATTTTTAGCGACCATTTTCGAACCTATATGTTACCTTTTTGATATTAATACATTTAATTTGTTGGTGGCGCAACAACAATATTTTTCGATAAAATTTATTTTACATGTATATCTTTCTAATTAATATATTTATTCATATTTAAAATATCTAATATACTTAGATATTAACTTACCTACTTTGTAGGGTTCTAAGATTATATGACCTATTTATTTTCATATCAATTCCTTGTGCGCCTGCTGGAAACGAAATTATTAATAAAACGTAATTCAATAATTTCAACAATAAAACACAAAAAGTCTGTAGAAATTTCCGCAATAAATTCTATGTTAAGAGAATTTTTTGAATTTTGGCATTACTGTTTTGTATGTCACAAAAGTAGAGAAAATGACTTGTTCTTGTCGTATTTTGAGTTTTGTTTTAATACATATATTTTATGATAATCACAGTCCACACATCCAGACTGGATGCAATCATAACCGAGCAAACAGAAATACAAATTTAATATTAATAATATTATTGTATATAGCTAACATAAGTAACTAACTAACACACATTTTTCGCCTCATCCACATTTATAAAATACATATTTTCATACAAGCTCGTCTATTATTGAGGCTTCTAACAGGACCATATTCCAGTATCTGGTTCATATCCTCTATTTCTGGTACCATCAACATGTACATAAGTATAATAATATATTAAATATAGACAGCAGTGCAATACATTGATCTGTACTCGTATAAGGTGCATATTGTATAAAATGGTCTAAAGTGGTTAATGATTTCAAACCAAAAATAACAAAGTGGTTGCTCGATGTGGGTAGAAAGCGCCATTAAACTAATTTGTCATTTGTGCTAACCTAACTACCCACACATTCTTATCACCGACTATTGTATATTACTGACAATAATATTTTTATAACTTTTTTTTCAATATCATTTTATATCTTTTGATCATACTTTTTTCACATAACTTTTTATAACTCACTTAACATTATACTTTATTACTTCTTACCATTTACAACTTTTAAAAACTGTATAGGTAATTGCTTTAGAATAGACTACGTGTAGTAAAGCAATTGCCTTTATTTTTTCATATATACTATTTATGCTACAAAAAAAAAAAAATGATATACTACTTTTAACACAGAAAAAAATATATTTAACAACTGTATTTAAATGGTCGATTATTATTTAAACACAAGATATGCAATGAATTATGTGCGTTATTTTGTTTTGATATAAAAAAATTGACTATGTAAACGTTTGAGAAAGATAAATAATTAATATTCATTATAAAAAATTACATTTATGTTTTGATATTCGTGCATTATTTTAATTAATGTATACGTTTTAACTTTAACTTAATAATGCCAAAGTACTAGGTCAATTTTGCTACCGATCTAGTTAAGCTGCTGACATCTTTATTACAAGTTATAATAAGTATGTACTTATTATAACTTGTAATATATATATATTTTGTCTCATTGTTGTGGAAACTAATGCTAGATATTTTTACTATTTAAAGAACTATTATTTACCAAACCTTTGAATGTATTACAACAACTTTATTTTTTGTATACCTAAATACAAAATCATATAAATAATATATCCCGCCCGATAAATTATTATCCTTTTTAAAGCTGACATGTCATGAACAAAATAAAAGGACAGACTACTATATCATTATAATTTAAACACAGACATTTAATTTGATTTGGGTGACTACCTTAATATGGCGACAGTGAGAATCGCACCCTTTGGGGTAATTTATTAAAGGCGAGTGCCTACCTATTATTGGGTGGGTCGGGCGGGGCGGGGCGGGTGCAGTGGGGAGGGGACACAAACATCCCCTCAGACTGACAGCGGGGGGCGGGATGGATCTTCATTACTTAACCACAATAGCGGAACATACGCTGATACCAAATATTTTAACAAAACCACATTCCATTTGAAATAAAATACAAGTAAATATTAATGTTTTCTATTTATTAAAACATAAATGCAGAAATACATAAATAATAAATTTTTCAAACAGCAATTGACTGCAGCTATATATATAATATTATAACGCAGATGACAATGAAGGTCTTTATACTGCTGGAAATAAATTGGAAAAGATACAAAGTATTATATACCTGTATTGTAATATACAATAAATGAAAGATGTGATTCTTCTGTTGAAATCAAATGCCGCATTGAGCAAGCTCGTGCAACCTTTATCCGCATGTTCTGCAGTCATGATCTCAACCTTAGATTACGAATGAGAATGGTCAGATGCTATGTGTTCTCGATATTATTTTATGAAATGGAAGCATGGACACTTACCGAAGTAACAATAAGGCGACTTGAAGCATTTGAGATGTGGATCTACAGAAGAATGCTTTAAATAAGCTGGATGGATAGAGTTACGAATGAAGATGTTACGGTTCGGATGAATAAATAAAAAGAAGTATTAAAACAATATAAATCCGAAAACTTCAATATCTCGGACATATAATAAGACATCTGGAGAAGTATGAGATTTTGCACCTCATAATGCGGGAAAAGATTGCTGAAAGTCGGGGCCGTGTAAGTAGGAGAACATCATGGCTGAAGAACTTGAGATAATGGTTTGTCCAGTCTACTGTAGAACTTTTCCGGACCGCAGTAAATAATGTAATGATAGCCAACGTCCTTTGAACGGTAAGGCACAAGAAGAAAAAAAAAAGTAATATTTACACATCTACTACAAGAATCGTATATATACCTACCTATGTAGTCAACGTAATATGTTTTAATATTATAAACGCATACCTTATACTTGTATAAAATTATTCACTTACACTATTTGTTTGGAACTAGATTTATTAGATATAAAATAAAATAGATCTGTTATTTAGCATAGTCGACAGAATTATAAAAAGATCGCTACTATAGTTTAAGCACGTGCAACATATGGCTGAACAGAGAATAGTAAAGAAAATATACGAAGCGAGTGTTGAAAGTAACACGAACAGATGACGTCGACCCACAAGGAGAGCCTCTGTTATCCTCGCGGGAAATGGCACGATGGTATGTCTGTTAGATAGACGAAATTACATTCAACCAATTCAGCCGGCAGTATTGTAACAGCCAAAGAATAATACTATTAGCACCACCATACGAGTATTGAATAAGCTGTGCTAATGACGTATTTTCCCCTCTACAACATGCATCTAAAATTCTATTCGTGTTTCAATAAATGTTTAAAATATCTACAATTTACTGTCCTAAACATAAAATATAGCTCAAAAGTATTCATGATTTATTTATATGAAAAACTGTTTCTCTGAATATTAATTGAAATATTCAGTAAATATTAAGTATTACGTAAATAAAATTCAGCGACTAAAAATTAATTAGCAATCACCCCATAGATAATACAAAAAGATAACTAGTCATCTTACAGACGTCATATGGAATGTTCAACTGGTATGACAAACACTACCCATGGCGAAAAATTCTAGTACCTATCCAGTACCCTCTCAAACCCGTAAATGGCATTACGTATATTTATTGTGTTGGTTAGATTTATGTTTAGTTGCAATATTTACCCCAAACACAAAGGGATGATACCCTTAAATGGTTTTGAATGGTCTTTTCACAAAGCATGTGTAAACAACGACAGATAACAGAGAACACCTTTGCGTACGTACAGTCAATCGAATGGAATTTTTTTGCAAAATCTACAAATACCGCATGTTTTTCTATTTTATTACTTTTTCTTTTTCTTCTCTATTTCATCATTTATGTTACGTGGTAATCTCATTTTTGAAATACTTGATATGTTATGTAGGTTTTTTCATAGTTCGCTGTCCCGCACTGCTCTTATGGTGTGGTGTACGCGGATGGGATTTCTTTCAGATATTCGACTCGAGTTCACAGAGATATGCGTACACGGAATACACAGACTAACTTGCTGGTGTCCTGGGACGAGACGCGAACCCCCGACCACTAGATCACTAGGCTAAGTCTAGATTAAAGTCGCATTGAGAGATCATCTATTTAGCTAGCGTAGATATACCCGTTATCGTTAGTTCGTTCGTTCACCGGTGTCAGGTTTTTTAAAAGTAAAACATAAGGAATAATGCATAGGTATATTAAAATAATAATAATCTTATATCAGTTATATATTATGTATTGTACATCAAGCTCTAGACATATCAGGGGACCACAATGTTCAGCATTGGGCACATGACGAAAAAGAAAAGAAAACAATTAGTTTTAATTAATAGTATTTGAGTATGTCCAAGAACACACAATTACTGGAGTTTTACCTCCAAAGGCATTGTTGTTAAGACAAATTATAAATATCTCATAGAGATGATGCAGTTATATTATATGGGAAGTATGGTAGTATAGGTATTACAGGGCTTACGACCTGTCTTCGGCTGGCTTAGTTATTACTTTATACAGTGTAATGTTCACTATTCCACACAATCAATCTTGTATTTCTCATATAATATAATAGTTTCGTCTCTATGAGATATCTATAATTTGTTTTAAACTAAAAATGTTTCTTTTCATTCCTATGTAAGTACATTATAAGGGTGAAATGTTTTTTGAGATATCCATATATATATATCCGATATCTATAAATCCGTTGAATTCTATATATATATATTATACCTATACCTAATATGAATTAAGTTACTTGATAAATGTCTACAGGTCGATCTTTTACTGTACGTTTTTACGAAAAGATATTTCATAAAAATAAGATGTATTATCAACCCCCTTAACCTTTGACGGGATAATGCGAATTGATAACAGGTATATCACAAAATAGGGTGACGGAAGTATTTTATACGTCAGCATTGCTTGCCTGGCACAGCTTCAGTGTGAAGTTAGTTGAAAATTAGTCTCTTGTCTCCAGTGGCGTGCAGTAGGTATAGATTTAGGTTATGCTGTTACCAATGCTATTATATATGTAATACAATATTAAAATAAATCTGTCGTTTATACGACCCTATCATGTATTTATTTATAATTTTTGAGTATTGTTAATAGTGTTTTTAAAATTTTAGTTTTAACGTAAAATAATACTTTCTTACCCATATAAAATATATGGACGTTTTTAAGAATACTTTCTATGACTGAACATGATTAATTTATTGTTTGAAAATACTTCACATAATAACTAAAGGAAATAATTTTTTTATTAAAAGTTAACTAAGAAAACTTTTTGTTTTTCCCAAATCAAAAACCAATCCATGCACCAAATTTAAATAACAACAGCATAGATAACGTCTCCATACACAACGAATCAACCAAAAGGAATTTTCAATTCAGTAAATAGACATTTATATAACTTGAGTAATTCACTAGCTTAAAGACAGAACTCCTCTATTAGAAAAATATATACATAAAATCAATTTTATCGAAAAATATTGTTGTTGCGCTACCGGGATTCGAACCTGGATCTCTTTCCAAACCGGGGAAGGTGCATTATCCAAATATGTTACAGCGACAGTACTTTAGATGACAAATTTTCGAACCTACATGTTACACTTTTTCAAATTAATACATCTATCATTCCATTATTTAAAAGTCATCTACTTTGTTTTTACGGAATCTCAAATACCTTTGAGTAAACCGATAGCAGATGCCAGAATTAACAATTTTTTTTTTAAATTTTGGACACATTGATACAAATTATATATTTATTAAAGAGAGCACATTTTTATTGTGAAGTTGTAAAATTTGTCGTTAAAAGTACTATCGCTGTAACATAGTTGAATAAAGCACCTTCCTCGGTTTGAAAAAAGGTTCAGATTCGAATCCCGGTAGCACAACAAAAATATTTTTCTATAAAATTGATTTTATATTTTTCTAATTAATACATATAATTATTATTTAAAATATCGCAGACCTATGTTCCGAATAATTACTACTTCACGATGAGAATGTGTTCTCCTTAATAAATTTAATAATTGCATTACTTGTTATGGATTATGTATTATTAACGAGAAAGGTTGTGGATACTTGCAAATACATCAATGCTGAATTAATTGTATAACGAAAACTTTTAGGGCCCTATCATAGGGCATAGTTACGTCACTAAAGTACAACTGTATTTTTTTTAAATAGGTATATAATAAACCAATATTTTAGCAACATTCCAATAATTTCTCAATACTTATATAAAAATATATTTCGATGCATTCGCAGTCATCAGTTGGCTCCACCGTACCACGTCATTTTCTACACAACCGTCACATGAAAGATTTATATGTGACAAGTCTCATACGTGTTTTGACTATTGGTATTCGGCGGCGAGGGTAGGCGCGGCCGGCGGCCGGCGGCCGGGGGGTGGTGTTGTCACAGGCTGTATAGGTGGGAAGTGGCCGTGTAACCAATATCCGGATTAGGGCATAGACTTTGGAGCTTTTGGGGCGCTTGATTGTGCGGTCCAAAGACCTTGTAAGTATTCGCTTGTATAGGATCCGATTTTGTATGCCTGGTTGACTTTTAAGTGGATTTAAAACTTAATGTCCTTAAATCCTCGGCCGGCGGGGAGAGAGCATCTTTATGCTTTTATTCGGAAATACTTTTAATCTATCCCCTTCCCTAAGATGATTACCTAACCGTATCTAATTTTGTTTTGACATTTTAAAATGTATTATATACCTATGTAACTAGATGAAAGTCCATCAACAATAATAGAAAAATAAAAATAACTATTCAAAGTATTTTTATTTTTTATCTTTGTTTTATTAACCACTAAAATGAGTTTAAATACATCTACCGGTTTCGAGTAAATTTGTATTAAGTAATGATTTGAGTTAGGTACTAAAAAAAAAAAAAAATTTTTTTAAAATAGATTTTTTTTAAATAGATTCTGTCAAAGAAATAATATATGTTTTAGTTAGTTATGACATCCTGAAGAAGAAAATGGTATTTTTCGAAACCGGTAGATGTATTTAAACTCATTTTAGTGGTTAATAAAACAAAGATAAAAAATAAAAATATGAATCTTAACCCCAAAGATAACATTGATGATTTTAAAAGTATAACTATTTAAAGTTTTTTGGTGAATCTTTGTGCAATTTCATGATTATTTTGTAAATTGAGTTAAAACACTGTTATATTCCACCATATTTTTTGTGTTGAACGATATAACGTTTTCGAGAACATCTTCCCATTATCAATATTATAATTCAAGTAAAATTAAAAACACTTTCAGACAGTAATATATGGTGTGTTTGGAGTTAACAAAGGTGGGGGGGAGGGCGGGAGTTTCTTAAAATGGATAAGTGGATGGTGGTATTTGAATATTTATTTTGTTATTTTAATTATTAAATATTTCTAAATTTTCTAGAATGTCTAACTTTCGTATTTTGGCGCAACTATGTGTAAATTTTAAATAACTATTATCTAATGAATGGCTCTCCATTCTTGCGTGCTCGGCCATTTCGGATTTTATACTGAAGTTTTTTATAGCTTTCTTGTGTTTTTCCAATCTTTTTCTTATTCTTCTTCTGCTCTGACCAGTATAAAATACATCACAATCCTTGCAACTTAACTTGTAGAATCCGCTTTTTTCGTCTTGAGGTATTTTTAATTTATTATTCAAGATGTTGAAAATGTTTTGAATTTTAGTTGAATTATAATATTGATAATTGGAATATGTTCCCGAAAACTTTATATCGTTTAACACAATAAAAATATACTAGAATAAAAAAGTGTATTAACTCAACTTACAAAATAGAAAATGATAACATTTTTTTTTAATTTTATGCAGAATTGATAGGTAACCTACATTCTAGTATTAAATTAAATTATTATTAAACACACGGGATGTAGGTACTTGATTCATTTGAAAAAATGGAACGTCCAATGAATAATATTTTTTCATACATTTATAGTAAATTGAAATAGTGCTAAACTTATTTTTATTATAGTGTGACCGACGTACAATTTATTTTGTTTTATTTATTTTAATGTTCATTGATGTTTAATGACGAGAATATATATCAATTCAACATAATTTTTATCGATACTGTGGATTGAAGAAATTTTAATGAAATGATTTAAAAACAAAAAAAAGTTTTAAATACAGACGAAATTTTTTTTTATTCATATCTGACACCTGTTTTAACAATTTTACACTTGCGAATAATTGATGGCGATGGCTGATCGACAATAATGTACTTATAATAAAAAAAAAACTAAAAGATATATTACAGACTGATTATTATTTAAATCGTGAAAGATAAATAGGAGAATATAACATTATTTATCAGTAATATTTATGTTTCACTGTCGACTTATCCAAATTCATATTTAACTGTCTCACTCTGCCGTTAAATCAGTCCTCGGCTGTCACTACCGCATTCCACGATAAAATACGATTGCAATGACAAACCTACTTTACTTAACAATCAAACTAAATACCCAAACACATCAACCGAACGGGAACGCTCAGGATACCATCATGTGGACAAGAGTATCAGCTTGAAATACTACAAAAAAATAATAATAAAAGTTCAGACTTATGTCATTGCCTCCGTCCGTTTTTTGAGAGTAGTTTCTGAATAGTCGGGATGGATTAGAACGGCATTTTACAAACACTGTGTTAAACCAGAGCTGACGTTAATTCGGGATGTCGTTCTTTAGATGCTCGAAAACGATTTGTATCTGGCTCCTTATGTAGATTGGCCTAAAACGTCCGACGTTGTTTTTTTGTAGTTTAGTTGTGGAAGGGTGAACTTTTAACCCGAGGACGTGTATTGTGTCGACATTTCGAAACTAAATCATACCGCAGCGAGTCAGTGTTGAGACATCTGCCAGTAGCTTCGGACGGCATCAACTTTCCTTGTTAAAAATCATACATTATCATCAGGATGCTAATAATAAATATAATACGAGACGATGAACTTGAATGAATTGAAATTGCTTATTTAGAAGCACAAATATACCTATTTAAATGGAAAAGGTAAAATATATTAGAGGATCTCATTCTTATTATATGTTGCCAAAGAGCAACGGAAAGAGCTATACTTAGTATATCTCTAAAAGATCGAGTTCCCACCAAATGTACAAAATTCGCCAAGGATCCAAGGTGGTTGCCCGAAAAATCTGTATATTCAAATAGCAAGATGCTGGACATATCTGTAGTGAATGATGATGTTAGTGATGACGCTGATAATCTGGATTATCGGAGAACCGTCTACTTCTCGGGATTTTTTTGAACACAATAGGCTTCTATTTTTATTTATTATCTTTGTTTTATTAACCACTAAATTGAGTTTAAATACATCTACCGGTTTCGAAAAATACCATTTTCTTTTTCAGGATGTCATAACTAACTAATACGTATATTATATTTTCTTTGCCAGAATCTATTTAAAAAAAAAAAAAAATTTTAGTATCTAACTCAAATCATTACTTACATTAGTTAGTCGACTTACTTACTTCTTTATCGACATACAAAAATACGAACACTACAAATATTTACATAAGTTTATTATAAAGCTTGTGGAGGGTTTTGGCGATGATGAAAATGCAACCCACGGCTTGTGCAGAGTCGTTTATTTAGTTAGTAAAGAAAAATGACAGACGATTGAGTGTAGTGAGTTGGTGTACAGCGACTAGGGCGCCGAGGCGAGACGTGCGAATAACGAGATGAGACTGCGCGCAACCTCTGACGCTGAAGCCTGGACCCCGGACGTAGATGTCGCCGGTGTCAACGTCAGCTTGTTATTTATAAATAAATAATAATTAGTCTAGATAGCACCTGTAATAATATATTATTGATTAGATAGTGAAATATATTATAAATACATTTATTAAATATTATAAAATAACCTTTAACATATTAAGATTTTTTTTTCCTATTGTGGTTGAATTCGGGATGCGTTTTCTAATCGATGGCGTCTTACAATTGCTGTAAAATTCAGCAGTCGTGGTGAATCATCGCCGATTACTAGTAGAACTGAGTCAAAAAGTGATTCAGAAAAATCGGACACTGAATCTGAAGAAATTTCAGACTGATAATGTGCCTACTTTTAAATCCTTTTTATTGTATTATTTGATTTTGTGTAAAAAAATAAGAGTGTGTCTTATAATCGAGAAAATACGGTATGTCGGTATACGTAATATTAAACAAGAACAGGATCATAAAAAATGTTTTCAAAAAATCAATCTCAAAATCAAGTTTCATTCGGCTTTAGAATAATCACATTGTGTTAATACGTAATGAAGAAATAATTCTGCTAAGAATAGAAGCATAATTTAAATACTTCACTTGTTCCTACATTACTGGATAATTTATTCATTATGCATACACACCTGTATATATATTTCCGTGTAAATATATTGTTAAATAATACCTTAATCCGTGTAAACACGAGTGCGTATAAGGTTAAAAGTAACCCTTTGTTGAAGTCGCATTAAATAATGATAAAATTAGAAGGGAATTTTAGATAGTTGTCTTCTACACGTGCGCGCGTATGTATAGTTTAATGCATGCGATATTGTACGCGCAAACTTCAAAATTACTCTAAGATGGCCACACGTCTCCCTCCTCGCTCCGCACTCCTCGCTACTGCTGATTTCTTCCGAGTTATGAGATGTCAGGATAAGCAGGGTCCTGACTCGCGTTCTTCAAGGGTGATTATTTTTTTATTGGTGTCATTTGTTGGCCGGACCACCCCCTGGGCCCCGCCGCCCCCCGCCGCGCCACAATTTATCATACAGTATTTATCAAACAAATACCCAACGATATATCAAGGCTGGCGAGCCTCGCGGACGGCGCGAGTCATACCAGCATTTATATAACACCTTGCAAATCGGAATGATAGTATGGTATGCTCGGCACGCTGAAGCCATTATGAAAATATTCAAATATTATGCCATGTCAAATTAATCAATGTAATGTTCACGTTATTATTTATGATCGCATTTAAAAATGACTTGTTTAACTTTTTAATAATCGTAATCTATCGTAATCGTAACCTAACCTAACCTAGCCCAACATTTACGAATTTATAATTTTAAAAAATAGAGATGCATATTCGGAATACTTATTAATATTCTTATAATCGTCAAACTAAGCTAGGCGCTACGATAATAGGACCAGCTTTGTGGTCTTCTCGGTCGAGGCTCGAACCCCCGATCACTCGATCGCTAGGCGAGTGTCTTACCACTAAACCAACAAGCATAAAGCAAATTAAACGTATTTAAAAATAGGAAGCCTAATAGCACAACACGAGGTAAAAACTTATATTTCACCGACCAACCTCCGACGAATCGATGTAGAAGAAAACATTATTCATTAAAGAACCTCTTATGTACGATTTAAAATTCTTTGCACCTCGATACTAACAGTTTGAATCTACCGTGTAGTTATATTAAAAGTAAAATCTACCATGTACCAATATTAAGTGATATTAAAATAATTCCGTTACAAGTCTCAGACACATGTGCCATACCACTCCTTCATTCAATATGTTATCCTGGTTCGCCTCACTTCATCTTGTATACAAATCGTTGTATTTTTTTTGTGTCTAAAATCATCATCACCTGAATATTATTTAATGTTCAGACGGTGTTGTTTTATTTTATGGAAATATTTTTATCTCGTTCGTAACAGCATTCTTATGTGTATATTATACTCCCAACCACGAATCTCTTACAAAAGTTTATGCACTTTTTTTAGGATTATGCAATATCATATTTTATATTGCAGTTTTGTTTTTACGCAGTTTCACATTTTCCGGGGTATATAATTTGTTAAACTTTTGATTTTAATTTTCAGATTTCTATAATATCATTTGTTTTAGCGAGGACAAAAGGCTTAGAGGAGCGACCTTTGAGAAAACAAACGAAACAAACTACATAAATCTACATACTATACAAGTTTTGGAATGACATGTTGGGCTAAGTTGACGCGATAATTCCATAAAATATGAACCCGTGGACAGGGTGAGCCCGGAGACGAGGGGGCAGCTGTCAGAGGGAAGATTACTCTAAATCTGTCAGAAAGAAGCTGATACCTAAGCTTGAGATACACCTGCACATCTTGTATGAAAGTATTATAGCTCTTAGTAGAAAGGTTAATTATGTTTTCATTTTATCAAAAACATTACCTTCGACGTTCAATTTTATTTACTTCATTTTACTTTGTGAAAAAATAATTTTGGTATCTCATAATTAGGTCCAATGCAAAATAGAAAACAGGTATTGGCCCGCAATAGAAAATGAAAGGATTCCCCGTATATGTATGGTATATGCACTCGTAATTAAAAAAAAATGTGGTTATTTATAATATTTAGCTTGCTATTAACACTTTTTCTTATTTATAAAATTTCAAACTTATCTAACTGTAAACCCCTAGTTTTTGTATGTGTAATTTCTAAACCCTTGTTAATATCAAAAGAATAGTTTGTTTCCAAAAGGTTAATAAAGTGTTAATAGCACGCTAAATATTATAAATAACCAAATCCTCTTTGCAAATAGTCACTGTTTAAATTTGTTTTCATATTAGTTCTTACTTATTCACCACTTTATAGTTTTATTTTTATCTATGCTTATATTTTTAATTTCAGTATACATTGTTTCCTAAAGAAGATGCCATAGGTATCGAAACATGTCGAATAATCAAAAATAGTGATTTAAACAAAGTATTTTGTCTAATTATTCATATAAAATAAGGCCACAAAGTAATTTTGCTAATATTGAAGAAGTAAAGTTATTCAATTGCTTGCTGTGGTGGATTTCAATAATTATTAATCTACGAGTATATTAGCTCTTTGAAAAGTATCGATATGTATTATAGGGCGCGGATCGCATGTTCCTATATAACGTAGGTCCAAATGCATCACATTAGCTGTATACGCCACTGTTTTTTATGAATATATTTATCATCTTACACCAGTTTGTTGGTCCTGTGGTGAAGACACTCGCCTAGTGATTTAATGGTCGGAGGTTCAAGCCCCATTCCAAGTGACCAGCAAGTTAGTTCTATTTTCGTAGCACGAGCGTTTAGCTTAGTTTGAAAATAGTAAGAATACTGATGTGACACGCATTCCGTGTACTCGTCTCTAATTTTTTTGAAAAAGAAAGAAAAGTTTAGAATTAAATGAAGTTGTAGGTTACAGTAATCGGGAAAGGGTGATTATATTTATCTGATTCACGTTATTACAAAGACAGTTTGGCACAACCGAAATTTTATTCTCTAAGCAATTTACGGGACTTAATACAGACTTTTTTATGATCCCATAAGCAGTGATGTTGCAACTCATAAATTGCAGTTATCACTTAGCTAAAGCATTCTTCAATTTCTATCATGAATTAATCTTAATACATCGAACTGACATCTGAAAAATGTAAAGTATTTTCGATCATTGACGATTCGTTTGCTATGAATCGTAGATTACCCTTGATATCCTATCTCCGAATCTTCCTGATGTTTCTATGTATTTATTCGAGAGCAATGCAATTGACATGATACCCTTCGTTGCGAGGCTTCCAGGTATGTAAGCAGGACCCGCGTCAGTGACTGTGCAGACACCTGCAGTCCGCTGATAGCATCTCATTAGCCATCCGAGACGTGGACGAACTTCACGTGGCACCAACAGTCTTCACATTCCAGGCCTCACACTGGGATATTATTTATTTCCCCCGAGATGCTTGAAAAATGGACAAATTAGTGCACGTCAAAATAAATATATGCCAGATTACACGGTGAGCATTTCGTCCGCCGGGCCCCACCGAACCAGTCACGTGACGGCCAGGTCATTGTTTGTTTGTCTGGGACTTTACAATGTTTCATTTTAATAAAGATAATTAGGAGACTCCCAAAGGTGATGTGATCATTTTTTCAAGAATTAGATCGTTAGTGTCTAAAGATTAATTCGATCATGGCCAGCTACATCGCTCGGACGCTTGCAGTGGCTCACGGAAATATTAGGAAAAAGGTGAATATTAACATGTGGTAATAATTGATAACAAAATAGAACTAATAATTGAGAAATATTAATTATAAACCTATTAAAAATTCTGCCGCTACACGAGATATCAAATAACAAATCCTTACAAATCCTCCCTTCCTCCCCCATTTTTTTTTCTTCCCTGTATTCCCACTGAAATTTGAAATTGAATATGTTTGAGACTAAAAAGAAATGATCTTAGCCAGCAATAAATTATATTTTCTAAACGCTAAAACCATGCATATATATGTCTAAAAAACTATCAAGTTTTAGCATGTAAATTTAAGTATAACTGTTTATTTAAGTTCAGTTCACTTATTTCATCTACCTCCAAGTGCATGTGGTCAATGATTGAAAGAATGGGACGCCGCTCCACGCTTTTTCATAATGACTTTCACGTTTTGTGAAATATATTTTTTAAATATACTTGAAAAGTAAGCGCCGTGTCAAAAAAGTGGCAGAGCGGCGCCCTGGCTCGAAAAGAAGTACCAGGGCGCCACCATAGCCCGCCCTAGTCACACTATACGACTGCTTGCAGGCTGTGGTTATTGAAGACTGTCTTCTGTATACGAAATACTCGTACATGCATCGTACGTATCGCATATGTTATACCGGAAGGAAAATAAAAATCAAATATTTTAATTGAACTAATCAAATATAAAATCTTATACTTTCTCCATTCTTCTAAAAACTACTCTCTTATAAAACTCTATGTGTCTATATAATTAATATTAATTTCCAGAATATAAAAAGTGCAGTTATGAAATTATATATATATATTTTTTTTGAAGACTTAATTTTTTTTTCATTTAACAATTTATTTTCCGGTACATGGGAGCAGGATAAAGGAGAATCCACTGTAGCTTAAAAAATTAAACTTTTGTGTATTTATAACCAAAATATGGTGTTTGTATTTCAAAATTATAAAAATAATAATTTTGTATTTTATCTGCAATGATAAAGAGTAACTTTAGAATATTTTGATCACACAGTAAAACAAATACCAAAAATAATATATTAATCATTCTGAAAATACATTTAGAATAATGTAGGTAAGAATGTACCTATATACGTGTGTATAATTTCGGCTTCGCAGCAAACTATTCCGAGTCCTGTGGGAATATGGCGGACAATGTGTGAACTGCGGCCACAGTATCTTCCAGGGAACAGCTCCAATTGTCAACAGAAATGTTTTGGAAACATGAAAAACTACATTTTCTTTGTTGTCACTGGGTCCATCTCTTGGGAAAACCCGCAACACTAAATTTGGGGCCGAAAGGACACATACAAATCATGACGTGCTAATATTAATCAAAAAGAATGATTTTGCTAACATTTATATCATTTATCAAATTATCTCTGGTCGAATGAAGTTTGCGGCTCGAGTTATAAGTTCTGGTTTTATTCTCAAAGGACTAATCCATCGAGGAGTTTGTCAATTTTAATAAATTGTTTTCTGCTTCCTTATTACATAGCTTTTCGGGCGAGTTGGTTAAAAGGATCCACCGATAATTCCTGTACTTATATTAAAATCTTGGTGATACTTATAGGTACTTGTTATAATATTGATGACTTATATTATACTGATACTAATATTAAAATCTTGGTAATATTTATAGATACTTGTTATAATATTTAAGACTTAGGTGATTCTAATACTAATATTAAAATCTTGTTGATACTTAAAGGTATTAGGAGAACACATTCTTATTGTGAAGTTGTAATTATTCAGAACATATATTAATTGTTATAATTATTCATTATTGTTGTTGCGCCAAATATTATTGGATATTTAATTAATATTTAAAATATCACAGACTGTCATTACGTCTGAATTGATAATTCTGGCGTCTGCTATCAGTTTACTCAAAGGTATTTGAGATTCTGTAAAAATAACGTAGATGGCTCTTTCAAATAATGGAACGATTAAATGTATTAATATCAAAAAGGTAACATATAGGTTTGAAAATTGTCGCTAAAAATATTGTCGCTGTAGCATAGTTGGATAATTCACCTGCCCCAGTTAGGAAAGAGATCCAGGTTGGAATCCCGGTAGCGCAACAACAATATTTTTCGATAAAATTGATTTTATATGTATATCTTTCTAATTAATATATTTAATTTATTATATACCATTCATTATCAAGCGAATCAATTCTCTCAACTCTCACTCGGCGAGAATACCCATAAAATAAATAATATTTATTTAAGATTATCAATGCACAAGAAATACTTTAATACGTCCACTCTCATCGTTCTCATTAAAATACATTACTTTAGAATATATTTATTTGTTTAATAATGATAACAGACAGTTGTCTAATATATATTCTTAATTAGTGGCAATTAAAGAAAATAACAATCACTTCAAATCAAATCAAAATAATAAACTATTAAGGATTGTAAAGGACTCCGCATTCAATTAAAATAGTCATATTTTAATACGTAAGTAGGCAAGAAAGTTGGAATGTCAGATTATGTGTGTATGATATATGAGATATTATTTGCATATAAATTTTACGTTTATACCACCACGCTATATTTCCATAGGAGTAGGAATAACTCCATACATTTTTATCATCAGTCTTCTAACATTTTCCTTATTTAGAGGGTAATTTTGATTGTATACTAGTATTCTATTTATATACCTATCTATCGAATGAAATATTCTAGAAATAAATAAATAAAATAAATAAATTTTTGACTTAGCACTATTTGAAAATGTGCAAGATCATACAATTACTGGATTTTTACCTACAAAGGCACTTTTATTAAATAAATATCAGATATCTCATAGAAACGAAACTATTTTTATTATGTATTAATGTAAAATATATAGAAAAATGGGGTAATTACAGGACTAACGACCTAACTTCAGCTGGTCACTTTATATATATATAATGCTCACCAATTTTTACGCCTCAATCTCCACATTTATCAATTTTTTTAAAGCTGTGTATATGTTAGTATGTCGACTCGCTTCGAGTACCACTACACTATCGCCATCTATGGACCAGCCGAAGACAGGTCGTAAGCTCTGTAATTACCCCATATTTCTATATATTTTCCTTTAAAATATAATAAAAATAAAACTATTTATTTAAATTTTTGACTCTGCAGTTTGTGATATTAGTAATAAAATATTATTCAGTTTTTTAAACAAACGCATTGTGTTACTTTAGAGTTAGCAGCTACATTTATATGTACCTACCTTAACTGCGGCATTTAAGAAAGCCAGTCCGTCTCCCAGGACTCATCCATCGTCTGATCAGTCACAATGTGTTGAGCTGCTTCCAGATTACACTTGCCGCCTGTCATTCTAAACTCCCCTTCCAACTTGTTACCGACATAACGCGCATTCCATGTGTGTATAATGTTAGTATCCTTAACTTAATACTATTTCACACTGATAGATAATTTATACTTTTTATTATACACGTACACTAAATACTACATCATATTGGGTACCTAACATAAATAAAATTAAACAATTAGAAAATATATCTACGGAAAAAATGTATTTATCAAAAAATATTTTAGTTGCTACCGGAGTACGAACCTGAAAGTATCTATCTAACTGAATCATTTAATTCGTAATTATATTATGAAATATTATAGAAGATGGTTTCTTCACAACAAAAATGTGCATTCATTAAGAATAATACCGGGTATGTACACGAATATATTATATTACCTTGTGATGAGTTAACTTAGAGCAATCCCTGTCAAGCAGTCAGATAGACTAGGTTCTATTCTAATATCTAAGCATTGTAATACTATTATTGGCTCGATTATAACGCAATTTTATTTAATATCTTGTTTGCATTATGTTTATGACCTAAAGTGTTATATTCGCATATTCTCGTTGTTATTGTGGTTTTTAATTACTAAAGGAAGGGTTATCATAGTATACAATAAGTAGTTTACTGTATATCCTCGTTAGTGTTTGGTTTGCGAGCTACACTGTTCGTGAAAATTGTTTTCAACATTTTTAAACTTTAAAATATTTGTATCCTGTTGATATAAGAGGTTCATCGAATTCACAAATAATAAATGGCAATAGGCATAGTCATGACATGAATTTCAAGGTCATGGTCGCAAGAGAAGTTTATAAGCATTTATAAAATATGACGTATGCGAAGTAAAAACACTATTAAGACCCACACATTTTGGCAAGAAAGGGTTTAATAAATACGGCATTTTAAATTACATTGGTGAAACAGAAAATGCATTACAAACCTATTTTGACTCAAAAATCTCGATCAGTGTAAAGAGACAGTTCACGGGGATTCAAGTTTTTAACCCTTCCCAAACCATGCAATAACGCAGGTCTACCGCTTTAATTAAATCTGTAATATTTCGGTATGTATACGTAATATACACTTCATATTTTAGTTAATTTAAAGGAAAATATTTACGCTTAGAAATGACTAGTGAAAAATTAATTAGGTAAGGAAAATCCTACAAAAATAAAATATTTTGAATTCATTCCGTTGTAAAATGAGTACGTTGCCAAAATACAATTTATGGCAAGACAGAAAAAAATCACACATTAATTTCACAGTGAAAACAATAAAAAACATACGAATATAATGGTCTCTTTCTCACTAATTAAATGAAGATATATAAAAAAGGAAGGTATTATACAATGCAACCTCCTATACAGAACTTGATGAATGCTCCGAATATTACATATTTTTAAAATATTTAATGCTCTCAATACTTAAAGTAAATTTATGGCATTAACCATTTTTTCACATTTTAAAGGCTAATAGAACTCTAATTTCTTACGGTAACACGAGTTGACAGCATGGCTGCGTACGAGTATTTTATATCACGGTATGGTAAAGGTTAATAGAGCGTAACTAGTACGATTTGTGATGTGTTTCAGTCGTAATTTTTGATGTCTCAAGAGAGTTATGAAGCTGGCCTATAAATGCTGCAATAATACCTCACCGACGTAAAGAACGTCCTAAGACGGACGCGAAAGACGTATCCACGTATGACATAATTCTAACAATAACCTACCTACAACAACAATTTCATTTGAATTTCCTCAATTTTTGATAAAAAATGAACTTATTTGTCTTATATTTAAAAAATGTACCTTCAAAACAAAAAGGTCGCATTTCTACCTATTACGCATGACACATGAGATATAAAGATAGGTATGATGTATAATTACCATGTCCGCGAATGAGATTTTCGACAAGACACAATCTTTGAGATATGAATTTTCCTCCCATGAGATTCTTTGAAAACAACTCTCACATGTACAAACTATGGTTTAAAGATGTACCATTTCGCGATTCACTTTACGCACGTCGTGCGTCAAACGTCAAATGTCATTGCTGTTCATCAGTTGAGTGATTTTGAATCTCTCCAACAGCAGTTAAAACAGAAGAAATGTTTATAATTTATTATCTTATATTAGAGTTAACCAATAGACTAACTTACTTATCATCACGCCGTTTCCTCTGAGGGGTAGGCAGAGAGGATAAAATGCCACACTATTATCTCCTGACACACAATTCTCACCTCATCCACATTAATACATCTTGTTACCTGGTCATGCCAAGCCTTTCGCGGGCGTCCTCTATTTCTGGTACCATCTATATTAATGTTAATGTTTAATAACTTATTTCTAATTTTGAGAATATATAGTTGTAAGGATCTATGCTGGTTTTGTGAGTAGACTGATTTGATTTTAAAACATATTATTAATATTTTTACGTTGGTACAATGATTTATATATATTATTAATGTTCTTATAGTGATGTAAAATGCACAAATTTATGTAAATATATTATTAAGATTAGGTATTTAAAGTATAATACATGCACTTTTATTTGATTAGAAGGGAGGCAAAATATTTTTTAATTCATACAACGTAAAACGTTCTAGAAATATCCTGGAAACCGGTATACATACAATATACATAATATTATAATGCTCTATGAAAAAATTCTAACAAAAGTGACAGTAATGGTCGCAACGGTATTTCATTATTTTTTGACTGTGCCTCACAATAGAAGCTCATAACTAGAGTTTTTTTCTTCCTTTACCGACAATTCCACAAAAGGTGTCAATCACCCACTGTCCTTGCTCCATTGTTGTTCTAACATTACGCTGGAGTCATATTTCAGGACAGCGATAGTCTGTCAGCGTTCTCACGTCAATCAGGAAAATAGCGACAAGTGATTCGAGTTTTATTAATGCGAGGGGCGGATATTTATGTGATATTTTTTAAATATTTAATTCAATTACTTAAACATATTATAAATTAATTAAATCACTTATTTAATATCCATTCACATATGAGAATATTAAAAAATAAAATAAGGATCACCTTAATCATAGGTAGAGTACGGCCAGCCTAAGTTTGCGGTTCAAAAAATCTGCGCAGAAACGTATTTTGGGAAGGGGTGTGGCCTAATCCAGTATATCGCTAATCAGCTTTCATTTTAACTAGTTACCACTTGTCCTTCGAACGGTTTGTGTGCTCTAAACGTTTCTGATCGCTTTTTAGTGCAGGTACACTCATCTTAATTGATAGTTGCGGAATTTTTATTTTGTGTATCTTTCAATAATGCCCAAATTGAAAAGTCAATTAAATTCAGAAGATCGCTTTTCGGTTTACCTACTGTAAGCATTCGGCATGTGCGCCCTTTTACCGAAGTTTTACGAATGCCTTCGTATAGATGCGCGTGGCCGAAATTTCATGCGCAAACTTACACTGGCCGTGCTCAACTCACTTCCATCATGGGATAATATTATTTTAACATAGAAGAACAGCAGGTACTCAAATTATGCTTATAGCTTCACTGTAATACTATCTTAATTTTCAAATAAAAATAATTTATCGTGCCTATTGTCAAACACTGTTAATCATCAAATAAATATTGATTTCTATTTTATACCATTGAACGTTTTCAGATTTAATTGCGTTGGACCCAATTCTGTCGCCATAATGCTATAAACATACACATGATAGACACGTGACAATTTATTTCGAAAATGTCAGAGTAAACATTACACGGACGTAAATACCACATCTTGGAGTATTAAGACAATAATCACATCCTTAATAACACTATTATTTTAAAAATAAGCTAAACTATAAAATATTTAATGGTACTACTCCAATTATAACTAAAAACCTGATAAATCTCAAGATGAGTTAAATAATACGTACATTATTTCGAATGCTATTTGAATTTTGAATTAAAATAATAATTTACCCTGCCGTTTAAAATGAGTCATTGTAAAAAATTAAATCAATACATAATTATTTCAATACGGATATTAATTACAGACATCGCATTTACCCAATCATTTGTTGTTTTATGGAAACTTAAATTATAAAAGTATATGAGATATTGCAACCAAAATATGTTAAACAATATTTGAATACGTCCAAGAACACACAATTACTGGATTTTTACCTCCAAAGGCATTGTTATTAAACAAATTATAGATATCTCATAGAGACGAAGCTATTTATATTATATTGTATAGGAAATATGGGTATTACAGTAATTGTGTGTTCTAGAACATATTCAAATATTGTTAATATAATATACCGGTCCAAATAAGAAATATATAAAATTTAAAATTGAATTATCAGGCGTATTCTAGTATAATATGTTAATCATTTGTCATGTATACAGATAAATAATATAACTTCTATATTTCAAAAAAATAATATTCTCATTAGTGACATCTATATTGTTTCAGGGAAACGAATATCAAATTTTCAGACCATAGATGGCGATAGTGATGTTGTAGTTAATACATGGAGTGTTATTGGGTGGAATGGTGAACATTACATTGTATAAGTGATAACTTAAGCCAGCCGAAGACAGGTCGTAAGCCCTTTAATGCCGATACTTCCCATATAATATAATATAAATAGCTTCGTCTTTATGAGATATCTATAATTTGTTCAAAATATGTTTAATTTATTTTAAGTTATTTACTATTTATGTTCCCATTTCTTTCTTCTAGTTTTATTTCACTGACTTATTTTTAAAAAAAGATATATTTACATACATATTTTGTGGGTAGGTAAATGTCGTTAAAACAAAGAACGTTATAAGAGGGTAATTCTTTTTTTTAAAAAAAGCCTCTGTTCATTAATGACACTACATTTTTCAAAGTATAGTTATCGATTCAAATTTGAATATATATTCTGACAACGAATATTTTGTATGAGAGCAATAAAGTATACCGATGACGGCTGACGTCACTAGGTATTGTAAATCTCCAGGTTATCTTTTGATGGATGTTAAGCACTTGATTTTTAATATGTAACTGTCAAACAATGGGAGTTATCCAAACAATGAACCATCGTCAGGAATGCCTTAATGATATGCGCTCCTGATCATCTGAATCTTATTATTTATACGGTCGTTGGTTTGAAAGATTATACCTATGTATATGCCGTGTATCTCCATAATATGTTTAACAATAACCTTTGACGTCGGAACATAAAAAATTCTTCTCTTACAAAATTCCCACTATTTGTAAAATGTTAAAGGATTTTATACATTTTATTATATAACTTATTTTCTTTATTTAAATGGCCATGTGTGTATTTGGCAAAAAATAGCGAAAATGCGTTCGAGTTAGCGTTCGTTAAACATGTCGTATGACACGCTACATATTTTAATACTATTCTTTAGTTTTATGAGTAAACTCTTCGATTTAGGACTAGTCCGTGAACCGTGGTGCGTAGGCTCAGGTGAGGCAGACGCCGGACCACATCCTCTGGGACTGTGTGATTACGAATCATGCACGTGAGATTATGATTGCAAGATTAGAAGTAATACATCACCGGCTCCCCCAGAACGATGACCTATTAAGAAATAAAAGGAATCTCGGACATTTTCGGGCATTTATCAGTGTGCGGGTCTCCCGCTGGAGGATGCTGGGATGGACGATGCCGGGAAGAGCAGTGGCTAGAGAGACCTAACGGAACATTCTACTGACTCTCCCTCGCACCTCTTGCGACCTGAGCAGGGTGAATTTCTGCCGGACTGCGACCGAGTTCTGCGACTGCAACACATAAATGTAACGTTTACCCTCCCCCTTTGAGGGTGCATGATTTCTATAGCTTCTCTCTGGCTGCCTTCTGAATTTAATGCGATAATGAGTCTTACGTCAAATTATACAAACATGACTCTGGTACGATGATACCGGAGCCAACCTATGATGGTATTAAGATGTTAGTAACTGAATGTAATAAAACAAAGTAATGTAAAATAATCGAAACAAGTGTAAAAAATTCGCGATACAATTTAAATAAAATATCAAAATTAATTGTTGCAGTATTGCTTCAACCATAATTTGTCAAATCAGTACCATACAATTCATCAAATAAGAATACACAATTTAGCGTTCACATCGAAATGGTCCCGCAGAAGAGTTCATCCCTAATGCACAATCAATAATAATTTTGAAACACCCGATACTCACGAGAAATTTATTTTGAGAAAATAATCTAGATTTGGGGTACCTATTGCATTCTGCAATTCAGAAAGCTAATCTGTTTTCCATAACAATATAAGTAATAAATATAGATTGTGGTATTTCGGACATATTTATAATTATAAATGTTTAAATTATCCTAAAATATCACGTGTTGCGTAATTCATAAAATTATTTAATAACACTTGGTAAATTATTGTAAAATTTAAGATTTGCAGGTACCGTAATACCCAATAGTGCAGTGAATGAATAGAAGACAACAGGCAACATGGATTAGACCTGAGTTTAATAAATATAGGTAACGGAAGTATTCAAGAAATGCACCAATTTTATGGTAGTTCCTTGACTGATAAAGTCCTTCAAGTCATGTGTAACATGATCTGTAAAAGATGATGACAACATTGAATCAGATTTGTAGAAATATTTCGTAAATGTGAAGCTATGAAACAGAAAATTATGCATGCATATCCTAATGTCGATCTCAATGGGTGGTCATCACATCTGATATTCAAATTAAATTATATTTTTTTTATGGCCATCGGATATATCAATACCACACAATGCCTCGATCGTGCTGTGAACACAAGTCGGAAATGTTTTGCAGATTCAGATGATGGACAATCGTTCTTAAATTATTTCATCTCATTCTGCATTTCATGTCCATGTTTCACACATTTATATATATATATATATATTATATATATATATATATTGTGATGAAAATAAATTATGCTTTAGTAAATTAATTTACACCTTAAAGCCAAAAATTAAACGACGTGTAGGTATGGGGAAACTTCTAGGTCCAGACTTGATAAAATATGGAAGGATTAATTGACTAATTGATATAATAAAGCTTGTTAATTTTAATACGTTATAAACAATTGTTAAAAAATTCACACACAATTAAGACACATTAATGACGTAGGAGTCATCTTTTAGCCAGCCAGCCATGATCCAGTGATCGTTAAAATTTCGTCGATTTGAACTATTGAATTCATGTTATACGGATTACGGCATTAATACTTTTTTGTGTTGTTACTCACCCATCTATGACAAATACGATTTATAATATCGCGACAATTTCTTAAAAAATAACTGTAAAGATAAATTTAAAATATTTAGCTCAGACTTGAAATAATATATTTATTAATAATTATTCCTGTCCATAGGTAAAAATAGTTTATTAATATAGTTATACTTAATTGTAACAAAAGTTGTTTTTTTTTATATTTTAAAAGGAGAAAATATTGAATTTAACTAACTGCTTAAAATCTATCATGATATGTATACTTTGAATACACAACTTTCTCCAAATAAAATATTTTATTTAGTATTATTTTGCAATTTCAAATGTAAGTATGTTTTTTTTGTTTGGATTGTCTGGATTAGTTGAAGGAGAGGGCGCGGTCCTCCCCTAGGGCGCCGCCCCACAAATTTGAGGGGACATAATCCTTCATCCCCTGTGTATTGTATATTCATCTATCTCCCTTACAGAATAAACCAACTAAGATACCGAACCAATCTCAAGTGAAATCCATGTAGGTACATACCAACTACAATTTAGTGTTATGTCGCTTGCCACAAAAAGGCGTAGTGTTCAAATAAATAACTTGTGATGATATTCTAATAAAAATAGCAAAAAATAAACAAAATCAGGCGAAACGAGATTTTGAAGTTTAACTTGGCTTGAGTCGCGATAAAACACATTTTAATATTAATGAGTTGGTTGACACATCACAAAACTTATTATTGATTGTCATTAATAAATGAGCTTAATAAGAATAATTATTATTGTTATTAAAATTAATATGTTATTCATTACTTCTGCGAAATCATCACGGACTAAGGCTTGACTTCAATAGGGACTCAAGAAAATATATGTAATAAAATACAAGAAATGTTTAACAAAAATAGCATAAAAATAATATATTTTAGTTAACTATCCAATTATAGGAAAATATGGAAGTATGAGTAATTACACGGCTAACGACCTGTCTTCGGCTGGCTTAAGTAATCACTTTACATAATGTAACATACACCATTCCATCCACAGCGCACAAATAATAGCATTGCTCCTTAAAATTGCACAATAGATTTTTTATATGCATACCATGATCCAAAATAAGATGAGGCATTAGTCTCCATTTCTATCAGTCCTCGATTAAAACACATGGTTCCATATGTTTTACACTTACTTTGTGTACACTTTACTGGAAAGGAAGGAACGAAATTTTATTATATCTATTTTTGACATTTTCAAATTCATCGTAATTTGTTCCCAGCATTGTACATTATGTTGGTGCTGGGTATGTAGGTATTGTTTTTTTAATTAAAATATTTGAGTTGATACCATATATGCAGGTATTGAATTCACAAAAAAGTTATTTGCTTAGTTACCAAAACGTGAAAAGTTATATTAAAATTTTAGAATATGTAGATTTCTTTAAATGTCAAAATGTAATTTTGGCATCTATGGATACTGAATAAAATATGTAGTCACCATGGTAACGACTATGATGTATTTGTTTGGTCACTTTTTAATGTCATATTTTTGGGAGAGAAGAGACGCGAGCTAAAATTTTTAAAGATCAACAAATTTATTTATTTAACCGATTATCAGTATAATGTAATTTTTGCACTAAATTGACTATTGGCTTTCACCGGGTAATAATATTTAATTGGCTAATTATAGATGCATATATGTGTACATGTATTTTTATATACATCAATATAATATTATATATCATCGAGAAATTCAATTTTCTTCGGCTTCTTTACATATGCGACGCACGTGAAAATACTACAAATCAAATCATAGACATCCACCAGAATATCTAACAGTCTCATTTAATAACATACCGAGCCTTATATATGACAAAGCTCGCAAAATATCGTATTAGGATGTGTATTTCTTCGGACGGAGGGGTCGGAGTCGGGGTGAACACAAATAATATGAAAACCGCCAAACCGTTCTGCGAGATTCCACCCCTGCGATACAGCCGCAAGATGCCGCTAAGGACCGGGGTTGGATGTAATAAGAAGCGATATGAGAGGTCCGAGGTATCTTTTGATATTAATATGAGAGAACGTGATCGCGTTACACAAAGCGGACTCTTACACCCAATACCGGTAACAAAGATTCTACATTTTCATGTAAGGAAATTTGAGCCACCTAAGTGAAGAGTCTAAATAATTCTCTTTGCATCTTCAAGAAGGTTGTAATCCTTTCGTGTCGTGACTCGTGACTTGCGAGGTTTGCAGATAAAGTTAAGATGGCGCAGATGGGTGGGGGTTGTACGCAGTTCGGACACGAACCCCGAGTGGACACCCAGACCACTTACACAAGATAATATTGTAAGCAAATTTTGAGAAATAAACCTTCAAACTGACCGTCAGATGGCACCGCAGAAGGAGTATGGCTTTAACAAATATAACGTGTTTTTGTGATTATAATTATATGTATTAATGATATCTATCTAATATAATACATCACATTTATTATATCTCGTTACCTAATCAGGTGAGAAATGACAAATTCGCTCGAAAATATAAACCTTCACACGGCCTACCAAATATATAGACATGAACTAACGGAAATTTTAATATGTTCATTTTGGTATCACTCAAATAGCTTCGCGACTTTTTTCAAATATATGACTCTATTGGAACGAAAATTTAATGCTGACAATATAATAGGCATACATGTAAAAAATACGTCTTGTTTACACAAATGTCAGGTTTATGTTTCCACAAATAATGTGTGTAGAATGCCTCTCGTCCCACAACTAATATTCCGAACCCCTCTCCTATATGTACACTTTATTTCATGTCTATTCAGTTACTGGTTTATGGACCTTCATAATTATTTTTCATCCTTTAATGCTGTAATTGAAGAAATTACGTCCATAGCAATATGGCTGAAGAAAAATAAACTGAAACTAAATTTAAACAAAACTAAATTCATAAACAATGGAAAAAAAGAATACCAATCACACCAGTAATTATCATAGATGGTGATAATCTGAAGGAAGTGACTGAAATAAAATATTGTAGATTCAAAATTGAATTTATCGCAAACTACCAAGACACGTGACTAAAAAAATTGCTAAAAAATCTCGCTTCTCGGAAGGATCAGAAGATTCTTTAGTACTGAGTCTTGTAAAATAGTATACAACTCTGTTATTATTCCTCACGTCAACTACTGCAGCAGCATTTTCTTTAATTGTCAGTTCTGCAAAATAAAGCTTTGAGAATAATACTAAAAAAAATAGGTATACTCGGATCAGTGAATGATCTGAATATGATCTGAATAATAAGAAGAAAATAAATCTCAATGTTATAATATCCTCACTATAAAAATATCTGCAGAATTTATAAAAAAAATTAATGTAAATCAACATGAGCACGGGCATTATAGCCCAGGACTAACAGGAATGGAGACTGAGTGTACGCAGTAGTAGGAGCATGAGAACCAGCTCAGATATGAGCTCACCGTCTAGAAAGAGAAACAGAGAAAACACAGAATACATTTATTCCTGAACATATTCAGACCCGAATTCTCTAAAATTCTAATAAACTGAATATTATCGATTAATTACAGCATGTAAAAATTTTGATTTCGACGATCGACCTAATATGTGTATATAATATATAAATTTATTTCTCACGTCACACTTTTAATAATAGCCTGCGAGACTTATGCATACATATTTCTAATAAAATATTTATATAATGGTCTGGCATTTTGTCGCTTGACTGTATATGAAAAAAAATGTTCTCCGAACGTTTAATTTTTTAAATGAACAAATTAACTCAACTTAACGTATCCGATACACGTAGACATCTACCAACTGTTTTTTGTTAATTTGAGATTTTTCTTTCTGTCATTTTTAACTATCTAATACTAATAATATTAAAAGTACCTACACGAGTACGAAATATTAAATAATTTTAATATCGTCATCATAGATTTTTTACTGTAGTAGAGCAAATAATTTACATCAATTTAATTTTAAGATAGGTAAGAATTCGAACATGTTATAAATAATATGACACTATTTCCAATAATATGTTTTTGCATTACATAGTAGTATATTTTTTGTACATTTACTATTTTGAAAATGTTCTTTAACGACTCGTCATCATGAAATATTTTACGAATTAAATAATTAATTTTCCCAAGTTTATAAAATATGAAAATCTTGCCTTTCGATTCGTAACGAAACACACTGATAAATGTGGTATTACAATATATACGTCTTCAATTTTATAACCATCCTAGATCATTTCATTGGTACTATTACGCTAGGCGGGTACCTTAGTCTGCTTGTAAGATGCATGGTCACATATTTCTTAAATCGTCCCAACTCTGCATTATTTATGGGGGAATTTACGTCAGCAAAAACTGACTATTGTTTGCGTTATCCATTTGGACATAACAATTTACGGATATAGTCAGATTATGCGGATATCCATGTTTTTGTAACCTGGGGTACTACCGTAGTTAAAAAAAATTATTTTACAGGTTACGTCGTAAATACAAAATAATAATTTAGATAATAACGTAATATTACATTATCATACAATTCCAACATTTGGTGACCATTTTGAACTCCAACATTTAATTTGAGCATCCAATATTATTTTTATCAGTTCTGGTTGCTTTGTGATATTTCTCAAATCTTATAATCATTCAACATTTTTACAGATGTACAAATTGGTCAGTGCCATATACCAGTAAATGAATAGATATGAAATAAAGTGTACATATAGGAGAGGAGTTTGTAACATTGGTTGCGGAACAAAAGACATTCTACACACATTTTTTGTGAAAACACAAATCCGGTAGTTTTTGATACATTTATGCAACAGTAAAAGAATTTACTCTTCAAAAATTAAATATTTGTGTAAACAGGATGTATTTTTTACAATAATGCATATTATATTGTCAGTGTTTAAATTTTCGTTCCAATCTAGTCATATATTTAAAAAATGTCGCGGAACTATTTGATTGCGTAAGTGGTATCAAAGTGATCACGTGGGTGACACCAAAATTAAAATATTGAAATAAGAAATTTACGTTAGTTCATGTCAGTCAATATTTTTATGAAATTTGAATTTTCAATAGTTCATGGTATAGGGCTACAAAGACACATTACTTACTAACCAATTAAACACTTTCGTTGGGATATAAAAATTGACATAATATGACGTTCTCGACTAATCACGATAGTCTCGAGAGTCTTGAAAATCTCACAATGAGATACCATTATTATTACAGTATATTCTGCCATCCTTATTCGAGTGTATCTATTGTTTAAATCCCGTCATAGGACATAGGACACGTACATAGTACATAATTTAAATAATTATCTACCTAGTACTTTACGATTTTCCAACTATTAAATTTCTGATTATGAAATGGACGTGTTTGTTTTCTATTTGAAAAGTGTAACTTTAAACAGTGGTGTCCCCCAAATAAAAAAATCATCTGATTTTAAAATTTTGACTAATTTTGATAATCGATGATATATTGAATGTATTTTTAGTTATTATTCCCGACCGTCATAAGTATATAATTAATTCTGTTTTGAGAGGGATGATATCATTCTCAATCATACCATCCCTAGTATGCAAATATAGTCGTAAATACTTGCCAAATATATAAACATATTCACTTGTTCTTTATATTATTTTAACTTTATATTCATTTATTGGTAACTATATAATATAAATATAAAAAGTGTTTGGACTGTTCTTGTTTCACTAGAAAAATTATGTGCTGAGACAAATAGGCATAGTTTTCAAGTAATTATACAAATAAATTAGTACTGCAAGAAGTAGCATAACATTTATTACCTGTGCATAAACCATATATATATACATAAGGTGCATGTAAAAAAAATAATTACAAATTTGTGACAATTCAATTGGGTTAAATCTTTCAGCATTCTATTAAATAGTTTAGGCCCAAAATATTTATAGTTCTTTTCGCCATGTGTTGTATGTGCTCTCGGGAATTGTAGATCATGTATATTTGTCTATGTGGTAATTATATTTAGAGTTGTTTTGAAATGTGTTTGTTTGTGTTTATACAAGTAGTTAAGAATAGTATTAGCATATATATGGCGATACTGCTAAAATCATTTGAATAAATAAAATAATAACAAATTTATTATTCATCTTGAATTCTTTATAAATGTATTTCAGTAATGCACTGCTACATAACTACGTGTTTACGGAAATTTTAAAAGTCACATTTTCTACCATATTTATCAACTCTTCCATATTCCTCCCTCTTCTCACGTAATATCTTAATAGATGAAATAGGTCGAGTCTTGTGTACTATAATAAATCGAAACATTTATTATGTATTATGTAAATTTTGTTTGATAAATTATTTACCCTAGCCAAAGCTTAGTGTAATTCACATATCCCATCAGATCTCATAAAATACATTGTGACCGGTTCAGGGTTTGCTATCTTCTGAAGATTACACAGACTCCATATAAAATAAGATATCACGAAGACATCGGGTAACTAATTTAATCTGCGTACCTACCTAAATCAAATTTCTTTTCTCAGAGCTTTAAAGGCTCGTTATATTCATAAATGCCTACAGCACACTCACCTCTTATTAACGAATAACTTGAGAAGCATTGAACATGAAATAACTCTTTTAACACAAAATCTGGAATATTTTCATGGGAGGATTTAATAATATATTTATTTAATGCAAACTTCTTCATTTTTTTTTCGTTCCTTCTCGTCTCTTCCATTGATATGTATACTCCTGACCTAAGAATAGTTAAAAACACTGTAAAATCTGTAAGAAAAATGAAAAAATATTTGTAAAGCAATTTTGATCATTTTAAATATGAATTAAATATATTAATTATAAAAATCAATTTTATCGAAAAATATTGTTGTTGCGCTACCGGGATTCGAACCTGGATCTCTTCCCTAACCGGGGGAGGTGCTTTATCCAACTAAGCTACAGCGGCATTATTTTTAGCGACAATTTTTCGACCTTATATGTTACCTTTTTTGAAATCAATACATTTAATCATTCCATCATTTGATAGAGCCATCTACCTTATTTTTACAGAATCTCAAATACCTTTAAGTAAATAATTCACCATCACTATTTAATAATTTGTCAAATGCCCCGGTTTATTAAGTGAACAGGACATTCACATTCATACTTTTAAAATAAGCAATGTTATCTTTGTGGTTAAGATTCATATTTTTATTTTTTATCTTTGTTTAATTAACCACTAAAATGAGTTTAAATACATCTACCGGTTTCGAAAAATACCATTTTCTTCTTCAGGATGTCATAACTAACTAAAACATACATTGTTTCTTTGACAGAATTTATTTTTATTTTATTTTTTACATTGGTAAAACGGGTAGAAATTTTAATATAAGAGTAAGGGAGCATTTGAGATGTTTGAACAATAGTGGATTTTCAGAATTTGCTAATCATTTGATAGAAAATGGTTATGATTTTGATAAAAAATTGGGATTGTCAATTTTGCATATAAACGGTGTTGGTCACAAATTAAATAATTTGGAATCGTTGGAGATAAATAAAGCGTGTAAAACTAATCAAAAAATTATAAACAACCAACTAAATTTAACTACGAGTCCCATTCTAAAATTTTTTCCTAAAAATTATTCGAGTAAATTTGTATTAAGTAATGATTTGAGTTAGGTACTTAAATTTTTTTTTTTTTTTTAAAAATAGATTTTTTAAAAATAGATTCTGTCAAAGAAACAATGTATGTTTTAGTTAGTTATGACATCCTGAAGAATAAAATGGTATTTTTCGAAACCGGTAGATGTATTTAAACTCATTTTAGTGGTTAATTAAACAAAGATAAAAAATAAAAATACATTCATATTCATTCTAAATAATTCAGAATCTTTTAAAGAAATTTGTATGTATTCGTGTCATGATTATTTAACCAACACACTTACGTACCAGTTAAAAGTGACCATCTTTTCAATGTACATACTCCTGGGAAACTGCGACGATCATGATCTAAGCACATAATCGGACTAACACGATGCTAAGGGAGCTAGAATTTCATTGTCTGATGCTTTGGTAGGTTGATTCCAACTCGACGTCATGACGTGCATGTCATGCACACCGATAGTCATCTAAACAATTATTTCGTGAATATGTATATACGTATTAACACTAAAATCTAAAAAAGTTTTCGACTCTGTATAAAAAAATATTAATGTTTTGCTTTTTTATTTTAAGTTGTAAATGAATTATGTGAAATGAAGTTATAAATGAATTATAATGGGCGTCGGAATTATTAAATTAAATTATGTTTAATTTTTAATTACAAAGCTGCTGAAAACCAAATGCTTTACAATCTAATCAAATCTCTATTATATTAATAACTACTTAAATGATAGTATTATTGGGATATATATATAAAGAAAATTAAATAGAAATGCGTACACTGAATACGTGCCACATCCATATTCATAATATTTTAAATGTAAGCTAATCGCTTGTGCTATGAAAATAGGTCTAACTTAACCACTAAACCACATGCACGTCTTACACATACATATTATAAGTTTTATTCTAATTGGTGTTTATCTTTTTGTGTATGCGAATAAAATACATAATTAATATTAAATTAATTTTTAATTATATATCTTACGCCATATCACTCCCACGGCTCCAATAAGTTTGTATACTCGACGGGAATTTGTTGTTTTTATTTCTTGTTGATACCATACATTAATATTCTTACCATCGATTACAAGTGCGTCTTGAAGTATGGTCTGTCCATTTACCCTTTTTATAGTGACAGAATATATTAATTCAATTAATTTATACAATATCGTGTGAGAAGGTTCTGGTGCAGACTGCGCAAGAAGTTCCAGCCAGACTCAGGGTGACTCCATCCCCCCTTCTCCATACACTGGCTGGTGTCTCCATATAACAACGACTATCACAACAACCGTAAAGTGTATTTTCTCGTACTTCTTTTAATATATTTTTTTTTTACATAACTTGAGCTTTTTTACGCAGTTTAATAATTGACATTATAATGTATATCGTATACGTGTATATCACAGACCACCAAATATATAGACATGAACTAACGCAAATTCCTTATTGCAATATGTTCATATTGATGTCACCCACATGATCATTTTGGTACCACTTATGCAATCAAATATGACTCGATTGGAACAAAAATTTAAACGCTGACAGAATAATATGCATTAACTTTAATACTTTTACTGTTTCATAAATGAGTCATAAACTATCGGATTTATGTTTCCATCAAAACGTGTGTAGAATGCCCCTCGTCCCGCAACTAATGTTCTGAACCCCACTCCTATATGTACATTTTATTTTATGTCTATTCATTTACTGGTCTGTGGTGTATATCTTTAATTTTATGTGAATTTTAAAGGTTTTGCACTCCCACACCTCAGTCAAGGTCTGAAAAATAATTAAATAAAAATTTTAATAATACAGTGAAATCCCGAATATAAATTTTTGAAGGGACCAACAACAAAAAAATGTAAACAGAGGGAATATGTAAATTGGGGGGTATTAAAAAACATTAAATTTATTTTTGCTGTTTTTAAATAGTTTTTTTATTATTTTATAAAGGTTTCTGGTAGTACATTACTAATACTAGTAAAATATGCTATGAAGCTTTTAATATGCCTCATGGCATCGTCTCTGGTAGGAACTAGATTTACGTGATGAACAGGAAGGTTCTTCTTCTGTCAAGTTTTCGCTTATACGACTGTCCACTATTTTATCAATTTCCACTACATCCGATGTTATTTCGTTGGAGTCAACGTCTTAGTAAGTATGTAAGGGTTATTCATAAAATCTTTCTCAGCCTTCATTGTTATCTATACTATCTTGTAGGCAATTTTCTTGCTGATTCCAGTTTGTAAAAACTAACAAAAAAAAAACGAAACGTAAAAATTACGTTGGTATGAGAATGAAAATGTGTATAAACGACAAGCAAACGACCAACACACTCTTGGCTCTATAGTGAATAGCGAACTGGTTGAACGAATTTCAATTAATTTTAGACGTAAATCGCGGGAAAGAAAAACGTAAAATAGGCTTTTTAATGAACTGAAATGACACGGGACTGCAAAAATAACAAAAAAACCTGGATCTCTTTTCTAATAACTACAACATCACAATAAGAATGTGTTCTCCTAATAATAAAGTTGTATCAGTGTGTCCAAAATTTAATAAAAATGAATTGATAATTCTGGCGTCTGCTATCAAATTACTCAAAGGTATTTGAAATTCTGTAAAAATAAGGTAGATGGCTCTTTCAAATAATGGAACGATTAAATGTATTAATATCAAAAAGGTAACATATAGGTTCGAAAATTTGTCGCTAAAAATATTGTCGCTGTAGCATAGTTGGATAATGCACCTTCCCCGGTTAGGAAAGATATCCAGGTTCGAATCCCAGTGGCGCAACAACAATATTTTTCGATAAAATTCATTTTATATGTATATCTTTCTAATTGATATATTTAATTCAAATTTAAAATATCACAGACCATCTGTTCTGAATAATTACAACTTCACAATAAGAATGTGTTCTCCTAATCATTATATTATTTATGTACCTATACTTTATTATTCCTACACCTAGATACGGTGCGATAGTATGTATATAGATATGTGTGATAATTGTTACAAAATATCGATTTTATACGTACAGAATCTTGTTGTGTCATTCTGTTCAATTTTATAAATGTATTCCTATATAACATAAGCACACGTATGCTCTTGAAATAAATTCTGTGAAACAAAATGTTTACACGTTTATACACCTTCCTGTTTTGCAAACCTAATGGCTTTATTCAAATTGACACAAGGGGCTGTAACTTGGCGAGAGAGAGGGTGCGGCAAATGTATTGAAGGGAAGGGAAAGCCAGAGTAGGTACCTACTAACGACGCTGTCAAACGTATGTATTATGCGTAGCTTCTTGTGAAATAAAAAAAAAACAACCCTCCAAAGAAATGCTTTATTACTGAAACAATCCATGTCACTCTTATAGCGATTTTGAATAAATTGATTTCCCAAGTGAAAAATATGTATTTTATAGTATAACTAATGTAGTATAGTATACAGATGACTGTGTGTATTTAGGAAGTATGTTTGATAGAAACGGAAAGACTGAGAATTATATCGAATGGAATTTTAGCTAATAAGAACTTGTCAACCGAGGCACAATAAAGTTCCGGTACCGACACTGACGTATGGAAGTGAGGCCTGGAGCTGGCAGAAGGGGAACAAAAGAAAACTGAACACAGTGGAAATAAGATCGCTTAGGCATATGTGTGGCAGATCCATTTATAATAGCGTAAAAAATAAAGAAATAAGGAAAAAATGTAAAACTAATCTTAGTATAGTGAGTAAGATTAAGAAAAGATCACATATGGGAAATATGACGCAAGTATAGAAAGGCACCATAAATAGGAGAAGTCCGCGAAAGACTTGGCACGACCAAGTAAACCAGATACTGGAGGATGGTCCTGTTAGAAACCTCAATAAACGGCAAGCTTATATGAGAAGATGTATGAATGTAAATGAGGCGAAAAATGTATGTAAGGACAGAAGAGTGTGGGGTTCTATCCTCTCTGCCTAACCCCACGGGGAAACGGTGTTATGGTAAGTTAGTTAGTTACATCTGCATTATAGTATATCACATATACAATTTAATTATTTCATACCTGTGTTAGTATATGTATATTATACGTATTAGATAGTAAATGTTATATTTATTATATAGGTACATACTGATATTTTTATCTAAAAATAAAACTGCTTGTGCATGTATATGTACACAGACCATCATTCACATTTATATATAATAAGTACCTCTGTATTGTGTTAACGAATATATAGAAAAATCATATTTTTTAATTTAATTGTGATGAGAAAAAATGATACTTTTGATTCACTGGTGTGATTGTAATTGGTATTCGATAATATCAGTGATTGAACACTTTGACTGTAATTATAGTTTCTGATAACACAATACACAAAATAAATAAATAAAACATAATTTTGAGCGTATTTATTTGTATTATTAAAAGTTAATTTGCGTTAAAAGCATATTCTAGCATAAATAATTAGAATAATTAGTAGAAAATTACTGCACGTACATACACATTCCTACAAAATGTTAAAATGAAATACGAACAAAATTAAATTACAGGCAAGCTAACATAAACATTACAAAAAAAAACAGATTCCAATAGATGGCGCTAATCAAATTACCGAAAATCCAGTAGATAAAGTTGATTCAAGTGGTAATCGACTTAAATTACGGAATCAGAAAATCAATAGAATTTTTATCAAATAAAAATATATTCGATATTCAATCACTGATAGTGAGTGTGACTCAAAGATATCAGTGATTGACTCACGATTCATTATTTTGAACTCACCACTAAAATATAATGTATGGTGTATGTATAAGCACTTCATAATATTATGTGACGTGAAATGTCGAGTTTCCTTCTTTACAGTATACCTTAAACAATTTAAGATGTTTTAAAATATCACCTACACTAAAAATTTGGTCAACTATGATTTATAGCGAGTATTTTACATACATTTAATTCAATTCAACTTTAGAATGCCCCTTTTAATATCGTAATGGTTAAGTACATATTAAATACTTATGTTAATTTACATTAACAAAACTTTTAGAGATAGCAATAAAACATGTACAGTAAAGAAGAAGAAACTAGTTAGAATAACAGTGTGAAATGAAGCTTAGCCTATAATGAACTGCAGTCACATCGAGGTGTCTTATTGAGCGAATTTTTTTTTTACTAAAATGTCATAATACACAATTAACAATTTTAAGTAAAGATACCACATAACAATTAATCAAGTATTGTATAATATGTAGAATTATATGATTGCGCTTCGTCGCTATCGCTATTGCATTTGCTATTGGATCTGGATCTGTACATGATCTGTATTTGGATATGTAAGTGTCATTGCCAGTAAGAAAATAATCCGCATATTCGCCAAAGTAGCGAATATGTCGAACGTGTTTTTAATAACTCTAGGATAAGATTAATTAAATATTTTATCTTTTCTATATTCAATGACAGTACGCAAATATATATTCATTTTTAAATTAAGTTTACATAGTCTTTATTCGAGTAATAAAAAACATAATTTAGCGAAATCGTGCGAATTTTTACGACTGTCACCAAATATATGTTCGTAATTTTTACTTTTGTTCAGTAATTATTAATTGTAAACATGATTTTAGTTTTTCAAGAATGTCTTTATATGAAATGACGAAGAATAATTACTTTATTACCAGTAATATGAAGAATGTCCATTATTTTCTTGCAATTTAATCATTAGTCAACTTGAGCCTCTCTGCGGAGTAATCTGCCTCTGACCATGGCACCAGCACCCACCCGGCACCTGGTGCTTGCCAGTGAAGGTGTAAGATACGGGCAGAAAGCGTAGCCGCCCGTGGCATCAGACCAAGATGAACGCCAAAACTACAAAAGAAGGTTGTTTCCTTTTTAGGTATATTTATTTAATTTCAATATTTAAAACATAATAATTTACAACCCGGTTAATTTTTTTATTTACCACAAATGCAAGCAGTTATAAATTTTAATAACCGGATCATTTACTACGGTTCTCGGTGGCCTTTTATTTTACTGAGACGTATCATGGCAGTCGTTTAATATTTAATAAATAGTTTATAACATTTTTAATTGTTTTAACTCTTTCTTTCGCGTGCTGCAAGTTCGTGGAGCTCCTGAATGCGCCTCACACTTGGGTATCACGCCAGGTTCTAAACAGCCATAAACACAATAATACCAAGCGGCAATCAATGGAAAGACCGACCTGCCATCTTCCCGACCACAAGCTTTAGATTAGTCCTCAATAACTACTCACACGCATCTTTATAAAACAGTGTTGAATAAATTTTGTGTCAACCGTAAATAGTTTATCTTCTTATAGCTTACTCTTGTCCGCCATCATACATATTCCTCACACTCCGCGATCACTCGAACGTAGTGGAGAACTGAGAGACATAGGGCCCCATGTCTCACGCTTACAACCTTCTGATCGATGCATATACACCGCTGTATAATCCACGCTATCTTTCGACACAACGCAATTAAAATACGTAAATCTAATGACCCCAAATCTGGCGACACACACAATACTTGTATGATCGTGGTTAAACATGCCAAAAACCTCCATAAATATATGAGGGTCTATTAGCCGCGCTAATACACTGTTTTAGTTAGTTTTACTCTCGGGACACGCTCCGCCGGGGTAGGCAGACATCTAACACCAACGAAAACCTTCGTTTCAAATAAAAATACTGAATTCGTTATATTAAAAATTTATGTATAAATAAAAATATCTCTTTTGTGGATCATTTTTCGATTCGCTGGCCGAAATAAAAAGATGCTAACTAAACAGGATTGCAATTTGAAAGAATTTTCCCTGTTCATGATTCTACTGATATTAATTCTATATATATTCTTAATATTATATTTCTATGTTTGATATTATTTTTTCTCTAACAAAAAAGCGTATAAGAAATAAGCCTGACATATGACGTCACGAGCAAATTTTTTAAACGAGATGAATATTTTGGGGGTGAATTTCAGCTTGCTACTAAAATAAACAATATACCTTATTATGTATCGAACCCCTAAAATATAATATTTAATACTTATTTTTTTGGTCCAGGGTTAAGATACCCGTACTAAGACTCTTTTTTGTGAAGTAATTGGAATGTTTCGACGAAAGTAAGGTTTAATCATGCGAAAAGTATGGTGCCTAAATAAAATGCATTTGGGGGTTCAATTTTTACAAGGCTCTGGGCGCCCGTGTTCTCGATCCGGTCCTGGTGGCCGCCTAAAAGCAACGGCACTTTTCGCACACTTATCTTGATGGCAAATGAAACACTCTGCCTTGTTTAAATGCCGCGGCCGAGATGGCGAGCTCGATCTCCGCCACCTCCTTATGGCATGAAATATTCGCCCATTGTGTCCGGAGCGCGCTGCCCAGCCTCCCAGCCGCCCAGGAGATAGATATACACCATCCTCCGAAGGCATTTAGTCCTAACGCAGAGTGGGGCGGGCGGTGTTCGGCAGATAGCGATGAGCGATTAACGAGATTATCGCTGTAGTTTGGATCTAGAAGTCATTGTTTTTGCTGTACGAGAATAAAGGCAATAAACATGTATCGCATTAATATGGCATTAATCTAATGTGTTTTCGCGATAATGTGCTCTAGTTATGTTTATAATATCTTGCAAGTGTTATTTATATTATATTCAATGTATCGATTGACTAGGTGGATAAATAAGGTGCATATTTGTCTGCAATCCCAAAGGTGGAGGCTCATTTCAAAATAATCTTGTTTTAATAACGCTTTACATAATATAAACTATTTATAAATACAAATTAATTATATTAAAAAACAATTTTATTGAAAAATATTTTTGTTGCTGCCGGCACTGCTACTAGCCATCTACTTTTACGGAATCTCAAATGCCTTTGAGTAATCTGGAAGGAGACGCCAGAATTAATAATTCATTTGTATTAAATTATGGAACGATAGATGTATCAATTCAAAAATTTGTCGTCTATTTACTGTTTTGGTGTAGCACAATCGGTTAATGCATGTTCCTCAGATAGAAAAATATATTTCGATAAAATTGATTTTATACTCGTATGTATATCTTTCTAATTAATACATTCAATTTGTATTTAAAAAAACATCACAGACCTATGTTCTGAATAATTTCAACTTCACAATAAGAATGTATTCTCCTTAATAATTAAATAGAATACGCCAACTGATTTCGGATAATACTATTTCCTTCATTAGGATGTCAAATATACTAATTAAAACTGTTTTCAAATTCTATTTGAAAAATATACATCTTTAAGAAATAAATCTAGTACTTAACATAAATTATAAAAAATATAAAATTCTGAAAAACCATAACAATTTAAACATCTTAAATACTCTTTGACTTTTACGTTAAAATTTCGACCTGTTTTTCTAATAAAGAAAAACCACAATTAAATAATTTTAAAAACAAAAATAAATACTTAAATTATCAATTAAATGAGATTGAAATAAATTCTTTACTATCCAATTGACGAAAATACTGGATGACGTATTTGAAAATGATTATCTGGTAATTGTGACAATTTTACAATTAATAGCTGCTCTTAAAAACATGTTTGTATGTTTTAGAAGCATTTTATTAAAAGCATATCTCTATACACGAGTCTTACTCTCATTGAGAAGAAACAAATGTTAAAATATATATATTAAATATAGTATAAATATATATATATTAACATTTGTTTCTTCTCTATGAGAGTAAGTATATATATATCCACTAACTATTGAAATCGTATTATATTTTTAATATTAATGAAAAAAGAAAAAAAATATATATCAATTTAAATTTTTTTTCTCTGGTTATATTACCGGTTACAAATACGTTAATGTCATAATTTTTCCTATGAAATAAAAATGTTCGTAATATTCTCAACAAATATTTTAACTGCCCAACAAAAAAGATTATGATATTCCGAAAATGTAATTTTAAAATACTAAAAATACGCTTCTAGACTTTCATAAAAAATCTTTAAATGAAAATGGCCTCAATTTTTCGGATTTTTTCATATATAACGAAATTTTTAATGTGCGAGTCAGTATTTTATTTCTTCTCAATATGTTTTCAGTCGTGGTATTTAATAAAGAGAAATGTAATGCCAGCAGTTCACTCTTGGCGAGGCGAGGCGTGCGTAGCCAAGTGAGATGGCAAGAGACGACCAGTGTCGACACGAGATAGGCGATGTAAGCCGAGAGCTGCAGTACATTCTCGTGCTCGGCTACTCTCGCCATGCCTCGACGAGAATGGACTGCTGACATAAGAGAACGTACGAAATATTGGTAGGTGATAAATGTTTGGAACAAGTTTATGTACTTGGGAAGTATGTTTTATAAGGAATGGAATGACTGAGAAATATACCGAAAGGATGGTAACTTCAGTGAATGGTGCTTTGAATGTAGTAATTTCTAATGGAAACTTGTCATGATGAACAATGAGTGATTTATTTAACAGAAATAGCATCCCGCCCACCATCTCCAGGTCTAGTTGACATCAGAATTCTCATCTGTGAATTAAGTCAATTAAGAATATAATTTTTTTGATAATGTGATGGATGTGTGAAAATAATTATTATACTTTTCGAATTACAAAATTTTTTATAATTAAATTGAAATTAGAGAATAACCCAGAAACGTGCCGTTGAGTTAGCCGAATATATTTTTAACCAATTATATTTACCTAACCAATATATTTTAAAAAACCTTTCAATCATATTTTTGTAATAATACTTTATGAGACCTATAAATTATAAACAAATATGTACGTTAATTTACAAAAAATCAATTTAAAATTTTTTAGGCAAAGACTGACTAGGTTACCATCACGCCGTTTCTCGGAGAGGGTAGGCAGAAAGGATAGAGCACCACACTCTTCTATCCTGACACACAATTCTCGCTTCATCCAGATTTATACATCGTCTCATTCAAGCTCGCCGATGATTGAGGCTTCTAACAGGACCATTCTCCAGTATCTGGTTTACCTGGTCGTGCAAAGTCTTTCGCATACGTTCTCTATTTTTAGTGCCATTCGAATATCCTTTTTACCATTCTTTCCTCATTCATCCATTCCATATGACCAAACCACCTAAGTGATCCTTTCTTAATCTTACTTACTGTTTACGCACTTTTTTATTCTTTCGACTGGCAGCCCTGGTTTATCTTATTGTTGGTATGATTTATTTATGTAGTGTGAATGTCGCCGGTTACATTTTACTTTATGTAGGTACAGGTGAGACTAAGTCAGAACTACAAAAATAATATCGTGTTTATGAATTAAAATATTTAACTGTTTCATAATATTGTGTACCAATACATCCAGCCGCATTTCGCACTACATCAAAACCCATAAATGTCTTAAATTTCTTCAAGATACGAGTGCTACACCTCCCAGCATCTCCGTAGGAACCAGAACGTGAACCGTGATGGCGATCATAATCTGAATAGCACCGATAGGCCCGCGCCGCCAAAGCGACCGGACTGCATTAATATTTGTAATTGAACTAAAGTTATGTCCATTTATTTAGTTCCAATAACTATTTCCTACGATTGGAAGTGTTTAAGCACGCTAAGATTTATCACCCGCGCCAGCGTCGTGACGGTTCATGCCCCCCCTATCTGCGGCGGGCGGCCCTCACGCGGCCAGGGCGGCTCGCTTTGCTCCAAATCAAGATGGAGAAGAGAGCATTCCCAATTACCCAATATTTTGAATTATAATGTGTTATCAATAATTAAATGATGACTCCGATAGCAGTGTTTTGTGGGATGTGTGAACGTGAGTAGGTTCATTATATTCGTGGAAAGGCGTCGCTCGCGCGTAGAGCTTATAGAGAAATAAAAATTAATTAGTTGAAACCCGATCGACGGAAAGCGTTTCAATGCGATTGTGAATTCTTAGATGAGGATCCGCTGCTTATGAATAGCAGAACCACTAACAGATGATCAACCTATGAAAGTCACCCACTTTTCTCTATCCATTGTTATTCGCTGCCACGTATTTAGGGGATTATTTCTTAACAAACAAACGCAGTACCCGAGGGAAATCAGAGGCTGATAGGCCGCCCTAAAATCCTCTGAACTGATAAACCTGTATTCAAATTACTATAGTAAAGTGTAAAGATTGCAAACTGCAACATTTTTTTTAATGTTCTGCATAATATGAAAAAAAAATTTTTTTTTTTAATAACTAAAATGTATAAATAATATTTTTGACATACTTTTAATATAAAACTAAAAACATCACTGCATTATAACATGTTTTCATTATTCTCTAAAAATAAAGGTCGTTTTTTATAGGAGTTTGTTTTTCGAATTGGCAACACTTTTTCCAACTGACTTGTGCTCAGTTTGGTTTGCCATTTTACCATGAATAGACTAACGCCAGAACAACGCTTGCAAATTGTGCAAATTTATTTCTAAAATCGACATAATCATCCATCCGAGTAAGTTATTCGAATAACCATAGATCGTTTTCGTATGTCGTACATTGCGCGTCGAAAAAGCTGTTGTTTTTTTCAAAAATGATGCCGTCCAGAACGTTGTAGTCAATGGATAGCGCTATAGATCTATAATTACTGACTTTTTCGTTCTCCAATTGAATGGCATTAACGTGGAAGAGCTGTGGTTACAACAAGACGGTACAACATGCCACACAGTGTGCGCCATAATCAATTTATTGAAGGAAACATTCGATAGGCGCATAATTTCGCGTAATGGACATCTAAATTGGCCTCTAAGATCGTGTGATTTAACACCATTGGATTATTTTCTGTAGGGATATGTGAAGTCGCTAGTTTCCGCTGATAAACCAGAGATGATAGACGACTTAGAAGCCAACATTCGTCGCGTGATATCCGATATACGGTCCCAGCTGCTCCAAAAAATGGTCGAAATATGGACATCCAGATTGCGCTTTATTCGAGCCAGCCGCAGCGCCCATATGCGTAAAATCATATTTAAACACTAGTGGCATAAAATTATATTTTCAATAAAGCCAATACCATGACCATTACCATGATTTTTATGCGTTTTATTTATATTTTAAGTTAAATATCTCTAAAAAAAATAACCTTTATATATATTGCACTGAAACATAATATATATTTGCTTTATTTGTTAAACAACATAATAAAATTGTAAAAAATTAACATAAGATAAAAATTTTAATTCTGATTTTTTACTAAACTGTCTTGTTATTCAGAGGTAAGATGGTTCTTAAATGTGCACTGGAAGGGTAGAGAAAGAATTTTAAAAATTTTGAACGCAGATAAATAATATGAGTAAGCAGATCTTTAACATTTATAAAAAAGACAAAATATAGAACATTAATGTTATAATTTCCTGAAGACACTATCCAGAAGAAATACAATTGCACTAGTACTTAGGTTGTTTTGTTTTTTTTACACTTAATTTTATTGAGCTATATAGAAAATTGATTATTAATTTGTATATTTTTTCCTACTATCTTTTTTTCCCAATTGTACTATTATGTCTATTCTCTTTCATGTTGGTAAATATTATATTTTATTTTACACTTTATATACGTTAAGTGTGTATTTAAATATTGATTAATAATCAACTATGAGGTAAGTATGAGAGCTATCATATAGTATGTTTTTATATTTTTTATTAATATTAAAAATATAATACAATTTCAATAATCAGTGGATATATATATATTTTAACATTTGTTTCTTCTCTATGAGAGTAAGACTCGTGTATAGAGAAGGAGTATATTCGAGTTAATTTATGTTTCAGTTAGTCTGTGTACATATTTTTTTAACTTCAGTTACAAATTTATGATAGTCCGTAATTTTTCTAATTATGATGGGGAGATTGTTAAAAAATTTGATACCTTGATAAATATATTGATTTTGAGTTACGGTATATTTTAGTTTTGGGATATCAATTTGATCTCTATATCTTGTAGATCGGAATTCGCTTCTAAAATTTAATTGATTTTTAATTTTGAAAATTTGAATTATTGAATTTTTTTTGTATATGTCTACTATAATACGTCTATATCAATTGAATCGGTAAAACTTTAAAAAAATGTAACCTTATTGAATAAAAACATATTATTATTTTTTGCAGTCGTTTATTATTCGTCCCATCAAAAGTTGCAAAACAAAATTCAATTTGATGCTCACGATTCATGCATGCACCACACACTGAACAAACTTCGCCAATGGTTTAATGTACATTTTTTTTAAATACATAATTTTATTCTGTTTATTTTTGATAAATTTAATTGTAGCGCGTGTACAAAGTAAATACAGTGTTATCCGTCTGTCAATCAAGTTATTCACTGCATGCAAATAACGAAAGTAATTATGCAACCGTTGCATTTAATATTTACATACGTAACCGATACGAATATATTTGCTTTCTGACAATCGACATTTTTACAAAACATATGTATACCAGCTATTACCCGTTACATTATGTAACATCTAATATTTGATGTTTGGAAGTTTCGGTTGTTTTTTTGTTGTGTCGGTTACCGGCGCAGGAAAATAGGCGGTAATTAATAAAGATGTGTGATTTTTCGTGGCATCAGCAGTATAAACAAAAAAAATATTTGCATTTTTAATTATTACATGAAACCTAACCAGGGATTCCTTTCCTAAGATTATATTCTTTTTGCAATTTCCGATAGTACTGTAATTAATAACACATTAGAATCTCGATCTTTTCGTAATGAAAGCGTAAAGATATGTTTGTTCTGCAAAGTCAGACAAAAAAAAATCAATTATCTATCATTCTCCTTTATTGTGTTTTTAATCAAACGCTGATGACGACACCGCAGCCAAAACTATCCGGCAACACACCTGACAGATTTTTGAAGTGAGCCATTGGTTGAAGACTTCACCAGATCGTTCAGAACGGGATCCTTTGACTCTTTCACCACACCACTCGCTCCATTGCACCCGTACGACTTGCGATATGCCAGGAGGATTTTTGGTCACGCATTTGTACTGTGGAAGATAGACGTTGTTATCATTTAGTTCTTGTAAAATGGAGCTGCTTATTCTGTTTGACCTGTTTCTGGGATGTACAGCATATGCCGCCAACAACACGCGAATACGTCTGTCTTTCTGCCCACTTAGTGTTCGCGTCTCATGACTCATACTTCATCTTCACCTTAGTAGATTTGGTTATGTTTCTGTCTTTGCCAATTTTTGTAATGTTTATCTATCAATGATCCGGTCACGGCATTTCTTATTTTAATATCGGTATTCCATTATTCAGTGTTTGAAATTATGGAACGTAGTTCTTCACAATCTCGCAATCGTCTATCACATTAAGTTTAAGTTAAAAATGAATATCCTTTCCATATTTTTATTTATTATCTTTGTTTTATTAACCACTAAATTGAGTTTAAATACATCTACCGGTTTCGAAAAATACCATTTTCTTCTTCAGGATGTCATAACTAACTAAAACACATATTGTTTATTTGACAGAATCTATTTTAAAAAAATTAATAAAAAAATTTTAGTACCTAACTCAAATCATTACTTAATACAAATTTACTCGAATAATTTTTAGGAAAAAAATTTAGAATGGGACTCGTAGTTAAATTTAGTTGGTTGTTTATAATTTTTTGATTAGTTTTACACGCTTTATTTATCTCCAACGATTCCAAATTATTTAATTTGTGACCTACACCGTTTATATGCAAAATTGACAATCCCATTTTTTTATCAAAACCATGACCATTTTCTATCAAATGATTAGCAAATTCTGAAAACCCACTATTGTTCAAACATCTCAAATGCTCCCTTACTCTTATATTAAAATTTCTACCCGTTTTACCAATATAAAATGCAGCACAATCCTTGCAACTAAGTTTATAGACACCAGAATTGTTAAATTTATTATCTTTGTCTTTAGAATTTATGAGTAAATTTCCTATACTATTATTTGTATAAAATGCCGGTCTAATGTTTCGTGGTAGGTGTTTAGATATTTGATTCGAAAAGTTATTTATGTATAAAATCCTGCGCCAATAATCATTATGTTTTATCTATGATTTATATAAAAATTGATTTTTATATTCTTTTAATTTATTTTTTAAAATAGTGTCTATCAAATCTATATTATACTCGTTATTAACTGCTATTTTTTTAATTGTATTCAATTCAATATTGAAATTGGATGTTGACATAGGTTGACATGATGTGTGTGGCACTATATCTTCTCTACCTACCCCCGCGGGAGAAACTGCGTGATGGTAAATAAGTAAGTAAGTAAGCCTCTTTTATAACTGAAACTCTATTTAGCTCTGCCTGATCCAGAGATAGTCGCATTCATCATTCATATCCCAGATACATACATTTACATTTTAGTTCGAGATAGGATTTTCTCGATCTGGCCAACAATATTTGCAACTGGACAAAAATATAAAAAAGTTACACATGATGATGTTGCGGTCCGGATGAATAAAGAAAAAGATGTATTTAAAACAATAAAAATCCGAAAACTTTAATATTTCGGAAATGTGATAAGGCATCCAGAGAAGTTAAGTTCTTGCACCTCATAACGCAGGTAAAGATTGCTGGAAGTTGAGATTCTGAAAGAAGGGGAACATCATGGCTGAAGAATCTGGAGCGATGGTTTGGCCAGAGCTTTTCCGGACCGCAGTGAACAGACTGATGATAGCCAACATGAAAGCCAACGTCCGTTGAACGGATAAGGCAAGCAAATATGAAATGTTTTCATTATCTATTCGAACGTCCTTGCCAATGAGAGCGAGATGCGCTGAATTCTGCAAAGGGTTTCTCCGTCTCCCCGTTAGATCGATGTGATGTTAGCTGCACCACGTGACGTCGGGGGCTGTTTGCTCCGAACCTAATTTGAATACTCCATTGCATATTCATGAGGAAGGGGTGGGCATTGTATTACACGGGGCGGCCCGTTTAACCACCGATCCGTTTGTCCGGGGATTTACTTATTTGAATGGTACAACTGCGACCCGCGTCTTTTCATTGTTGGAAGCGTCAAATACAAATGTTTACACTGACAATGCGCATGCGCGCCTCCACGGCTCGGTGCCCTGACAGTCGTCACGGAGCTTTATTCTAATATTGTAAATCTATACATATGCAGGATGCCGCTAGATGACTCAGTCGAATTTTGATCGAGCGCGTTTGAATTTCTAATGAACTGTGTAGGAATGCAAGAAAAACTAACTGTCGCAGACAAATTGTTAAGATTTATTAACATACTCACCAGACGATGAGAAAGCAATGCAATATTGATGTTGCTGTCGATATTTTCAAATATATACTGTAATAAAATTAATTTTATTTGTTTAAAATCTAAATATAATTTATTTCTTAAATTCTGATCTTTAACATAGTTATTATAGTTTCGAGAAATGAGAAAACCAATACCTCTTTATATATTTAATGAAGACCATTTCAAATTACAATATAAAATAACATCGCTGAATTATGATGTATTAATTGAATACTAATTTAATGTATTAATTATAAATATATCAATTTTGTCGAAAAATATTGTTTTTTCGCTACCGGGATTCGAAGCTGTATCTCTATTTCCAATCCGGGGAAGTACACTACCAATTGTGTTATAGCGCCAGTATTTTTCATAAGCGCAAAATAATATTTTTCGACAAAATTGATTTTATATGTATATATTTATTAAGGAGAACACATTCTTATTGTGAAGTTGTAATTATTCAGAACATAGGTCTGTGATGTTTTAAATACTTAATATATAAGCTGTATCAATGTGTCCAAAATTTAATAAAAATGAATTGTTAATTCTGGCGTCTGCAGTCGGTTTACTCAAAGGTATTTGTGAATCCGTAAAAATAATGTAGATGGCTTTCAAAAATAATGGAACGATAGATGTATTAATTTGAAAAAGTATAACATATAGGTTCGAAAATTTGTCATGAAAAATACTGGAGGTAATTATATAATTGGTAGTGTACTTCCCCGGATTGGAAATAGAGATCCAGGTTCGTATTCCGGTAGCACAAAAACAATATTTTTCGACAAAATTGATTTTATATGTATATATTTATAATTAATACATTAAATTAGTATTTAAAATATCACAGAACTATGTTCTGAATAATTACAACTTCACAACGAGAATGTGTTCTCTTTAATGATGTATTAATTACCTGCGAGGTGCTCTTTAGCTAAAAACAGATTCTAGTTATTACTTGTAGAAAAGAATACTCTATAAAAAAACACTGAAATACTACTCAGACAAACGTTTCAAAAAGTGATGGAAAAAAAAACGAAACCTTTTCAATCATTCTAACAAGGCTTATTGATCAATAAAACATATTTTCGCCCGATTGTGTTTGCTCAATGGTCATCAATATGGATGCTTTTTTGTTTGCTAAGTAGGACCGGTAAAAAACAGGGATGGGTGCATTCCTTTCACACCTGTCCTGGCATCTGCTGTCTACAGTGCACTCAGGATCGATACAGCCACGATCCACATCGCGATGATCGATATTTTAGCGTATTTGTGTTGTCAGCATTGTTAGGACGTCCGACTGGTCCGGAATGGACCTCACGATTGCCCATCACACCCCGCCTGATGGACGAACGAGGGTGCGTGACTTGCAACTGCCGACTGCAACAGGTCCCGGCGTGTGGGCTCCCTAGAATGCTGGCGAATGCTCGGCTAAATGCATTCGTTCCGACGCTGACGTGCAAATGAATCGACCATTTTTTCGACAAGTCCATTCAATATGCCCACAGAATTGTGCGTCTCGGTTTCCTTAATGTGTTAATTAGTTTCGAATCAAATGGAGATATAATTGAGCGATTCGTACGTATCTTACTAAATAATAGAACATTTCTAAAATTAAGTTGATTAATTTGCGAACTTTTTTTATTTTTTGTACTTTTCCTATGATTGCAGCATTTTCAAATTTGCTTCACAGAATTGGTCCTCCTACTATAGTGTTCATATAAACCGAATAGAATATGTACAAAATTAATACAAATTAAATGTATCAATCAGAAAGATATACAGAAAAATTCAATTTATCGAAAAAATACATAATTGCTTCCACAGAAACTTGAATTTCGGAAAACATATTAGGTTCTCGAATTTGAAATAAACAAACATTGGAACAATGACGTACAGCAACAGATACAACATATATGTATAAAATTATATAAACCTTTAGGTACGTATACAAAATTATTAATATAATTAGAAATTACCTGTCATTGTATTATTGAAAACATCATGTGTAGGGTTCCCATCTGCCGAACTGGCGCTCCGTTACTATTGCACACACATCAAACCAATTCTAATTATAAGTAGAGCGATCTTGTTAATCGGATGGTGTCAAGTTATACACTAAAATTTTCATATGTCAGTTAAGTAGTATACATAAATCCGAATGGTTTTGCATTCTATATAACTGTTTTCTAACCAACTTAGCATCACACCGTTCCCGAATGGTAGGCAGAGATGATTGAGCGCCACGTAATGCTTCCGCATCTTCCGGACATCTTATATTTATGGTGCCATCAAAGCTCATTCATGCATTCACCCTAAATTGACACGCTCACCCACACATACGTCTACGTAAATTTTATACATAAACACACAAATTTCTTTCTTTTCCTAATATTATTTTTACATTCGTATTTTTTTTTTTAAATAGAGATGCATACATGGAATACATGTCACATCAATATTCTTGAAAAGAAAATAAGACTAACTAGCTGATGTCTTGGAACGAGATGCGAACTCCCGATCACTAGACCAGTGTCTTGACCATTGCACCAACAAGCTACTATCTATATATAATTGTACTGATTATGTAATTTAGCGAATCCTTGAACCTGGCTGTGTATTTACTAATTTTAATGAATATTAGGGACAAATGCTGTAAAAATTACATTTTATTATTACTAAGTTGTTGATCATGCCGGTTGCATAATAATATTTGCATTTTCTCTTCTTTCTTTGTGGTGCGTGTTCGCTCAGCGGATATTGGCAATTACGATATTATTATATTTACTGCCGCTCGGAACTAATAGACTGTGAACTTCTGAAACCATTACCTCAAGTTAGTCATCCAGAATGTTCTCCTTTTTCCAGCACCTCTTCTGTGGACAATTTTGGAATGGTGATATGCAAGATCTAATATTTTTGTGGTGCATTATTAAAATAATATATTATTAAATTATATTATATTGGTGACGATGCGTTTCTTCAGAATATAATATATCTGTTTGGGACATATATGTATTGCCACATTAATTACTTTGAACGAAATAATGCTCTGTGCCCCTTCTCCCTCTTCCCTTCTCCGCAATGCCACGCTAGTTAGTTCATTGTAACAGTTCGGCGAAACTTGTTATCAATTTCGGAAATTTCAAAGTCTATATTGGTGTTTTGGAACCTGGGATATTGTGTGTGATAATCGTATATATAGTCCACTTAGCTTATATAGATGCTTGGATATCCAGGAGAGGGCGGAGAGCTGGGAGTACTCTTTTTCCTTTCCGTCCTGTATTTCTTCTGGTACCTAAAATTGAATGCCCACCAATATCTTTTCATTGATAATTAAACAATAATACAAAAGACAAGGGGAAAAAATAAATATATCACTAGAGCTCAGCTGGGAGAGCAGTCTACTGACAATAGAAAGGTATCAGATTCAATTCCCGGTGGTAGCTATATCATAAATATTTACTTTGATTTATTATAATATTTTGGTACCTACCTAAGTATAATAGTATGATGACGGGCCACGGTTGCCATGTAGCATTATTTTTTTTAACCTGGCAACGAATTAGAAGGACTGATATGGGAGCATTCACTTATAGAACGGTTCTGGGTCACCTCTCACCGGCTGTATGAAATAACATATTTTACATTAAAAAATGTATTTTACATTCGCAATGGGGATGCGCTCAGATTCCTGATAAATATTTACATTCCTCTTCTTCCACAAATCGTAGACGATCTACATAAATCTATATTGTGGTTGTCATATGAAATATTGTATTGGATTGGTAGTGGCCGCGTATAGATATTTTGAAATTTTAAAAAGTATTTCGCACCAACAAACCAGTTAGTTGCGGTGCATTACCAAGCCTCTGTAGTTATCGCGAAATCGCCGTCTTTAACATATTAAAATATTACGACTCGAATGTTCGTCCCTGTCACACTGCAGTAAAAGCAACGAAGCGTGAGTGAAAGAGAACACACCGAAGTCCGTGCCAATAATGTACTGGGCGTTACCTTGGCAATTCATCATAAAGGTGTGTAGCAAAGAATCTCAATATTTCTGATAATTATTATATAAATTAAAATCTTCTCGTTATATCGATGTTCTCAAACAATGGCTTACACGAGTCTCTTGTATCAACATGGAACCATAGTCGGGATAACTATTCTGAGCTTTAACAATGTATACTAACAGAATGCTGCTAGGCAATCTGAGGCGGCCACAGTCAGTGATTCCGTAAAATCTATTTTTCAATTCTAGCGATGACACGACACACAACTGCAACGGCCACATATGAAATTATTTGTGTCTTGGATAAATATAGAGTGAAAATAAATGTTAAAAAATACAGTAGAGTGGCAATTAAACCATGCACAACTAGAAATAAACCCAAATGCCTTAGCCCACTTGGCCACGGCCGGTAATGTAAGATTTGTTGATATTACCGTATACCTACTTATTTATGTTTCTTGGCTGTATATACTAGATATATGTATGTACTAATAAAAAATCAATCTGTTTCACAGATATAAATATTAACACAGAGATTAAATATAATTACATATAAAACCTGATTTTAAATATACCATTAAATATATGTGTATGCTTTTAAATTATTTATAGTACAACTTAACTTGACCAATTAACACAAACAAATGTATAATTAGACATTTTCTTAAAGTGATAATAACATCATTTATCCTTCCGATGACACGTCGCCTGGCGGTGATTATTTTATAGCTTGCTTTTAAATAATCCAAAAGTGGGCGCTATATGCCCACGCTGGACAAAAGAGAGAGGGACCGAGCGGTTTGTGTCATGGTTATGTACAACATAACCAGTAGTGTTGTGCTAAATAAAAAAGTACCAGGGCGGTAATTGATTTTAATCCCCCCCCCCCTCCCCCTTCTTTTTATTCCATGTATTCCAACTAAAATTTGAAAACAAATTTAAGGTTGAACTGTTTGAGGTTTAAAATAAATAATTTAGCTAGTAATAAATTAACTTTTGTAAATGCTAAAATCATGCATATGTTAAAAAAAAAACTATCGAGCTGTAACGTGTAAATTTATGTATGACTGTTAATTTATATTTAATTCGTGTATTTCATTTGTCTCTAAGTGTATGTGGATAATGGTTGAAGTAATGAGATACCACTAGGCACCTAGACGATCCAATTCTTAACAAAAAAAAAACTGTAAATTTTGATTTCACGTTCCAATTTCATATTTCAAATTTCCATTCCAATTTCACGTTTTGAAAATGATCCGAACCAATATTTTTTTTGCATTCTCGTTATATCCGCCGCTGGACGATATTTGATGTACAAAATTATCAAAATATTTTTTAAATGTACATACTTGAAAAGTAAGTTCCGTATCAAAAAAAGTAGCAGGTTGGCACCCTGGCTCGAATGAAGGTGCCAGGGCTTCGCTCTGGCCTGTTTTGGCCCCACTACGCAACTCGATATAACCATGAGCCATAATCCAAAAAAATGAAGTCCTACAAAAGTATTGTCTAAGCATTATATTATCAGAAGAAAAAATATTGGCATAACATTATAGAAGTAATGCTAGAATCTGCGCTAATCAATATAATACAATATCAACGTCTAAACTTGACAAGATTTGAAAAGACTACGGTATATCTAAAACAACTTTGGTCAGGCTTATGCAGTCTCTGGAATAGTCAATACTAGCTTATATATCTGTCGCTACAATCGGATAGAAAATTTGAACTTCAAAAGCCCTGGAGAACCATTTAAAAATTTAACGAAGCTTCTAGAAACATACACAGTGAAACCTCTATCTACCGTTTTTGAAGGGACCTACTAAAATAAACAATGAATGCGGGAATATTGAAAAAAGTTACATTCATACATCATATTCTAAAAATGATACATATTTTACATCTAAATGAATGTGTTTAAATATAAATAAAATTATAAAGCTGCACAGAAACAAAGAAAAATTAAATTAAACTTTATATCATACACAATCTTTCATCATGTGTTTTGGCTGTTGTGTTATTACCGTAAGTAAACAGTATTTTTTCGGTGTTACAAATAACATCTTTTTCGGCATCAGTTATTGAATATGCATAAAAAAAACTCACTCTTTAACGTCAATGTGCCGTTAGGCAGGCAATTATAAAATAAGCCAGTGTAACAAAATATACTGCGTAATTCAAACGATTAATGCGGTAAAATGATGTGTAGAAGAACGATCGATGCGATCTATTTTTGCGTGATTTGTATGAAATTAATTAGGGACTGGAAGAAGTAAACGACACATGGGTGACTGCAGGGAATAAAGTGAACGGTGCTTAGAATGGAATTATAGCTAATGGGAATTTGTTAACCGAGGCAAGACTGGCGGTTCACAATGGAGTCCTGGTACCGACACCGATGTATGGAAGTGATGCCTGAATCTGGCAGAAGAGAAACGAAAGTAGACTGAATGCAGTGAAAATTAGATCACTTAGGCCAATCCATATATGACAGAGTAAAGAATGAAGAAATAAGGAAATAATATAAAGCTGATCTTAGTATAGTGAGTAAGATTTAGAAAGGATCACTCAGATGGTTTGGTTATATGGAACGGATGAATGAGGAGAGAACGGTAAGAAAGATATAAGACGCAAGTGTTGATGGCACCCGAAATGGAGGATATCCGCGAAAGACTCGGGATAACAGTCACAATGACCGGCGAGTTTGTATGAGAAGATTTATTTTTATTTTATTGAGGAATTTTGACAGTGTAAACATAATAGACCTAACAATAAATATTTAATATGTGATACTATTTATGAAAATCCACAAAAATATTTAGGTACATAAATATGTTTAGGTGCAGAAGATAAATAAAAAGAAAAAAAGGGAGAAAGGGTGGGGAGGTTGCAACTATTGTTGCGGTAAAGGGAGAGCAAGATGTGTTTGTAGGTAGAATGAGATTGTGGTGGTTCATTTAAGCGTAGTAATTGAAAAAGTGAATTTCTGTAAATTTCTCATTATGGCATTTGCATGACCGTTGAATGAATGAATTTTGTATGTAAGATGTTCTACTTCTAGGAATGTGAAAGATGTATGAATGTGGATGAGGCGAGAATTGTGTGTCAAGACAGAAGAGTGTGACGCTCTATTCTCTCTGCCTACCCCCGCGCGAAAACACAGTGATAGTAACTAAGTAAGTAAGGTGTCCGCATTAAAAAGTTTGATTTCAATTTCTGTTTTTCAACGAATTTTGGGAATTGAAAAATGAATCTTGAAAAGAACCTAGAGTAATTAATTTAGTTTTCATGTACAACATATGTATATACCTACTACCTGCGTGTAATTTGATGCGCGTGAAATGAGGAATTGTGTCCGTGAATGCAGCATCTTAAGGCCCCTGTAATTTGGCTGCCAGCCGCCGCCACGGCCACACCAATGTCATAAATAATAATTTAATTTTTCTCTCTTCGCAGATTGATTTCCCACTAGCAGTGTGTGTGAATATGAAATGTTATCTTTTTAACAGGGATTGCAGCAGTTTTACACGTGAAATAGTCAAACACGTGTGAATTTTAAATATAAATAATTTTAATATTAAGAAAACTAAATATTTACATATCCGATCGCCACAAGCTAAACAAAAACAATTAAAATTAACCTTGTTGGACCTGATTACGAATGCTTACACACAAGTCTAATAAATTGTAAATGTGACAAAATTGAAAAAGTGGAGCAGTATATTTAGGTTTAATAATTGATGAAATTTTTTTCTGGAAACCGAATATTGATTATATATGTAAGAAACTGAGATGAGAAAGAATATGAGATAAGTGCATTTTATATGTTAAGGTTATGCACTTATCGGGCCTCACTGTACTCACTGTACTTTGCGATGGTCGACTCGGTTATGGAGTGAGCAGCTATAGACTGACATATAAAACATATATTAATAAATCTAATTAAATGTATTAATAAGAAAGGTATACATATATAAAATCAATTTCATCGAAAAATATTGTTATATATTAAAATATTAAATAATAAGATTTTTAAAACTTATAGTAGATAACGAAGTGTTTGTATAAAGATGATTATAGTAAATTATTTACAATATGCAAAATCTTACCAGTTGATAAAAAAGTGACATATGCTATAATGTTCTAAGAGTTAATAAATAATGGAAGTATAAATACTGATCCTCACCATAGCTATTCAACCAGATCGTCGGGTCGAACCATGAGAGTGCCGATCGTGAACAATCTGTACGGCGAGAGCAAGATAATGTGTTGTACCAAGCATAATTAACAAAATCAATAGAGAACTATTAAATTTTTTTTTAAATGAAGCGACCACAGTGATCACCTTAAAATACAAAGTAAAAGAACATATTCTTATCAAATTTTTTATTTCCTTGTTATATTATATTATATTCAGGTATCCACCCGTAAAATACTGTGGACTAGTTCTGTTACACCTTGTAAAAATTGTTTGTCTTTTCGAAAGATTGATTTTTTTCTTAATATATTTTATTTTATATATCTTTCTAAGTAATTCATCTAACATCTCCTCATCTAAATTTTTTCCCCTTGTTATATTTTATTTATAAAATAAAAATGTTTAACTATGTAAAAGGCAATCAGTGCCGTAAAACTGGCTTGCAGTATGGCAAAAAATAAAATTAAAAAGAATATACATGTAATAAAGAATAAATATATTTTTTAAAAAAACATTGCGGATGTAGGTAATTTCTAAAGTTTTTTTTTATAATATTTCAGTAATGGAGAGTTTATGTAAAAAATTAATAAATTAGAATGAGCACTTAATATGAAATCTATCTTAAGTTACAATACTAAAATGGTGTAATACGATACGGCTTGATAATAATGTAGTGTAATACATTAAATAAGTATTTTTCGCCAAATAGAGTTTTGACTCACTCGTAGTGGTACAACACTTGAATATAAAGAAAAAAACTAAAATCAAATATTTTTTTGGGAATCGCAGTAGAAAAATTTCATATAAAAAATCAAGGTGCAAAGAGTGTTAAAACATGTTCCCAAATTTATCCAAAATATTTATGTTACTTCACAAAAAGTAAACGAATTGCTTGCAAGAATTTTATCTTGACCCTGGACCATAATAATTAGCACTTACATCACCATCACCATGTGGCATCCACGTGTTTGTAATATAATTTCAAAATATTTTAGAAGTTCGGTACCTAATGAGGTCTATTGTTTATTTTATTAGTAACTGAAAAGTGCCCCCAAAATATTTATCACGTTTAAAAAATTTGCTCGTGACGTCATATGTCGGTCCTTTTTTTTATATGCATTTCGTTAGAGAAAAAATAATATCAAACATATGAAAATAATATTAGGAATATATATAGCATTGATATCAGTAGGATAATGAACAGAGAAAATTCTTTCAAATTACAATCCTGTTTAAATATTAAAATAATATTAATAAATATATAAAAAATATTTAAGCATGTCTTTTTTGTTCGTGAAGTAATCAAATGATCCACAAAAGAGATATTCTTATTTGTACATAAATTTTTGATAAAACGAATTCAGTATTTTCATTCGGAACGAAGGTTTTCGTTGGCGTTAGATGTCTGCCTACCCCGGCGGAGCGTGTCCCGAGGGTAGAACTAAACGGTGTATTAGCGCGGCTAATAGGCCCCCAACGCTGTCATTATTTGGACCCGGTCGATGATTGCTCATCCCGAAAGGTCCCAGAATTATTTTTATTACGATTAAGTATTAAAATCCCGCTGAGATCACGGTGTTAAATTTTTTTGATTTCTGTTACAATTCGATCGACACTTTTTAATTTTTATTATCAGTACGTTGCGGTTTGACGAATAATTTCAATATTTATGGCCAAAACTTAACAATCTGTTTAATTAATTTTCTGTTGATCATTTTGACCTTCTTTGGATCTTTCTAGAATAGTATCGATCTTTCCTCGAAACTGGCAGAACCAATTCTTTCTGGTTTCCTTTGAGGATTTGTTTGGCTTGTATTTGGACGGAATGGTTTGGGCACGATAGATTTTGGTTTTAATGACCACTATCGACTATAAAAGTTATTAAGCTTTTAAACGATTCCTTTGTGGAAATGAAATAACTATTATGTACGTATGAATATTCTTTATTTTGCATATTGTAAAATAATATTGACTTGAATAAGATTTAAATTAATAACACCTAGCAGATTCTCTACTCAAAGATTTAAAAAAAAGAGATCACCTCCAACGGGAAAAATTCGATGTTGAACTTAGAAATGTACAAATAAAAATAAATTGTTTAAATTGCATTTATTCAATATTTCTGTTGTTTTATATTTTTATTTATCTACTTATATATCATGTATGACAAAAATACTCCCACTATACTGATCATAGTTTCCTTATAATAAATAAATGTAATTAGTCTAGTAAAATAAACTTAATTCTTAATTTATAAATTAAATTTATGTTGAGACACAAATGATAAAATATCTGAAGTATCCTCGTATTGGTAACTGAATACTGAATTTTACAAACTACGGCAAAAGCGGAACGAAACGGAACGGACGTCTTTATCAACTTTTTATTGATAACAATAACTTTTATTAGTTTTAATTTTGTTCTTTGTACCGCTGCCGGATATTCCCGGTGTAGCGCTGCGATCGGGATGTTGCGCACACGTAATTGTTTCCTTCACCTGTTGACTCACCATATGCAACGTTTAAGATATTCACATAGTGTGGCCAACTTGTAGTGAGTAGTTGAAATGTTCAAGACAATATATCAGCCCGCCGATTTTTTTTTTTAGCCCATGAGAGTGAGTGAACCCGCCGCTTACCCAATACTGTTTATAAGCAAAACCTCCTATATGGTCCTACTCATTCGCTGAAATCTAAATCTAAGTTGAAGTAAAGTGGTACATTTTGATAGTGTTTATATTAGAGCATATATAAAGAATAAATAAATAAATAAATCTTAATATGATTTTGTAAAAATGTGATTCAATACTACAACGAAAATGCAAATAACGTCATCCTGGTTCGATAGTAATTTACTTTCTTTAACCTTTACCATACCATGATATAAAATACCCGAACGCAGCCATGCTATCAACTCGTGTTACCGTAAATAACAATTATAAAAAATATTTTTATTAGCTTAAATGGCTTTAATGGCACGAATATTGAGCATTCAATTTTCAAAAAATGATTAATAACATAATTTAGAGCATTCATTAAATCCTATACAATGTGTCCTTCCTTCTTATCTCTCTTCATTTAATTAGTAAGAAAGAGATAATTATATTTGTATGTTTGTTGTTCTTTTCACTGTCAAAATAGTGTGTGATCTCTGTCTTTCATATCACAAATTGTATTTTACCAACGTATTAATTTTATAACAGATTGAATGGAAAAAATAATTGTTTTTGTACGATTCCCTTTCCATAATTGGTTTTTATCTAGTCATTCCTGAGCGCTAATATTTTCTTTAGGATTATCTAAAATATGAATTTTATGTTGCATGTATTTACCGAAATATTACAGGTTTAATTATGACGATAGACCTGTGTTACTGCATGGTTTGGGAAGGGTTAAACTCCGAAAAAGCTTATTACATTTCCTTTTCAATCAGAAGTCTTAAAACACCGCCCCATATAAAAATTACTATCCATAACGACAACTGCAACAAAATTACCTGTAACGACTCATATACAAAATAAATCCCAAAAAAATAAATCAAATATCTCGGTGTAATTATTGATGAACATTTTAAATGGCACAGTCACATTAGCGAATTAGTGAAAAGAATAAGAAAATGTATTTATATATTCATAAGATTAAGAAACATTTTAAATATAAATTATTTTAAAAAGGCATATTTTGCTATTGTTCACTCACTACTCCAGTATGGAATAATTGGATGGGGAGGAGCATACAATAACATAATGAACTCGATAAAAATAATGCAGAGAACAATCTTAAAAGAGATATTAAAAATAAGATCAACTTTTTCAACACAAACAGTTTTTACAAAATTCCTAGTTCCCAAAATAAAAAAAATTACAAAAAAATCTCAATTAATCAATACTTAAAGAAAAAAATACTGTAAAATTTTAAACAAGCACATCATTAAGGTTTAAAAATAACTTTAACATCCCTAAATGTAACACCAAACACTATCAGCAAAATTTTATATACTTAGGGATAAAAAAATTCAATAGCCTCCCTAAATAAATTAAAGAAATAAAATATATAAAAGAGCTTAGAAAGAAATTAAATGAACACTTCAAAAGCACACAATTAGAAACAAAATTAATTATTATAGACTACAAATGTATAACTCTATATAAAATTATTACAGTGTAACTCCCCCTCTCCAAGCCCAAGAGCTAGTCTCTTTTTTGGAGAGATAAGCGAATAAAAAACATGTAATTTTAATAATGTACAATATTTAATTAACAACTCGTATTATAAAAAAAATGTTTTTAATTAATTCATACATTTTTCCACCCTGCTGGTATCTACCCTTAGAGTATTATATTTTATAGCCGTGTAACTTTAATATATTTTATAACGCTTCGTAATAATAATAAACAGGCTGTATTTTATAGTTTTTAGTCCTTAAAAACATCACGCGTTTAATGGAAGCAACAAGAGGCATTTCGCCACAGTAGATTGTGAGATGGCATTACTCCGTAATAAGTTCTTCCTCCCATACATATCTACGTACTTTTTTAATTATTTGGCTTTCTCCATACCCTCGAGTGACCATGTTATTCAAAAACCGCTTATAAAATATAAAATCGAATACCAATAAATATAAATCATAAAAACACGCGTCATCTGTGTAAATTCTAAAATAATATGGGGGTTATCGAATTTTTTTTTTCGTAATAAATTTTTTAATGTTTTCTTTTAATTATGTAAAATATAATTTACTGCGCAACAGCTCGTCAATAATGACGGAATCAAAAATGTACCTGAAGCAATATTTTAAATCATTTATTAATTAGGCATCTCTTTGGTCTTACCTTGTATATGGAAAGTCACGTACAAAAACGCAAAATTCTTATAATTTCGTAATTTTTGCTCAGTTCAGATGGTGCCACCAGAAGTCAGCCTTGTGAAAGTATTTTATTTACGTAACAAAGCTCAGCAATCTAAAAAAAAAATTTGAAATAATTATTTAAATTGAATATTCCGAAACTCGTAAATTGTTTTCATATCTTTCGACATCGTCTCATTTCTATAAAATATTGTATCCAACTTCCAACCACAAAAATTACGTTACCTTTTCTACATCAATATTTTCTAGTACAGGGTGAATATTATGTTCCAGGCCGACTTTGTTTGACTGCTATTTTAGTTTGGCTAATATTTTGTAAATTCGCATTTAATAGTCCTAGAAATTAATTGATTACAATTTTTTATAAGGAATCTTATACTTCAAAAACGCGTTAAAGTTATTAAAACATTTTATTTAAATAATAATGGCAATGCTGTAACCATTTATGGTGATCGCTATCGTAACATGTTGGAAAACTTCTTGGTAGCCGAATTGGGTTGATTGAACCTGCAACATACGCGGTTTCAACAGGACGGTATCACCTCACACAGCCCGAGCTACGCTTGAAATTTTGCGAGAAATTTTTCCAGACCATATAATATCAAAAAGTGATAGTATCGACTGGCCTCCTCGATCACCTGACTTGACGGCTTCTGACTATTTTCTATGGGGATACTTGAAAGAAAATATTTACGCCAATATGCTAAAAATAATTCTGATGCTACAGAAGTTACATTACAATACATTGCTGAAATAACACGCGAAGTGTGCTAGAATGTTATGAAAAATATGGTTAAAAGTTCACGCTTTTATGCCGCTGCCAGAGGCGGCCACTTGGCCAATATCATATTTTATACATAATTGTAATAAACCAAATAATCGATAAATAAAAATTATATTATAAAATTATGTTTCATTTCTTAGTTATTTAAAAAGAACATCTATCTGGAACATAATATTCACCTGTATATATACATAAATCCCTCTGAACATCAAAATACTTCACTCGATGCCATATTTTTATTAATTACATCTGCCGATTTATTTTACAAGAAATTAAAATTGGAAAAATGTGAGAATATTCCTTTCCAATTCTTATTGTTCAAATACGCAAATAATATCAGATAGAAATCTGTATAATTGAAAATGGACAGAATGTTATTTATCTTGAAACTAAAAACTTTAATTCAGACAAATTACTATTTTTGTTGTGTTTTTATAGAATTATATTATTTGAAATAAACCTGCATATGCCTTACATTTGCAGGCCATTATTAAAAGAAGAATAAATGTTTTAATAAAGTAAATTATTTTATTTATTGAGTATTGTTGATAAAATTTAAAAAAATTTAAATAGAAATGTGTACAAGGAACGCATGCCATATCAATATACTTACAATTTTAAAACTAGCTATACTGGATATAACTAAGCTATGTACTATTATGCAATGCAAATAGAACTAACTTTGTTGTGTATCGAGACGGCGTGTATTTTACCACTGGACCAAATAGATTGATCATTTTATATTCTGACAACTGATTTAAAAGAGGCGTAAAACAAAAAATGTAAAGATGTTTCTCTACTATCATCCGTTGTGCAAAGTCAAAGTTTTGGTTAGGAAACCGCGTTCTGACCACATCAGATTTTTCACGGTGTTCGCTAAAAAGCCATTTAGAAGAATATGTACCAAGATGTTGAAGCAATTATCGATGTTACCTGTGAAGGAGAACTTCTCGCCGGGTCCTTGGCAACAATTAGCTGAGGTCAGGCATGGATCTGAACCGAAGTAAAAGATTGTTAATTACTGAGCCGTGTTATAAAAGTTATATCCTTTCCTCGCTTATACAAAGGACTCCTTTGAAGAGTCAATCGATATAAATCTTAAATATATTCCTTTCCCCTCACCCTCCCGTTCCCCTAGAAAATTTTATTTTTTATAACATTTATTTCTCTGTTTATATTTTTATATTCTTATTTTCAACTTTTTCTCTCACTTCTCTTTACTGTTATTTTTTTATATTTCTGCAATAGGTGAGAAACTTCAATACTTTTTCTTGTAGAAAACATGTAATTGGTTAAATTATTGCTTTACTTTCATTGTGATTTTTATCGAATAACTGTGTTTTCCTAATAAAAAATAATTAAAATATTTTTTTAATATTGCCTGTTTGTGTCTATGCGCCCATTTAATATTGCCTATTTGTGTCTATGCGCCCATTTAATATTGCCTATTTGTGCCTATGCGCCCATTTAATATTGCCTATTTGTGCCTATGCGCCCATTTAATATTGCCTATTTGTACCTATGCGCCAACCATTTATTAATATTTATATTTTTAGCACGGCTCAACAACTATTTTAAAGATTTGTTGTCTGATTTGGTTTCCGCAGTTTTAGCGTTTCCCAAAGCATATTGAGAATTGAAGAGAATAGATGCGTTAACACTTAACATTACCAAGTTTAGTTTTCTATAATGATCTAGGAAGATTGATTTAGGGACATAAACAATTTGTATTTAAACAGTTTTATTCCATAAAACCGTCGAATGTATGTTAATAAACAATCAACTATGATAAGATTCAGGGACTTACCTTAATTTATTTTTTTTAAATCACAGCATATGTCCGAGTATGATAAAAATATAAAACTGATTTAAATTTTCTCCATAGTTGATGGATATCAAGATAAATATTATTGATTAAAACGTTTAATTTAATGTTCTAACATTTGAATTTATATTATTTTAACTGATTGTAAATGAACTTGTATTATATTAACACTTTACAAATGGCAATTCTGATTTAATACAATTAAAAAGTACATATATAAACAAATTTTAGGTATTGTCCTATATATTTTTTATGTTCAAATATTGCATAATTTCTTTCCTCCTTTCTTTTTATTATTTCCCTTATTTTCGTGTTTCTTTTCGTTATTCTCATTTTATATTTGCTGATTAACTGAACCAATCATATAAAATGTGATTATTGATTAATCATGTAAAATACGGGCAAAACCCACTTAGTAGTGATGAGAAAAAATGTCACTCTTGACTCACTGGTGTGATTGTGATTGGTATTCGATAATATCAGTGATTGAAAACTGCGACTGTGGTCACTATTCATTTCAACATCCCTTCATTCAACTTCACTTGCGTTAAAGACATATTGTAAGTATAATTAATAACTAAAAAATTAATTTAAATATCATCACAAAGATAATGGAATCTTTATATAAAATATAAAAGTATTTTTCGGATCAAGTTCCCAGCATTTGCTATTTTACGCATATTTATGCGTAAAACTTTTTTGCTGAATTTACTAGATGGCGGTGATTATGATTATGACATCCATCCATCTATTTGTGAAAAATTTGAATAGTGCCATTTGTCGGAAAGTGAAAAAAAATCAATTCTCTAAACACTGATAGTGAGTATGACGCAAAGATATCAGCGATTGACTCACAGTTCGTGACTTTGTGCTCATCACTACCACCGAAACATATAATTAAATATATATATACATACAACATTTTAAATAAATAATAATAATGTGTTTATTCCAGCGTGATCAGGTTTTTTTTAACCCGATTCACCATAAAGATAATACATATTATGTTATACATTAAAGTTACGAAATAAATATAATGCTATGAAAAGAAAACCAAGGAAAATATTAATAAATAAAAAAAAGTAAAAAGTTCATAGAAATAACAATACGGACTTAGCATAAAATAAACTTATTGGGATTTCATCTAAGCTTTCATGGATTCACCATCTAATTTAAATCATTTGCCCCATAACTGTATTAAAAATCCAAAAATATTTATGTATATAGCCCTCATTAACATGCGTAAAATAGTTGATTAATAAAATAAAATTAATTAATATATTATTGAGGCTTCATTCTGTTTCATGCTATTTTCAAAAAAAATCTCATGATCGTACCGAAAACATACATTTCGTTTAATTATAATATCACTGTAAGGAAATATTGCTTTGTTTTAAAATAGTAGCCTCTATAATTTTAATCTTTGCTCTGTAAACCTTCTACAAAATAGTAATGACTATTACTTTAAGTCTAATACTCTCAGTATTAATGTCTCAAATGAGCCATTTCAAGTGAGTATTTACATTCGTCATTTTAAATCATTTTAGTATTTCCCATGATGGTAAATTTAAAAAAATATATGTATTGTATTTTAAGATGTAACAAATACGTGCAAAATACCCAAAAGACTAAAAATAACCTATTTGTTATTTACAACATTTTGAGTAAGAGGGGTCATATATATGTTTAAAAAAAAATTCGTGAGTGTGCCTGGATTAACAAAAAAAAATAGATTTAAAAAAAAAATTCTGACATGATAATTAAATACGTTTTTCCGTCAAGCAACTGATCATTTCAAATTAAATTTACTGTAAATTTTGCCAATGATGATATTGAAATGTAGAAGTGCTAGGTTCGCCGATAATGTGTGCAATATGTGCGCGGGCACCTCGACCGACGGTGAAGGGATGCTGCGCGGGCTAGCGGCGAGGGAGAAGGGAAAGGGGAAAGGTTGGCCATTAGTCCGGCTAATAACAGAGCGGCGCCTCTCAGTTTCACACCTTGGTCCAAAATTTGGCAGGGGCGGCACATTTTTCAAAAGATTTCTTATTTCAGATTTCCACCTAATAGTCAGGTGGTCCATTTACTTTAAAGATATATCTGGGAAATCAAAATACTTTTTCCATCGTAGTGCTGTTCATTGTTTAACGACTTTTATTTTAAAAACTATTCATATTCGAGATGGTACATCATACTCGACTTTCATATTCTTTAAATACCTTGCTTTCTTTGCTAATTGTTAATTATTAGCAAAATAACGCATTCAAAATTGTAGGTTTCATGTATTGCCGGTACACAACTTTGTCAATTACGCCGTAGTTACCCTTTTAAATATAGTATAATCAAATTTCGATCACTATATGTGACTTTTTAGTGAGACGACTATTTATTTCCATCGGAGGCTACTTTATTTATCAAATGACTTGTTCTGAAAATTCACAATATCACAAATAAAATGTGATTTCATCGAAAATTTGCTCTCAATATATTTATTTCGTATATAACACATAATCTGTGCTTCAATAGAATTAAAATTATAAATCGAATATACATCATATGGCCTATATCAAGTATTTCATTGTTATAACTACATTTATTCAAAAATTCAATATCATAAAGTAATTATTCATTTATGCCAATGTTTTTCTAGCAACTAAATTCATTAAGTATGATGACCTACCACCACTTGACATTTACCGATCTCATGAACGCGTACAAAATGAATAATTAAATACTACATAAAGAAATAATTATTTATTAGAATATATATTCCATAGTATAACAAACACGTGTAAATAATTCATTCGATTCTAAATTCTCAAATCTATTACTAACTTCATCACGTACGTCGGCGGCGATAACCGCCACCAAAGACAAATTACAAAATGCTGTGAAATGTATTGTAATTTACCCCGTACGGGAGCCGAGACTTAATTAGTTTCCTTAAAAAAATATGCCCCGGAGTGAAATTGAACGTGTGAATAAATCCCACACGAGCCGCCGCTGCCGCGGGCTGATGTAATTAGTCTGTCCATGTAATTATCGGCGGCGAGGCCCGTAAATATGGGCTCGTCCAGGGGCGGCCCGCTCGGATTTATTTTCCAAATCGATTAACATTCATGTGTTCCCGCCAACTATTGTCCGGAATTCAGGCCGCTGTGCATAATTATGCTTACAATTTTTTCCAACCTATTTTTGTAGATCGATTTTGCATGCAAATTCAAATTTTACTTTTGGCGTTTTTTTCGGTTGCGTGAGCTGCAGCCCGCATCTTCCACGCGTCGACAAAATAATTCAACATATTTAATTAATTTAAAATGCATACATGATAATTTCGTATTAGTTGTGGGATATTTTTAACAAATTTCACAATTCACAATCGACATTTTGTGAAGAAAAACTAGCAGAAAGCAGTTAGAAACACTGAGTACAAGGTACTAGGTTAGTAGGTAGAGTTACCGCTTCACGGCCAATATCTCCATAAAACCATAATAAGAAAATAGAACGTTGTTACTGGTATTTAGTATATTAAACACCAACAAGGAATAATTATTTAAAAAAGAACTTATTCTAAGTATGAGTGTTACATATCATATACAATGTGTTTGTTTTATTATAAAATTAAAGAATAAAAATTTACATCAACAATAATTAATTTATTCATAATAATGAGTACTGGAGTAATATATCTTCTAACAAGTATTTAAAAAAATAATAAATATTTCAAAATGTAACTTCATTTTCCAAATACCAGCCAGATGACGGGTTTAAATTATAAGTTTGTTTTTTTTTTAAATTATGAAATCGTTAAAGTAAAAAGTCACGCAATTATGAATCGCTTTTAATGATTTATAAAAGATAAATAACTCAATTCATTCAAACTTGGTTTAAATTACCTTCTAGTCACGTACTACCTACGTGAAGAACATTTTGTATCATAATTTAATTTATTTTTTTATTTTTCATCTAGGTACATTTATATCAACAGGTCGTTAATGATCCTGATAGATAGTCTTAATTTGATATTGAGGTATAATATAAAATCATTTCAAGACAATTAAGGGATTCACATGTTATACGAATATGCTTTATTATCGTTAAGAAAATAGAAACGGTGTAAAAAATATAAATAAAAGTTTTTTTGCAAATTATCTATTAATGAGAATCAACGACCTATTAAAAACTACCGCATAGAAAAACAAATTCGAAGGTTCCAAGGTCAATGAAGATTAATCACGTGACATGCGATATTCTTGGTGTAAAAAGCGCATATTGCGAACTTCTTGGTTTATGATAAGCACGTATTACACATTCGAATGACTATTAACCATGAACAATACATTTTCATGATTCACAGTGTCACTAGTTTTAAACTAAAAACATGAATTTTATATAAATAAGTATAGTTTAATAATTACTATTAACATGTTTATAATTGTAATCAGTATAATCAGTTTATGAAGATCATTATGAAATACATTTGTTAATAAAAACGTATTTTTCTAGTAATTAAGAAGTGTACACTGCAGTACCCCGGATACAGCCTCCGCGACGTCATCTGGCCTAAGTGCCGGCGCAAAAACAGCCGGAGAGCGGAAACGCGGCTCACAGTCGGTGCCCGCCGTCAGGTGCTATCAAAATAATTTAATTTCTCACGCGTCATATTATAATTACGGTTCGATCGGTTCTCGCCCGTAAACATTTCTTATAATGCAATTAGGCGATAAGTTAGCCTCAATAAAAATCAATCAATTTTTTTTTCAGCTAATGACAACCTCCGGGTGCCGGGGCGGGCGAGGTGGGGGGAGGGGAGGGGCGTGCCGCCCTTTGTCGGTCATCTATCTTTCGTTCTGAAAATTGCCCACCTCTCGGCCGCGCGCCCCGGCACGGCTGCTGAGTCCACCTCATTTCATTCAGTGTAATAATACACTATACACTATACATCTCATATTCTGTAACACTCCCAACGAGTAACAATATTCCATCATAAATTACTTCGAAAAGTAATGTATAAAAAAAATATTTGGCTTCTGACACCAGGATTAATCAAATATAAAGATATACAGAAAAAATATTGACCAGATATTGATAATAGAAAAGCTTATAGTTATGCCTGCTTACATTATATTTAATTATTATCATTAATTTTCTATTATATAACTATTTTACTGTATTATATTAAAAGTGAGAAATAATGGATTTTTTTCGTATACCTTCTATCTGATTTATTTGAAACTAAACGATAGTTGAAAATCGATTAAAAAATAAATTTAAAAATACTCATTCATAAAACAACTAAGTACATCCCCCGCGCAAGTTAAAATCTTTACAAATTTTACTTAACAGAACAAAGAAACAAATCTTATAATTTTCTCGGCCATGTTCGATTTTAAAGCCAGCCTCGCTTGCACGCGATGTGATAAGTTATCGGTTTCTTTCCGCGGCCGGCACTAATATCCTCTAATATGGGGGAGCTAAAACACAGGCCCGCCGCACAAAATCAAAGCGACCCTGCGCCGAGCGCGACCGGCGTATCTCCCGCAGCCGCGCGCGCCAATCTCGACCTTACTCGCTCGCGCTCGAGTCGAGAGTGTCCGGTGCCCGGCGCGGTCGGTTCGGTTCGGATCGAGCGCGGACCGCGAGCGTGAAGTTGTAAGGAAAAAAAGATGAACACAAATCATCGGAGATGAGAATGAAAGAGCGGTGTTCTAGGCGCGGTGTCGAAATCATTACCCGAGTGTAAACTGTTCCGTGAGCGGTAATTAGCCCCGGGAGAGGCTGCTACCGGCCCCACACCTCGGAGGCGCAACAGCACTATACCATACACGACCGACACCACGTTCCTTATTCTAACTAAATTAATTAAACTCAATCAATATTGTTCCCTAAATATTCTAACGCTGCCACAAATCTATTACATTCACTTTTCAACAAAATATTGTTTTTTTAATATAGCTTCATTCAAGGTTTCATACCCCCAATAGATTGCTTATTTTATAATAATAAAATTATTTATTTTTATTATTCTAGACCTTGAGATAGAGAGCACAAATTCAAATTCCTTTAAGATCAATATAAAACAACAGAAATACATATATTATTAAATTAATAAAAAATGTAAAATATGCATGAAAAACAAAAATATTTTGATCTAAATATGTATAAACCGTAGAAATTAAAAGGCTGAATAAAATTTATTTTATTTTGCAATTACAATTTTACATAGTTATTCTAAAGTTTACATGTTGCACAAATTTAATTTATACTTGTACTATATTGTAAAAAATCAACATGGTTTAACATTATAAAGGGTGTCAAGCAGAGTGGCGAATGTGTCCATGGCTGTTCAACTTGTATATGGATAACTGTGTGAAAAAACTGTAATATATAAGTGTAGGAGCAAAAATGGGCGATTTGACTGTATGCTGTTTATTGTACGCCGATGATGCAGTATTAATGGCGAATAATGAACGAGAATTACAGAGGCTAGTGAGTAGAATGTACGATGCACGCAAGGAAAGCGACCTTATTATGAAAGTCAAGAAGTCGAAAGTGATTGTATTCGAGAAAGAGGAAAGCAACAGAACGTGCAAAATACTTTTAGGTAATGAATGTTTGGAACAAGTAGATGAGTTTATGTATTTGGGATGTAAACTGACTGACTGTTTTTAAAAATGTATAACTTTGGTGGAGTTTATTTTTAATTAAATATTTTTATAGAAAAGATAAAGAATTTATGAAAGTTTGTAATGGCTACATACCCAGTGCAAGAGCGCGTTAATATTATTGAATTTTATTATGTTTCGCAACGATCCATTTTCGGTGACCGGCTAATTTCAAAAAATGCAGAGTTTGCTTGGCCTCCCCGTTCCTCAGATTTGACGGCGCCTAATTTATTTTTGTTGGGCTACTTTAAATGCCGAGTTTACATGAACAAACCAGCGACAATTCGGGAGCTTAAACAAAATATTCGTGTAGAAATAACAAATTTGGAGACAAACGTTGCGTAATGTAATGCAAAACACTTTAGAAAGAGCAATTATTTGTCAACAGGAAAATGGAGTTATTTTCCACACATAAATTTAAAAAAGTTAACAAAGTACACTTTTATGTAATAATTTTTTTTTAAATATATATTAAAATTACAAATGTTATATGCATTTTACATCAATCAGTCCAAGTTGGCTCACTCTGTATGTTCAATAGAAAAGGAAAGATAGAGAAAAATATCGAAAGGAGGGTGACTGCAGGGAATAAAATGAACGGCGCTTTGAATGAAATTATAGCTAATGAGAACTTATCAACTGAAGCAAGACTGGTGGTTCACAATGGAGTCCTGGTACCGATACTGATGTATGTATGTATAAAGTAGACTGAATGCAGTGAAAATGAGATCACTTAGTCCAATCTATTTATAACAGAGTAAAGAATTAAGAAATAAGGAAAGAGTGTAAAGCTGATCTTAGTATAGTAAGAAAGATTAAGAAAGGATCTTAGGTGGTTTGGTCATACGTGGATGAATGAGGAAAGAATGGTAAGAAAGATATATGACACAAGTGTTGATGGCAGCAGAAGTAGAGGACTGGAAGATGGCCCTGTTAGAAGCCTCAATAATCGTCGAGTTTGTATGAGAAGATGTATGAATGTGGATGTGGCGAGAATTGTGTGTCAGGCGAGAATTGTGTGTGTGGCGCTCTATCCTCTCTGCCTACCCCCGCAGGGAAACTGCGTGATGGTAAGTAAGTAAGTAAGCAAGGAAGCCATCATTTAATAGAAACTATTACATAATATATATAATATATTTTATATCAACGCCATTTAAAAATAAATATTTTATATATTATTCTTATAAAAATGTTTTAACGATTATGTATGTAAATTACAAGTATTTATAAATTAGTATGGATTTTTGTTTATTATTATGACGTTTAAAATATACATTTAAAATCTTAAAAAACATGGAAACTACAAGAGAAAGTGATTTAAATAAAAACAGGTAAACATTTCGCAAATAACCAAATAAAATTCAGATTTAGTAAATGTATGTTCATTTAATATCTAAATAGTATAAAAAATATGTTTCATAATACCTACCTATGTTCTTAAACGTGTTGTAATACCGAGAATACGCAGGAAAATCAGAATGGAAGTATACAAGTGTTAACATCAAGAAATTGACATATTGGAAAGAACGGTTCGTCCAACGTTGAATTCAAGGTTTGAAAAGACTGTTCCTGTTCAGGTCTGAATATTCGTTAATTAAACATTTTGAGGTAATAATATAATATTAGTGTATTGAAACATTCACGCTGTAAATGCAGCCAATAAAAAGTAAATAATTAATTAAATTACAAGTGGTATATATTTTATAGAACATGACGAATCTCAATATTATTTTATATCTCAAAAAGGTTACATATTCATATTTTTTGTTGTAATCACTCAGAAAAATATTGGGATATTATATATATATAAGACAAGATAAGATTAGAAGACAGGAAAATAATCATATTTTCTAATTTGCACAGAATAGTTAGTTAGGTATCTTCTGACATTTAGTTAAATTATTATTTAACATATATAAAGTAGCTATGTATGTACTTACTAACCTAGGTTGGATATGCAAAGCTCTGTTGATTCATTTGAAAAAAATGTAACGTCCACAGAGCAATTTTTTTTATCCAGTCAAGTGATGAAGTGCCAGACGATTAAATATTGATTTAATTCATATTAAAAAATTACGGTAGGGTGTATACATATGTGACAAATTCAAGACATTAAAGAATGAATAAATTTGGAGGGTTTAATCCTAATGTTAGCACTGTAAATAGGATTTTAAAAAAAGTCACTTGGATGGGCATGTTGAACGAGAAGAGAATGGTAAGAAAGATACACAGTGAGATCGATCGTTCCTCGAATAATCGTTCTCCCGCATGTGTCGTTTATTTCTTCCAGTCCCGAATTAATTTCATACAAAACTCGCAAAAATAGATCGCACCGATCGTTAATAATTTAAATTACCGTTATACCGCGTTAATAATTTAAATTACGCACTGGCTTGTTTTATAATTGCCTGCCTAACTGCTCATTAACGTTAAAGATCGAGTCCTGCCACTGTAGTAAAGGATCGAAAGAGAGAATCTCTGGTTTGCGTCAACAGTGATGAATCTGACATATGCGAGCCAATTGTCATTGGCAAATTGCCGAAGCCTAGGTCCTTGTGTAAACAAAAAGGCATGGATGGCTATGAATGTTTTAAATTTGTTTATAAGAGACCTTGATATAGAAATACGCGTAAAACAATGAAATATTTTGTGTTGTTTGTAGACAACTGTGCAGCTCGCCTAAGTGATTCTTGAATTGAAGGAGACAGCATAAGATGTCGATGAAGAGAATCCCTCGCCTGTATCTTTGTTTTCAGAAGCGTGCACGATCTTCGAAAAATTGAAACCTTTTTTATATGCACATCCAATAACATCTAAAAATACTATTTACTTACGGCAATATCGCCATAGCTAAAAAACAAACGAAATATTATGTATGATACAAAGTTTAATTAATTATTTTTTGTTTCTGTGCGGCTATCGAATTTTATTTGTATTTAAACACATTCATTTACATGTGAAATGTGTATCATTTTTAGAATGTGACGTATGAATGTAACTTTTTATATATTCCTGCATTTATAGTTTATTTTAAAAACGATAGATAGAGGTTTTACTGAATATCTATTTATTCTTAATATAGTGCATACATAAGTATATATATTATATATATAACGCCGTCGCTAGGAGAACTTCGGAACCCAGCCGCAGAGCTACTACTCGCAGCAACCGTTGAAGATAGAGCTCACCGAGTTCTACGCGAGGGGCAATTCCAAGGACCATCACACTGACTTATATGAGCTGGTAAATGACACCGTCTTACTAACCCCAGTGCTACGCAGAGGGCGGAACTTCTTCGCGATTCGCTTCGACCGAACATGGGACAAGCAGCGAGGTATCATCAGAATCGTCTTCGGTTTTGGTCAGTACTGTTATTTATATAACAAACAATATCAAAATGTTCCTTTTTACTATAACATATCTTGCACATGTTCGCTTAGTTTAATCCATGTCGTCCTTTCTTATATCATCTGGCATTTCATTAAAAATCTTCATCGCACTGTCCGTACATCACTGATATCTGAGATTTAGCCTTCTTCCGAATGGCAGTCTCAGTATATCTCCTTCTCTTATGTAACGTTCGTGCTCACGTTGATTTGCCTTAATTTTTCTTATGAATTCTGCTGATATTTTTTTAGTGAGCATACGAGGCGAGTATTGATGGTACCAAAAAATATAAGACGTCCGCAGAAGATTTGACATGGCCAGATAAACCAAATACCTACTGAAAGACGATTATGTTAGAAACCTCAACAATTAACAAGCTTACATGAAAAAATGAACGAGAGTTGCGTGTCAGTGCAGAAGAGTTTGGCTCGCGACGGCGTGATGTTAAATTATTTAATTGATGCACTGAGTATATATATGGCTCACATTATTTTAATGTCGATATATTAATATTTTTTTAATTGTTAGAGGGTGTTAATCGTCGCTACTTTGGCCAACAAAAACAGCTGAAGTTAAACATGCAGTCCAAAAATTCAAAGGTATGGGATACAAATAGAAAATTATATGGCTAAATTCTTTTCCCTTTCTGATAATTTTACACCGTTGAAAAATTGTGAGGACTTTATTGAAATAGTGTATTTTTGTCCACAGGTACGAACACCCATCGGTGAACCCATAGGTATACCTACCTTTAGACGCTAATTTATTTATGAATATAATAGTATGTACGAGCTGCAAATATACGTTAATTGATTTTAAAAACATTTAATATATTTTTTCATAATTTTCTGAATAACATGGAATAAACAGGACTATAAAATAACAATGTTATAAAAAATATTGCGAGAGATAAAAGATATAATGTCACTAAACTTATTAGTTACATTTGTTTTTTAAATAAATATTGTACAGTTCGTCTGAATCCGTAGAATCATTTGTGTCGAATTCTTCTGATAGAATAGAACAGTTCTGGCATAGGAAATTACCGACGACCTCTGGAATATTTTCTTTGTGTCGTTTCGGTATCCTATATGAAAATAATTCTCGCGTGTGTCACAGATGTGTGACTTTTCTTTATTAACTAATCGCTTGCATATCTAACATGTTACAACTATTTCATTCATGAGGATCTTAATTTAAATGGATTTTTTTTTCATTCTTCTTTAAAAATAATTCCATAATCTTATTTTTTTCAGAGTGTCCGTAAATATTATTGATTTTCCTTTCTTCCTACCTCATTGATGCTACTGTTGTATGGAACTCTGATAAGACTAGTACATACTTGTATGAACCACCACTATATAGATATATTTGAAAGAATGATCCTCAGTAAAATTTTCTGAGCTATCAAAGAAAATGTAGTGTGACATATACACTTTAAACCAGGATCTGTATAACGAGCCAAAATTCATACAATTAAGAAGGCTTCGATAGCTAGACTGTATATCGTATGAATTATGCACAACCCCCAAAATGTCTGCTCAATAATAAATCTGAATAATGGCGAAGAATGGATACATCCAAAAGACAATATAAATAAAAATCTATCCATTCTTGACGACAGCAATTGTCTGTTACTAGTGGAGGTAAATTTTTGAGGAGAGGACCCCTACGTCGTCGTAGAGCCAATATAATGATGATGATAAATAAAATTCTTCAGCCTGCCAATTTATTTCCCGGTACGATTGAGTTAATGATTAGAATACTATCATCAAATAAGAGTACAAATCTACTGCTCCCTGGTCATTAAACATGTGAGATTCCAAGCTGTCGTGGCTCCCGTGATCCCTCGTCAACTTCCTTTCCGTAGTCGCTAACAAAAAACAATGAATAAATTTAAAACTTTGTTAATTAATAATTACATTTGTTCACGTCTTGTAAGAGAACAAATAATGACTTTTTCTATTAGCACTCACCTGCCGCAACGAACACCGTACAATTAATTATTCACAAAATGGGCGAAAAACGTATTTTAAAATTCCTCCGTTGACTTGTTACAATTTTTCAAAACGTTTTTAATAAGCAAAATGCATTTGTTATCTTAACAAAAGACTATCTGATTAAATTTTAAAAATGTACCTACCACAAAAACTGTCAAACGCCTGGAGATAAATTAACAAATTATACAATTCCCGGGTTTACACAGTCAAACTATTCGTTAATGTAAGTCATACAGTCGCTCCAATTGGAGAAATCTTACATTTTTGCGATTGTTTCTCGAGTAACTATCTCAGCACCGGTTTCACGTAAATTTTGCTGCTTTAGAAAACAGAGAAAACAGCATTACTCTAACTAACACAATTAATTAGAGTTTCAAAACGAGACTTTTTTTACATCATTTTTTGTAATTTTAGTCGTGAGATATCCATATATCATCTTGATAAGCATTTCATTTCTTTCATAATTTTCACTCTATTTACATGCATAAAATTTGCTAGAATCAACTAAAATTTTAAAAATATGATAATTATATTTTTAAAACGTAATCGAATATAAATAAAAGTTCATCATTGTAGCTAATGATTTCATTGTAGGCAAATTTAAAGGGAAACCTTTTCTGTAGTCCAAAATAAGCTGTCATTTTTTTAATATGAATTAAATTGATATGCAACGTTTTGGTTCTGAACTAATAATAGAAATGATTTATTTTTACATTACATAGTTCCTACTTCTCATTTTTGATACTTTAAAAATATATGTTATGGCGACGTCCTCAGAAGACTTGGCAAAACCTTGTAAACCAGATACTGTTAGAAGCCTCCATAATCGACGAGCTCATATGAAAAGATGTATGAATCTGGATGAGGCGAAAATTGTGTCAGGACATAAGAGTGTGGTGCTCTATTCTCTCTGCATATCCCCGCGATAAAACGGTGTGATGGTAAGAAAGTATGTTTTGTCACTGCAATCAATCTGGCGAGCGTCCGAATAACAAGGAACCCATAAAAAGGACAACTTCCGGAAGACGATATTTGAAATGTTAATCTAAATTATTTATTATTAAAGCAAAGTTATGAAAAGAGGTATAAATTGTATACAAATCAAACTAATAAACTCAAAAGACTTACAGAAAAAAAAATACCGAAATATCCCGGTAGCAACTAAATAATTTTTCGAGTGATTATTTTCTATGTATCTTTCTAGTTTATTAATTTAATTTGTGTTAAAATACCACAGAAGTATAGTGTGAAAATGCAACTTCACAATAAAAATGTGTTATTCTTAATATAAATTATATTTTTATTTGATTCATCTATTTTCATATATTGTATTAATCATAAATTCCTACGATAGGGTAACCCTGTTTTTTAATTATATGTTATAAAAATACAAAACGTCTTAGGACCAGTCAACCTCTAATATAAAGCAATAACTAAAAATGTTGTTTTAATAAAATTGAACATAATTGTTAATTTTTTTAAATAACTATTTTTGTATGAGTCACTTCGATTTATTTCAAACAAAAATAAATCACCTATAACAGAATTTGTCAGATTTTTAAATTTGTTACAAAAAAAATAGTATCAAAACCAGTTGACATTAAATTAATCAAAGGTAATTTTAGTTTATATAAAAAAAAAATATTTTTTTAAATTAATAAAAATTATATTATTCATGTTATTCCTCCCTCGAACCAAAGCGGTGAACCTGTTGCAGGCGGGTGTGTACCATTCTGCCCACTGTCCCAGGTACGTGTGACCTTTAGCTTGATAAATTCGGGCCCTGGCCCCCCGCAGGCCCCGGGGCCCCTAAACAAACTGAGACTGCGGGGCGCCACCCCAACCCCCACCGCACCGCCCCACCTTCTCGCTGACTCGATAAAAAATTACATTCCCCACATAATTGATATCAAACGCTTGTTTAACTAAACAGGGACATTTGATGGATGGGGATTTTCAATAAGTAATACTGTGCAGTATCAGAGATAAATTAATCAGTGTATATTTATGACTAGCCAGAGTCTTCACATCTTAGTACGACATTTATCTCCAAGACGAATTGTACTAAATCAAGATTGGTTAAGTTTAAATCAAATAACTTCTCGTCTCACCTGTTCAGTAGTTTAATCAGTAATACGCCACAGACTCGTCGCAACGATAACAATATCACATATCTAAAACAATTTTCGACGTTCTTCTAAGTGCTTCTGTTAATGAAACAAAAATTGAATATACTTAATCAATAGTTAAATTAAATGTATACTGTACAAGCTGCATGTACAGATAATTATTTACCGATCGTCAAATAGCTGATACGTTGCAGAACAAAAATTCGCAAATCTGCAAACAGCAATTTCGTGAGTATGTTAAATACAGTATTTTAAAAATAATTATGAACGAAGACAGGAATCACCAAAATATTTACTAATAATAATATAATATAATATAATATATAATAATAATAAAAAAGGTACGAGCCTCGTCCCATCAGACCAGAAAATTAGTTTTGTTTTTATTGCACAAGCGCTTATCTTAGTTCGAAAATACTAAGAATATTAATGTACCAGGTGTCGTGTATTCCGTCTCTATTTTTTAAAAATTTAAATATAATAAAAATTGGTAAAATATTTTGTACATGTAATTGGTAAATAAAAATAATGAAACGTTAAAAAGAGTTGATTTGTGAAAAAAAATGTATACATTTAATGGATTTAGAATTTTTGATTTCAAGCAAAATTATTCATATAATGCAGTATTATTTTTTTTTTACAATTTCATGCCTTTGAAATAATGTTTGTACAAAGAGATAATAAAAGATTTTTGATGTCACAAGGTATATTCTTTAAAAAATATATAGGTATTGATAAAGATATTTTGAATACCGATTGCGTCAAAAGTATGTATACTACCAATAATTCAGTGCCGTAATTTATTAGATATGGATTTAATAAAAAAAAACGAATAAAGTATGAAAGAATTTGCGGATTTATTATTTAAAAAATATCAGGTTCCTTTTTTCATGATCAATTGATTTTTTTAACCCAGACTCTCCGTAATCTTATCTACATTGATTTGTCTGTTATTTCTTATTTAAAAATAAAAGTTGAATAATATTAATTTGTAAAATATTTCAATTAGGCACATAGTAACCAGTAGTATACCTCTTCGTTTTGTTTTGAGGGGTCTACTGACAACATGTGAGCGAGGGATGCCCTCTTATATTATGGAATATTATATTGTAACCAGTTTTGTTCTTACTATAATATTTAATGGATAAGCCATGCAGTATTAATATTCGTATAACTTTTATCATTCTGCATTGGGCCTTTTTACCATTCTGCATTGGGGCCCAATTTTATATAGTTACGCCACTGCTAGTGTAGGTTAAGTGGTAATATTCATATTTTTTATTAAGCATTTTTTTTCGATCAAAATATATTAATTAACTCGTTATATTACATTATTAAAACAAATATAAATTGAAGGCTTATGAAAAAAAGGGTAATTATTTATTATAAAGGGTTTATTTTTTATTGTTCCTGTTCGCCCATAATATAGACATTATATTTTAGAGTGGTACACCAGGATAGAAGAGTATGACGTTCTATATTTTCTACAATAGGGGAACCTGTCCTAAAATGACATAGGTTAAGCAAAAATACAAGTTCCATCGTAATTGATTCAAAATTATTTTTTTATTAAATAAATAGGAAACAATGAAATGTTTTACAATTAAAAATATTATAATAATCATTATAATTAAAAAGTTATAAGCATTTTCCAAATGTGTCATTTTATCCGAGTTTACTTGGGTAAAATTACATTTATATTATATATATATATATTAATATACCTTTAATGTTGTTTACTTTCATTTTCATACCTATCTGATAACAAATTAGAAATATTTAAATTTATTAAGGGCCAATGAAAGCGTGTATGTTGAAATTATAAAATAAATTATGTCAATAATTAATTTAAAAAAAAAAATGCAAATAGGTATACATTTTTGTCCTTTTAGGTAGATCACCATATTCATCATGATAATAAATATCAGATATCTCATAGAGACGAGGCTATTTTTATTATATTGAATGGAAAATATATAATATGAATATATATATTGAATAAATAAATATATTTATGGGGTGAGAATGGTGAACGTTAAATTTACATAAAGTGATCACTTAAGCCAGCCGAAGACAGGTCGTAAACCCTGTAATTACCACATACTTCTATATATTTTCCATTAAATATAATACAAATAGCTTATTAAATATAATTAAAATCAATTTTATCGAAAAATATTGTTGTTGCGCCACCGGGATTCGAATATGGATCTCTTTCCAAACCGGGGAAGGTGCATTATCTAATTATGCTACAACGACGATATTTTTTGCGATAAATTTTCGAACCTATATGTTACCTTTTTGATATTAATACATTTAATCGTTCCATTATTTGAAAGATAATAATTAATAACAGTGCCTTTGTAGGTTAAATCCAGTATTTGTGTGTTCTTGGACATATTCAAATATTGCTCAAATATTAATTGTGTACTTTTGAAATTAGCAAAATTAACTTATTAACTTTGTGGTTAAAATTCATATTTTTATTATTCATTATTATTTAAAATTCATATTTAATTGTTAATAAGTGGTTAATAAAACAAAGTTAACAAATAAAAATATTAATTATGTACGCATAAAAGCATAAAAAATTGGTAAACAGCGTCATCATCGTTCTCACATTCAGCAAAATGTGATATATTTGTTTTACTTTCGTTCAGTATCAGAAAATCTAATACTTTTTCGCCCCAGTAACAGCTTTGCGGTCTGCTACTTTAAACATTACTCCTTCTACATATGGACTACTTGTTAATACTCGGGATCCTTCATCAATGGCATTCTGCATTCATCCACTGTTCCAAGTTTGACGATCCGTCTTTATCAATACACATAATATTTTAATAAAACTAAACACTTACTTGGTAAGGTGGGTAAAATGACACAGCATGTCATTTTATCCGACCACTTGGTAGTTTTCACATTCATCATGAAATCTATCCTCAAAATTGAGTAAATTTTATTATTGAGAAATGAAAAAATATATACACCAACAGAATACTTAGTTGCAATTATTAAATTATAATTAAATATAATTATGTAGGGTATATTTTTATTTAATGGAATTAATTGTGTTGCCTAAAAATATGTATTTTTAAAAGTACCACCGCACAACGTGCGTTCTATCAGAAACAACTTCGTATAACTGTATAAAAACATAGTTTCTCTATAGTAATGAAGTGTTGCCAATTGCCATGCTTTTAGTTCCTGAGAAATACTCACTGTCATTTTACGTCGGTATGTCATTTTGGGGCAGCTTCTCCTACATGTCCGCACAGAAAACGACGTCACGGTAAGTGGTGGTGAAACTATCCTTAGAAGGTTGCAAATTAATAAAGTCTAGAAGTTCTATTGGAAGTTTTTTTAAATTAATATATTATCTACGTCGACTAATAATTTTTTATTTTAAGATATTTTCTGGAAGCAAATATTTGCAAATTTTATCGCCATCTCTCGGAAATATTTCAAATCAAACGGAAAAAGAACATCATCACGATGCGTAAAATTACTGCCATCTATTATATTTCTGTATAAGTATTAAATTGTATCAAGCAGTTGCTGGGAAAAGATTTGCTCTTGTTTTCTTAGTGCCATCTGTTGTTTGATTTTTTAATGTAATTAATATTATTTAATTTTAAAAAACTATACTAAAAGCATGTTAATTATATTTCTTGGCTCCAGCGTAGTGCCAAATTAAAAGGAGAAGTGCATCCTTTGTACACTATGTAAGAGAAAATAATGAATTTATTTTAAAAGAACTTCCCATGACCGATATCCGAAACACATTGATTTACTAACTATGGTTTTGAGCCTTTCATTACTTAAAATCCTTTGTTCTTGGTTAATATAAACATTTTTTGTTTTAAGGGAAGCTTTTCGTCTCGACTGTTTTTATGGGTTCATTGAACCCGCTGGTTAACCTAAACACCGACCCTTATCTCAAGTGGGCTTCCAAGTAACCGAGTTTGTTGGTCTAACAAAGTAAAATTGAAACCAATACAATGATATTTATGTAGGTATGAATTTAACTATTATATATTCCATCTACTTTGATAAACCGTAAAGTTAGTAGGTCGTATGAGAAGGTAGGTAGCTGGAATATAACATGTTATTTCTTGTCTTATATGCTAATTCTTTGTATATTAACTTCTAATGTATTGTATGACAAGATGGGGGAAATATTATATATCTGTCCGAGATGAACAATACATATGAGACACTGCATGGTCCTACTCGAAATTAACTCAATCTACTGAAGATACTGATAGATCTTGTACGATGCTCGTACAAGAGAACACAAAATCAAACCTCAAGAAAATTAACAGTATTTTTTTCCAATACCTTGAGATACATTTGTAATATAAACTAATAAGCCTATGTTTTAATCTGTGAGTTGTGATTTACCAAGTTTCTACAAAGTCTACACTATTGGCTCTAAAACTCCTGGCGAGTCCTGGCCTCGATAATTTTCCTCCATTGATCGCTATTACGAACCATTTATATCCAGTTTTGGATTTCTAAGACATACATATGTATTTTAAGATATTGATGAGCACGAGCATCATATAAGAGGAAGAGATAGACTGAAACTGCCATTCAGGAAGAAGGCCAAATCTCAGAAATCGATGAAGATTTTTAATGAAATTCCAGAAAACATAAGAAAGAAGGAGAAATTGAATAGAATTAAAGTGAAACTGACCAAACATGTAAGAGATAAGTTTTAGTAAAAGAAAATACCTTAATCTTGTTTATATTAGAGGAGTTCTTATGTATGCACTATGTTAAGAATTAATTAAACAAATAAATAAAAGGGAGTAAAATAAATATACCGGAATTTTTTATAAATTTGTTTGTTTTATTGATACATTAAAATACATGACATAGAAAAATTTGTGTTAAATATAAAAAAATAGAGAATCATATCAGTCCATGAATGTTTAAGTTTAAAAAAATAAATATTTACCCATTTTATAGTACTTATGGGTAATCTTATAAAATAAGTTTATAAACAGCTGCAAAACTCGTCGTAAAACTTTACTAATACATATATTTTTTTTTGGTTTTACACTTTTTATTTAATTAATATTTAGTGAAAAGTATCTCTCCATGATTTTGATTCAATTGAAAACATTTTTAAGTACCTATTTATCAGTTTATGTATATATTTTTGATGCAGTTAAAAATATAGTTATTTATTATATTATTTTTCTCTTATAGTGACAGTATATTTTATAACGTTTGAGATTCGTCAATTAACTGACTATTGATACATGTTATTTACAATACAATAGTACAATACTATTTAGCAATATTTAAAATGTTTCCAAATTATGTACTTATATATATTAAAAAATAAATAATATATCAATTTTTGTTACTAAACGAAAAAATATCAATCTCAATTATTATCTTAAATTACACATCTTAGTAATTCAATAATAATATGTATTTACATACGTCGTTTTTATTTAACATTTTAACTTCTTCTGGTTAAAAAAGTGTCAGTGGTTATTTTGATATAATAGATGGCATTGCTAATTATAATTAATTCTATTAAATTTTATAAATATTGACTTAAGTATAGTATAATATCTCGCACGCAAAATGACACATTTACAACAGATTACTTTTTTTTTTAAAATTAAATTATAATTAACATAATGTTAAAATAACACTTGTATATTTGGCAGCACTTGTTAAGTATCTAAAGAGTTTTAATATCTCTTTTTCATTCAGATATTAATCCATTTTCATATTCCATTCGTTCCATTGTTCGCGGTGCTCGAGTTGCCGTTTGACTCTTGTTTGGGCTGAACCATAAATGCAAGGAACCCATCTACGTCAGTCAACTCTTTGGAAACAAATTTAGCAGCAATAGTGTGACGACCAGACCAGGGCGGGATAAGCTTTACGGAAACTGAAGCAAATCCTCCCGGAGGAACATTCTGTAACAAAAACATTGAAAACATGATCATATAATGTAGCATTGATAATTCAACTTCAAATTGCGAACATTCCGACAAGTAGAATACGAAATATTTGATGATTTTAAACGGCAATAAAACTCAGAAATGAAATATACCTCGTCTAATTTAAGGTTTAACTGCTTCTCCAATCCACAGCCTTCGACGAGGAACTGGCATTTTTTCAGGGGTATGGGAAGAGGGTTTAACAATCTAATAGTGGCCTCAAACTCCTGTCCTGTTGTTGGTGTTCCTGGAGGGATTGTTATTTTGATATCAGGTTTCCTCACTCTGAAGTCATCCTGGGCGAAATATTCGAACTCTGTTTCCACAACTGTAGCTAAGCAAGCAATATTGAAGGCACACTAGAAAAATAAAATATCTCATTGTAAATCTATCTTCATAATAATATTTACTATACTTAAAATGAATTCGATTAAAATGAACACTTTCTTTGACACCGAACACCGAAAATTATAAAATTATTATTATTTCAGTAAAAATACCATATTTTTATAATAATAATCAAATTTCTACTAAAAGAAATGCCATAGAAAGACCAAAGAGTCTGAAAACTTTAATTAAATGAAGAATCCATATAAAGCAAAGGAAAATTAATAATATATATAACAATTTTTTTAATCAAAATCAAATACCTGTTCTACGAGTCTTCCATAATATTCGTTGAACGAAACATCCAATTTGATTTCTTCAGACATTGAAGGCTTAATTGTTTTATTGAAGGAAAATAATTTGACTGGTTCTGCGATTTTGCCAGTGTAGTGGACAGTGTCTACTCTCAGGTTCCCGGTAACTGTGTGCTCTTTCTGGTACGAACGATTCTTGACAATCAAAACCTGAAATATAAATAACAATTATATAAAGCAGTCATAATTTTAGTTATTTGAAATATTGCAAATAAGTAGAACATAAGTATGCTTGATAGTTTTTAATCGAATAAATGTATAATTAACTAAGAATAATAAAAGTTATATTAAGATTTATCACATAGATACTGAATAATAATAAATGAAGAAATATTTGAAATTTTGCTCACCACACTGAAGGATTCTCCTATTTTAATGTCATCTCTGAGTTCGAAATCAAACTGAATATCATTGAAATCTTCATTAAGGTAATATCGAGAGAATAAGCTTTCTGACATCTTCAGAGCTTTCAACATGGCTGCTCTTTCCTCTGTGCTTTTTTCTGGATATTTGTAATTTAATGTTATATCCTGGAATCAGAAAAGAAGACCAATATTAAATAATTAAAATTAAAAATTATGATTATGTAGCGTTTTTAGTTATGTATTTCAAAGACAATTTTTGGTGTTTCATCTCTCGTTAAGAATTTTATCTACCTCTCTTTCCCATTTTCCAACAGCCTTTGTTGAAATATCTTGACCGATGCTTGATACGTCCTTCCGAAGTAATTTGAGGGGTTGTGTAGGACCAGCATACCTCCAGAATACCTGTAAAGTACATAAAATTAACACAAATCCAAATATTCAAATTTTCTAAGTTGTTTATTTTATTTAAGAATTGCGTTGAATTGATATTTTTGTTTGTAAGTGTTTACCTTATCAGCGTTAACCTCGGCAAAGAGGAAAGTATTGTCGTACGGTTTCTGTATCTCTCCTAGTTTGACAGCAAGCACCGAAGCTGGTCCACACCTGAACACGTCATCAGACAGCTCTTGAGGAGTGGCATCCACTGCCTGCCACCCTGAGTACTCCTCCCCGAGATCTAGTCTTTTCATCCATACCTGAAATGAATAATGTGTTATTCAGTCATGTACAATGTTGTGTACAAATTTTGACGCCAAAATTACAAATGTATATCAAAAACTTTAACATGCTGTTAAAAAATTGCCGATAATCAATTTTTAGGCGCATCTAGTAAACATTTTTAGATCAATTATTTTAGTAGAGCTTTAAAAGACCTAACTGTAATTTTTTTTTTAAATTAATAATTTAATATAAGGATTATGCATTATATAACCATTTTCCTAAAAATTATGCATAAGATTATGATACAAAAATTATTTTTTTATAACATGTCGCGAGAAGAGAAATGAAAGTATTTATAAATATTTTTTTGAATATTGCTGAAATTGTGTACCTCATTCCATACGTGATAATTCCAAATAGAATCGGAGTTTAATTCTTCCATCACGGAGCCCTTCTCGTCCACGAAATAGTCCACCGTGAGACTGCTCTGGGTGTCGTGGGCAGATGAGTAATTGGTGACGACTCGACACGGCATTCCAATTGCTCGGCAAACTGGAAGAAATTTCGTTAATAAGTATCTAAGTTTCAGTATTTAAATTTCCGTTAAATTTAGGTTCTATGGGTACAGTAAAGGGTTAAGCCACGAAAAGATCAGAGATGGTAGGGTGATGGTAGAGGGGAGGTCGGTGAGTTCTATGGTGGTGAGATAGTACGGTAGGATGCGACAAGGTGTGAGAAAATGCGGAGAATATGGACGGTGCGGGAGTTGTTATGTACGAGAGTGTATTACGATAGTACAAGTGGTATGGTGAGGAGTGTGGCAGGTGGGAGATTACTACGAAATACGCGTCTAGTTAGTAATAAATATCTTAGATTTTATAATTAAAATATGAAATAGCACTTACTTGTTGCAAGCACTCCCGAAAACACCCAACACTGTCCATATTTAACAGGCTTCTTCTTTTTGTAGTACTGCTGAAGGATATCCATTGACCCGACCCACTTGGTGGGTGGAGTTCCGCCCCCGAAGTCATCAGACCAGTTTCCCATCACAGCTCCGTTGTCATCAGGAGAATTGACCGCAGCCGATATGGCCCTCGACACCTTGATGGCATCTCCGCGCGCATTACCTTTCACCTGAAAGATGTTCGAATACATAAAATTACTTTCTAATTTAAATAAATTAAAGTAGTTAATTAACAATTTATTATTCAAAATTATTATTGTAAAAATAAGTTAAATAGTCTTTCAAATAATGGAACGATTAAACGTATTAATATTAAAAACGTAACATATAGGTTCCATAATTTGTCGCTAAAAATATTTTCGTTATAGCAGAGTTGAAGAAAGAGATCCAGATTCGAATCTCGGTGGCGCAACAACAATATTTTTCGATATAATTGATTTTATATGTATATCTTTCTAATTTATATATTTAATTCATATTTTATTTACAATTTACCTAAAAAATATATCGGCATAAAAATTAGTTGAATGCGAACGGAATTATTTACCTTGCCAATTTCTTGGATGAGATACATGGAGCAATCTAGAATATCTTTTTCATATTGAGCATATTTCCAAATAGACGGTCTTAGTCGATTATGCGACCCTCTCCAAATAAGACCAGTATCCTGCAATACGTATTCCTCCCTAAGGTCATCACCTGTAAATAATCAAATCATTTATTATCATTCTCTTGTATATAGATTTTTACTATTTATGTTATCATACTCATGCTGTTAATAATAAAAATTTCATCAGAATGAAGCACAGGTATTTCTAAGCTTTTTTTGAAAACTAAATATCCATCTAACAATTTATTTACTAAAATATATGCATAAATGTGATGTTCAATACAGTTTTTTTTTCTGGACCAAAGAACGACGTTAATTAAATTTTTTTCTAGTTATCAGTACGGTTCTTTTTATTTTCATAACTTTGTTTTATTTACCTTCAATGTAAACATCGTCCTCGGGACACCAGGGATTGAACAGTAGGTAAAATCCAAGTGGATGTGAATAATTGACAGCTCCATTCCCCATCAACTTGGTATCCACATCAATCTTCCACTGGGCGACCACGCTTCCTGGTGACGTAGAGATCTTGACGATCAGATGGTTTTCATGTTGGCTCTCGATGTGGGCACTCCACACACCCACAGCATCGGGAGCTGTCTTTAATAATGGAACAGCCACCAAAGTTCCTTGTCCGTAATTTGGTTGTTCTGAATCTAAAATAATCATACTATTTATTAGTATCATTTTAGCGTTCAATCATGAATCATTAATGGAATAATTTATTTATTTCTGGTGTCTCCTAGCGCGTTTTACACAAAGATATTCAAGATTCACCGCACTATAAAGTTGATTGCTTTTAAAAATGGAAAAATAGATGTATCAACTGGGAATATTACAGAATATAAGTTCAAAATGTATTCGATTGCTATAGCAAAAATTATAATAGTGCTTCTCTGGATAGGAAGAGGTCCCGGTAGCAACTAAATATTGTTGAGATAAATAGATTTTTTCTGTTTATCTCTCTAATTGATTCATTTAATTTGTATTATATCAACTTATATTAGGAGAAACTATTTAATTATCCCGATCAGGTAATCAATTTTTAAATACATCATTTTAATATATTACAGGTATTATATTTAATTAAAAAAACGTCAAAAGCACCCTAAATATCGTGCACTACTTTAGTGAAATACAGAGAACTTATTTGGAAAACGTGATAAATGTGTTTATTTACTCGAATTATTAAAATTTTGAATAAATTTGGCTTATAAGTATGTATTTAAATTACATATTAAGAAATATTTTGTTCACTTTATTTTGTGTTTCAAGGTTTTGGGTCTCTAAATAATTCAAAGAAAATGTTGACAATAAGCAAGTCATAAAAATACGTTATAAAAATAAATGGGCGTTTTTAAAACGTAGACAATCATTGTTAACATCCACAGCATCGTGATCTAACGACCTTCTAGCGGTCTTCGATATTTTTTCAAGATCAAGTGAAACTAAGAAATGAATCACTAAGCCATATTAACCACAATATATTTTTCAGTTCTGGACTTTACCTGCTACTGTGAAAATGAATGAAACAGCATCCGTTTGAGGGTTGTACGGCCTGCAGAATGTGATATCCAGAGTGAATTGTTGACCTCTTCGGACCACCAGGCACGGATCCTTCTCCCTCGTCATCAGATCAAACTTCTCGGTGTGATGGGCTAACCCATTGGCGCTCAAGCAGAAGTCCAGAGACTTTATTGATATCACTTTTGCCGAATTAGTTGCGTCTGAAAATAATAATTGTTATATATTATAACAGCAATCAAAACCGATTTTTTTTAGATTCATCAGTGTTTGAGAATAAGAATGAATATAATATAACCTAGTATCTGTTAAAAATTATTGTGGTATTAAATAATTTAATATTACATATAATTTTTTGAAGGACTTACAATGTTCATCATAGTTTCCAAGTAAATAATATTAAAAATATATTTTAAACACCCTTTTGCGAACAATTATCATCTTAAGAAACGTATTTTTTTTAAATAATTCTCAAAAGTTATCTAATATAAATAAACGTAAACTTAAAAAAAGCAACGTGGTATATGCTATATTTAAAATAACCACGAGACAAACATTTACACATAAATGCTAAATTTAAAATACCAACGTGATATAAATTTTAGCAAATAATGCTAAATTTATAAACGTTAACAATTTCTAGATAGAACGGCTCAACCTGCGATGTTATAAATGTAATTAAAACACAATTGAGACCATACAAAATATACCTATATATTTTATAGAATTCGTCAGAATATTTTACACCTCTGCATTTCCGTTCAGACAGATAAATCGTTTTGGCGGAGAAACATCCTTGAAATATTCCCAAATAAGAGTTGCCTGTAGCCAACGGCCTCGGTGCCATAGAACGTCCAAGCCTTTTATGCATTAAAAATATTTCATGTGTGGTAGACAATACAAAACGAATATTTGTGTATATAAAAAGATTTCATTCCACAATTTCAAATACAATTCCGGTATGATGATTCTACAAACCGCAACTACCTGTATAAAACTGTGCGTCATTGTGAACTGGGCTTAAAACGGTTCAAATACATATTTATAGCTTTTCAACCAATATACATTAAATCCTTGTATACGTCGGTGTCGCGTGGCAACATAAAACAAATACATATGTTACGATCAGCGCCGGTGACAGACTTTTTGCCGCCACAGGCAAGATTGTTTTTTTGCCACCCTAGTAACAGAAAAAAACGATGTTCGGCCGCCCGCGTGTCATACACGTTAGGGGCGGTATTTTGTTAGGCCGGCATTTTGAAACTTGCCCAAGGGGGGATTTTTACCAAAAGACGTTCAGGACACTAGTGTTGACTATAAATTACTGCTTTATCAGGCAATAACTATAACGCTATTTATTGGATTTGCGTTTTTGAATTGTTTATACCTGTATTATATTTATTACATACTATATATTATCGTTTTGCAACATGGGATTTTGTTTTTAAATTTTTTATGTATTTTTCGGCGTCCCCTTGATTTGGCCGCCACAAACAGGCGCATGCTCCACCTGTGCGTAACGCCAGCGCTGGTTACGATAGCTATCGATATTTCATTGCTATATAAAGCAAACATGATTTGCTGTCAATATAAAAATGTGCAGCTATCGCGTCAACCAAAGCATATTAATTCATTCTTGATTTTTTTAAATAAATTAAAACTTTAAAAATGATTCATTTCCCGTCATTATTTATGTTATTTCTACCCTACTGAGAATTTAATAAAATAAATTAATCAGTTGTAACTAATATATTGATGATTGCATCTTTAACATCGTCGAAAAGATTAGCATTTATAGAAATCTGTACATCCGATCAAAAATATAGGTACAATATCTCAGAAATAAATAAATAAATGTGGTATTCGTTAACAACCCTGAACGTTAAAATCATTCAAACAGAATTTACAAACATAATACTCAAAATACTTTACAACATTTGTTTACGCTATTGAGGTATTTGAAATATTTAAGCTTTCGTCAACGGTCGCTGGTTTCAGGCTCAATAATAACTTGACTTATGTATGTTAACAAAGAGAAGTTTGTGAGAAAACGCATTTCACGGTAATAAACTTTAGTGCCGCATTTTCAGGGCCTAAATTTAGAATGAGAAGTATTTGGGTAGAAATATTCAGCAGTTCAATTTTGTGAAACAATGACGCTATTACCGAGTTTGCTTTGAGTAGTTGGAAATATACTGGGGAATGCAGCACTCTGCTGGAAAAACACGAGTGCTTCCATCTGTTCTCAAATAATTACGTCTTGTGAAAAATCATTTTAAGATGAATGTTTAATTAAATACAACACAAAAAATACACAAATTAATCTTAAAAATCATAGATCATGTTATTCTGTTATTTTAATTTATAACACAATAATTATAACAATGTATTTAAGCGCCTACGTCAGCATTTATATAATTTATAAATAATTTTTCTTTTCTAATTAATTAAAACATTAACAGCTGAACTATTAGGCATGTATTAATAATATATGTATGCAGGATTATCGATTTTTTTTAAATGTACTTAATTATTTTTAATATTGTACAAGTATAATTTTAATTTATTTCCAACCATATTAAGTTATACAAAACTGCATTTTTTAAACAATTATATAATGATATAAGATCCACAAGGTAGGCATATATTCAGATATATTAATTATTTTTTTCCTATAGATGAAAAATCTTAGATTCTACTCCAAATACTAATTATTATGTATATTTTTATAGATTATTTAACTTTATTTATCATAATTACTTAATGAGTAATTTTTTTTAAATGATTCATTAAGTGGTTATTAATTCATTATAAACAAAGTAAAATAATCTACAAATAATTTTTTTTTTTATTCAAATAGAGCAACATACATTAAGAAGTAGTGCCTATAATAATAATAACGTTTATTTATAATAAATTGTATTACATTATCGTGTACCTACACAGCATCATGTACTCACACAGTTATTGGATGTATATTAGAAAACTGTTCTATTAGATTTTTTAGAGTAACATACTTGGTCTATAAGTGGAGAAAATTCGTCGCCGACGTCGCGTGCCGAAATGATCCACCCAATAACGATATATATAATCACTCATGTTACTAAAAGAAACGAAAACTTGGTTATTCAAAAACAATAAAAAAAAGGGTGCTCTAAATAGATTCACAAATCACAGTAATAAGAAAAACAAATACACGAGAAAAATTTTAAACACGACAAATAAATTTAAGGTAGAAATATTTTCGTCTCCAGTTTACAAGGTTCCGTTTCAGTAACCAGCCAATAATTCTCCTCGCATAAAATCGACGACTTGTTCAACGGCCACCGCGAAACTGACTATCGATCACTTCTTGCGTGAGCAGCAATTGCATTCGAGGAAGCTGCCCTACTCATTCATCGTGCAACCCACTCTATAGTTAGTTCCACTTCCACAATTGGCACAAAGAGACTAGCGATATAAGTGCGCGTGTTTCCACAAGCAAAGTGAGTACAGGAACGAATCACCATTATTTTCATGACCCAATGTTTTACCAGTGAGGTGGTACATTCCTATTTAATATTGTTAACAAAAGTTAAGAATTAAGTTGAGAATTTCTGGTCACAGAAATGCTTTGAATTAAAAAAGAAAACAAAACTTACCTATCAGCACATACATATCAGCTTCGAATTGCTTGCATATTTATCGTTAAAAGTGTTAATTTAAAAAATATGTATATAGTAATTTTTTTTTTGAGGCCTCCCGAATAAAATCTGTTAAAGGCGTTATCAAGAAAGGATCGCCAAAGTGGTTTGATCATATGGAACATATAATAGAAAATAAATAGAGGATAGAGAAAAATAGAGGGCGTCAGCAAAAGACCTGGCATGATCAAATAAACTAAATGTTGGAGGACTACCATGTTAAAAGCTTAAACAACTGAAGAGAGTGTATGAAAATAGACAAAGCAAAAGTGGTATGCCAGGACAGAAGAGTGTGGCATTCTACCCTGCCATTGCGGAGAATTTTTTTTTTCACTAAACAAAAGAACATTTGAACGTCCCGAAAAAAAAATCTAAATTCAGTTGATGTTTGAAGACTCCAAAATTAAATTAATACATCAATCTGTATACGAGGTGGGGCGAGGCAAACAATAAAAACATATGCTGTACAGGGATAATACGTGTCTGAGATATATATTCATATTTTTTAAATGTTTACACGAATATTTTTAATTAAATGTCACAATCGTGTATTTAGTAAAAGGTAATCAATTATTAAAATTAATTGAAATAGATGACCTATCGATACGTTGAGAATATGTCGTATCTCGATCCATCGACCGAGCCCACGTAGAAAATCAAAATACCCATTCCAGTATGCAGATAGAGCTGGCGCAAACCGCCATCCTAGCCAGTATACTCCACCCACCATCGAACTATTGTATGTAGGAGCTGATTACATTAGTCCTAATTAAATCGGCATGTTTTCAAAGGAGATTTGAGAAAATATACTATAGCACGATCGGCCGGAGCGAGGTGAACGATCACCCCAGGGAGTTTCTCTCAAAGAATTTGTTTGTCTCTCTTGGTCTCTGATGACAGTTTCTCAAAAATCAGACCTAAATAATTTTTTTTTTTTTTTCAATTCCTTGAGATAGATTTATAATATAAACTAATAAGCCTATGTTTTAATCTGTGAGTTGTTGTGATTTACAAAGTTTCTACAAAGTCTACACTATTGGCTCTAAAACTCCTGGTGAGTCCTGGCCTCGATAATTTTCCTCCATTGATCGCTATTACGAACCATTTATATCCAGATTTGGATTTGTAAGACATATGTATTTTAAGATATTGTCACTCTACCTTAGTTTTGCTCTTCTCTACATGCTCAAATCAACATGAGCACGAGCATTATACAAGAGAAAGAGATAGAATGAGACTATCATTCAGGATGAAGGCCAAATTTCAGAAATCGATGATGTACAAGATACTAGAAAGTTATAATTAAGTTTTAAAAAGGTAAATATAAATGTTTAAAATGTTTATATTCAATTTTAAACTACTATATTAAAAATTAATAAAATTATTTACAGCAACCAAAATATTTTACTATAGATAGATTTATTTTATATCTTTCGAAATAATTAATTTGGTTTGTAAATACTAATTTAATGTATTAATTATAAAGATATACATATAAAATCAATTTTATCGAAAAATATTGTTGTTGCGCTACCGGGATTCGAACCTGGATCTCTTTTCCAATCCAAAAATTTGTCATCAAAAATACTGTCGTTGTAGCATAGTTGGTAATGTACCTACATTGTTTTTACGGAATCTCAAATACCTTTGAGTAACATAACATTGTAACAGTGTAACATATAGGTTCGAAAATTTGTCGACAAAAATACTGTCGCTGTAGCATAGTTGGTAATGCACCTTCCCTGGATTGGAAATGAGATCCAGATTATTTTTCGATAAAATTGATTTTATATGTATACCTTTATAATTAATACATTTAATTAGTATTTAAAATATCACAGACCTATGTTCTGTATAATTACAACTGCACAATAAGAATATGTTCTCCTTAATTTATAATTTAATTTATATTAAATAATATCACAGATGTCCTGAAATAGCAAATTGCAAAAATTTGTTTTCATAAAAGTGAATAAATATATAATATATAGTATTTTATCAAAGCATTCAATTTGGTCCAAATCAGTTACCAATCCATTATACATGGGACGTTCTTTATCATATGATGCTTAATACTAATAATGTAATAATTTCTCACCAGTAATTTCCCACCGATTTGGAATAATTGAGCATACGATACCCTCTAAATTTCATTGACAAGTTTAAAAAAATCTTAGCTATTGCCATCATTATTATTGAATCAGGGTGCGTGTACAGATTTGCGGTAAAATTTGGTACAAATCAGTTGGTCAGTCAATTCTCCGTACAAAATATGATAGACATGGAATGATTTATACTAATATTACTCTTTTTGTATTGTCCTTTATGCAAGTTTAATAACAAATTTACATTTATCTGGTACCAGTCAAGTACACACGTTGGCAAATATTAACTTTACTTTGCATTGTATTTGATAACAACTGCATCCGGAATGAACATTATTTTAGTATTGCGCTGTTATTATATCTCCATGTTCGAATGATGTAGATTTTTTAAGAATTATTTATTTAAAGACAAGATTACAAATATTTATCTAAATAATATTTCCTGTGTGAACAATGTACCATACATATCTTAAATATTAAATATCGTTATCTTGTTTGTCAATTATATTTTTGGACGTTTCTTCGTTTTCTTAGTTAAATTCTTAATTTTTGCATTTTTCTCTGGAATATTGTATGAAAATGAATGGTGGTTTAATCGGTAATCTCGATTTAAATGCTGTAATTTAGCGATTTATGTTTAATTATCGTTGAAGGATCTACCAAATTATGTGTGCATCTGTGAAATTTTATAGTTTAAATTTAGACAATATATAAAAGTAAAACATTTACGTTATGTCGTAACTAAATTTCAAATGCCAAGCGATGAAAATTGTTATAAATCGCTGTAATTACTAACTACGCGTGAATTATTTGTTATGGTACATTTGTAATATTATTTATACTTTTAAATTAAGAAGTGGAATTTAACTCGTAGATCAAGGTGAACGCGCAATTATAAGTGTTATTAAAAACAATTATTAAATTACAACTTCTTCTAAACTGCGTTGATATTGCTCTGATTAAAATTACGAACGTTCATTATAGAGATATTTCATCTCACCACGGCTCATCCCCAATCATATGTTTCAAAAGTGTACCTATATAAGCTAGCGATGTAGTGTTGTGTTAGAAACTATACAGTCAGCAAAATAATTATAACTTGTACCGTATTTTTGGAAATTGGATCTGTCCAATAATATATATAATGCCTCTTGCAGCCTGTTACTCCAGCCTCTTCAATTATAACTATAACATCTAACCACTAATCACCATAGCTTGGGCCTTCTGATTCTCCTTCGGATGGTCGCCTGTTCTTGCTACGTGGTTTGTGCAAAAAATCCTTCCAATTTATTGTGACGTATGATCGGAGATTCTTCGCGCGATTTATTTTAGCTCGGGATTTTACTTTGTCTGGCATGGAACATTTTAATGTACGTTTCCAAAATTTTATCTAAGAATCTTCCTGTTAAAAATATCTAGTATATTTTTACTATTTTGTTACCCAGCATTCTGAGCCTTAAGTCAACACCGGCCTGATGAGTATTTTTTATAGTATAGAGTTGATTTTTCTTGAGAGATTTTAATTTAACACGCCTCTGATAACCACATGCCAAGGTATTCATTTTAAAGTATTATATCATATCGGTCCGACACTGGTCCGACTCATCCCATCTGAGAGTGGATGGGAATTAATGTAATTTCCGAGAAAATTAGGCATCGGTACTGGTTCGTAAATCGATAGCAATGCACACGACTTATAAGGTGACTGCGGACGATATTGTAAATTGTCAATTCGCATTATATTTAAATATACAAGTCCAGGTGTACCTTTGTGTGAAAGAGAATATCCTATTTGTGAAACAATGTATGCGTAATATTATTCAACGAATGAAAACGAGGACAGAAACATACAAATTAAAATTACACGTGTTGTCGTACAAATTACCATAGTAAATTTTTAAATTGTGTGAAAATCTATTTAAAAAAAAGTAATAGGTACCACTTTTTCTATGAATATGAAGATTTTATTTAAAACTAGAATCAATAATTAATTGTGCAACTTTAATATTATAAAAATAGAAACAAAATTTGAGCTTGTAAAACGAACTGTCAATGTACCGGCACAATTGTTTAAAATGAATTCCTTTAAATTTTAATTTCTAAAAATCTGATGTTTTCTACTATAAACACTTTACCATAGAATATTCGAATTTATTTATATAAGACATTTCCGTTGAAGTGATAACGTCATGCAACTTACGTGTTGTAGTGAGTATTGTTAATTTATTAAGCGAAATTTAACTTTTTGTGCGGTTTCTTGTTTAATATATGCCTTATTTGTCATTAACACTTACTGCCCGGTGGGTTAATATGAAACACGTCCAGCGATGGTGGGTCATTTAAGACCCACCTCAAGTTTTCGGTTTTTCAACCGTTTTGTGGGTGATTTTTTTATAAATATTTCATTTTTAATATGATTTAATGAAATGGCATGATCTGCTATAATGTTTCTGCTAAAACATTAAAGTTAAAAATTAAAAAATATTACGAATAATGTACGTATTTTTACGCATTAAACAAACGCCCTACACAGCCAAAATTCAAACATCCACTGATAATTAGCAACAACAATCTTGAAAACCCGAGGGTAGGGTCATAAAACTTACAGGTAGGCGCAACGCTCCTCAAATAGTTATATTACTGGCATTGTCTAGGGGTCGCCAGACAAAAATAAGTCAAAACAGATAACAAAATATATCTGTACAATAATTAAACTGACTAACAATAAATGGACACTTACCTGATATCCTTTGTAAACCTACCATATGCTCAAAATGTTGACAATATAGTTTCGGGGTAAGCGCTGAAATTCAATCCCGTAAATACGACAGTCTTAGATTAGTTTTTGAGCGTTTTTTTTCACATTTTTAACAATAGCTCATTTGAATCTCGTCATATAACATTTATTTGTATCTCAAATTATTTGGAAATATTTAATAAAATATTAGCTAGAAGGAAAACAGCATTAAACGAATATTTGTAGCGTAATCTGACCCACCACCGCACAGGATGTGTTAAAAATATTTTTAATAGAAATGATACATCGCGAAGGAATAATTCTGTAATAATAGTCCAGCAATCTTCTCCCACACTAAAACTGATACGAGTAATGTCCGACTTGCTTTAACAGTGCGAACGGGAAAATCCAATTTGTGAATCATTAACGTTAAAGATACAAAAGGGCGTTTTGTAGCTAGGCCACATTTAATGTTGTCATTATCCGTCCTAATTTAGACAAAGCTATTTGTATATTTCTTTAGACTTGTCAGTCCTTATATGTAAAATAAATTAACGATGTTAATGTTCAGCCAATATCGGTGTACAATACGATACAACAATAAACATGTTTATGATCCACTCCTACTCATTTCAATATATATATATTCCCACTAAGCCTTACAATATATATATATATTTATTTTTTTATTTCAACTTTATTAAATTACAATTTTTATTTTATACCATACTGCAAAACAGTTTAATGTGGTGTACATGTGGTGACAGAAGGTAGAACCATAACTTACAAAATATTTTACTTTGTTTGATGCCCGTACATTTTCACGTCATTTAATTGACAGCAGTTCTTGTTTAATTTATATCATTATGCGAAGTTGGCAACTGAATATACGAGTATGTATATTCTACCTTATCATGCGATAAGGACAGAAGGGATGATATGGGTGGGTCCCTTGCCAAAGATTATGTAACCTTTATGTATTGTAAATATTATTTTGTCACTTTATGTATTAAATATCAATAATTTTCAACATCTGGTTACTACTTGTTCTTTTATTAAATAAGCAATCCACCCTTCAAGAGTGATTTGTGCCATTAATCAAGTTAAAACTTTATTTTATAGAAAAAATTACAATAATATTATGGAGTATATACCATTGTTATATTAAGAGTCAATACCATTGTTGTTCAAAAAATTTGCTATTATATAGATTCAATGTGGCGAGTTAAGGGAAAGAAGATGACACAATTTAACCGGGAGTTGAAAATTACCATTGACGAGATTACTGTAAAACAAATCTGTGATCCGCAATGGACAGGCAAAAAATATACGGTCAAGGGTTTCCTCCTCGGCACCACGCTCACACATTGGGGAATCTATTAAGTTCAATCTGAATAAATTTGAAGCTACCTGGCAACGCCCAATTCTCATTCTAGAGATATTTGATATTGTTCTTTTGGAAACTTTCATTCTGTAGAACCAGGGAGTGAGGGGAATAGATCTTTGAATTATTTTAAGCCGATTACCCTTATGAATATTTGGATCCTTCCATCGTGCAATCCAAATACAACATCTAGTTTATAAATAAACTCAAAATAATATTATTTTTAAAGACAATATTAATTATTTTATTTATCGTTTATTTTATGGTTACGGACTGACCGACATGTTTCCGCACATAGGTAGATAAAGTGGACAGAACGTCACACTCTTCTATCCTGTTATACCACTCTTGTTTCTTCATTTTCATACATCTTCCCACGCACGCACGTTAATTTTTGATAACTCTAACGGCTAAGTTCATTAACTAGCCTAATTCGAACTGTATAACGTTATATGTTCATAAATATAATGTATTACACTCTTATTGGTCAAATACTGATTAAACATTTTTACTACCTCTATCTCTAAATTATTTTTCTTAATCACTTCCTAAACCAGTTTGATGACACGCTATAATATATACTTTATCAACTTGATGCATTGGAATCGTTAGCAACCGCTTTTGGTGACGCAAAAAGTTGCCATTCTGCTCTAAGTGTTTATGGTGTGTTTCGATAAGCAGGCTTTCAAGCTTCGTGTAATATTAACATTTTCAAAGGACAAATGTATCCCACGGTCTACATGCCTACCTACTTTATTATATTTATATGTAATGATTTATGTAGCAGCGATCCATTTACCAATTTTCTAAAAAATCACGAAAATATAATTTAATAAACTTTGGATTAAACAAATGTGCAGAGGTTAGGAATAATCAATATTAAAAAATAGAACTATTTATATATAAAATAGTTTAAATATTTTCATTGGATATAATTTAAGTTTATTTGAAATAAATGTACTTAACCTCTTCTGAAGACAACAATATTACGAAAAATATTTATATTTTAAAAATTTGGAACGCACAACGTACGGTTCCAACACTGTTAAATCTAAGTACGCCAGAATTGATGAAACGTTACATTTTATATCATTCTAATTTTAGTGGAGATCACATTCATAAGATAACTGTTACGAATAATTTATTAAAAACAAGTTTTAAACAATAAATCGAGACAATCCTTGTTGAACGATTTTTTTCTAATTTGAAAAGTTTTAATTAAATTGTTCTTAACGTTACACGTGTAGAACATATTTAACTCTGCGATAAGCGATATAACATAACACATTCGTGAAAATGACAGTCATATGTGTACCTAAATATATCCAAATGTACATATTTACATCAGCTGAACGTAGGTCAATATTTAAAAAAAACAAATTTAATAGAGCTGCACGATAAACGGTGGTTAAATGTTGACTTAGTTTAGCGAATGTATAATGTCACCAATACAAATCAAATTACAATTGACAGAAACACACCTTAATATTAATTATGCATTACGTAGAATAACAATTGATGATAAAAACGCGTCACACACCTCAGACGTGTGTATTATACCACCCCTGCATAGAATATATTTTCCTACATATTTCTTCCTCGTTGGCCGCAAACACTTCATCTTGTACTGTTAAATTACGTTACGAAATTTTCTAACGCATTATTTATTACATTACGTTATATCTTAAACACATTTTTGTGACATATTTTACACGGAAAGCCTCCGATAAAACACATTGTAGGTATGTTATAAGAATAATTATTTGATATTCGAATGATTACAATATTTTTAAGTTCATTAATTTCATCGCAATTAAGGAGAAGACATTTTTATTGTGAAGTTGCAATTTCCGTATATAGCTCTGTGGTATTTTAATAAATTAAATGAATCAACTAGAAATATATACATAAAAAAATCAATCTATCGAAAAAATATTTTGCTATCGGAAATTTACCGAAAGTGGAGAACGCACTTCCCCGGATAGGAAGAGGTCTATCCTGGTATCCAGGTAGCAACTAAATATTTTTCCGATAGATTGATTTTTTTCTTTATATCTTTCCAGTTGATTCATTTAATTAATTAATTTTTTATGTATTTTTTTTTACAAATGGATGTAGAATGCGGGTGTAAATATATTTTTTAAGAATCTCTTTATTCAATTCAATTTCTAATTTGTATTTCAAACGTAGATAAAAAATCACTATTAAATTCTAACACCCAAATGATATTTAGCATTGTTGTTCTCGGTGTCTAATATAGCACATTAATATAGTTAAATAGTTTTTTTTTTTTAATATTAATAAACAGCTACACGAATTTTTATTTTAAATATCTTATTAATTTAATCACTTATTTTGAAGCTTCTATTGCTATCTCTTTTAGTGTAATTGGAACAATATGGTATGTATCTTCTAGCAAGATTATTCATATTTAATTTATATTGAATACATCATCTTTCTGGTAGTTACGATCACGACTAGAGTTTCCAATTTTTGGGAATCGGGAATCCTGGACCAGTTTACAAGATTTATGAATCCCGGGATTAATACGTACAATTCCAAAATTTTCGAGATTAATATTCTGAATTAATTTCGGGGTTCCAAAATTAGACTAACGCTCAATTCTTCGGGCTTATTATTCATAAATATATAATTGTTTCACATTCAAATGGTTATTTGTCAATCTTGCATTATTATCTACGTTATTTTTGGTCCAAATATTCCTTACTTATAAATATATATATCTGACAAAAACAGTATTTATTCTATCTGATATTTTGACTATCTAAGACTATCTTCGTTTCTTCGGCAATATGTCCAAAATACGATAGAATCCTTTTTCAGCCCAATTATTATAAGTTTGTTTTTTTTAATTTTTATTATTTGTCCATACATAGGTACACTATCAACATGCCTTGTATAGACAATCCTTTGTTCCTGGAGAATGTAAAAATGTTTATACGTCTTGCAGTGTATGTAATGCGGGGCTTTCTCATTTCGAATGCATTTCAAACGCATTGAATACATACATACTCATGTGTATAATTCAAAATGGACCAAGAAAACAGACAAGACGGCAACATGATAACAAACAAGTCTGTAAGATAACGAATATCTGTACATGCACGCAAATGCACGTCAATAATGAAACCATCGACGGTTTGAAGTTCAAATCATAGTGGTATATATTATATTCGGTTGCATTATTCAATAAATATTTCCCGATACTGAACATAAAATATGAACGTGATATCTACATTGCACTATTAAAAATTTGATACCTACTTTAAGATCAATTCAGTGTCTGGAGGTCGATAACAATGATGTAACACGAGTGACCCGTGTGTCAACAGTATCCGAATGATGAGCTTGTAATGTCGCGCACGGTTGAAATAACCGTCTGAAAATTTAACGGCTCCTGTGACGGCGACAATGACTACAATTTTCAGCACAACAGTGACATTTATTAAATTTATTTTTATTAATACAACGACTGCCGTAATGACCATGCACATTATGAAATAACATATATATTATGTGCACGTAATATAATAAATATTAAAATTTTGTTGGTATGATATATTCACAGCTACTCACATCGTAAAAATCATTTATTTTCTGTCCTCTAAACTCTTTGAACAACAATGAAACATGTAATGGTGGAACAACAATGCTTTATGTGAATTATGAGAATATGCTACACATACACAAATTATTATAGCAATATTTGAATATGTCTAAGAACACACGATTACTGGATGTTTACCTACAAAGGCACTGCTATTAAATAAATATTTAAGATGTCTCATAGAGACTATTTAATGAAAAATATATAGAAATATGGTGTAATTACAGTGTAAGCGAGCTTTCAAAAACTTGATAGATATGTAGATTAACGGGGTGATAATGGTGAACGTTATATTTATATAAAGGGATCACTTAAGCCAGCCAAAGGTAGGTCGTAAACCGTATATTTCTATATATTTTCCATTAAACAAATTATTAATTCGACCATTCGATATAATAAAGTACATGGGCGGATTTTGGCACGTCTTGAGAGTATATTTGGGTGAGAGATAAGACTGGAATGCAAAAGTATCACAGGAGACAGGCCCGTTCCTAAACATTAAACAACTGATACAACGCTTAAGGGCGGCACTCTCAAGAGGCGGCAAATTTTAGATAAAAATTAACAAAAATTTTCATAATTATTTTTAATTCCATTCCTGAAAAGGAACTGCCTTGAAAAGAAAAATAGTGTTTATTCAAAAAAACTATCCAAAATATATGTTTAAACTTGAAAAATGAGTTTTGTATCGTAAAAAGATACAGAACTAATAAAGGATCATCTAATAAAACGGATCGGTAAACGGTCATTGCCCTTATTAAACTATTATGAACTACTGTTTTAGCCGTAAAGGTCAGATATACACTGCAGATTAGCCCAGAAAAGTGTACACAAAAAAATGACATTAAATTAAACTTTATCTTGCATATTATTACGACTAGAAGATTTCTTTTTCATGAATTTTAGTAACTCAAAAAAAAAAAAATTTCGCTCGAGGCTATAAATATACAAATGGCTAAAAGGCGAGCAATGAAACATAACTCAACAGCGTGGTATTTCAAGGTTTCAAATTCAAGAATTGAGATGTGGACTTAAAAAATCACAATTCATGCACACCATTGCACCACTTTACAAAGCCTGTCAAGGTCAGTAGGCAACTATTATAATATTAGGGACAGTTATACCCAAAACTATTTTTATTTTCTAACGCTTAATCAGCTACATACTATTTTTTTTATAAATAAAAACAGAAACGTGAAAACGTGTTAAATCAATATTCATAGAATTTTCTAACAATGCCCAAACGTTTACAGTTCGGATAAGAATTAAACTTGGGATTTAATCTTTCGACCTCTGCTGTTAGAGGCGGACATTCCGACCCCTCCATATTATGCCATAAGATACAAGTGTACCTTCAGAAGCGCAGCGCATGTTTACAACATATAGCAATTATGACGTATAATAGCTATTTTATGTTTTAATTTGAGTTTTTATTGTATGCACACCATATGTTAACCCTTCTAATAAAACTAGCGGATGATAAACCTATTTTGAAGATATGCATTTATGTATGATAAAAATTCATATGTAGCGGTCACGCAAAATATAATTGCGATAAACAATAGCGGGTATATGTGTTCAGAATATGATCTTGTTGCCACCAAGGTTGGCTTTTTTTCTCCAATAATCGTTCAAGATACTGCGCGATAAATAATTTGAGAAAATATTTAAATATTTGTGTTATCGTGTGTATTTCGTTATTTTTATTAAAAATATGTATTTTTTTAAAAGTGATGTCATAATGCAATAGTTTATTCTTGAATCACAATAATTTTTAAAACGATACTAAATTCGATAGATAGCTTATACCGCCATTAGCTTCTTCACGATTTACCAGTTTCATTCACCTATTGACATTTGAAAGCGTTCCGTAATAAACTCTTCGGAAGTGTTTAATTTTTTATTAGAGTGAGTCATAGCAGTAGTATAAGAGTTTAAGAGTCTGGAATCGGTGAAGTCGATCGCGAGTTATTTGATTGCTCTGCAAAATGACGAGCCAAAATTTCCATAAGCCAGCTGTTTATGTACACAAACATTGAAACAACTGCTGCTCCAAGGAGAGTGGCTGTCATTAGCCGGTCGTGGTGGATATCATGGTATAGTGTGTGTGTTATTTTGATACGCCCACGCGCTACCAGTGTGTTCCAGTACCGATTGCATATTTACACCACCTACTGTGCCAGCAATGCTTGTATTCAAAGGTGCACACTGCGATAACCTTAACACCGATGGAACGTTATGTCACAGTTGGTTCATCGAGCAAACAAAACACTACTAAAATAGTATTTTTTCGTATTTTTATTACTCGCGATTGAAAATAGACGTCCTTGGTTATTTTTCATTTCAATGCGCTTCGCGGATGATTACAGTAAAATTGGCTTCAATCAGATCAAAATGTGAAATAATATCCATTATAATTATCTACGGCAAACAAAGCATCGCGTTAACCATTATTTATTCATCACGCTACCACTGTTTGATCTACCTACCATCACCATATTGTCTCGAGGATGATGGACCACACATGTCTTTTTAAACGATTTAAAATGTTTTCTACGCAACTTCTTATTTCTTTCGTGCTTCCGTCTGTTTTCAAGGATGACAAGTTTAGTGGACACGCATAATAATTATTGACGCTCAAACACCATTAAGATCATCATCCATTACATAAATAAACTATATTTAATTTATAATAATAATTATTATTATTATTTATTTATTTGATTCTTAGTACAGTGTGTTATATTATAATCGGATAAACATTTAGGTAAAGTAAGACATATATTTAGGTAGCCTCCCTGCTACACTACAGACAGTGTTCTTCCGGTATAGTAGTAAATAAAGTGCAATGATCAATGTATAAAATTATATATATAAATAATTAAACAAGATGTCATTAGACTAGGTAAATACTTTGTAAAACTTAACGTAAATATATGGTAATGACAATGCAATTTAACGAAATATTTTTTCAAGACACCCATAATTTTGTCCATCATTGTATTTAAATACACATCTATGTACTAACTAATTGGAATAATTATATGTATACATAAATAAATAAAAATTTATATTTTAGTGACTTTAAAAGATCGTGTAAAGCAGACCTTGGATAGGTTTCCCACGCCCAACAAATTAACAACGTGTTCTAGAGTGATAATAGTGCTGTTCCTTATAAAGTGATATGAAAGCTTACACCGGTACGCATTGGTTATGGTATTAAAATAGTACCTTCATCGCAGCTGGGCGGTTTGGGAAGTACTCCACTAACTTCTTGCTCCGGTTTCCACACCTTTCTGAAGAGCCCGCAACCCTTGCACTTTCCGCAGCAGCTCATAGAGTTACCCATGACGACAAGACGTCCCTTCACGCGATGAACCCGTTATCAATTCCTCGATCAGAAATAGTAATCTACACAGAACGTTAAAAATCACGATCACATCAATTGTTATACAATTTATTCAATGAAATATGTTAATTCGCGTGATTAGATCACTGCCGTTTCGACGCGCGCGCGCAAATGTCGGTAAGTACTCGCGTATGTTGTCGGTTTCCCGCGCAGCCGGCACTCACGGGTCGTAAATATTCTTTATGGCGACTTGTAAACAAGTGTTGCGCGTTCGACTTGTTCTCCGCGAGAACTTTCACTGACAACTGATCGGATATCGGAGGCGCCCGGCATCTTGTACTGCGCGTCCCGCCCGCGGGGGCGCCCGCCGACCGCGGTGACGTCAGCGGGTCCCGTGAATCCTTCGGGATCGGGAATCGGGACGTCTGGCCGCTGACATCACTGACGCTCACCGGGAGCCGGAGCGAGCCGCGCGGTCGCGGGGAAACCCCTAATAAATATTTTCGAGGTTGTAAATAATTACTAATGTCGAAACTTTGATTGTTTCAAGTAATGAGGAGCTTGTCATATCCGCAAGGAAATTACACAGCAATATGCCTCTCACAGTGGTGAATTAATTATAGACAGTAAATATGCACATATTTGTTTTAATAAGTAAGAAACATCGCGTGGCGTTTGATATGAAAAATGTATCCAAATCAATTTTCATTATTCTTCTCGACACACTTGTCCGTACGAAGATTCACCTTATCTGTTTAAAAATATGTTTCCGAAAAAATTTCAGGTGCTTATTTACATCAATAACTTTCGATTGCTTAATGATAAATTTCTTGTTTTCGTATTAGCATATTGAATGACCGTAGACCTTCTGATGCCAAGAATTTAGTTATTGAGTATCTGCCAATAGTTTAATTTATAGATGCGTTCGATGGGATCACCGTTTGGAAACCGCGGAGCGACATCTATGTACCTACATTTTATCTAGGTATTTATTACACATCTTAAGAAAATTTTCTTCACTTGTCGCGTCTTATTTTGAGATGTTAAAAATCTAATGAATTATTTTAACATAATTCGAAGCGTGAGTGCAATTATTTTAATACCTGTTGATTTTTTAGACAAACACCGGTGAAGATGACGTGTTTCGCTAACAGTTTAACCTTGATAGTGGACACCGCGATGGTTGTCGAAACATTTGGCATCGTGTGAAGTGAATCATCAAATAAAAACATTAAATGTCTTAGGATCAGTTATAAAAAAATTAAACCGCCATTAAAATCCTACAAGATATCAGTACTATATCGATATTTGGGCTCGGGATTGAGTTGAGTTTCAATTCATCCCCGTACATAAAAACAGTCACAAGCGGATATATGAAAGCCACCATACGGTGTCACTGATCTCTCAACGAGATTTTATTGACTTTCTATAGTCAGTAGCTTTGTGAAACACTCGGCCGGCGTTACGCACAGGCGGAGCAGGCGCTTACCTATGGCGGCAAAACCGAGGGAGCAGCCGAAGGCCGCCCGACCTATTGATCTTGTTTGATCGGTTCCTATTTATAAAAACCGAAAAATATAATATTAAGTTGAAAAACGATAATAGTGTGTTATAAAAATAATTCAGGCATAAACATCCAAAAAAGCAAATCCAATAAATAACATTATAGTTATTTCCTAATAAAGCAGTAATTTATAGTGAACACTAGTGTCCAGAACGTCTTTTTGGTAAAAAGCCACCCTTCGGCAAGTTTCAAAATGCCAGCCTAACAAAATACCGCCCTTAACGTGTGTGGCACGCGGACGGACGATTCAGGGGGCGGCCAATTTATGAGGACGGTTTAACAAAAGTTGAAAATATCATCTTCACTTTAGTTACTAGGGTTGACTGGTAGGTGCCCCATGAACAGGTTGGATTCGTATAGAGAAAATGAACCAGAGAGTGAATCCTTCATATTTGTCAACTCATTTAAAAGTGGCGTGAGTGTCAAATACCAGCTATTCTGTGTTTTATTTACAGCTACTTTAATTATGTGAAACCGGAAAAGATGTAGAACTATTAGAAATGAACTTTCTAACACACCTCGTGTGCATAATCAGAGACCTATATGATCAAAATTATGCCACAGTGAATATAAATAAAGGTTTCAAATACAAAAAGGAGACGGTTAGGAATCCTCTTTCAAAACCTGTTAAACTTGTGCGGAGAATATATTTCGAGAAAGGCACTTGAAGACTGGAATGGTGAGATTGCTCTTGGCGGTAAAAAGATCTTCCATCTTAAATACGCTGACGACACAACGCTCATCGCCAAATCGGGAGATGAAATATCTAAACCTGTCCACAGAATAGAAGAGAACAAGTGTACAGGACTTGAGATTAGTAGAACCAAAAATTAAATCATGTACTCATTATTTAATGATTATGAATGACTTTATTTAAATGTTTCCCTGTACAACTGATAATGGTTGCTGCGAGTCCCTTGTTAGGAGAAAAATCTAGATGTCAAAAAATATGATGTGAAAGTAAAATAAAAATATATCCATAACTTTAATGTTGTAAATTCATTTAGTAAAATCATTTGATCAGTACCGAGAGCAAGCACTCGAAAGACTTGAATCCTTTGAAGTGTGGTGTTGTAGATGAACTTTTACACAATCCGTACTGAGCCACAATTTTGTAAAAATTAAGGATCAGAATAAAAGATGATAATCTGTAAAAACTAATCGCGAGCAAGAGGAAGAAGGCGATTTTCAACTCGATGAATCGATCGGATCAAGAACGCTACTGGCTATCCTACAACTGCCCTCTGAACTGCAGAGAAAAGTGCAGGAGAATTATCAAGGACATCACAATGTCACAATGGTCACAATCCTCAGTAATGAGGGCTAAAGAATAATAATCAGTATGGCCAGAAGTTACTTTGTTCGGATTCAGAATGTGCACAATAACAGTAAAGGAATAAGTTATTACACAACTATTTACATAAAGATTATACATAATAACTTTAATAACGTAATAACGATTAATAGCACAGTAATAACGTAAATACTACACGGAGAACACTTAATTGTTTTATTTAGTCTCAGCTCATAAACATATCGTCAAGACATCGAGAATACTAAAATATTCCAGTTGACAAACCGTAAAATAGGATAATTATTTTTATTTGTTAATTTTGTTTCATCAACCACTTATTGAGTTTAAATACATCTACCGATTTCGATTTCTTCTTCAGGATGTCAATACTAATCAAAAATATATGTTATTGTTTCTTTACCAAATACCATTTTAAAACAACGATAACTATTTAAAAAATAAATTTAGTACCTAACTCGAAATATTTTTTCGATAGATAGATTTTATATGTATAACTCTTTAGTTGGTTAATTTAATTTGTATTAAAATACCACAGAACTGTGTTCTGAAAACGCAACTTCACAACAAGAGTGTGTTCTCATAATCAAATTAATTACTTCAATGACAGTCAAATATAAAACTTATAGTTACTAATTTGTCGTAATAAGCTGATTATAAATTTACAAACATTTTATTTAAAGTAAAAATTGCAACACATTTAGTTAGAAAAAGAGTTGAAAATTTTTTAATGAATAGAGTTTTTACGTCACTAAACTGATATTTTTGTTGTCAAAAATATTAATTTAGTCCGTTAATATTTATACTTTGTACATATCATTTATACTTTTCATTGATTGAGAGTTTAAAAACCAATAAGATGAATTCATTTAAAAAATATAAAGAAAAAACTATATATCGAAAAAATATTCGGTTACCGTCGGGATACGAACCCGGAACTTTCCTTGCCGCGGAACTGCGATACAAACAGGGTGTAACAGACCTAGTTCACAATATTTTATTGGTGGATACGTGACTATATTACGAGGCGAAAATTTTCAAGGAATATGTGCAAATTCTAAACTGTTACGGAAAATATGACTGTATGAAAATTATACAAAATCGTATTAAGCTACGTCTACGTACTTCGAAATAAATATTTGCGAAATTATTCAGTTAGTAATCTATATCTTGGCTTCAGGCCCTAAATCATCTAACAAAAAATAGTCTAGTCGCTCAAAATTTGATGACCTTTAATTTTTTGTGTACAATATATAATTTGGAATCAATAAAATATTTCAATTAATCGAAATAATCGCATTATTATGATTATTTTGAAATGCTTATTTCTCTGACATGGTTAAGATTGGGCACATATCACTTAACATTTTTTAGTCGTAATTTAGTCAGGTATTCCACCCATAAAGTATTGTGGACTAGGTCTGTTACACTCTGTATATACTTATATTAATGTATATTAACTTATATTATATACATTTGAATGACTTTAACACGTTTTTGAGACCTTAAATACTCCATAATAAATTGAAATTAACTATTCTCTACGATTATCAAATGCAAACTGACAAATATTTGCCAAATCAAAATAGCGGCCAAACAAAATCGGCCTGGAACATGATATTCACCATGAAGAGGACTTTTACAGCCTTTCTCACGATCAGATATACCAAATGAATATGGTGAAGAGTTTTGATTAGGGTTTCTGACCCGGGTCTACTCGGGAATGGATTCCCGGGAATACATGGGGTTTTCGATGCATCGAGTGCCGGGAATGCTTATGTGGAGTTCCGAGATTCGTAATAATTTTATAAAAATGTAAATAAAATAATTTCATCCAAATTTTTTGTCTCACGAACCCAGTTAAAAAGAAACGTTCGGGTCAAAACAAAAAAAGCACACTTTTCGAATAGGTTCCATAAACCAATAACAATGGGTTCAGGAAACAAAACAGGACGTTTAATCGCAAAATATAGAGTTACAAATTCTTGGAAATTTGCTAGCATTAACGACTATCGGTGAAGTGCAATAAAAATACGAGTACATACATGAGTGAGTGTTTTCGCCGAAACAAAATTTATATTTCATTGAAATTAGATTTTTTAAATGTTTTTTTTTTTAAATTAAGAATTTATTATATCTGTATTTTTATTTAGAAATAGTATTTTTTGTCAATATATGTTTAATTTATTATAACAATTTACTTAAAATTAAATTAACAATGTTTATAAAAAACAAACATGAAATCTTTTATTTAAAAAAAAAATTATTAACATATCACGATACCCAGGATCCCTGAAATAACTCAGAGCTGCAAATCGAGTCCCAGAATGAAAAAAGTCCAGGAATAAAGAAGCTATCGTTGTATTCTTATTGACAATATTGTTAAGTACTGCTTAATTTATTAATTTAATTTAACCGTCATTGAAAATAGTACATACTAAATTAATAAATTTATATTTTTAAATTAACAAATAATTTTTACTGTCAATTCACTTGAAATATTTGACCCGACAAACCAATCACGTAGGTGTACCAAAATTATGATAACCGTTTGTCTATTTCCCGCCTGGAAAAAGTGTTCTAAATTCGCCACTAGTTCATAACCTTAAAAACCATGACTGAAAAATATAAATAAATTCCATCAGAAGATATATATTTATTATAATTTGGACAGCAACAATAAAGAGGTGTCATTCGTTTGGATTCCTGCACAAAATGTAATTCATGGAAAAGAATATGCTGATAAACTGGCCAAGGAGGCCACTATTTCCGGAGTTTTCTCCCATCAATTCCATATCCCGATGTATGACAGAACGTACAAATTCTATCTGGACTGCACAATGGATGGATCTAAATAATTATAAGGGTAAACGGCTTAAAATAATTTAAAGATCTATTCCCCACACCCCCTGGTTCTTCAAAAAGAAAGTCTCTATAAGAACAATATCAAATATCTCTAGAATGAGAATTGGGCATTGCCAGGTAGCCTCTCATTTATTCATATTGAACTTGACAGATTCCCCAATGTGTGAGTGTGGTGCCGAGGAGGAAACCCTTGACCATATCTTTTTTGCCTGTCCATTGCGGATCACAGGTTTTTTTTACAGTAATCTCATCCATGGTAACTTTCAACATCCGGTTAACTTGTGTCATCTTCTCTCCCTTAACTCGCCACATTTAATCTATACAATAGCAAATTTTTTGCACGACAATGGTATTGACTTGTGATGTAATATTTTCTATTCCATAATATTATAGTATTTTAAAATCTATAAAATGGAGTTTTAACTTGATAAATGGCACAAATCACTCTTGAAGGGTGGATTGCGTATTTAAAAGAAGAAGAAGAATATAAATAAATACCAACATAAAAACTTAATTTGGCGCTCAACAGATAACGGGTTAAAATCAACGCATGCATTTGTTTTAAACTCATCAGTCATCACTCACCACCTACATAATGTATAAGTGTACGTGTGTAGGTACCTACACACCGCCTACATAACAATATTTACGTATATCTATCGTAGTAGTATAGGTACACGCAATTAAAACCAACGAATAGATTTCCTTTACACGCATAAATAGCTACATACAAATTAATTATAATATCTTTAATTTATTATCATGGACTTAAAATGGTGTAATTGCGTGGGCGTTGTGTCTCGCGGCCGTCTTAAAACAATAACGCGGTCATAAATAAATTCCACAATGCAACTCATGTGCAGCCATGTCATTAAAAACGGTATGCACCAGCACGTCTGCACTTCCAGTCCCAATAAACATTATGGGCGGTGTCCATGAATGAGATTTTCAACTCGAGATATGGATTTGCTCTCGTGAGATTCTTTGGAGACATCTTTCAGCGTTCATAATTCCCTTGTACACATCGTGCCGATCGCCGTCTTTCTTCACGCTCGTCGTACATCAAACGTCAAATGTCATTGTCGTTCGTCCCAGCAGCAGTTAATATTTGAATTGAAATGGAATAAACGTCTTAATGTTTAATGACTTATATATCAGTTTACAATGGCCTAGACAGCCGAAACGATCGTCCAATTATTTGTAAAAATTAAATATAGAACCAAAAAAATCGTGTTTGATTTATTGTGTTGATTATGTCTATCATTTTAGAATATATAATTGCGGGGATAACATTTCAGAATAGATAATAAGGTGCTTTTAGATGACACCTGTCAAATCTCGCTTTCACATCGAACGTTGTGTACACTGATCTCAAGCTAATCTTTGAGTTTGTCATCAGATCAAAATTTCAAAAGGTATATACATGGTATTGATATATAGATTTCACAACTAAATCTCCGAGATCATCTCATCGCATCTTCGTCTATAGACACGGGCCTTTAAAAATCTTGCTCAAACTCGACAGTAACGTTTCAATTCTTATCATTTATAATACTCATTATTGGGAAAATTATGCGTCTTAATAGTCACGTGTTAATAACAGTTTATTACATACATATGCATTACAATTTATCTATTACTCATTAAAATGTGACTTGATAGAAATAACTCTAACGTCTGGTCATCTAAAACAGTTTCGGACTTGCTCCGCGGGGAACACCGTTCTGGCGAGTGTTGCGTCAGCCAATCGGAGAGTGACTCTTCCGGCCTAGTTCCCGACTACCGAACTGGGCAGCAGCCAAGGTCAAACGGGGAATTTGCAACATCGGGGTAATCCCAAAAATTTCACATACTTCTGAAAAAAGCTTTTCACTGAGGAATTTTTATGTTTTAGCATTCGATTTATATACTTAGAGAAAAATGTTTTTTTTTAATTTTAAATATACGTTATTCCTAATATAGTATCTATACTTTACATATATTATTATTGTAGTAGAGTTTTTCAATTGTTACTAACTTTGAGTTAATAATAAAATAAAGATGAATACAAATTAAATAAATCAATTAGTAAAATATATAGAAAAAAATTATTTATCGAAAAAATTAAAAATTAAAAAAAAATGTAATTCATTATCACATTGCAGTACCTATTATATTTTATATAACATTATAAACATGAGAAATTCTACGAACCTAATTCGGTTTCGCCATGTTTTTATTTTATTTATTGTTATATAGGTAAGTTTAATACTTAATAAAAACATCTCACCTCTACAAATAATTTTTCTACTGGTTTTTATATACTCTTAATATACATACATTGTTACAATTAACTCTTCTTTAAATATACCTAAATATAATTAAAAGAGACATTACTTATTTATAAAATACAGTAAAAAATATTTTTAGAAAACCATCATTTGAAATACTCATCAAATATGCCATATCAAAAACTGTAATTAATTTTTTTAAATCTTGTGTAAAAATTTTGCATGAGCTTGCAATTGCTCATGAGCCTTGTGAATTTACTGTAGGTCTATCCCGGGGCCTTCAAAAGGAAGCGACTCCGGAGCCCGAATAAATTCATGAAAAAAGTGCAGCAGATAATTTGGGGGGCAAAAATTCTTTATATATTATTTATTTGATTGATTTTTTTAAGCCTATACCTGCATAGTACGAGTATAATTATCAAGAAAAAAATTAATTTTCCATAATGTCGCGAATTAAATATTTTTTACGGAGTAACGCTAACCACAATTAATAGATCACAAATGTCAATAGAGTGAAATTTTAAAAATATTAAATTTTGATAAAATAATACATACTGAATTTTAAATAATTTGTTTAAAAAATTGTTTTTTTTTTGGGCCTCTAATATAGGTATATTATATTGGAGATCGATCATGTAGAGACAATAAAATGCATATTATAATTTTATAAATTAATTATGTTATGCATATTAAGGCCAGCAATTCAATCAGTTTTTCTAATTTCATATTATCTTAAGATAAATATAGATATTTCTATTATACAAATATGACAAATGATGACACTTTACGGTCGACGCGATAGTGACGGAATACACGTCTGTTATGGGTACGATTTAACAGTACATTAAAATAAATACTTTTTTACGAATTATTTGTGCATCACAATAATAAAAGATGAACATTAAATAAATAAACCTCACCTAACCTAACCTAAGCTAATCTAACCTTACTTAATTTGTATTCGTTCTAATTCGAAATAATTCTTTATAAAGATCAAAGTATTTGTTTTAATGTACGTATTAATAGTAAACATTTGCGATTAGACATCGACCACATTTTATGAAAATACCCCGCCCAGTCGCCCAGTGTGTCATGGCTCTTGTTAATTTATAATTCAAAATATGAATTAAATATATTAATTAGAAAGATATACATATAAAATCAAATTTATCGAAAAATATTGTTGTTGCGCCACCGGGATTCGAACCTGGATCTCTTTCCAAACCGGGGAAGGTGCATTATCCAACTATGCTACAGCGATGATATTTTTAGCGACAAATTTTCGAACCTATATGTTACCTTTTTGATATTAATACATTTAATCGTTCCATTATTTGAAAGAGCTATCTACCTTATTTTTACGGAATCTCAAATACCTTTGAGTAATCTGATAGCAGATATAATATAGCAATATTATTCGATAAAATTTATTTTATATGTATATCTTTCTAATTAATGTATTTAATATATATTTAAAATATCACAGACCAATGTTCTGAATAATTACAACTTCACAATAAGAATGTGTTCTCCTAATTTATAATTATTGGACAATTTATTACAAGATTAATTTAATAAAGGCAGGCTGATGAGGTATTAATATAATTTTAATATACACACATTAAAAATGTTTGAAGAAGATTTTCCAGTCGGCCAGAATCGCACGTGTTCCGCCCATTCACGTGTTCCGTTGTCGCTTTGAGTTGCTAACTTTAGAATGCATTTGTAAACAGTGTGTATATTTAGCTGTCGATGTTCGGTTTATTTTTCTGCCTGCGTGAACGCAAATAATGAGTCTCATACAGATCTTATAAAGTTTTAGTATCTGTGGCGTAACCATCCGGGGGCACGGGCCCCAGCAGGGCCCGGAATCGCTTATAATTTTAACATTTATAATTTTGAACATAATTATTCCTAAATATGAATTTAATATATTTATTAGAAAGATATGCATATAAAATCAATTTTATCGAAGAATATAGATTCGAACCTGGATCTCTTTCCAAACCGGGGAAGGTGCATTATCCAACTATACTACAGCGACAATATTTATACCGACAAATTTTCGAACCTGTATGTTACCTTTTTGATATTAATACATTTAATCGTTCCATTATTTGAAAGAGCCATCTACCTTATTTTTACGAAATCTCAAATATCTTTGAGTAATCTGATAGCAGACGCCAGAATTATCAATTCATTTTTATTAAATTTTGGACACATTTAGATACAACTTTATTATTAGGAGAACACATTTTTAACAGTTGTAATTATTCAGAACATAGGTCTGTGATATTTTAAATATGAATTAAATATATGTATATCTTTCTAATTAATACATTTAATTAGTATTTTAAAATATCACAGACCGTATATTCTGAATAATTACAACTTCACAATAAGAATGTGTTCTCCTAATAATTATTCCTAATGATGTACCAAAAAGTGACATTCAGATATCTTTTGTCAAACGCTGACGAGTAACAAATTAAAAAGTTTTGGTCGAGAATGTTATTTTATTATTCTAAGTGTTACGAGTAGGTACCTATCTAAAATTAATACTTTAAACAGAGATGTGGAACGATTTTTATATTAATATAAATAATTAGATAAAAAAAACTTTGTTCAAACCAATATTTATATATTGTTCAACATGTTTCGATACCTATGGTATCTTCATCAGAAAACAATGTATACTGAAATTAAAAATACAAGCATAGATAAAAACAAATCTATAAAGTAGTGGATAAGTAAGAACTAATATGAAAACAAATTTAAAAGGTGACTATTTGCAAAAAGGAGGTTATTTATAATATTTTGCTTGCTATTAACACTTTTTCTTATTTCTAAAATTTCAAATTTATCTAACTGTAAACCCCTAGTATTTGTATGCATAATTTCTAAACCCTTGTTAATATCAAAAAAATGGTTTGTTTCCAATAGATGATTGGAAAATTCTGAATAGTTGTTGCTATTTAGGCATCTCGTATATCTCTCATAGGTATCGAAACATGATGAATAATCAATAAATAGTGGTTTAAACAAAGTATTTTGTCTAATTATTTATATAAAATGAGGCCACAAAGTAATTTTGATAATATTGAAGAATTTATATTATATAAAATTACCAAGATAAAACCAAAGATACAACATACAGGGTGAACGTTACGTTTCAGGCCGATCTTGTTTGGCCGCCATTTTGGTTTGGCAAACATTTGTCAGTTTGCATTTGGCAGTGGTAGTTTTCAATTTATTATAGAGCATCTAATGACTCAACAACGTATTGAAGTCATTAAAACATTTTCTCAAAAAAAAATTGCAATACTGTAACCATTAATGGTGATCGTTATCGTCACGTGTTGGAAAACTTCATGGACACCGAATTGGGTCGATTGGGCCCGCAACACATGTGGTTTCACCAGGACGGTGCCACCTCACACACAGCCCGAGCTACGCTTGAAATTTTCAAACTTACTGAAAACAGCGTAAATATGTACAACTTCTACATATTTGTTTTGTTTAACAGACTAAACGTTTTATTTTCATTGTTTATTCCAACCTGTTATTTGGTATATCGGTGCGTCTGGATAGATAAAATAAAAGCAGAGTACGATACATTTTTTTGACACCTATTATATACTTAGCATCGTCGGTAACAGCATAATCTAAGTGTGTGCCTACTGCACGCCACTGATTATATACCATACATGGTATATTAGATCGCATCTTGATGTAAGATGTCATCTCTAGTCGATTAACTTTAAATATATATTTATAGTACCAGAGCACTTCAAACTTTAAGCCAGAGTTGACAAGCGATTCGAATATTTAGAAATTTAAAGGTTGCTGCTATGTGTACAAAATACAATATACGCAAGATTCGAGACAAATGCATCATCATACTCCCTTAGGGGAATATCCGATGACATCCGATTACACAATGAGTACTCAGGGGGAAATCCAAACACATGAATGTAGATACGGAAGCTATATTCTCAAATCTCCCAATTTAACTTCCTGCATAGAGAGTTGAATTTATTTTATGACACATATCCTGCCTAAACGTGTAAATATATGTTTTGTGGTTAACTACAAAAAAAAATTATTTTATTTGTATTGTATTCGTAATTATATCATAATTCGTATTTAACACTATCTGCTAATAATTCAAAATTAGACTATCTGAACAATAAAAAAATACGTTAACATTATATGCATAGTTATCTATTATACATAAGATCATTACATTTTTTTTAAATAGAGATGCGTACATGGAATACATGTCACATCAATATTCTTATTATTTTCCAACTAAGCCAAACATGAAAATAATCTTAACCTCTAGACCAACAAGCTACTCGAAAATTTTGGCGTAATATACAACCATAGAAAATCACATAGGAGGGTGACTGCAGGGAATAAAGTGAAAGGCGCTTTGAACGAAATTACAGCTAATGGAAACTTGTCAACTGATGGCAAGACTAGCGGTTCACGATGGAGTCCTGGTACCGACGCTGATGTATGGAAGTGAGGCCTGGAGCTGGCAGAAAAGGAACGAAAGTATACTGAATGCAGTGGAAATGAGATCACTTAGGCGTATATGTGCCAAATCTATTCATGACGTATGAGTAAATAATGAAGAAATAAGGAAAAAATGTAAAGCTGATGTTAGTATAGTGAGTAAGATTAAGAAAGGATCACTTAGATGATTTGGTCATATGGAACGAATGAATGAGGAGAGAGTGTTAAGAAAGATATATGATGCAAGTGTTGATGGCACCAAAAGTAGAGGACGTCCGCGGAAGACTTGGCACGACCAGGTAAACCAGATACTGGAGGATGGTCGTGTTAGAAGCCTCAATAATCGTCGAGCTTGTATGAGAAGATGTATGAATGTGGATGAGGCGAGAAATGTATTTCAGGACAGAAAAGTGTGGCGCTCAATCCTATCTCCCTACCCCCGCTAGGAAACGGCACGATGGTAAATAAGTAAATCTCACAATATTTCACCACTGTAAAAAAGTTTTTGAATTGAAATTGAACGCTTATTACTACACTTTTAAAATTAGCAATATTAACTTTGTGGTTAAAATTCATATTTTTATTTATTATCTTTGTTTTATTAACCACTAAATTGAGTTTAAATACATCTACCGGTTTCGAAAAATACAATTTTCTTCTTCAGGATGCCATAACTAACTAAAACATATATTATACCCAGTACCTAACTCAAATCATTACTTAATACAAATTTACTTGAATAATTTTTAGGAAAAAATTTTAGAATAAGACTATAAATTTAGTTGGTTGTTTATAATTTTTTGATTAATTTCACACGCTTTATTTATCTCCAACGATTCCAAATTATTTAATTTGTGACCAACACCGTTTATACAATCACAATTTTTTATCAAAACCATGACCATTTTCTATTAAATGATTAGAAAATTCTGAAAACCCACTATTGTTCAAACATCACAAATGCTCCCTTACTCTTATATTAAAATTTCTACCCGTTTTACTAATATAAAATGCAGCACAATCCTTGCAACTAAGTTTATAGACACCAGACCAGTTATTTCTACATTCATATGATGTTTATATAGTTAAGTATACATTTTCATAAAAACATAAGCAACATATAATTATATTATTTAAATGTAGCTATTATATCCCAGAGATGTGGTTAAAATTTCTGAATACTACTATTGTGTATCAAATAAGTTCTCTGATTTTCACGACCATTGAAATTATTATGTTTGTTTAAAAAACATAATAATACACAAACAGAGACATACAAAGTGCAGGCAATTTAAATTAAAAAATAATAATTGAAGAACGTTTCGTCATATGTAATGTTAATGTGTTTAACAATTGTGTTATTATTTGATTGTACTTTTTGGGGGTGATGCTGGATGTAAAAATAACAACCTTGCCATTTAGAATTGATTAAAGGACGTCTTGCAGCAGATTAGTAAAGTCAAAAAATAATTTTGGCCAATGGAAATACTTCAATCGTTGCCTTGATTAGACTAACTTTCTACCGAATACAATTATTTTGTATTATGATAAAAAAAATCTATCAAATAAAATTATTTTAAAGAAATGTACGTACGTATTTTAAACACATCTGGTTTAAGTATGATATTATTAAGAAGAACACATTATTATTGTATCATTTAAAATCTAAATATGTTATATAAAAAATATCACAGACCTATGTTCTGAATAATTACAACTTCACAATAAGAATGTGTTCTACTCAATAATATATCATTTGTATCAATGTGTCCAAAATGTAATAAAAATTAATTGTTAATTCTAGAGTCTGCTATCGGTTTACCCAAAGGTATTTGAGATTCCGTAAAAACAAATAATGGAACGGTAGATGTATTAATTTGAAAAATGTAACATGTGGGTTCGAAAATTTGTTAACAAAGGTAATGTCTGCTGTAGCTTAGTTGGATAATGCACCTTCCTCGGATCGGAAAGAGATCCAGGTTCGAATCGCGGTAGCAACAACAATATATTTTTCGATAAAATTATCTTTCTAATTAATACATTAAATTAGTATTTAAAAAAATAATTATCAAAATTGTTTTGGTTGAACCCAGATAAATATTGTTAGGTACTGTAAATATGGGTATGTTATATTCAAGCCTATGATTACAACTTTTCAGATTTGCATTTAGACCATTGTATATTTTCATATTTAAATATACTTTTAAAATGATTGTATGTGTGTTTTGGCTAAAAATACGGGTGTACACCACCGGTCGGTACTACTGGCGTTTCTGGCTTAATATAATAAAGATTTCCTTATTTGGGCGCAGACATGTCGGCTATTTTGAATGCATGGTGATAAAAAGCGTCCATTGAACTTGGTCGCGTGATTCAGGGAAGTACAACGTGAATCACGACCCGGCTATCAGTATCAACACTAATATTATAATACCAGCTGACCGCAACTGCTCACGACAATCTACTACTGTGCTATCGGTAGTATAAAAAATTGCTCATCATCAAGTGACGTACTGCTTATCAAACGGCATTCGCTTATAAATATAATTAATTTAACAATTAGCTTGTTGGCGTAGCGGTTGTGACTCTAGCCTAGTGATCTAGTGGTCGGCGGTTCGCGCCTCGTTCCGAGACTCCAGCAACTTGGTCCTATTTTCATAGTACAAGCGTTTAGCTTAGACAAAAATAGTGTAAATATATCTATTATCGAGAGACCAATTGCGATCTGTGGTGATTTTTAATTCGCCGATTTTTGCAATTTCTCAATTTTAAAATATTATTACGATTCAGATTAGACCTCTTCTCCCTCTCCTCGTACCTTTCCCCTTCTCGACCCTCACCCTACGACCGATCCCCGAGCAATATTGTTGAGTTTCTTGTGTGCGTTTGTATACATGTATATACAAATAACTTAAAAATCAACGGCATGCCTCAACTTTATGTTTATGTACTGTTTCATTCTAGGGCGAGTCCATAATGAATCGACAATGAAAGGCCAGTCAGCAGTAACGCCCTTGTGATGCGCGTACATCTTATTACAACTTACATTACCATTGGAATAATAATACCATTAACGATTATAACACGCTTACACATTTTACTGCAGTACTAATGGCGAATAATGAACAAGAACTACAGAGTCTAGTGAGTAGAATGTACGATGTATGCAAGGAAAGCGACCTCGTGATGAATATTAACAAGTCGAAAGTGATGGTATTCGAGAAGAAGTAAAACATGACACCGTGCTAAATACTAATAGGTAATGAATGTTTGGAACAAGTAGATGAGTTTGTGTATTTGGGAAGTATGTTTGATAGAAACGGAAAGGCTAACAATCATATTGAAAGGAGGGTGACTGCAATGAATAAAGTGAACGGCGCTTTGAATGGAATTATATCTAACGGGAATTTGAATACTAGCGGTGCACAATGGAGTCCTGGTACCGACACTGATGTATGGAAGTGAGGCCTCAAGCTGGCAAAAGAGGAACGAAAGTAGACCGAATGCAGTGGAAATGAGATCACTTAGTCGTATATGTGCCAAATCTATTTATGACATAGTAAATAATGAATAAATAAAGAAAGAATGTAAAGCTGATGTCAGTATAGTGAGTAAGATTAAGAAAGGATCACTTAGGTGCTTTGGTCATATGGAACGGATGAATGAGGAGAGAGTGTTAAGAAAGATATATGATGCAAGTGTTGATGGCACCAGAAGTAGAGGACGTCCGCGGAAGACTTGGCACGACCAGGTAAACCAGATACTGGAGGATGATTCTGTTAGAAGCCTCAACAATCGGCGAGCTTATATGAGAAGATGTATGAATGTGGATGAGGCGAGAAATGTATTTCAGGACAGAAAAGTGTGGCGCTCAATCCTTATCATATATTCGCGGTGCACATAATAAAAAAGATCGTTACCCAAATTGTGTGTTCATTTTTGGCACTAAAAAATTTCCGAAGGTTTTACTTCTTGTTTCCTTTGATTAAGTTTTTGAAAAATAATTTTAGGATTGATCTCGTATAAAATTGTCTAATGTCTAAAACTTGAAAGCATCTAAAAAGTTCATCAGCAATATGATGACCCATTTCTAAACCTTAATTAGCGAATCCATTAAAGCAAATGCTGCGCATATATAATATAACGCCACTGTTAATTTATCTAGGGGATCCTGCCTGAATATAATAAAAAACGACCTGAAAATTAATAAGAATTTCAAAAATGCATATTTTATCCGGCTTTCATTTTCATAAATGTGCTATATTTTGGATAATTATGTCTGATAATAAGATTAGTACCTACATAATGCATTAATATGTAAATGTATCCAGTCATAACCCTGACCTACATTAGCAGGTAAGTATGTCAGTGTATCTCAGTATTGTATGTAAACCTGTTTTGTTCCAAACATAGTGATGTTTGGTTGTGTTCATTCATTTTTTCAACGTGTTCCGTGTAGAAAAGCACTCGGCTGTTTAGCAAACGAATTGTTAAGTCGAATAACTAACGGACGCTTTTTTACAACACTTCGAATGCGGTAATAGCATTCCAGTACTGACCACAAAATTAATATGAATATCTAAAGGTTCTATTACAAGAACAAAACAGAAATTCCAGGAGAAAATACTACAAGCTTATTAAATTCGAAGAATTTTCAAGGACAAACATTTGATACTCGGTACAACTAACTTCATCATCAATTTCTCAAGTTGGTTTTTTTTTTCTAAAATTCTACACTTTTCTTTAATTTTTAATACTAATATATTGTATACATAAATGTTTATGTTGAATATTTCGAAACAAACCAGCAAATATAAATATATCTATCATTTTGGCGAAAAGTTTGGTCCCAAAACTGTTAAATCTGAATACATCATAATTAACGAAACGTTCAATGGTACACCAAAATAAAATTATTAAGTTAACATAAATAGTCAGCACCATAGTGTTATGTTATTTATTGACGTGTCTACATCGCACGAGATGACACAACAGTAGGTTCAATTTTCTCTCCATACTAAATGCAATAAACAACATCCAAATTAATGATATATATATATATATTATAAAACAGTAATATCAAACTATTGGAGATATTTCTAAAACTGTTAAACCAATGTCTAACGTATAACGAAATATACAATTTCCTTTTAAAAGCGGAACAAAAATATATATTAATATAAAAGTTGTGTATATTAATATGTATAAACTTAATAAAACTATCAAAAGATATATAATAGACTATCTCGAGATACCTATATTGATTCTGTTGGGAACATTTGGAAGTATTATTAAGTATTAGTAACTAATATTTTGAGGTGCGTTCTGCCAAATGCTGAACGTGATTTTTTTCTTTATTCTAGTCGAAATTGTGAGATATCTGGTGTCGTCGTGATCCGTGACCATCAAGGTCGCGACGTGAAAGGTTAAGGTCAACAGCGATGGAAAGAGCAGCAAGATGCGAGAATGATTTTGTTGTTACGATAGTCCATTGCGTCACCACATTAAGCGAATGGTGACGAATCCACAATTTCGCATCTTTCGCGTCAGCCCTAGGACAAGTTATATGGACTAGTACCTACAGAATATCGCAATCTTATGAATACCTTCTCTGTATCACACTTTGGGAAATTTGAAAGGAAACTAATACAATAAACTGGAGTAAAGTGACAATTTCCTTTGAAATATACGAATTAGGTGAATATATAAAACCTTTCACATATGTGAAAATAAAACACTTGTTTTTTTTTATTTACCTCGTTTAATTTGCTTGAGACGCGTTTCACCTTGTAAGGGCATTATCAATCTAACAATTTAACTCAACAATTTGTATTTATATCTATAGTGGGGGACAACTATACAATTTTATTAGCATGATATGAAAAAGGACCACAAATCACTCTTGAAGGGTGGATTGCCTGTTTAAATGAAGAAGAAGAAAAGGGACATTATTCATTGGAATTCTGTGAACTTCTAATTAAGTTGTTGAGTTAAATTCTAATAAAGTAAATTGAACCTGTAGAATCAAAAAACAAGTGTTTTATTTTCACATTTGTGATTTTATGGAGTTCTACAAACTTTTTTTCGAAACAGAAAATATAAAAAATATTTGTTCTATAGGTAATTTTTACAAATAGAAAACACAATTTTTGTTTAAAAGTTTAAAGTTGAAAAATTATAATGTTGCTGTACTTTAAGTAGCTAATTATTTCAATTATGTATTTCATGCCCGTATGGTACGTGTTTTAAACATTAAGTTAACTTAATATTTTAATTTTTTTAAATATATAATTTTTATTTTCACTTTGTACCTACAACGCACACAATTTTTTGAGTTGTATCACAACTAGTTTCGGGAAAAGCAGTCCTACCCATCTACAGGTGTAAATTGAACTAAATTTAAATACAGTTGGCTATTCGGGTGGTGGGGCACGTAAGGGTGGGAGTGGTTTAATTGTTTCTAGAAAACATTGATTTGCGTATGTAGTACAAATAGAAAATAAAAATTATATATTTAAAAAACCACACCACAAAGTAACTGCCAAGTCAATCGATGATATTATAAGTTAATGTTATTCAATCATAAACTATTAATTTACCAAGTATGTAAGTTGACAATCTTCTTCTTTTAAATAGGCAATCCACCCTTCAAGAGTGATTTGTGTCATTAATCAAGTTAAAAATTATATTACAAGTCAATACCATTGTTGTTCAAAAAATTTGCTATTATATAGATAAAATGTGGCGAATTAAGGGAATGAAGATGATACAAGTTAACCGGGAGTTGAAAATTACCATTGACGAGATTACTGTAAAAAAAAACCTGTGTTCCGCAATGGACAGGCAAAGAAGATATGGTCAAGGGTTTCCTTCTCGGCACCACACTCACACATTGGGGAATCTATTAAGTTCAATCTGAATAAATGTGAGGCTACCTGGTAACGCCCAATTCTTATTCCAGAGATATTTGATATTGTTCTTTTGGAGAACCAGGGGGTGCGGGGAATAGATTTTTAAAATATTTGAAGGCGATTACTCTTATGGTTATTTGGATCCATCCATTGTGCAATTTAGATAGAATTCGTACGTTTTTTTTATCATATTAAGTCTGTTATACATCGAAATATGGAATTGATGAGTGGCCTCCTTGGCCAGTTTATCAGCACATTCATTTTCATGAATCCCCTTATGTGCAGGAATCCAAACAAATGACACATCTTTATTGTTGCTGTCCAAATTATAATAAATAGATATCTTCTGATGGAACAGATTCTCTTATTGTCTAGCCAAACTTTCATGTTAGCAGAGAGGGATTCAAGAGCTGCTCGCGAGTCGGAGAATATATCAGCCTTATCGACGTTCCGGAGTACGCAGATGTCCAAGGCCTCTTTAATTGCTCAACATTCTGCTGAGAAAACCGATGAATCCGAAGGAAGTAGTAGCTTCACATTTATTTATGATTGAGGCATGGAGACTGAAGCACCGCAATAGCCCTCATGGCAAAGTTTAGAACCGTCGGTATAGATGTGGAGATAATTAAACCCTTTCTAATTAAGTACACTATTAAATAACTTGTTTACATGATTTTCATTTAGCTGGGTTGATTTACCTAGTCCTGAGATTACAGTAATGTTAGGAGAGAAAAATATAGCACGATAGGGAGTAGAATAGACTGGAAGAGTAGTATAGCGAGCTGAAACGGGATATTTTGTTTTTAAATAGGAAAAGCTATTGCATAAAAAGTTGACAACCATTTATCGACATCCTGGTGGACATGAGTAATTATTAAAAGGGCGAATTTCAAGGATTTCACGTTAAATGTAAATTAGTCGATGTTAATATAAACAAGGTTTTGTTGAAATAAAGAAATGTATTTATTTATTGTTTTTAGTATCTCAAAAATAACACAAACACATAACCAGGTGCATTTATATAAACATGAAATATAAAGTATTTTTAATATAATATTACTTTATATAATACAAAATCCAATGATTATTATATGAAATAAAGATAATATATATTATTAACTAAAGAAAATTTATTATAGTTGAAATAAAAATTAATGAACCGAAAGAAGAAGAAGAAAAAATACTAGTCATATACTCAATATGGCACAAATCATTCATGGGTATTAAATCCATATTTAAAATAACTACATCAATTCAAAATAATGCACAGTAATATTATAATATATAAATCTAAATCATAATCATAAAGTTACATACATATATATAAAAATATTATTATTATAAATCTGAAGTAAATACAGGCATTTAACATGAAACAAGTATCATTTGGCTTATCGTTGTGTATCAAGTGCGTTACAATTATTTAAGTAAAGATAAAAGTGCTATTCTTAATTTGAAACTTTTCAGTGCAGTTTGGCCTCACGCATAATAAATACAAAAATTATTCAATGTATTTAATTAATCAACGCGTTAATGGTTGGTTAATCGGCGATTCCTTTTAACATAGCCAAGTCGTCACAGTGGAGTAACAGATTTTAATTGGATATTCAGACTGACCTTAATTACACTAAATGTATATTTGATAGATAAAAACTATATCAGATTTTACTGGAAGAATAGTAAATATTTTCAATTGAAACCGGCGTTTAAGCCGTAAAGCAAGAAAATAACCATAATAAAAAATATTTCCAGTAAAATGCTAATATTTGATTAATAAGAGTCGGAACATCCGATACAATTTATTCACATACCAAATCGTTAGAAGTGTAAAACTGACGAACGTTTTTTAATATACTCGTAATTGATATTATTAAGAGATGTTCCAGAGATCAAAGTTATTACGTTAGTGAGGTCAGAATAATATGAATGTCCTAGTCATATCATCGGTAAATGCTGGGGTCTGTTTCCATATCTGTGCGGGAGACGTAGTCAAATGTGGCCTCAACCACGGACGTTGACGGTGGTGGAGCCGTTGATCTCATCCAATTGGCGCGAAGAGAATGATGCAACTATCTTGCGTTCACCGTTACGCCTGGGCAAGAATTTGTCGCTGAACGTCACGAATTCGCCAGGTTTCACGTCTCTGTAGCGGATCTATAAAAATATATTTTTAAATAAATAATACTGCAATATTATTGTAGTTCAATTAATGTCCATAAAATCGATGCTCTGACCTGTCTCGGACGCTGTAGTCCAGGTCCTTCAAATGTGAAGAAGCAATCCGTGAGAGCTGTGGTCAGCGGGTTCTGGAAACTAAATGTTACGTGGCATTCTTGGTTCACGCAAGGTTGGCCGCGTACCTGCAGTAGAATAATGAACAAATTATTATTAATCAAAGTATGCCATACAATAATGAAGACAGGTGACAAAATTATCGTATTTCTGGCAATACTGAAAAAATGTCTACAGAAAAACTATAGGTCGATTTTTTGGTCATGTGTCGTGTACCGATTATTATTATTAACATGTGTTTAATATAATTTCATTCCTTATCCATAAAATAATTAAACATTAAACAAATCTATGTACAATGTATTAATGATAAAAAAAATATATACTAGCTGCAGATTCGTCAGTGCTATGAGTAAAAAATCGACTTGTACCATTCGGGTGTGAAGCGTGGACAATCTCCGTCAAATTGGGAGAAATGTTGGATAGTTTAGAGAGAAGAGTGTCGCAGAGAATTTATGGACCTGTACAGGATGGAGTAGATCAAAAACCTAACTCCACATAAAACTACAGCAACTCAGGCGGGCGGGCCACGTCCAGAGGATGCAGGAAGCGTGGATACCAAAAATAATCCTTAATGGACACAAGTGGTAGGAAAAGAAGGAGGACTCTAATATATCTTTATTGATGTAACTAAATCAATGTATATGTAACTATATAAATATAAACTCTTTGAATTATTAAGGAAATAAAAGCATTATTTTTATTTCGGCTTACATTTATGTAGTCTTGTAGAACGAAAACAATTGTCTGACATGATTCCATTATAGCTTGGGAAATAGTTGACATAACTGTATTTTATCTAATTAAATGTGGTGTAATCTTGAGTAATTTTTCAAAAAGCGTTTTGTTTCTATAGTCATTTTTGGTCAACGTCTGTAAAATCTCACCCAACAAAATCAAATTTGTTTATTTTTTAAAGTTTTTTGAGCCATTATCTGGTAAAATAATTACTAATAATCACTTTCCTTGAAATGGATAGAGCTAATATAACTGCCAAATACGTATTTTTTTATTTACTAATCTTCATAATTTTGGCAAACCAGCTACTTAGCACGATCGTCTGGGGTAAACTGATCTAAAAAAATATCATTCCGAATGACATTCAGAATGATTGTCTAAGGTCCCTCGTCATTCCATGGCAGGATTTCATTCTGATTGATTCGCTGTAAATGACATTCTAAATGATCGTGTGCGGTCCGCTTTAGATCAAGCGCAATTCAAAATCATTGTCAAATGTATTAATTTTAGAATAGTATTTTAAATTCAACACTCCATACCTGAACTTGCATCCTAGGCTTATGCAGCGGGAAGTCGTCCTCCTCGGACCATGACTGACGGGTCTGTTTTACAAAAGCCATAGCGAAGATTTTGATGTGAGAGTGGTCTACTAGCTTGTCCATGTAATCCTGGGGAGTCACGTGGACCTTCAGTACCTCGCGCTGGCCAGCCCTGATGACGAAATCTCCCTGGACGCGCTTCAGGCGAGATGCTATAGCCCCGGTGTAATAGCTGGAGTTGGCAGTCAGCACAGCACTGATGGTGCGCTCTTCGTGGGATTTGTTCTGGAATAATATTTATGACTAGATTAGGTCACATTTATACAGTTTCTGCATTCTGTATTTTTATATGGTGTGGAATTATGGACCCTGAAGACAGAATAACGAAATTGATGCTTCTGAGATATCATGCTGGAGACGCGTATTGGGCATACCACAGACGATGGGACGCACGAATATCTGCATTCTGCAGGAACTGAACGTTAAGGACAGACTTTCAACTATTTACCAAGACTTCAATTTTTCTTCAATCTTTTGGGCATCTTGCGAGAAGGGAAGATACCTTAGAGAAGCTTAAGAGAAAGACCCCCTCTCATTGGACCGACCAAGTTGAAAAGGAAACAGGCCTAAGATCTGCAGGATGTCGAGAAAAGTGGAGAAGCATAGTCAAGAGGGCGGAAGTTCGTATAGATCACAATCCTCAGTCATGAGGGACTGACGTGGATGATGAATTCACATTTTCTTTTGGTATACTACTTTATATAATAATATATTTTAAATATAATATTTCCAAGTCCTTAAAATTATTTAAGCATTCATTGCACGAACTAAAAAATAATCGCTAAATTTTAAGAAGTCTTTTTGCCAATGAAAAATAAATTATTATTTTTACTTTAACTTTATATTACAACGGTGTTTAAAGGACTTACGCCCGATATGTCAGAATAATCATTTGAGAATATCAGCGCAATATTTAGTAATATATTATAATATACTATAGATATTTCTAAAAATCTGTGATTACTTTATTTATGCTGAAATTTGTAAGTGCCAACACGTCGTGTTAAATATGCACGATATGTTTGTGTTGACATCGTAATATGATTGCCATAATAATGAATCACCATCGAACATCTCAACTCACATGTATATTGACGACGACGTCGAATGGCTGGCCGAACGGAATCATGTCGATGTCAACCAGATCGAAAAATACATCTTCAGTTTCCTTATTGGGGAACTCGTAGTACTGCTGAGCGCGCGAGAAGCCGCGGCAGGCATTGAACACCGACAGCTTCTCCGCTGCGGAGTTGTCTGGGGTCTTGTACTCGTGCGTCACTTCCAACATGTCGCTGTCTCCCTCGTCGTCGTCTCTGTTGGGGTTCTTGGTCACCAGCTTGCGCCCAACGCTGGAATAAGAGGTAATCATTTTCTGAATTGTGACCGATCCTTTTGAGAAAGCTCTTTACTGCATACAAATATTATTTTGAACATGTTTTATGGATAATTATTTATTTATATATTAATACGGTACGGTGTACTATAATATCCTTAAAAACAATCATATTCTTACAAACAGATTATTGAACAAACATGGCGAAGATTATTTCTAGACAATTACGTACGAGTAATAAAGATATGAATAACATAAACAAGTGTAAATAATCCATTACGTAACAGTTTTTTTATAATTATTTTTGATGTGTTGATAATAGAAAATACATATCCAAAAATAAATCAAACATATAGGTATAACTATGCTTTACTTTAATACAATGCAATCAACATAAAGAAAAATCTATAAAGAAACTGACAAAAAATAAAATTTCATATAATAATAAAGGAATAAGAAAATATATCTAATAGGTTTTTTTTGCGTTTAATTAATGACGTCATCAATACTTTTATATGGTGCGGAATAAGAATAGAAATATCATTATGTAGGTACGTTAACTTTGATTGTCTTTGAAATTAATAAATAATTGAACAATTTTACTAACGAGTATTGGTTGGTTGCCATCCTAGAGAAGCCCCACTCGGAGTTTTCATCCTCCTGGAAGTGGCACATGTCAGCGTTGACCTCGGAGTACACGAACGGAGTGTCGTACTGGAAGCCTACTTCGCCACGACGAACAGCTTCTAAGCTGGCCGGGCCGCAGCGGTAGACGCTCTCGGATTCTTCCTGTGGCGTGGCGTCGATAATCTGCCAGCCTCCGTATCCTAAGGATATACGGTAAACGTAAGTCTGAGATGAAAGCAAGTTTTAAAATATCGATTTACTATATACTAAACTAATAGCAGGTACCGTGCATTCAAAACTTCAATAGAATAATAAGATTCTCCATACCTTGAGGAAGATCTGGCCTGGTCATCCAAACATCATTCCATACGTGGAAGTTCCAGCAAGAGTCGAAGCAATCCTCATCCGGGCCATTAGGAATCTCGTTGCCTTCCTTGTCGAAGTACTTATCAACGGTCAAGGTCCGGTTAGTGTCGTGGGCAGATACGTAGTTGGTCACAGATCGGCAAGGGATACCTGATGAAAAATAGCAACAGTGTTATATTTGCTAAAAGAGATCACCTATTCAGGTTTTGATAATATTGTCAATATTTACCCAGAGCTCTGCAAATGGTGACAACTATTGCAGAGAATACCCAACACTGTCCATATTCCACTGGACGACCACCATCACTAAGGTAGCGCTCCATGATGGCCACACTGCCGGTCCAAGCGTGAGGAGCCACACCCTCCTTGTACTCGTTATCCCAACGGCCCACCATCAGTCCTTCGTCGTCGTTTGCGTTCACCTATTACAATAATTGTGTATAAAGTATGAGTCAACATCGCTGAAGTTTTAACGTATTTTTGTTATCAACCGATTTGTCAACTTACTATAGCAGAAATCGCCCGAACGATTTGCACTGGATTTCCTCTGTCAGGGTGGGACAATCCACTACGCTCCAGCAAGTACATGCATGCAGGCAGTACCACATCATCATACTGGCCGTAGATCCAGCGGCGGCCCTTCGGCTGTCTGTAAGATCCGCACCAAACCTTCCCTGTATCATTCATGATATATTCTTTACGCAGCGCTTCATTTTCCATGTAGACGGTATCCTCACGGCACCATGGGTTGAACAGAATGTAGATATCCTCCTCGCACTTGTAGTCGTAGCGGTTGTCGCGCTGTCCTTGTCTGTTGGTTTGTACCCAGCAGTGCCACAAGCCTACCTGAGCAGACGCTGGAATGTGCACTTGGAAAGTGACAGTATTAGCATCTTGGCGCTGGATGCTGATTTCCCAGCGATCCATTTCGTGAGCTAGAGCCGCGAGATTTTGCAAAGAGCCGTGTCCGTAAGGTCTGGAGTGCGGCACGCTGCCCATTCGCTCCATTCGGTCGATAGGGCCATGAGGACTAAGGGGACTGTGAGACTGGAGAATCGGTTCGGTAGAGAAAGACCCTCGGCGAATTCCGTAGCCAGGTACGGCGCTGCTCTGGATACCGGAAATGCCTTGCACTCCGGGCATGTCGCGGCTGTGTTGCAAATTTCCATATTGACTAGACCAATTCACAGGCAATACAACGCGAGTTCCCTTAGTAACGGATGGTTTAGGTCCTGAAAATATAATTAACGATCTTATTTAGAAATAGTTATATAAAATTTTAATTAATCAGAGGTGCATTCAATATATTACATAACATCAAAAGATTCATTAGTACCGAGTCTTGTAAAATAGTATATAACTTTGTTATTATTGCAGCAGCAATTTATTTTTGGCTAATGAAGAAGAAATAAAACAATTATCAAAACTGTAAAATAAAGCATTGAGAACAATACTGAGAAAAAATAGATATACTCGGATCAGTACAATGCTGAAATATCTTAATAGAAAATGTATTTAAATGTTATAGTATTTATTTTTAAATCTTCTCCAAAAATATATCAACATGAGCACGAACGTCATACAAGAGGAAGAGACTGAGACTGCCATTCAGGAAGAAGGCTAAATCTCAGAAATCGGCGATATACAGCGCGATGAAGTTTCTCAGTGAAATGCCAGATAATATAAGAAATGAGGAGAAACTAGATAGATTCAAAATGAAATTAAGCAAATGTGTGCAAGATAAGTTGGATAAAAGGAAAATTTTGATATTTTTTATTATATAAATAACGGTAGATACTAACCAAACCCGAAAACGATTCTGATGATATCTTGCTGCTTGTCCCATGTTCGGTCGAAGCGAACCGCGAAGAAGAAGTTCTGCCCTCTGCGTAACACCGGAGTAGGTAAGACGGTGTCATTTACCAGCTCGTATAGATCAGTGTGATGGTCCTTGGAATTGTCTCTCGCGTAGAACTCGGTGAGCTCCACCTTCAACGGTTGCTGCGAGTAGTAGCTCTGCGGCTGGGTCTCGAAATTCTCCTGACGACGGCGACGTTCGTTTTGATCAGCCATGCGAGAAATCATGTTATGGGAGAATTGAGTATTGGGACTGTTGCGGGTAGAGAAATTAAGACGGTGATTGGCTCCGGCGGAACGAGAGCGGCCAGGGCGGGGCTGGGCGGTGGGGCCGGGCCTCTGGTTGGGCGGCCTTCTGCTGAGTCCCGGGCGCTGCTGGAAGCTGCTAACGTTGTAAGCCCCGGACATGCCCGGGGTGTAGTTCGATGCCATACCTCCGATGTTGAGGTTCTGCATGTCCCCGCGGAGACAACCCATGCCGGACATGCTGGAGATGCCGCCCAGTCCGCTCATGCCAGTCATACTAGAAGTCATGCTGGATGACATCCTGTCCATTCTCGATGATGGTTGAGTCATTTTATATCTGAAATTTGATTAATGAGTTAATTACTTCATATAATCTATTTCCACCCTACTAGTATGTTACTTGTTTTTAATACACGAGTCGTTTCTTTTCAAACCCCTCTATAACAAAACCCAAAAATCACGAAAAACGTTTTAAAATTGATTTTTCATAAATATTCTTCAATAGATATTTTGAAAATACGGTGAATGCACCAATACTACAAAAAATCAAAAAATCACAAATATGTAGTCGATTTTGAAAAATTACCTTATTATTAATTATTTAGAATTTTTATAGAGGTGTTTGAAACCCAACACACATATTTTAGAGTCATTTCTCACTACTCACATTATTTGATCTTCTTTGGTACAAGCCAATAGCATACCGCTAAAAACTACTAGTCAGTTTCATTATTGAGCCGATGAAAAAAAACTGCAGGGGTCGAAAATACTGAGTCAACGAATCAAACTGCCATGATATAAATCTATAATGAGACCAGTGGTCACTTATGGTTATGAAACGTGGTGCCTAACTCAAATTTAAAAAAACAAATTAGCAGTTTTTGAGAGTAAAGTATTAAGAAAAATTTATGGGACTATCTAGAAAATGGAACTTACAGAATAAAAATTAATCATGTGCAAGAAACAATTGTAAGATTCTTCAGGTTCTAAATATTGCGATGGACTGGTCATGTTGAAAGAATGCCATATAACAAGATACCAAAGATCATGACCAAGTGAATACCCCAGTGGAAGCGACCTAGAGGCAGGCCAAGGAAGAGGTGGGCTGACTGTATGAAATAGTACTGGAGCAGAATGGGTGGGTCTGGGAACTGGACAAGAATGACCAGCATTAAGAGTCGGTAGAGCACTTGTGGGGGAGGCCAAATCCTACCCTGGGATGTAGTGCCGTAGAAGAAAGATAATGATGGTGAAGATTGCTTAAGAAAGATTTGTGTTGTAATTTCAATAGACTCACCTTTTAAAATGTTGTTTCAAAAGATAACAGACACTGAATTTGGTATTACAAGTATTTCAGAGATTGCAAAGAAGAGACAACAGAAACGTATCCAAGTGGATGTGATGACACCTGACTGTTGCCAAGCTAACTGGTGATGATGCTTGGGATTTGGCAGTTTATATACCCAAGTGAAACATTAACTCCTGTAGGAACATCGACCCCCACCACAGTGAATGTATCAGGTGTCAGGATGCTTTTGTTGGATAACATCATTGTCCTACAGCGGTGGTAATCTAAACCTGTCCAACATGATGCAGGTTGCTGACCGTAGAGCGTAAAACTCCTAACAACACATGACAATTTAAAAATGTCTCTAAAAATATTTATTTAATATTATAAATATGTACATAGGTATTGGATACACTACATATGCAAGAATCCATCATCGCTAACTGCAATATTTATCCAAGACCTTTATGAACTATTGATGATAATACTTATCGCCGCTAGGACGGCGGATCCTCCGAAATTATAATTTGTGCCCCGGTGGCACGTGTATAGCGGAAATTTTAAGTTTCTAAAAATGTGTTTGGGATACAAGCTGATAATTGGATAAGTTAGGTTGTACTGTGGTCAACCATTTCCCTTTATTTTAGTAATAAATAATATTTTATTGAAAAATAAATTATATTATACAATTTTGCAGATGCTAGTAAAAAAAATACAGTATAAATAATTTAAAAATAAATATTTCAAAGAAAAGAAACATTAAATATTTCGCAAATTCTTAGTACCAACCGTAATCTTTTTAAATCTATTAATTCTTTATTTCACAACCGAAATCAATAAGAAAAATATATTTTAATTATTTAATGACAATAAATTACAAAATTTTACAATATTTTAAAATAGATCTTGACTTCTATTGTAGACTAATAAGAACATTATTGTAATATTATTTTCTTATTTATTTGACATCTTTTCTTTACTACAAAATTAGGAAACTTTAAACTTTTTTTTTTACTTTCACATGAAGCAAACACATTGTGGTTAGACATGATTATAATTTAAATAAAAACTATTATTTTGTTTTAATACCACTTTATTTGAATATGTAAACCAACTAGTTTCGGCTCAGGCTTGAACCATCATCAGGGTTGAACAATATATTTGTTCAACCCTGATAAAGGTTCAAGCTTGAGCCGAAACTAGTTGTTTTACATATTCAAATAAAGTGGTATTAAAACAAAATAGTAGTTTTTTTATTATTGGAGATGTCACATCAATATACTTTTAGTTTTCAAATAAACTTAATTAAGAACGTGTACTATGAAAAATAAGAGTAACTTGGTGATCCTCCGGGTCGAGAATCTAACCACTCAATCAATAAGCGAATAAAATGGAATTTATTTTGATTCAAATAATTGTTAAATCTGTGATAAATACTACTAATTTTTATTTTTATTTCATTAACAAATATATTAGTTATTAAAAAATACTAAACACAAATGCTCTTTAAATCTAATACACACATTAAAATATATATTGCGACATGTGTTTCAACAACAGCCTGTTATCATTAATGAACAAAAAAATGGATTCAATATTTGTTCATATCAAACAATGAATGTACAATTAATTACCTATATAATACGGCAAATAAGAATTAATATTTATTCTGCATTCCGTGAATTTGTATATACTCTCTTCGAAATGAATAACATTATTTAATATGATAAAAATTGTACTGTGAAAATTGACATGCACGGTTACATCGTGTCTGTTATTGATTACAAGAGTTTAATGTGTATGTATCTAAATAACTTAAGGAAATAAATATTAACACGTTTTAGCTGTTTTTGGCTAAGTTCGTTAACTAGTCTGATCCGCCGTCTAATATATTTTCAAAATGTTGGCAGTCATTCATAAACTAAGAAAATTCGTTACTTCGCCCTAAAGAAAAGAGTCACACACGCGAAATTTACCTGATTCATGCGTCCAGTGTCGGAAAATAATTTTGTATTAGTTAAAAATTGTATATCCTACATTTAAATTAGTGAATTTAATCAGTTGTAAAAGTCATTATGTGTAATTTTAATGTATTTATATATTTTCGTTGATATTCACTTGGCATATATCAATGATTATTGTACTCTATAATCTTATACTAAATGTTATGCATAATTTAATGTCATCTTATATATTTGTATTGCTTCAGCAGAATAAATATATCTATGATTTAACGTTGATGTCTAAAAAAACGAAAAACGTTTTTTTCTATAACATTTTATAATCCAATAGTTTGTACTAAATTAATTATTAAAAAATATCCCTTTCTTAAATACGAATATCAATAATATTTCAAAAGCAATCGTATTTTACCAAATTAAACAGTTATCAAATACAGTTATGATGTAATAATATTGCATATATACAACGGGTATGTATACGTATAATATTTATTTACATTATCTTTGGATCAATAAACAATATGCTCGCAAAATAAAACCAGAAAAACCATTACCATGTATGTCATAATTTTATTACAATACGCAACTAGTTTATAAATAATTAAATGATCGAATTCATAGAATTAAATAAAAAGATTGATAATATCTTCACTTAGTGTCTTCTGTATCAACGGCGTCTTAAGACAGGGACACACTGGGAACTTGCCTGGGGCCCCACGCTTCCAAGGGTTCCGTTCTTCTATGATACATTTATTCCCGTTGGTGAGTAGGGCCAGTAAGGGTCCCACAGCATTGCTTTGCCCAGAGCCCACAATGTAATTAAGACGGCTGTTGACTTCCATTTTGTCCATCCAATATCTAAACCGTAATCTATAGCTGTCCCGCTATGGCCAACTAATTACTTTATATTTCGCCAACGGGGGGACAGATTCCACTCTGACATCGAACTGTCAGGATATTGTGCCTTTTATCTGCCGTCCGTGCGTAACTGTATTCTTTCATTGCCGGAAGTGCAGTGATCTCTCGGTTCTGCACAACAAACGTGCTAGTCAACCGGAGGTGAAGACGACGCCCAACCCAGGACTTTAGAGCAATGTAGGCCAGATCCATCTGCCTTATTTTCCTTCATAATTCCAATTCGGGTTGCGTCCACCGATCAATATTATACTCGATACAGTCCACGGGATCTTATCCCACCAACAGCCCTAGTCAATTCGTATTAAACTATATAATTCTTTAAGTACGTATTCTTAAAATCGTGCCTTTGTTTATTTAAATTTGTGGGATATTTGCATATATATACTCATATACGGCTTTAGTCGTACCTAATCTTGAACATATTTACAATTATACCTAGTACCTACCGAGTTTGTGAATAATGTATAGCTTATAACAACATTTACATAAGACATTTAATTTGTTTTGATTATGAAAGAAGTAAATAAATTATTAATATATATATAGCAATATTAACTTTATGGTTAAAATTCATATTTTTATTTATTCTCTTTGTTTTATTAACCACTAAATTGAAACATAAACAATCAACTAAATTTATCTACGAGTCCCATTCTAAAATTTTTTCCTAAAAATTATTCGAGTAAATTTGTATTAAGTAATGATTTGAGTTGGGTACTAAATTTATTTTTTTAAATAGATTTTTTAAAAATAGATTCTGACAAAGAAACAATAATATATGTTTTAGTTAGTTATGACATCCTGAAGAAGAAAATGGTATTTTTCGAAACCGGTAGATGTATTTAAACTCAATTTAGTGGTTAATAAAACAAAGAGAATAAATAAATATTTATATATATATATATAATATACTTATTATCAAATGATTAGCTTGACATTACGCATTATATACGTAATATTTTCGGTTTTCTACTTCGCCAAGTATTTACCTTACTAGTTCAAAAGCAGTCACGCTCCATGACAGAGACAATGAAACCGCAGTAGCTACAGTTTTCTTAACAAAGCTCTGCTGGACTTGCAAAACGTTAACCACATTTCCAGAGATCATATCAAGTGACTGCCATTGTATCGCGACGGAAATGATATTTTAGGGGACTAAATTAAACTTGTTACTTAATGAATCAGTGTTCTAAATTAAAATACAAAATCAGTTATTGAAGTGTTACTACAACTGACATTTTGACAACCATCAATGAAAATTGAAGAATTGAATAAATAGTATGAAGATATATACTAGCGAGGTAGACCGTTAACATGAGCAGTCTTATTCTAGCCCATTTTGAAAATAAAAATATTGCCGACACGTATTGTTATTGTTATTTAAACATTCAAAAATGTCTACGTCCGTTTAATGTTTTTGTTTGAATATTTCTAAACAATCCATCATCTGTCAGATATCAATATTTCTATCGTTATGGGCGAAATGTTCTTTTTCGTGATTCGATCTTGCGCTGTTGATAAGGCGGAGAGTGTTGTATTACATATATCTCTCAAGTTTCGCTTCACGTGGGCAAAATATTCCAGTTTCCGAATCTTCATTGACTTTTAGTTTCCCATTTATTATTAATGTTACAGCCGAGGTGAGTTTTTGGGTGAGCCTTTTTTAACGACACCCCATAAGCTGTAATTATTGTGATACTGAAGAATTAGCTGCCATTCTCCAGGGCAACACTACAGCGGAGACGCTTGTTATGATATTTGGAGAAGCAGATGAGATGAATCTATATGACGTTCGTTTTAGTTTTCTTGTATTATGTATATTGTAATGCTCGTAAACGTTTTATTTTGTTCAAACTGTAGCTCTTTCTCCTTTTATCGTTTTTCATTTCGGCTTGTCGGTCATGTGTCCGCAAGACTTGTTCAAATACTATTAAATATATGCGAGTACATCACGATCGACGAATCGTTCAATAGAAGGTATTCCGAATGAAACTGCACAACTTAGAATAAAATAAAGATGGCTAATAAGAGTGCACAGCGTCTACGAGCGATCACATACTGAAAACAAAACAGTCGTATGACAGTTCGTCACAAACTATTCTATCGTTTGAAAATTTTGTCGTCAGTTTGCGCACTGCCATACATTATCGCAGCCCTCGCCATCACGAATCACTACCAGTGTACACTAAGAGTACGCACGTGTAATTTTACGCAACTGGTAGCACTAAAACCCAAAATTGTAATGCAAATTCAATTAACATTACCAGAATTGTTATACATCTGACCAAAAAAAATCATTAAGTATTATTTACTGGTGCAATTTTAACTAGTGTATTTCAGGAGCCTGAATATTTCTCCATTCTGCATCTTGGTCATGTCTGAATCGTTATTTTCAGCAAAAGTCAAGCGGCAGTAATAGGATCTTAAAATTGACGTATAGTGTGTCAGATGGTGGGTAAAATTTAACACATGTCGTCCAAGGAGAAAGAAACAATCAACAAGTGCTCTTTTATATGCCTTGCCGATAAAGCATTTTTATATTAAATCATACCTCATAATCACAATACAAAAACATATGAGTGGCGTAACTACGCCAATACAGCCAATGTGGTGCATCGGGGCCTACGTTAAATTACGCTCCAAAGTATATTCAGTAGATACCTATCTGTTTGGGTCATATATTTATTTGTTAATTATTCTTGAACGACAACGATGTACTATGCCTTCCCCCTTCCCTCCCTCTCCACACACCGCACGCCCCCGTCAGTCGAAAGGCGACCTTGAAACGGTGCGGGAATTAGCGCAAATTATTGTGAATAAAAAATAGTATTTAAATTGAGACGTCGCGTCTAATACAGTGCATTCTAAAGGACTAGGACCCCTGAACAAAGATAGTGATAAGTTTATAGTCCACCTTGGAGGTGTCAGAAGAACTGGATTGTGGTGAGTGCAAACCTCCTTCCGAATATCCTGTTTCTTCCGGCGTCTATGCTTTTACGCAACACTATCGATAATTTTTCCCAATATTAACTAATAATTTTTAAAATCTGCCATAGCTAGATATGTCATTAACCGTTAATCACAGGAAAAATAATTTCTAACTGATATTAGAAAAACATTATTGATATATACGGTAGTACTCGCTGGTTGACGGATCAGACCATCGCAGCAAAGCGATAATCCCCGTAAAGCCAAACAACGATTTTTCCATTTACAAGTGCATACGAAATGCCTAAAAACTTACTTTTTTTATCTCATGAAAGTGTATATATTATAAGAGACAATGTATCGAATAATTTTAAATATTCTTACATACAATACATGTGAGGTATAGAATCAAAATCAGACATGTCCAGTTTTTATGGTTTTTGAGTTGAGTATGTACAAATATAAAGAAAATTCATGTCTACAAGACTAGCCTATCGAAATTAGACAAATATAGCAGCTGAATTTCGTAAAAAAATGCATTTAAAATTTGCTTGTTACTTCAATCTGTTCGCGGATATGTCCAATAGAAAATTAATTCTAACCAAGACAAATATGTTTTCAGCCAATAAGACGACAGTATTTGGTCATGTGACCTGTGGTTACTGGTCATGTTCAATATGATCCCAAATGTAACAGTTGTGATACATTTTTTTTAAACATTTTACTCGAAAACAAGTAAAGTGGACATGTCTGCTTTTGATTCTGGACCTCACATTCAGAGAACCTTCTATTTTGAAATCTAAAAACAGCGCAATCGCGGTTTCTTTGTGAACTAAGTCAAGTGGAGGGGAAAAGGCGTCATTTTCACATTTATATTTTAATATTATTAATAATTATTAATTATTAAATTTCGTTTTACAAAAAAAAAAAAAAAATGTTTGCTGTTGTTTCAGTTAAAAAGAGAATTTAATTTTTAACCCAATAATTTTATAAAACATTAATATAATTTTTTTTTTAAAAGTTGTCCTTTACACAAATAATAATTTATATCTGTCAAAAACAATAATATTCTTAGGCACAATTTCTGGTGTCATTTGGATTAACCTATGTTTTTCTGATATTTATCTATAAATTGTCGATATTACAATTATGTATTTATTCTTACTAGAGTAATACTACTAATTTTCCTCAATATTTAAACAAACAGGAGTTAATTCTGGGCATTATGTGTGTGGTAGGACTCGATAAATTTTGTTATGTTGGCATTTCTATCACCCTTGGTTGCATAGCAACATGCTAAGTAAATAAACAAAACTGTGAATAATTTGAGAACAGTAAGCACAGCTGTCCAATATTACTTTACAAGCATAAAAATGGTATTCATTGAAGTTTTTAGTAGCAATGCCTCAATAAAGTACAAGAATACATTGTGTTCCAAAGCAACATTCTTTATATTTGTATCAACACTGATAGCTGTATTCTCCCCTCTCATAATAGCTTACAGAAGTAGAGGTAATTAATTTCAATACCATTATATTCATTCTTACTGTTTGCAAAATAAGTACATATTGAGGATAATATTACTTTCTGTAAATATATGATTAATTAAGTCAGTCCGTGATTATTAAAGTAAAGTTTAATTATAAAAATTATTTACATATAGTTAAAAAAAAAAATGCACAGAATTTGTAATTTCTTATAACATAAACAACAAACTACATGTATGAATATATATTTTCTTGCCCGTTATTTGTATGCCTTTCAAAGCACATAGCACACATTTACGTGACGTTTAAGATAAATACATTGTTCGTCAACATGTGAAACTTTTCTAATTCTTTGGAGAAGGTCTAAAGACATATTCAGGATATTTTCACGACTTACAAGTATTTTCTTATCAAGTTCATCGCCAGTTCCTGTAGAAACAATCAACGTGGCGTTTGATCCTTATTAATTTATCTGTTGATTCTGGCAATATTCATTATCAAGAGAAAACCATTGACAGCTGTTATAGTTGTAGACAATCGTTGTAGTTATCTAATTTTAGCGCGTTGATGGAAATGGAGCTCCAGAATCGAATTACGCTGTAACAATTACATGTACACAAAGATCACTGAATCTGTCGCTGTCATGAACCTTAAAACTGTGACCAGTTTCAATGTCTTCAAAATGTTCCTCTTCCTCTAGCCATTGCATTCTCCTTCTATATTCACAGATTGTCGTGATGTTGAAGGTTCCTGATTATGTATCTAACATCTAAAGAAGTACATCAATAGGAAAAAATTTAACTGAAGGATGAAAAATATTATAAATAAATGTAAAAAGCTTCCGTGTACAGTTTTCTGGGCTAATCTGCCGCGTATGTCTAACGTTTCTGGCCAGAAAGGTCAGATATACATGGCAGATTAGCCCAGAAAACTATACACAGAAGATTCTGAACAGCTGTGAAAACCTAAGAACATTTTTAAATGCAAAAAACATTATAATCAAAATGAATGAAGTAAAAACTGGTTATTTTGTTATTAATTATTAAAAATAATAAGTCGTGACCCAAAAAAATATTTATGTTGTTAGTCACAATATAATGGTTTTGCTCATTTTTTTTTCCATGTAAAATACTTTTTGCTGTAATATATCTGTTTATGTACTTATTTTGTGCTTGACTGTTGAGTCATCTCCTAGAAGCTTGGATAGAAAGATATATGCTCAACTCTTGCACTCGTAGGAGCATGATCATATTTTACATTTAGCATGACCAAAATGCTCATATTGTGACTAATGGCGGGTTAAGGTAAAAAAAGCTGTGCTTAATTATTTTTCTAAGGATTTTCACCATTCACTTGTGTAAATAATTTCAAATTCACTACTTAGGTACTATGTATTAGAAAAATTTGAAGAAAAAATGTGATTTAAAATTTTTTATAAAGTTTGTGATTGATCGCCTACTGATCAAAAAGTTAAACCTTCAACTCTTATATTTGTTTTAAAATTGTTTGAAAACTAGTAAGAATATTTCATATGTGAATCTCTATTTAAAAAAACTTATTTAAAATAGATATTCTGTCATTGTCATTTTACAGGTTTTTGGCTAAAAAGCTATGTTTATTTTGAACAACCTGATGTACATTTTAAATATCAGTATATGCTCATAGCTGAAACTGATGAAATTAAGCATGTTATCAGCTGTGGCAATACAAATATGACAAGTTCTGGAAAACCAGTAATAGGAGAGGATTGTTATTTTATTAAGGTAAGACAGCCTAAATGTAGATGGACGGATAATATCAAGAGGTAGGTAAACGCCCAGGAGATTGAGCCACAATGGCAATGTCAAGGGATGGATGGTACTCTCTAGTGAACAAGGTCATGGACTATCGTGTCCTATGAGGCCACTAAAGAGGTAGAAGAATACAATGATATCCTAATTTATGCAGTACTTAGTTTGACTGTCACTATTTAATATTTTTCTCTAAAATTCTTCTTATGTTTTAGGTTGTAGAAGAAGATCACAACAGTGATAATAAAGTTGATGAAATACATTTTGAAGCCAAAATAAGTAATCCACTTGCAAAAAATATCAACTCTGTAAAAATTTATTTACTCCTCGATTATAAACTTAATGTAAGTTTCGTTAATAAATACAATATCTAGTATAAAACGTAATTTGAATCTTACCAATATTATTAATGTGTTTTGCAAGGATTATTCTCAAGATTTTGAGATACCATCATATCTTAAATCACTTGATTTGAATTGTCCCGATTAAGATACAAATCAAGGAAGGCATTTTATAAAAATGACTTTGCCAAACATAGCGTCGGATCTCTTTCAGAAATATTTATAGAAGAATTATTAAATTCTCTAAAAAATATTATAAATACTCTATTTTAACACAAATTCTTTTTTTTATATTTACAAATTAGCCATTAAAGAGTTATGGCAAATATTTTAACAATGATTTATTAAAAAGTGCCTTTTTTATATATTTCTTACCTACGTATTGAAATGTTTATTTAGCGAAAACCTCAACGTACTAGCTAAAGACCTCCAAAAGTTCATGCAAAATGCATCCTCCATGTTAATTAGAATACGCAATTATAAACATTAAATAGACGCAACAGCGTACACCCCCCTGCCTCACTTCAGCAGGAATTCCATTTTCCATTTCTCAAATTTTCAACAACTCATGTGCTACTATAGATGAAAGAGCAAGGGAGCCATTCTCTGGAAGCCAAGAGATCAAAGTCAAATTTGAAAATTGTATGAAACGTATAACAAATCATTGCCGTGTGGAAAAGATCCATGTATTATGAATTATCTATCATCGCTGATGAGAGAAATTTCAAAATTTACTATCATATATGTAATATATTGTAAAAAGAGGCATATGATTGAGACCAGTTTGTCAACAGAAGAACTTGAGTTACGAAGTCAAACAAGTTCAAGGAATAACAATTCAATAGATTCAGTGTAGTAAGTCTTTTCCAGCATACTTGTCACTTTAAATAAAGTCTTGATAACTGTTCAAAACGGTATTATTCTTTTTGGAATATGTAAGATTAGTATTTATGTTAAAATAATATAATTAATGAACAGAAACTTTTTATTAGCAATATTTGAATATTTCCAAGAACATACAATTACTGGATTTTTACCTACAAAGGCTCTGTTATTAAACAAATATCAGATATCTCATGGAGGCAGAGCTATTTTTTATTATATTAAATGGAAGTATGGTATGGCATATTCTAGTATAATATGTTAAAAAACATTTTACAGATAAAGAATATTGGTTTAAAATAATTTTTAAAAAATCAGATTCTCATAGTTATGGTATATGTGCTATAAGGGAAAAATGAATTATCAAATTTGGTCCATAGATGGCGATGGTATAGTGGTACTCGAAACGAGTCCACATACTAACATATATACAACTTTCAAAAATTTGATAAATGTGGAGATTGAGGGGTGAGAATTGGTGAACGTTATATATATATATATAAAGTGATCACTTAAGCCAACCGAAGACAGGTCGTAAGCCCTGTAATTACCTCATACTTCCATATATTTTCCATTAAATATAAACAAAATAGCTTTGTCTCTATGAGATATCTGATATTTGTTTAGAAACTTTTTAATTTGTTGAAGACTATAAAACTTTTAAATTTTAATATAATTTATCACAGCTTAAATTTAAAAAATATCCAAATGTATATGGAAAATTAAAAATGAGTTTTAGTTATAAACTTATTTGAAAGATGCTCCTTACTTTACGTAACACCTATAATAAATAACAGTCGATCTTTTGTTTCAGGAACCTTGTCTACTTCAAATGGAAAGCTTAGTTGCAATTGAGGAAACATTTAATCACCCAATCTCTAAGTTCTTTGTCACAGCAAATCTACAACTGTCTCAGGCGTTTCCACTGCCATGCTGGTACAATCATAGAGATGTCAGATATAATCATTCTGTCTTCCCAGATGATATTAATACAAATGATTGGATGGAAATGTGGTTGTATAGTTACTCACGGAGAAACGGTAACCATAATATGTATAGTAATATGTAATAATTTCTCAGTGATGAGTGTTCCTCAAGCTAATTTAAATATAGTGAAGCTTCACTTATCCCTTGGAATATTTATTATCATTCTGTCAGTTTAATATGAAGAAAAAATTGTATTAAAAATAATGCGTGGAGAAAAGTTTTAAAAGTATATTTATTATTAATTCTCTATTTCAGTTTCAACAAAATTATCAAACGTTTATACTTATATGAAGTACGGAACCATTACAGAAATTGACATATCTGTTTCCATTGCTGTACCAGAAAATTCAATAAGATATAAACCAGGGATATGGCAGGAACTTAAGTATGCTTGGCAACAATATTTGGCCATCGCTGTGATATTTTACTGGATCTTATTTAAAGTAAAGATGTATGTTTTTACAAATCATATATTACCAGCCTGGATAAACATACCCTGGAAAGAAGGTTTTAAACACAGATAAAGGTTAAATAATATTTTAGCTCTAAGAGTTTATGAACACATTTTTATATAATCTGATATTATGGTGAATAATAACATTTTCAATAAATATTATTGTATGTATTTATTATTTACTTTACATAGAGATGTAACTAGGTCAATGTGATGAATTGTGTCACATATTAGATAAAGGCCTAAAACCCCGCGCCCTAAATTTCTTTTGCGAATATCAATATTTGTGTTCCGCACAGCTTTCATAAGCTACGGATGTGATAGAAAGTGGCCCGAAAAATGAACGCACAGAAAGGGGCCACTTTTCCGTGTCACGGGAACATTCCGCCCGGCACCCTACGCCTCTGGAATCCCCACGCCGCTGCGTCAACGGACCGCCGAGTGGAGGGGGAAGCGGGCCGCTGCGAGACTCCGCCCCCGCCAGCGCGCAAGGAAAAAAGCAATATTTTAAGTTAGCATAACTAGACTTAGAAAATTATTTCCGATGTACATTGTATTTTAATAAAAAGAGAATGAAAGGGGCGATCGCCCGGAGATAATATTACGCACCTTAAAAATCGTTCAAGTATTAAAAATGAGTTTTCTAAGTTTAAGGTGCGATAATTAATTCCCCGGGCCGTCGCCCCGGGTGAGACTTATCAGGCATCGCGAGGAGAAATAAAGACTATAAGATAAAATACTCACGGTGCCTGAAAAAGCAGAACTGTAAGGAGGAGATAAGAAATGCCGGAGAAATCTGAAATCTGCCGTCCCGAATCTGGCGGCGATAAAAATGAACCAAGTTTCAAGATCTCGCCGCCAGGGGGTGGCTGCGCTGGACCGCAGTGGGGCGGCAGGGGGACGGATCCGGCAACCTGATTGGTGGAGATCTCCGCGGAGCATATTGCGCTCGTAATAATTTCCTAGGTCAAATAAATAATGGTCCAGCGGCTGCAAAGAGCACTCTCGTCTCACTCTCGTTTCTCGCACCGCTGGACTTGGAAAAGCAAATTGGACTTTTTATTTCACCTCATCTTTTGGACCCCCTGCTATAACTACAACTACTGGATCTTCTGGCTTCCTGACTTCTGCTACGACTTTGGACACGGACCCGGAAAATCATCACGACTTGGCTGCTACACTGGATGCGATTTGGACCCCCCTGGACCCCTGCACCACGCTGCAGATAATCGACACCCGAGATACAAGAGCGGACCGGCGAACCACCCTACAAGTTTACAGTTCTTGTTTCCTGTACGGAACAATTTGTTTACCAGCGCTAATATGGACTAATAAATCACCACAGCAAAAAATTTTATTATGAAATTTAAAAACTGTTTTTCACATGTTTTGCGATATTATCGATATACACATGTGGAGGTCTATCGCCTCCACAGTCATCATCACCACCGACGACCCCTGAATGCACCTCACATTTACCGGTGCGTAAAACCAGAGTTCCTAACAGTCGCAGAAACACGCCTGGTACCGATGCCACAATAAACAAAGTGACCAGCAGCCGTTCGGTAGTCTGGCTCCTAAGCGCCACTCTTCTCGCTGCCGCCTTCCAGATAACATCTCCAGAAAACGTCCCTGCGTGTAATATTGTATACCTCTAATATTTAACTGTGCTTAATAAAAAGTTTGTGTCAACCGTAAGTTGTTTCATCTTTCATTATATAACCTGCTCCGGCCATACACACTTATTCAATACACTCCGTGATCATCTTCAAATGAACATGTGAATGATGGGTGGTTATTGGGGCAACATCCTCACACCGCAACATATCCTTCCGATTCATCTGCAATATGCCCAAACATCAAATATTAATCCACAAAACACTCTTTCTTAAATGAATTCCTATTACCCCACACACAGTAGTGTCCCATTAATGTCAGATTACAGACCGGATCATCACCGCAATGCGAAAGTCGCCATAAAACGAAGTAAGATCTTATTCTATTTTGTTACGGCTAAAACCAAGCTGTACTCAAACTTTTTATATATTGTGTATAATACGTATACACAGGGTCTTTTTCCATTTTGCATTGGGGCCCTATATTTTTGGTTGCACCACTAACTTTACTCATAACTTTTTAGAAGTAAATTTGAAATATTTTTAAAGCTCTATGCACAATAATATATGATGTACGAGAGGGCGACTAAAGACCACCCCTTTATTTCGCCGACACGGGCAGGCGCCTGCTCCGTCTGTGCTTAACGCCGGCACTGATCGGTACACACAGCTCCACGTCAATGTGACTCAACTAAATTATGACATATTATTTTCCAAACCATCGATTCATTTGGTTTATTCTGCACTAAGTAAGCAAATATGTACATAAAAACATTACTGAAACTTTTAAAATCTATTTGATAATTTTTGATGTTTGGAATAGGTATTTATTTTGTGACATGCTCAGAGGTAAACCGGTTATTTAACAATCATTTTGATGCTAAATGGTAATCTTTCTTCCATTTCGGTAACAATACATATATGTAACAATTTCATCTTTAGGTCAGGTTATACAAATAATGGTTTTATGATTTTATGTGAATGAACATTAAAAATACACTAGTAAAAAAATATTTATTTACAAGTATTTACAATTTCATACAAAAGCTGGCATTATAAAACTTAATTATTTCAAAGATATGTATACTAAAAAAAACACAATTAGCATTGTAATTAAGTCTATGATTAATTTTCACCCGGGCGGGATATGTCACTTTTACAACAATAAGCAGAATTTTATGAGACTTTACAGAATCAAATTATTATTATTCTTGTCCTACTATTAATCAAATTATTATTATTCTGGATCCAATAATTATGAGAATAAAATGTGATAATATGAACTTACTGACAATTTTAGGCACAAAATGAAAAATTTTAAGGTCTTCAAAAATGTATAAAGATGTCTATGATAATAAAAATATGTTTAATTTTTAAATTATTTGAATTTAAGTCCTCGAATTCCGAAATGACATAATTTGTACAAAAACCAATAACAAAATGTATTTTTAGTCCATAAGTTTAACAAAGTCATATATATAAATGTAATCATTGTGTAATGTTTATTTAAAATCGCAAACATTATGAAATGTTTGGAAAAGGCTGTAACAGATCCTCACTGAAAGGTTTTTTGTCTATAACAATACGATTATCTTCTATTATTATAACTCTTCTGGAATAATCGTTAAGCTGTGCAAACAAATAACGGTACTCATAATTCCCATCCACCTGAAACAAGAATAAAATATAACCATTTATATACATGTATAAGAATAAAGCAGTTTCAAATACTAATTCTTATAAATAATATCCCAATGTCCTTCTGTGTGTCACGCTTAGCGAAATTTGAAAGGGAAGTCATATAAGAGTGAAGTGTAGCTGCTGTAAGTAGGTAGATAATTGAAGGGTTCGGCTGAAAAACAGTTATGTTACATTTTTTGCGAAATCAGGTTTTTGACTGAATATCGTTCTATGTAGCTTCTGTTACACATTCCTTAAGTTCCTACAGAAACCAATAGATGTCGTTGCTATAACACTTTACACAGCTAGAATAGCCCTAATTTAGCGATGACTTTTATTGTGTCTCCTCTAAAGTTTAAAAAACCCACATAGACTGTTATTCGGCCGAACCCTTCAATTATTTAAATTTGTTCGCAGAAACACTACCCTTGGATGAGTTTTTAACACTAATTATATGTACAATATTCCAGAAATGTCCTTTGTGTCACACACATGGGGGAAAAAAATGATACATTATATTTAATTAAACTGGCAATTTCCTATGAATTATGAGTTAGTGTATTGGATGTTGGTTTTGTGTAATTGAATATGTTCAGTTCTGAATGGACATTTTTTAAATAGAAAACAAATCAGTAGATTTCTATTGTCAGAAATTTGAATATTGAAAAGCTATAACGCTGCTATACTATAGGTAGGTAATTATTTAAATCAAACATTTGTTTGATATTGATGTGCGAGAATTTTTGCCATGTTAAGAAACACCGCCACCGCTGCTATAAATTTAAAACAAATGACGAACTACGCCACTGGCATGAGCGTTCTACGCGCTACCCCCTCTAAACGGGCTCCCTGCTAGGATGAGCAAGCCCCTCCAACAAACCTCGTTACACACAGGTCTATAAAGGTAACGATCATGGATTACCAAACAACAGAAGAATTCATCACTACCCTAGGATCAGTTGACAGCCTACACCAGAACCCTAGGCCCCAGACGGGGATCGGGCTATATGTCGTTGTCACATTTTAATATATGTAACGTTGCGCCTCGTAGAATTTAAAAGTCTTAGAGAAAATACACACTGAGGACAAAACAGTAATATGATGCCACATACATATTCTCATAGCCCTCACCATTACGACAGAAAGTCGTCAGTGTGCACTACAGCCTGTGCATTATTAAAAATTCTGGGAAATAAAAATAAATTTAATAATCTTTATATTATGAAAAGACCAAATAAAACTCTAGCTGTTATTACCCGGAATAACGTAACCTTGTCTATGGTGTAACCCACAACTTTTGTCTAGCCGTAAATTATTAATTGCTTGTCAGCAATTTGCTAGCACTTAGCAGTATTGTATGAATCTAACTTGTTTTATTCAATCCTCATAATAATTGTACTAAACTATTTTCTATATAATAATTCTAAATATTTTCTATACAATAATTGTACTGAACTATAAATATTTTCTTCTGAATCTATATTGGCATCTTTACGTATGCGAATTTTCTGCATTTTTCAAACAATTTGTGCTTCATTCTGTTGTCTTCGAAAAGGAATAATCCTTATTACAAACTGCATGCATTAACACTTCTACATATTTGTTTTGCTTGACAGACTAAACGATTTGTTTTTATAGTATATTCCAACCAATATGATTCTAACGCCATTCCCAGTCACTCCGTATTTCGGTGTTGCGTAGATAAAATTTATAGGTTTATTTTTAATATCTGTCAAGCGAGCGAGTTTGAATTTTACGGGATATTAAAGTTAGATTATTACCACTATTAAATTAAATGTTCAATTATTTATGTTATGAGTTTCAGCTATGCTAATTTATATAAAGCTAGTTATTTAAATAAATGTTTTTGAACACTGTTAGTAAAACATTTTAAATCCATCATCCGAATAAGAAATTGTAGAAAATATTTTAAGTGAAATCAAAAGCAGAGTACGGTACCGAGCTATGAAAGAACTTTATAAAAGTAATTAATTTACAATCATAAAATTTAAATTGATACCTAGTATATAACAGCATAACATAAGTTTGTGCCTACTGCACGCCACTGACATATATATATATATGTTTTATATAATTAAAAACAATTTAATCATATAAACAACATTGTTGTATTTTTTCTTATGTAAAATTTTCCTACGTAAATCTTCCTATAACTGGTTTTAAGCAATAATAGATAATAATCAAAGCTTGGCTCTTAAAATATCTAAAGAAAAACATTTTGTATTAAAACCTCTTTCATGTCGACATGGACGGTTGCCTCATTTCTTGTTCCCCTTATGTAAAACTGCATCCTAAGACAGTTGACTCCGTCGCGTTGGTAATAAGCATGGCTGACACGTGTTCTGCGTCTTCTGGTTGTTTCTTCTCCGTATCCTTTGATTGGGGCTCCAAGAGAATCGGATACATATGGATCCTACAGGAATATTAATCAAAAATTTAAGTTAGGCGAGACAAATAAAATTAATAAAAGCTAAGTATAAATTTACAGAAATTTGTTGGCACGATTTAAATTGAAATAAAGAACATTCCATAATAATTGTGTGGTACGAATAGAAATACTTTGACATACATAATGAACTATTTGAGGTTTTTGAAGTTTCACCAGGTTTGCCAGATTTTAAAAAGAGCGTAAATTTTGGAGGGTCAAAATTTTTTTTTAAAAGGTGGAATAGGTGTGCTGAATTTCCTGCCTTTGTAAGTCATGATGCTTACAAGTCACAATGCGCATAATATTCACTCTCGGTTTAGAAAATGGTACTAGCCATTCAAAAACTATAATTATAATAAAAATCTTTTTGTTTTGTTTGATTTTTTCATTTTGTATAAAAATTACAAGACTATCAGGAATCGAGAATATAATTTCTGAATCAGGACAATCCTGCCAAAATCGAGACTCTTGGTTTTCCTGTTCACCATCAACAATGAATAAAGAAACGATTTCTGAGATACATCTATCAGATAAAGGGAAACAAATTTCAAAACATTTTTGCAAACAAAACTTACTTCAATACACCTTTTTAAAGCGGCCGAATAAATACTATTCGGACTTTTGCTGGAAAATAGCTCTCTAAAAACATAATAAAATATGATTCCAGTTACACCAACTCCGGCCAAGATCACTCCCATGTATGAAACAGTTTTAGTTGTTTCTTTAATTTTTTCCCCCAGCGGCCGAACATCTGTTGAGACATCGGATGAAGGGGTCGCTCTTGATACCGCAGACTCGGATTTCTTATCCGAAAAATCTCTTTTTCGTATTATGTTGATGTAAATTCCTGGATTAATTCTTCTTTCAAAAATAAACCGCTGACATTTCAGCAATGGAACTAATTTGGATATCGTTGACATAATTTAATACCTAAAACAAAGTATGTCACTTTTATACACTATGAGATAATTATAATACATCTGGAGGTATTGTTTCTATACTAATGGTCGTATTATGTAAAATTTTAAGACTGACAGCAAAATCATAACCTCAATAATTGAATATATAAATATTTAAACTTAATACAATGAACATGTAGTACAAAGAAATTAGTAAAGTATTAATGATTAATTAATCGTAAAGGTAATATTATTTTTTTGGTTAACACAAACTTTATTGAAATGAACGCAAAATTACCTTACTATAATCGCTTATAAAACAATCTACCTACACCAACTTTTAAAAATAATCAGATATATTCCCGCGTATGCACAGATTATAATAATGGTTAACCTAAACTTGTTCTATATAATTGTATACAGTATAACAATTATTGCATTGTACGGATTGTATGTATGCAAGTAACCATAGAATAGATTATTCAACCGCGCATCATAGAATAAAGATTCACTTCATTTTTCAAACCAGCTCTTTTTCGAACAAGTGTGAAGTTAGAATTGTATAATTCACAGCTGTTATCATTTTTGCCACCAATGAAGAAACCAAAGTGACACAATTTCACTATCAGTGCTGACATCATAATAATAATATTGCGAGTGATGACATTTCTGATTCCAATCAATTGTCAATTATTGTCGTTGTCAATGTTTTTCAAAACACAGTGAAAATGTTATTGATAAAATTGAGAAGCGATATATCATTTACTCGCAAAACGCTAAGACTACTTGGATAGCGGGTTTCGGACAGTTTAGAAATGGATTGGATAATATCTGATGAGTTGGGCTTGACGGTGGGCCATCTGGTCGGATGGGGCGCAGCCGGCGCTATGGTCATCGGTGGTATCACTCCATACATCCCTCAGTACAGGCAGATCAAACAGACTCAAGATGCTGAGGGTTTCTCTTTATATGTATGCCTTGCTCTTCTTATAGCAAACACTCTGAGGATATTATTTTGGTGAGAAATTTTTAGAATATTTTTGTTATCAAATGTGTTTGACAAGTTTGCCCCAAAACTACACCAGGATTCATAGAATTGCCCTGGAATTGTAAATCAAATTTTCGTGTATTGTAGATGGGAAATCTTACTCAAGTTTATATTAACTGGATATTCCTGTGATCAATAATATTGTGTATTTAACAAAAAAAAATACCAACAGCCATCACAAACATTTGCATTTGAACATACCAACTACCATCAATATGTTTTTCATTTTAATTATATCATATTTTACGAACAACACGTAAACAAACATGATTATGTATTACATATCTGTTTAATATGGTACTCTACCTGTTTATGTGGTTACGCTCATCACTTAGACATTAAATTTATAAATACAGTAAGTGCCGGTTATTGTGAACAATAGTTATTAGAATCAGTTGTATATTGTGCTCAATTTTCAATGAATGGAATCAAACATCAAAAACACATACTTGTCATCTCTTTTTAGACTCAAGTTATTGGTTTTTAGAATCAAGATATTCATAAATAATGTGTTTTTAAGTATGTAAAGTGAAATAATAAGCAATAATAGTGTTACCTTTTTAGGTACCTAATTTCTTGTATAATTCCCGACTGTATGTATTCAGTATTTACCTTCACAAATCTGAGTACACATGCTAGCCACCGCTTTATTTCCTTAACTTTAATTTTATTTTTAATATTTCCCTAACCTCCGTTAACCTAGCAGGTTTATTCAGTCATTGGTCACGCAAGTTGTCACCAGACATATTCCAGTTTTTTTTTTGCAATTCTTCATGTCTTTCTCAAAGATAAGCAGTTTAAATCTGTGTTCCAGAGTTTGATAATTCAAGTTGTTTTACTGTATTGAAAATCAAGTTAATCAATTGTTTATAGACTCTAATAAACAAATTAAAATTAGTTAAATTAATTAAATGATTATAATATTGTATTTATTTTTTAGTTTATAATGCAATAAAATGTTTTTAAATATAGGTACTTATTACCTTTGTGTAGATCATAGTTTTCAATTAATAGATTTGCTGGATATTAGAATCAAAAACTCCAAGGACAAATGTGATCACAATAACTGATGCCTACTTTTTTTTTATCTTTACTATTTGTTATGAAGTATGATGTCATTTATTTATGAAAAACATGCTTCTAGGTTTGGAAAGCGCTATGAAATACCTTTACTGATACAGAGTATGATAATGAATCTTACAATGTTTGTAATGATACATTTATGTGTATCTGTTCGTAAAAAGAATCAAATCATAAGAGCCCGAGAGCGCATATTCACAGGTATGACCTTTACTTACTTTTTCTTGATCTGATACTGCTTACAGTGTACATAAGTTTAAAGAAATATTCTTGTCTTCTTTTTGAACTGTCTAGTTATGTACTAATTTTCTTTTACTTAAATATATCTTTCTCTGATCTTTTTTGTATTTATATGACATTGATTGTGTGATGTTCAGCACAATCGGAAGATGTGGCTCGGTGGCTCAGCCAGAGGCGAGAAAATGGTGCGCCTATCGGGCAAAATGCTCATCGTTTCTACGGTGAGATCCTGTCGCTGAACTCTTTTATTTTTTTTTACAATTTCCGCTTTATACGTAATGACCTTTCATTTTTCATATTTTTAATTGCAGATGAAAAGAATTCTATTCCACAACTAACGTAGACATACTTGTGTATTATATTACATTTGTTATCTTCTCGCGAGTATCCATCACGTCATTCACAGCATGCCATTTCCCTATGACTTTTGTTTTTTATTGACTGCAGTTATAGGAATATTAATGATAATTATTTCATAATTGTTGAAAATATCTAAATGTACATTATTAAAACTTTTACTAAAGGATTTTAGTATATCTATAAAAAATTATAATTTACAAAATTGAAAAAGATATTCTTGTCATTTGACTTCACCCTCAACACAAACATGTCTCCTGGTGGATTAATATTTTTGCTTTTCTTATATATTTTTATTGAATACATGGGATGGTTGATTTGCATGCTTATGCTATATTGCATGTTTTTCTGAACACACTAATTCCAACAGTATTCTTCCGTACGTACATAATATTACAATAATAATATGTACTCAAAATTATAATCAAGTAGTCACTTTCTTAAATAACGCGCCGAAAATTTCAAATCACTTGTGAATTTTTCTCCTCTAGTGGTCAATTAATTTTTCAACCCCTCTTACATAAAGTATTGTTACTATCAAATAGGTCATTTTTTGCTGTAGTATTTTACGTATATTTAATATATATTTTAAATGGCAGTATTTTTTTATGTACGTACTGTATTCTATTGATCAAACTATATTAAAAAAATATATCAAATACATGCGAAATACTAGAATAACTTAAAATGACCTATTTTTTATTTATAATACTTTTCGCAGGAGTGGTCGATTTCTTTAAACTGCTGTAAATGTGTTGCAGCTTAATTCTATCAATCACCATGGTGTTTCCAGTGATCAATCAAGTTCTTAGCCCAACTCTGCACTGTCTATTGTATTTAACAACATCATTCTAGTCATTAAAATCAATGACTAAATGCATACCTTTTGAATAAATAGAGAAATTTTTATTTTTTCATTTTACAATTAATATCCAGAGACAAAACCAAATCCAACATAAACCTAAACTGATTGATACTTACCTTTATTTCATAATGTTTGTCTCATGCTCCTTAACAGTTTCTATAAAGATTGTTGAAATTATTCCACAAACTGAGATTGGTGAAATGTAAATAATATTTTTATATAGAATTTGTCATCTGTGGATATACGGTAACAAGAGCTCAAAATCACACACTGTGAGTCAATCACTGATAAAGCACTGTCACAATCACTAACAAGTCACTCACAAGTCACAATCACTAACACTAACGATGACTGAGTATCTGAAAATATTGTGATTTGTGATTCTTATTTAATTTGTTTGCTATATTTTGATTTTATTTTTATTTGTGCTAGGAATCTGTGAATTAAATATACTTTTTACGCAATGGAAGGATTTAATATAATGATGGAATAGTATAATTGAATACTATTAATGTGTTAACTTTTTGTTCAGTTTGTTTGTTTGAGATATCATAAAATGGTGATCAGTCAGACTCACACCAATCCAAATAAATACCAATCATGCTCATGCCAGTAAGTCAAGAGTAGCAATTTATCTCTTCACTTGTATACATTCGTTTTGTAATAATCAGCGATATCTGAGGACGTACAATTGTATACTTACTTTTGTGAAAACTATATATGTGTATATGTATATGTGTTTTATTGGTTCCTTACCACTATTTGTCAATAAATGATAATGTAATATTTTGTTGATTTGTTAAGTAATATTGTTTAAGAATTTTTAATATCCCATAAATGTTTGTTTGTACGTAGTGTATATTGGCCTTGAAATCACTTGTGGATTTGATTTACCTTTATGTAATACTATAAAGGTTCTTGCTCTATTGTATATAGTATGTAAATGTTAAGCTTGGTGTGCATTCTATAATTGTTGCCCTTTATGTAATATTATTTAAAAACCACATTTTAGTAAAGTCAGATGACATTAACTTTGAAGGATCATAAAATTGGCAATGTTCATGACTTCCATTGATATCCCATAAAGTAGCAAATATCTTAAGCCTAAAATAAAACCTTGTATCTACGATTTAATGCTACATATTGGGTTGGTGGGAAAATAATGGCATTTTTTAAAATATCAAATTATATGGTTCGCAAATGGCTCGGTGAGTCGTAAACTAAAAATTACAAAAATGTCATTAATGTCATGCAATCAATATAATATTATTTTAGATTAGGTATTGAACAACAATTATGTAAAAGATTATCAAAGCTCCGTCACATAAAATATCCTTGCTTGGTGGTGGGTGTACTTTCATCTGATTTGTAAATATGTAACATTTTCTTAAATCTGTGCCTTACTGCTTCATTTTTAATTTTTTTAAAGTTGTATTATGTTTGGAAAACCTAGGAACCTATGGTTATAAAGTTCTTCATTATTAACTATTTTTAAATTGCCCGTGTAATACGGTCTATGATAAATAAATCTATCTTATTAACAATAAAATTATAATAAGGAAGTTGCACATACGTAATACATAATATCTTTTAAAAATGTGTAATTTGGTCATTTAATTGTACTCATTTGTAATGTGTCAATAAATTACAAAAACTCGTTTTCATTAATATTTTTTTTAATATATATAATAATATATAAATGACATCAGATCTTGAGAATACAAAATACCCTGCCATTCGTCGATACATTTATCCATTGACCTCGTATATAGTCAAATATTTACTATTTTACGAATTTCTTTTATTTCCCAAATACTTTTGTGTCGTCATTCTTAAAGATATCTTTTAAAGTTTAATAAATTTTTTCTCTACTTTTAAAGATGAAAAAATATCTGTGAAACTATCATGTTAATTAATTACATATACATGCCCACAATCTTGCCATTTTCGCATGTATGTGCAGGCAGGACATAGAATGACAACATTTTTCTTTTCTTCTGTGTTCACATCCATCTGGGCAAAATTATCTTGATAAATTTGCTATCTTCAAGTTGTGTATTGTCTTCAAAATACAATAGACGACCCGATACTTAACCATCATCATCATTTGGTGCTACGAACCATCCAGGTTCGAGGCCGACTACATAAACTGTCTAAATCCAAATCTGTCCAGTTTATCTGCATCTTTTTCACACTATCTATCTATTTCTTTCTTGAGCGGCCCAGTGGTCGAGTTCTGTTTGGGGTTCCTTCAAAGACCTTTTGGAGAGTCTTATGTGCAAGAGTTAATCCACGTTTATATATACTTGTCATATAAAAAGGTTCATATAAATAAATCCAAAATCATTTTGGTACATTGAACGATGAGTGCACCCAATATTTGGTAATGTGATACGAAATAAAATATTATTTTTAAGTTGGTACTTTCTAAGCTTCAATGACACATTAGCATGTTTTTACATTGACAAAATATTCACAGTAATATTATATGTACTTATTCTAGCTTCTTTTAAATCTAAGCAGCAACATATTATTTTATTTCTGTAATCACTTTCTTGTATGTATCTGTATTTACACTGTAGCTTATTACCGTAGCCAAAAAAAAACACTGATGTTAACTTTTAGTAATTCTGATTAATTTCAGATATGGAGAGGAAATACTTCTGGGCATGGACAGATTTTCAAAGCTATGTGGACTGTATGCTGGTGTTTGCTGTAATCGGTGCTGGAATTACTTACTTACTAATTGAAGTATCGGCTTTTGTAGAGACTATCGGTTTCTTAGCTGTCTTTACTGAAGCTATGATTGGTGCTCCTCAAATTTCCAAAAATCATCAAAATAAAAGCACAGAGGGGATGAGGTAATTATGAATAATTTGTATTATTAGATTAATATATATTTTCTATTTACTAATTAATTTTAAAACTAGTGATGATATTTTGATTTCAGACACAAAAAATGATAATATTTTCTTAATCTTTTTTAATACATCGCAAAAAAAATAACACAGGTGTGGTATGAAGTAAGCTTTTGGGTTAAATATAATAAACTTAATTCTTTTGTTAAGAATTTTATATTAGATTCTATCTACCAGGTATGTAAATATGAAACCAGAATCTGCTCATAGATGGCCCTAGCTGTCAATGTAGTTAATGTCAAACCGCATCATTGGTGCCATTTTCTTATTTTGACATCTGACAAAGATTTTCAACTCAACAATACAAGTTTCATACAACAGCATAGTTTTTAATAGCACTGAACATGTCGAATTTTGTGCCTGGAAACTACGATTTGTGGACAGCATTGATTTTCTATTACCATTTAAATAAAACTGCTGCAGAATCGCATTGAATGCTTGTAGAAGCTTACGGTGAATATGATCTTGGTAAATTACAGTGCTTTAAGTGGTTAAAAAAATTCAATTCAAAAGATTTTGACGTGAGAAACGAATTGCAAGCACTGTTGGATGAAGATGACGCTCAAACGAAACAACAACTCGCGGATTAATTAAATGTGACATGAGAAGACATTTCCATAAGTTTGAAAGCCATGGGAAAGATCCAGAAGATGGGAAAATGGGTTCCACATGAACTGAATGAAAGACAGCAGGAAAACCTAAAAACCACTTGGGAAATGCTGCTCGCCAGGTACAAAAGAAAGTCATTTCTACATCGAATTGTGACTAGCGATGAAAATTGGATATATTTCGAGAATCCTAAGTGTAAAATATCATGGGTAACTCCAGGCGAACAATCAACATCGACTTCAAGGCCAAATCGCTAAGGACGAAAGACAATGCTCTGTGTTTGGTGGGATCAGAAGTGTGTGATCTATTATGAGCTGCTAAAACCTGGTTAAACCGTTAATACTGAATGCTACTGACAACAAATGATCGATTTAAATCAAGCTTTACATGAAAAACGACCAGAATATCAAAAAAGGCAACACAAAATGATTTTGTTTCATGATAATGCACCATCACACACAGCAAAACCGGTCAAGGAAACGATTGAGGCATTCAGTTGGGAAATACTTTCGCACGCTGCTTACTCACCAGACTTGGCTCTGTCCGATTACTACTTATTTGCATCGATGGGACATGTACTTGCTGAGCAGCACTTCACTTCTTACGAAAATGGGTCGATGATTGCTTTGGCTCAAAAGAACAACAGTTTTTTTGATGTGACATCCACAAATTGTCAAAGAGATGGGGAAAATGTATAGCTAGCGATGCGCAGTACTTCGAATAAAATATTTGGTTTCATTTTCATACAATTAACGTGTATTTTCTATATAAAAATTCCGGTTTCATATTTACATACCTAGTATATTCAATTTCATGCATGTTTCATTCAGAACACTGTACAGCATCTATATGCTATCTCCCTATGGAGATCCGAAACACAATTCATTGACTCACATTTCTCGATTCGGTTACTTTTTTGCCAATTCTTTTTGAGTCAGTTCCTTTAGGAATGGAACCTGGTCAGAAACCAAGGGCTACCTGTAATTATGTGTATAAAATGATATCTCGGTCCATATTGCAATTATATTTTGATTTTTTTTAATGTTTGCAGTCTTACTATGGTGATCATGTGGCTCTGCGGGGATATTTTCAAGACTGTTTACTTTCTTTTAAGAGATGCTCCTCCACAATTTTGGGTCTGCGGAGGATTACAAGTTAGCTTAGATACGGTCATTTTATTGCAGGTAATCAATAAAATCTTTTAATGAAGTTATGTAATAACATAGCGTAATTATGATTTAACATTATTTTTTGTGTTTGTTGTTAGACATTTTAAAAATTATTTTTTACTGCCCTGAGAGTATATATTTATTTACTATGTTACTATGTTCTTGTACAGTAAAACCGCAATATAACGAAACCCGATATAGCGAAAAATGACGTATATCGAAAAAAAAATCGAAATTTAATCCCTAAAACCAATTTTTCATACAAAAATGCATTTATATAACGAAATCCCGTTAATATTTATAACAAAATCATTTTTGTCCCGTACGAAAAAATGCCAATACATTTACGTAAATTTATAACGAAATAAAAAAATGTTAAAAGATGAAAATATTATTTCGCACTTACAAAGCCGCGCCGCTGCATCTGCCGTATGCGAACGGTTTAATGGCCTTTTCGGCGGTGCGCGGCGGTCTGCCGACAAGCTAGTAAAACAATTCAAACTTCTTCTTGGGTTCATAGTATCATATTTTGAAGTAGTTGCCGCCGTTACCGGTAAGTACCTTCGTAATTTATATACGACTCATTTTATAAAAATGCCGCGATTCAACTGTCAAATTTTTATTTTTGAATTATTTTTTATGTTTTATGCCCAAAACTATGTTTGAAGCGGCTCTACATTTAAACACAATTAAAATATTGTTTTGTGTTTGCAATATTCTGGAATTTACAAAAATATCTTCCAATTGGTGTTGAATAGGTTCTGTTCTTAATTTAATTCCTTTGATTACCCATTTGCCTATCTGTTTTAATAACAAAACTACTAAAAATATGTAGGTATTCAGTTCCCTATGGCCTTCTTCCTCCTTTGTTTGCAGAATTTGCGATCTTTTTTGAAGCTGCACAACATTTTTTTGCGACGGCGCGTAACATATAGTAGGATTTTTTTTATTTATTTCGTTATATGTGGGAATTCGTTATTACGAATTTTTATTTTTTGGGCCCTTGGATTTCGTTATATCGCGGTTTTACTGTATCAAGTTAAACCCATTTTATAATGTTTATATTATAACAAATGATTTATCATTATGGTAAATAAAGCACTTTAATTTGTCAATTTAGGTGTGTAAATATGTTAGCAGAGGTGGACCCCAAAGTAGCTTTTCTATCTTATGTGCACAACATCATAGACAGCATAACAGAATGCCCCAGAAATATATTATAGATCATAATTAAAATGTGCAAAGTCACTTATCAGGAGAAATCTGCAGTGAATAAGTCTATTGAACCAAACACTGCTTACGCGCCAAATTTTTTTTTACGTTCCTAGGTAAGCGTTGCACGTCTCTAATATCACGCACGCCATAAAGTCATGCATGACTTATAAAGGAAGCATTCAGGATTTAAATATCCAAATGATATCAACAGGATTGATGATATGAAGTTTAAATAAGCGCAATACACATCGCACACCTTGATGCAATTTGCAATATTGTTGTATGAGTGAGTTTCCGACATGCTTGATGGTCATCAGTCCAACTCTGAGATGGCAGCACGGCTTTGCTAATTTATGACTTCCTACTCCACATTTCCATTGGCTTAAATTAAATTGATTTTTAATGTTTTTTTGTTTTATTTTGCATTAATATTATTTCATTACAATTTTTTGATAATTCTAAACCTTTTATTTTAAGCTGTTGCTATTATTTTTTTATTATTATTATTATTATTATTATTACTAATTTTATTAATCCTAAGTTTGACAAGAAATTACACTACTACTATTTTAAGAAAATATAGTTTTTTTTAAATTACATAAATCACTTACATAGAAAAAGAAGAAGAAAGATTCATCGAAAAAATATAGTTCCCTCCGGGACTCCAACTCGAAACTTTCTACTACCAGTAAACAGCTTTACCATTATTCCATAGTGACCCTATAAACTATCATCAAATTTGATTTTTTTAAGTTTGTTCCTTTTTAATTTGTTAGTTATTTATTTTTTATTAAGTGATTCATATAATTTATTATTATATTTATCAATTAAATATATTGATTAGAAAGGTATACATATAAAATCAATTTTATCGAAAAATATTGTTGTTGCGCCACCGGGATTCGAACCTGGATCTCTTGGTGCATTATCCAACTATGCTACAGCGACATTTTTAAAAATGAATTGATAATTCTGGCATCTGCTATCAGTTTACTCAAAGGTATTTGAGATTCTGTAAAAATAAGGTAGATGGCTCTTTCAAATAATGGAACAATTAAATGTATTAATATCAAAAAAGGTAACATATAGGTTTGAAAATTGTCACTAAAAATATTGTCACTGTAGCATAGTTGGATAATGCACCTTTCCCGGTTAGGAAAGAGATCCAGGTTCGAATCCCGGTGGCGCAACAACAATATTTTTCGATAAAATTGATTTTATATGTATATCATTCTAATTAATATATTTAATTCATATGTAAAATATCACAGGCCTATGTTCTGAATAATTACAAATTCACAATAAGAATGTGTTCTCCTAATATTATATTTATGATTATCAAGGAATCATGTCCTGAAAAATATCTTATTAAATGTTTGCAGGTTTGGTTATACCGCCATAAGACAGCAGCAGCACGAAGAGCTCGCCGCGGGGACTAGCAGTGGACTGAGACAGACTTATAGCAGACAGCATCATTCTCCCCGTTTCTATTTTACCTGTTGCTTATTCTTTTAGTTTTATCTTTTTTACATTTTTTTTATTTTTATGTCAATTTTGCTACGTTGAATTCTAGCTGGCTGTCTCATACAATGGTTGCTGTGATCCCTGCAATAGTTTGGTTGTAGTTTCCTCAAATACCTAATTTAGTGAAAAATGTTTAACAAAATCTTTTTGGTAACATTTATTTCCTAATGGGTTTAATTTTTCAAGCAATTATATGCACCTGATTGATCATATTTACCCAATCGGTGCCATGTTTTGTAAAAATATTGCATGTCTTGATAGTGGTTGTGAACTGTTAGATATATATAACAAATTTAAGTAGTTTGAAATTCACAAAAACTGATTGATTGGATTTCATATATATGTATATATATATAAAATTACAGCGATCAGTTTGTGTCTGTGTATTTTGTGAGAGTGGGCTAGAAAAATGTGTTTTTAGAAGTTAAACTACATTTAAATTTATTTACATAACATAACATTATTTCAATGACTTCAGCTGTATTTATGATTTAAACCTTTGCTACAGTACGCCATATGAAAAATGATAATCTGAATTAATAAAGAAGTTTCTTCAGATATAATCTTCAAAGTATCCATTTTGTTATTGCTTTATATGTGCATATCGCATATAACCCATTAATAAAACAAAAAATATTAAAGGTTACTGAAATATTGAATGTCAATTATATAAAACTGTACATTAATCACTTATAAATTATAATATTAAAAATGGCAATACACGCTACATATGCATTCTTCATGCTGCATATTTTTACTTTTCACATTGACTCTGTACAGTTGAAATTTTATTGAAACCTACGATCGTTATCAATTTGTTTTGTATATAGCGAAATAAGATCCTTAGGGTCTAAATGTATTACATACATTATCTTTGTAGCAATACACAATACATGTCTTGTTCCTGTGCCATATCGCACGTGGCTGGCGCAACTTGGAGACAGTGAATATTTTTTCACTATTTTCTGACGAGTCACGAGTGTTGTAAACTTGTGTCGAATAAAAATTTATTTTTTATTTTGAAATTCTATAGACTTCTTTTTTATATAAAATTATATATCTGGCTGCATTTACACGTCAATATTTTATTGAATTAATCAAAGGTACTGTTTATCATTAAAAATACATAATTAATTATCCTACAGGGTTGATAATTTTTTATATTTGTTTACATAAAAATTAATCAAGAATTTTACTTCTTTAAAAAACCAAATTTAGGCGTAAAATGTGACCAAGAATTCCTGACAGACTCTGCTTTTCAATAATAAGGATATTATTAAATTCATATATTAACATTAACATCACACATCTAAATTTAATCATCAAAATAAAATAAATTTCCAGATTTAAATATTTTTGTTTATAAATTATATTAAATGTTGTGATTGTTTTTAAACATTCAACCCTATAAAAGTGCCTGTGTTACCTCCAACTATTGTAGGTAGGTACAGCATGTACCTAATTTAACATTCTTGAACAGTGCTTAGAATATGTGTAGTGGTACAAAACAGAACTTCAGTCCTGTTTTATCACTAATATTCTGTCTTTTAAAATGGATACACTTTTGACAGCTATATCTTGATGGCACATATGAATACAATGATAACTTTACAGGAGAAGAGATTTTTTATTATCATTATTATTTTTATAATTTTGATTTGTAGGTGATGTATTTCATACACACCATAAACAGAAATAAAATATACATCAACATCGTTAACTTAAAAATATGTAACATAAATGTATTTTTTTTAGTAAATATTGGACATTAATTCCTCAGGGGTACAGATATATATGTTAATATAATATTGTTCACAAAATCTTTTTATTTTATAATTTCACAAAATCTTTCCATATTGAGTGCTGTTCTTGAATATATATTTTTATTAAGAATTAATGTTAGTATTGTTAGCTGTGTGCATTTATTTGTACAAGAACAATCATTTTCAATTTGAGTTTCAGTGTATTGTATTAAATATGACTTCATGTCGCTATACTTTATTCATCGAGTTTATGCAATGGAACCTACTCTCTTTCTATAAACCGTTTAACTTCTATGTATTTGATTATATTGCACAATGTTAGTTAATTAGCTTATATACTCGTATTTCTGCCTGAACTGGTCCACACATCAATTTATATTATTTTGACATAATATAGTGGAAATCGTTTAACATGAAAAATTAGTTAAGACAAATTACAGTCAGTTTGTGTCCTAAACTCCTTTCTTTCATACATTACTGTTAGTTTAACTTGAGCTTAACGTAAACATATTTTTTCAGTTTCAAGAATATTGATGTGTAAAATATTTCAAATAATGTGAAATGCCATTTAATTTTGCGTTTGCAAATTAGTTTTTCTAAACACGGCGCAATTTTTTAGGTTAGTTCTGATGATTTTCTTTTGTGTAAAGTATACACTAAAGTAGACTTGGAGTTTCTCTCCATACTACGCAGTGTCAAAGTAAATAAGATAACGGTATTCTTACCCGTAATAAAATTTTTGCTATTTATATAAAGAAATTTAAATGTGTTCATTTTGTATGTAATAATCAGGGTATCGTACAAAGTTTAAAATTACACTATCGTATATAGTTATGAAAAAATTTGACTGCCGCTGAATCCATAGAAGAAGTGCTTTCGACATACTGGACATAGTATTAAACCCAAAGTCTCTATTGAAGAAATAGAAACGGAATGCACACTGAATGATATGTGCCTTCATTGACAATGTTTCGGTCTCTTTGAATAATACAATTTATGTCATTAGCACGCCGTCTGTTTTGATAGTGATTTTGTTGATGTTGATAGTGACATAGTTGATCAATGGCAATGACTCCCGAGGAGAGCGATCACTTAACAACATGTCGACCTGATAAATAAATACCAACATTACTAGAGCTATGGATTTGCGTATAATATTAAAAAATACATTTAGATGTTAATTCAGATTAAAATGTTTAAGACAATTTACGATTTAAAACAATTCATGCGGTGCAAAAAACATTACTGATTTTTTTAGGAAGTATTAGAATAGGTTATAAATTTACAAAAATGTATGAAAATAAATTTAAAATCAATTATTGTGATGAAAATTTAGTTTATTTCTTTTCAGTACACAAAATACTTGTGATACTATCATACATTGAAAAAAAAAATTATATCCTTGAACCATTTCATGTTAACCGCAATTTCCACTGTAATTCTATTATTTTTTTTGCATTTCTTGACTGTGTTATATGATAGGAAATTACGCTGTTTTACTGTAAAATAATAATTAAAAAGATGGTCATTTTTTGTCATTCTCGCTTTATACAAAGAGATAGTGTTCCTCTGCCTGGAGTCGATGACATAAACTTATATCATAGAACCCATATCATTTACAGATTTACCTGTAAACATATCAGGCCCGCACTTCCATGTGCGCCAATTTAATTGCATCTTATTCATATTTAATTGCATCTTATTCATATTTAATTGCATGTTATTAATATTGATACCAATTCCATGTTCTTGTAATAATGTTTTTTTCAAAAACAAATAATTACCATTTAAAAAAATTCTTGATAAGATTTCAAATATTTTGTCCTTTTGCAAAATATTGATAGTATTTATTCTATTCAAATTTTAAGTTACATAAAGAATAAATTTTAATAAAATTGTTTTTTATTTATATCTCAAGGCTAATTTTTGTAGGATAAATTAAGTAAATTTGATATGAATTAAAATAAAAATGTTTTTTACTATATTTTTAACGTGCATCTATGAAACTGACATTCATCGTCGGAATGAGTGTCGTTCCATGATTATAAATAATGCTGTATTGTCAAATAACAGTAACAGTTTTCGAAAATTTTACTCTATGTATTAATACGTTCTAGGTGTACATAATATAATATGATGTTTTTAGTGTACATTCAATGTTTTTGTTAAATTGCAGAGATTCATAAATTAAACTAATAAAATCATTTGAAAAATATTATTACCAATAAGAATGACTCAGTGAAATTTATACGTAATCCTTTCTTTCCTTTCATATTGTAAACAAAATCAACAGCATTTAGTTTAATTGAAGACATTTTGTGACATTTTAACAAATTAAGATTATAACAAAATTTGTTTCATAATCTTTTTTTTTGTTTTATGGAAAAATGTATGGGATTTAGTATTAAGAGAGTGCATATTCCGTGTATAAAGTGTACATAATAAAAATTTATGCAACAGGGCTTATTGTTATATCTTCCATATTATATAAGTATTGTATGCGTACCTATTTATTATTAATTTGTTGGTCTTGTATTGCGTAATAATATTATTGACATCTGTAAATTTGCGAATTTATATTATAACTACTATTCAGAAATTGACTTTATAATCACACTTTTTGATGGAAATTTAATTTTTCACTTTTTTTTTAAACCAGGTTGTACCATTAGAAGGATGTTGCGTGCTGATAATATGAGCCCACGCGGTACTTGGCAAAATAGTTTTTTTTTTCACTATGACATTAAAATGAGTGCTCTATTTTTGCAGCTATTATAATTACCCACAGGCTACATTAATACATAATTATAATCTACATATTCAATATCAATAATTAAACTTTCATTTTTGGCTCTTTTATTACTTAACAATTTTTTTTTTTAAACTAGTGCACACAATTTTAATATAAAATGTATAATATTATTTTCTTATTAGTAGTAATAATATATTTTTTAATAAACAATACCAGTAAACACACAAAATTTCAACATAAAACATATATTATTTTCTTATTATTCTTATGGCCGGTTGTGTGAAAGTAAAAAAATTTGCGAAGACAAGTTGTTTGATCGTTAGTAAAAAAATATTTACTTCTCGAAAGTACATCCTGTAGTAAACTCATTTTACTCTGCGATATCTGATAGTAAAAACGAGAATCGATAGTTGAATATGGCTCACTTTTCACAGCTGTTCCAAATGTTATCTGACACATTGATACTTTGAAAGTTGCAGTATATAACAATTAATCATTCAAATTCTCGCCATTTTTGTGATGAGAGTTCCTTCGATGGTGATCTCGTTGTTTAATATACATTATTACACATAATACAAAATAATTTCACCGCCAAAATGACAGATATCGAAAAATCCATAGATAATGCATAAAATAAAGCATATGTCATGATTATTTGTCACACCTATAGACACATCCATCTATACTTTGATAGTAGTAAATTTGATGTATCAACAATAATATTTTGTTATATACAATATAGATACTTTTTACCCATAAAATATTTCCAACACTTGACAATTATCAAAAAAACTTAAATTTAAACCGATTACTTTGAATCATACATATTAAAAAAATAATATCTACGTGTGTGCACATGGTGTTAAGGTGGATGATCCAGACTATTCTCAAATGTCCACTTATACAATGATACTTCAAAATAGGTATGTCTTTCTGTCTACCTCTATAGTATACGACTAAATATAATGAACTATTAACGAGGGATCTGTATTTCTTAGGAGTGCTGCACGTATTCAATAACAATTTTTGCATACATATATGTATTCAATTTCTAAATGTCAACGTAGATTGATAAAAGTGGCAAGCCATTGAGATGACTAAGCATGTAAAGATCTTAAACTTGACCTGGTTATGTTTCACCTATTTAATATCCAGTCATTTTTATAACAATGTAAAATCTTCTAATATTTTTACATTTGCAAGATTACCAGACTGTCAACAATATTTAAAAATTATTAGATCATTCAACTTTGTTTTTTTAACCACTTAATTAATTAATATACCAACCAGTTTCAAAAAATACCGTGATGTCCTTCGTCATGATGTCAAATTAACTAACCAAAACCATATATATCATGTTATTCTAATGTTTTTAAAAACCTATTTTAAAAATATATATATATATATTATTTCAAAATAAATCTAATACCTAACTTAAATTGTTATGATGATGAAAGATGTGGAAATTGACTTAATGATACAAAATTATTAGAATAGGACTTGTGGTTAAATTTAATTGGTTATTTATAATATGTTGGTTAATCTTATGTTTTATTTTTTTTATGACTCTAAATTATTCAATTTAAGGCCAACATTGTTTATATGTAAAACAGACAATCCCAAATTTTTATCAAAAGTATGATCATTTTCTGATAAATGATTGGAAAATTTTGAAAAACCATTACTATTTATACCATAAATCTTAAATGCTCTTTGACTCTTATGTTAAAATTTTGACCTGTTTTACCAATATATAATATTAATAAAGTGGTTAAAAAACTAAATTAAATAATCTAATTATCAACTTTAACCACCAAGTTGATTTTGCTACTATTAAAAATAATATTTAAAAACTAAATATTCTCAGAGGTTTACCTCTAGGTAAGTCTGCACACTCGCTAGTCTCGGTGATCAGGGATACCTTTAGTTTTATAATTCTGTTCTCGAACCTCTGAAAAATCTTTGTACTTTTTAAAGAAACTTTCTATATATGTACATTTTTCTGACCCTTGTGGCTATCCTATCAGTTTTATCATTTAATCCTATTGTAATTACAACAGGATTAAGTGATTATAAGTAAGTCTTTCCACGATGACATGATGAAAGGATAAAACATGCATTCTCAGGGGAAATTTAGCTTTTGTGACCGAAATTTACTCAAACTAGCCTCAAGATAAGCCTCTGCTTGTATTTAGGCCCTTTTATGCAAAATGTATTAGTCACTCATTATCAGGAATTATTTTATCGTTTTTAATGTAATTTATCAAAATGATTATGTGTACTAACTAGTCTTTTGTTTATTTTTTAATCATTCAAATTTATGTTAGTGAATAAAATAATGATGTATCAAATATGTAGTTTTATTTTTCTGTTTGATTTAGTTTTCAAATAAAATTATTAATATCATCGTTTTCGATCCTATTTGCCGTGTAAGTCGTCTACGTGTAAACCTTCAGCGTGCGAACTTTCAAAGATACAAACGTCTGTATTATTGCAAAATTCAAAACAGTAACAGAATTTTTTAATTTGGCGACTGTGCTTGAGGTTAGTTCGTGTCTCTGCAGCTTGGCGGCGTACAGAAACCACGCTTTCAGTAATGTTTATGGTAGTTACGTGCTCTTTGACAAATGTGTATGCTCTTCAATGTAACCACATTGTGTTCAATTATTGTGTGATTAATTTTAACCCTAGTACTTCACGATGTCGGATGTCAAGCTTAAGTACAGTGATGATTCTGGATGCCATAAATTCTGTTCCATAACCATTCCATTCCATAAATTCTGGATGCCTGGACTAACTTTGATCAACTTAACTATAACTTTGTTCTTATGGAATACGCTGATTATATCTCAATATCTCAGTAAGCCTACATTGTACCACATACTACGGTAAATGTGTATTTAAATCTGCGAGAATTTAATAATGTGCTTTTGTTTTTATGTAAGTGTTCCAGTTATTTATTTAGGAAATAACAGTAATAGTAAGTATACATTTTTCTTCTTTCGTACCGTACCGTCTTCTAGTCAAGTTAAAATCCTTGCTTAAAATTATGACATTCTTTTTTCTTTTACAATTTTTTTTTCCGATTTGTACAAGTATGACATATATGTATAACTTTATCTCTTGGAGATCAGAGAAAAATCTAAAGAGATGTCAACTTGACGACCCAAGACATAGTTTTTTTTTTCTAATAAGCAGCTCTTTGGAAGAATGCGAGAAAATTAGTAGAAATTGAATACAATCTGGCATTAGAGTGACAAAAGATTCCTCTATTCTTAATAACAGTCTGGTTTATGGTATATGAATCCTCATAAAATAAGTACAGCCGTCACCTACACTATGATAGACATATCACTGCTACTTAATTTTAATAGTGCGGAACTCAGATTATAGAACTTCGGAAACCATTCCCACTCTCAAAAATGTGCAATATATTGAATAAATAGACTGATGAAATGATGAATTTTTAAATAAGACTAGCTAGTGATGTAGTCTTTCAGCATGACCCGTTTGTGACATTTGTACTTTGACTTTAAACCTAATATAAAAGTCTTATTGCTATACTTGAGGTAGATTGAGAAATATTTTATTTTATCTTACAACAATGTGAAACATGACATATTACATAATATTAGCTTATTTTTGGAGTAGTAGTACTTGCTAAATAAATTTGATATTTGTGTATCCGTACATCCTCAGAATTCGCACAGTGAGAGAGATGCTGAATTTTTGCATGGAGGTGTAGCTTATATGACGGATGTAGGATACAGATACAGTTTCTAGATTACTATTATTGTGAATTTAAATATTTTATACTATCAAGTTAATTATAAAAAATTTACGTATATAATTGTAATTTAATAAAATATTTCATAACGCATCAGTGATGGTAAACTGCAAAGAATTACGAATAATCAGTTAACAATCATTTTTACAATTGAACACAGTAAAAGTTTAACCATCACTAAAATACATGCTTACCTAAAAAATAATAAATAATTAACAGTAAAATGTTTTTGAGATTATTTGGAAAGATTTTATTATGAATGAGACCAACATGCCAGATAAATTTACAATATTTTTTTCGAAGACGAACTATGAATTAAATATATTAATTAGAAAGATATACATATAAAATCAATTTTATCGAAAAATATTGTTGCGCCACCGGGATTCGAACCTGGATCTCTTTCCTAATCGGGGAAGGTGCATTATCACAATATCATAATATCACAGACCTATGTTCTGAATAATTACAACTTCACAATAAGAATGTGTTCTAATAACTATGAATTTGTTTTCGTCTCTTTTTCACACTGAGAAACTGAGGTTTTAAAATAGAAAACGTCTATTTGCCGAGTTTTATTTACCACATGAGAGTAATTGTTAAACTTAAATCGAAGATTTTTGTCAACTACATTTCAAGATTTTTTGCGACTTTATGGTTATTGGTGATCTGTAATTTCTACATGAGCTGCTAAATTTAAACATAGAGCGGGTCTGGTATCTGTAAATCAAAGAAGATACTAGTCTTTTTATTTCATTAAGGCGTTCCAGTATGTACATTTTTATTCGAATCGCATTAAACAGTTCATTTTACGTGTTTAGTCAAAAGTTTATATCAAAAATACTCGTTTAAGTCATGTGGTGTTTCATTTTGAAATACATCACAGAACGGGCGCTCGAAGCTGCTAATGGCGCGCTACCTAGTCGGACGGGTGACGAGATAACGAGGCGCGTGAATGCGCTGGGTCGGCACATTCACGCGCCTTGTTATCTTTCTGCCTATGTTGTAGGCGCGACATACGAGAATGTGCACAGTAAGGATAGAGACGTCACAAGACAGACAGCATAAAAATTATTTATGAATTACCTTTAAAATCACAGGGGTAGAATATGTATTTTTATTAATGCTATAATACGGCAAAAAGATCATTAGAAAGACAAGGAAAAAAACTATTTTTTTCGATGCATCCCTTTGCAATACGAACACCGATATATATTATTATCTCACACCTAAATAATTTTCACTTAAAAACGTTGAAATGATGCGATGGGTAATTTACGCAAGGCGAGTTTCTTGAAATAAAATTTAAACGCATAACCAACTCTGTGGATGGATTCCGTATTTTATACAAAAAAGTTTTTAAATAGAAATTATCTAACGGTCACTGCTAAAATATTCTCTTCATTTTGACTCTAAAGCAAGTTTATCTAGCCCGTAAATGCAAAACTTGGACATATTTTAAATATGTGTGTATACATATTTGGGGGTTAGGACGGTGGTTAAATGAAATAAATGTCAATTGCGTGTGTTGAGGTTTATTATGACAGTATGATATGACAAGAACAATGAAGACAGATAGGATGAATAAATGAATGAATGAAGATGTAGAAGGTGCACGTGTCTTATGAAATGAAGCGAATTGGCGGTCTTGCTCGGCGAGCGTGGGCCGGCAAGACCGCCGTTGTGAAACGACGAAACTTGCTTGAGCCCGACTTGTAGCAGCAGCCGGCAGCGCTATCGCTAGCGCCGATGCCGACTAAGATGGCGGTAGATTTGAATTCAGATCGCTACACATATCAAATTGAAGGCTTCGTGAATGCATGCGAGTCCACGAACTTTTTTAATTTATTTGTTAACTACGGACAGAATACACAGTTAAAATTGTCCGGCTTAGTAACAACTCTACCGACAAATTTACAAATCTTTACACCGAGTATTATGTAAATATTCTTTATTTGATAAGATAATAGTACAATGCTTTTTTTATACTTAAATTACTGTACATTTTAATTGTGAATATGCAATAAATGAAAATGTCGGGTTTTTTTCGCAATTACATATTAAAAAAGCTTTCTTACAATTTTCAATCACATCACACGCGATACTTTCATTATTCTGTATATGTATCTACACATATTTCAAAACATTTGTATTTAAATCATGTCAATTTTGGAATTAAGTTAAAGTGAACCGTGCTAAAAAATTGATCGCGTCTAGACTCTTGGATCTGTAGGCAAATACCGTATTTTGTTCCATTGTATCAATGTACGAACGCTCATGAGTGGATAAAATTAAAAATAATTGTATCTATTTTGACTACTAGTAAAAAGATAAATTGCTACTAACTCGGTGGTGACTAGATTGTTGTGTTATTAGGATCATCGATAAAGTGATTAAGATACATTTTTGAAAACTGCATAAAACAACATAAATGGAACGAAACATTAGTACCACACTGTTATAAACACTTCCTTCGTGTAAAAGTATATTAAATATATTAATTAGAAAGATATACATATAAAATCAATTTTATCGAATAATATTGTTGTTGTCGGTATTCGAACCTGGATCTCTTTCCAAACCGGGGAAGGTGCATTATCCAACTATGCTACAGCGACAATTTTCGAACCAAAATGTTACCTTTTTGATATTAATACATTTAATCGTTCCATTATTTGAAAGAGCCATCTACCTTATTTTTACAGAATCTCAAATACCTTTGAGTAAATTGGTAGCAAGGTTAAAAGTATATTAAATCAAAATATAGTAAACCATGAACGATTTCAATTCTTTAATAAAATAAATATGTATTTTGGTTGACAATATTTTTGGATTCTCATCAGTGTTAATCAGAGATATATTAGTAAAAAAAATTAAATACGGCCGCCAGATTGAGAGATGAAAGACGAAGTGAACGTATGAAATTTCAGAGAGAGAGAGAGAGAGATTAAAATAACCATAGATCAAAAGAAGGTGAAAACTATTTTTATATAATCTTATATTAAAATCCTTCCATCATGTTCAAGAATACATCAATACTTGGATGTAAAGGTGACTGTAAAAATAATTAACCTTTTAAAATATGCGGTGTATTTTCAGAGATAGATATTTTTAGCCCTGCCGTGTGGCCCGATCGGGCATTGGACTTTTTATTGTATTATATATAACTATTAAAAAAGTTTAATCATTTAATCAACGACATTAAAAAGTACCGCTGGTAAATTATTTTTTTTTGCACCCTCAATTCCCACCATGTTTACTTATTGATAAATTAAAAATATAAGAAAATTTCGGAGAAGCATATTTCTTTAGAGAATTTCCCTTTGACGAAATGGATGGTTTTTGATTATATATTGACCGCTGACCGCCCAACTACACCACTGTCTGTAGTATATAAAAGCCTTGGCACGATCTATTTGAGGACAGCCTCATTAGAGGCTTCAACAACCAACAAGCATGCATGAGAAAGTAGGTAAATAAAAACTGCCGAGGCAAGAGTGATATGTTAGGACAGAAAAGTGTGACGTTCTATCCCCTCTACCAACCCCTGCCTAGAAATAGCATAATGGTTAAGATACGTATTGTAGTTAGTTAAAATCTTTAATATCCCGTCACAGTTGAATGACGTGACATTTGCTTTTTTTACAAATTTAGGTCCAAACATTTTTTTTTCTTCTTCTGGCCTCGTGATTAATTACTCCAATAAGTAAAAAATGATAATCACATATTGTTAATACAAAAAAAAGTCTTTATAAATTAATTATTTTGAACATAAAAACGGGGCCAAAGGTAGTTTTTTTATTGTTATTGTCGAAATTTAAATAAAACTAATTAAATGTATTAATTATGAGATACACGTATAAAATCAATTTTATCGAAAAATATTGTTGTTGCGCTACCGGGATTCGAACCTGGATCTCTTTTCTAATCTGGGGAAGGTGCATTACCAACTATGCTACAGTGACAGTATTTTTGACGACAAATTTTCGAACCTATATGTTATACTTTTTCAAATAAATACATCTATCGTTCCATTATTTGAAAGCCATCTACATTGTTACAACTTCACAATAATAATGTATTCTCCTTAATAATTAAATAAAACTATCTACATAACAAAGTAATATCGGTTTTTAAGTTTTCAGAATCTACGATATATATTTTTTTAAATTCTGATTATAGTCGGGAGGGAGGTCCTCAATTTATCTGATAAATGTCATTTTCTCGTTGATATCTCAATAGCCGGTCTAGAGTCAAGAGGTTGTATATGATTTATGACGTTTGTCATGACAAACCATTCAGTAGATGATCACGAGCTTCGCTGTCGCCTATCAGCTGCGATTCCGTGTCACTCTGTCAGTATAAAGCATTCTAAGTAACGGCTTGCTACGCTTAATAATCAGGTCCGAACAATCAGAGAAAATAAAATTAATTTAAATGTTTCGTCAAACAGGTCAACATTCAATTAAAAATCTTCCCTGTAAACCCGAGTTCTTGTTACATGTTAATAATAAATCAATTATGCTCATGTATCATGTCAAATTAGGGCTCGGAATGGACCGGAGCAAACGGAAATGCCGCTCCGGTTCGCGGGATTCTCGCAAATATAGCTCCGGATCGTGATTTTTATATAAATTTAATTTAGACGTTCGGTTCGCTATTTTGGATTCACAAGTGGTTAAATAAAAACTTGATGCAAATTAAATGAATCAATTAGAAAGATATACAGGAATTCGAATCTGGACCTTTTTCTATCTGGGGAAAGCGTTTCCATTTTGAACTTATATTCTATAATTTTTTTTAAATAATTGATACATTTCTTTTTCCATTTTTAACTACACAACAAAGTGTGCTTTCATTTAAAATAAAAAATGTTTCGGTTAAATTCTTTCAAAATACATAACAAAGGTACAGCTTCAAACATTATACAGATGCACATGTTTTGTTTGTTTACATTTATCAGCTACATTAATTTTAATTGTTTTTCATTTATAAATACTAATTCCGCAAATATTTGAATTTATAACAGTATTCATGTAGAGGAAAAGTATGCAGCGACTAATAAAATTTGTTTAATTATATTATTTACAAATCTTTATGAAACATTTTATTTTTACGCTAGAGATAAGCCGTCAATAACGACGGCGAACTTATAACTTAAATTAATAAAAATATAACAGCAAAATAATTTATCGTTTATTTGTTTCAACTTCGATGCGATAACCGCACACTTTCGCTTCATAAAATTTACAGCAAATTTTGTTTGTTGTTGTTATGTTGCCATGCAACACGAACAGCTGTCAATAAGGCTTCGCGCGAGTACCGGATCATTAAGGAAGCATGAAACGTTGAGACTAGATGCCTACGACAGCAATATTGTGTATTTTGATCCGATTTCACGAACGTGTAGATTGTATAATATAATGATATTAACGCAGTAAATGCGTTGGACATATTATCAAATTCTTTACTAAGCGACAAAAAACTTTTACATGACTTTTTTTTTTGAAACTATGTTTGTGTGTGCTGGTGCTAAATATTTATATGTATATGTATGTAATTATGTATTATTGTATGCATATGTAGTGTCTATAAGCTGTAGGGGGTTGGCGCATTAGAGTAAACGCATGTAATGAGCATTTTCAAAATTAAGGAGAACACATTTTTGTTGTTATGTTGCATTTTCAGAACAAAGTTTTGCGTGTTGGTTTAATTCTGTCGACAAAATAAGATATTTAGTTGCTACTAGTATAGATTTTTTTCTGTATATATTTCTAGTTGATTCATTTAATTTGTATTGTATTACTATATTTCTATCTATAATATAAACCATATTTTTTGTTGTTGTTGTCATTGAACTGTTAATGCTATGTAAATTATAACATAAAAATAAAAAATTATTTGTTTTATGTTGCTACGCGACACTGGTTAAATTTACATGTTAATATCGATTATATTCGTACCAAAATTTGAGTGCAATCAAAACAAAAATGAGGACTGGCTCGCAATACGAATATTATTACTAGAACCGTCAATGGTCGCATTATTTTTATTATGAAAAAAGATTTTCCACATCTGCTCCCTGAATGAGCTTCGCGGGTTGGAGGTCGCAGTTGTCCTACGGCCCGGGTGCGATCGATCCCATCCTCCCCCCCGCCGCCCCCGAGGCCCGGGCTTGTACATTACCCACCAAATTATACAAACAGTTATTCGGCACCTCGCAAAAACGTCACGCTGTCCGGCGCACCCCGCGCCGCAAACGGTCGAACTCTTTGTACCCGACGCCGACGTATGAGTTACTGGCTGTTCAGTTTCGATCGCTGCTGCTCGGAGTTTAGTATTCCGCGCGTCAGCGGCGTCAGTCAGTTTTTGACCGCCGTCGGTGTTCCTGTGTATTTGCTCAGCGTGCGATTTGGCGGTGCGCCGCGCGACGTGCGCATAGCGAACGTATCGAGAATAACAAAGTTCTGTTTTCAAAATATTGAAAGTTGTTTACCGCCCGAAAGCAAGTTCATTGTTTGAATGAAGAAAATTGGACGGAAACGCACCGTGCGTATCGATACAACATCAGTTCGCGTTGGTAATCTCCCGTGTCTCGGTAAGTACCGCTTTAATTCGTTTGAATATTGACAGTTTAATTAATACCGTGCAGTAGTGTGTCAAAGTTCTATTGATTTGATATGTTAAAAGTTAAAAAAGCGATTGCAATATTGCATCATGTAAAATATTTCTATAATCGTCTGGCGCTCGGACATTTCGCTGGATATGAAAATATATTGCTCTCTGGACGTTCCATTTTTTCAAATGAATCAACGTATCTTTGCGTATTATCCAATACAGGTACCTACTTCCCATGTGTTTAGTAATAATGTAATTCGAAGATGTGTGTAAGATTCTGTGTAAATTAGAAAAAAATAAATTCTGTTATTATTGTTATTATTACCTCAGTATCTAAAGCAGGTAATGTTAACATTGTTTATGTATTAATATATAAATATGAAAGGTACCTAATAAGCGTATTATTATGTAGAAAGCATTATTGTTAATTTTAAATATAAACTTTGCGCGTTTATAAAATTATGTGAATGTTAAATTAATATTGAAAAGTCGTCGTGTTCGATTGAACGCACTGTATTAAGTGTAACGCGCATCATAAATGATTCAATTGCAGTACACATTGGCTGCATAAGATATTTTCATTGTTGACAGATGGGCGACCGGGTGGGCGTGCATTTAGCATTTATTTTTTGTTTGGTTTTAACACGTAAGCGCGTATCAGTATACATACTAAGATTTAGCCCCGAAGTAATTTATTCCACGCGCACCCGCTTGTACATTAATAATATAATGCGTGACAATTTAAGAAATGTTTATCTTCTTTCATATCAAAGAGCTGTGTTCTTGTCAGTGCAATTCCCGTCACCCGTCACTTTTCTGAACACCATCCAGAAGTTGTCTGTAGGTCATCTTGCACATTGTTTGGATTTTTTTTTTCTGAGCCTTCCTATCTATCTTCTTCTTTCAATTACATTTCTGAGGTATGCATTGTGTCATTTTATCCAATGCAGCTTTTTCTGTATTAACAATATTCTAGTCTTTAGGTGCAATGGGTACTTCAAAACCAGGCGCGGTCGCTTCATACATGCTTTGGATGCTCCGCATCCCTTGTGTTGTTGACTTTTTGTTTCTAACCGAAAACAGCACTGTTGCAAATAAATTCGTGCTGTTCTTTAGAGACCAGTCGTTAGACACACTGCGACATGGCGCTCGCACGGAGCGAGTCGGACTATATACACATTCTCAACTTTCAAACATCTATGAATTGCATAAACACATAGATTCCAGCAACAGTGGATTCTATCATTCGTTCCGTATCCACAAAGTTTGAAAGTATTAAAAATTTGCGCATGCGCATTTAGTTCTGCCTGTCAATGTCTTCAAACGTATATGCATTCATATACGCGTTCATCTACGTCTGTATACGCGTTAGTCTACGTCTCTATACGCATTCGTTAACACCATCTAATGTACATAAAACTACTTTGGGGTACAATGCACAAAATAACATCCTACGAAGCGATTGGATTGTTTTGAGAAATTTGTTTTTGACAGTTTGGGCTTAATACTTGAAGCCAAATGATTGAAACATTGAATATTTTTTGATTATATATATATATGTTATAATTGATAATAGGTACAAGCTTATTATCCAGCATCCCTTCTACAAAAGGTCACCGACCGCCACTGCTACTTAAATCCAAATTAAAAATTATCCACTTCGTGAATCAGAACTAGGCAGGTACCTGCATAAGAGTCCAAATTCAAAATGGCTCACTTCGGAACTCTTTAGATCATTTTGTCGCGATCTGTATTATAAAATACGTCAGTCGGCGATCTCCCTCAAACTATTGTATAGTAAGTACATTTTACTGGTTTACATAACTTTCAATTACTGGGTCGTTTGCCTTTTCTCGCTTATCTGCGCACACCTTTTCACTTTGCATTCTACATACATCAGTACGTATCGTAGGAATAATATGGCAACTGGTTTGGCTATAAATACTTAACCCGTTGGAGTAAATCTAGTTGGAATCCCACACGATATTCCATGTCGCGGCCAGATTGGAAAGTAGGTATTGTGTCTACGCAAATAGTTTATCTCAATTTTATAAAACACAACAGTTTATCACTTTAATAAGTAATCTTTTTAGTTAATTGGAAATGATTATTGGTGTGTTTTTTTCTTCGTATCGGTATTACCGTAAAGTGGCCTAAATCAGATGAGACACGGCTCGTATAATTCGCCTTCACAAAAGATTATCACATTATTAACACACAAGATTATGGTAGATGCATAGGGTACTATAAAATGGAAGGACCCCCTGCATTCTATATAAAATGTATACTACGCCGTTTATCCATTATATAGTAAGAAAAAAATTGTTGTCTTGGCTCATTCATGAAAAAAAAATTGTTTTTAAGTGGCAATGGTCTAGTCCAGAGGTTCCCAAACTTTTTTGTGTCGTAGACCCCTTGCCATGTTTTTCGGTTTTTGGTAGACCCACTACTTACCTGATATTGATTTTTTGTAAATTTCTAATTGTAGTGAAGTTTAGTGTTAAAAACTTAAACCACAAAGCGAATGCCTACATCCTACAACTTACACAATTTTATAAACATAAATAATAATTTTTTTACTTCATAGGTACTTTTATAAATAATGTATATGTCTTTATATTATAAGATTATAATGTAAGTAAATTGGTACTATCAGTGTATGTTGAGATCCACTATCGTGGACCCCCATTTTCATTTCATGGACCCCCAAATTTTTTTTTCGCTGACGTAGACCCCTTGTAGGTTATCATAGACCCCTGGGGGTCGATATAGACCACTTTGAGAATCACTGGTCTAGTCCCTAACCCGACTTATTAAATAAATACTTATACTGATGTATACATCGATAATGATTATTGTAGATTTTTAAAATGATTAGTACTATTCGCAAAGGTATCGATGCAAACGTATTAAAAGGCTCGAACCTTTTAGCCCTCTATCGTGGCACTCTTCCAGGTCTTCTTTGTCCTAAAGTGCCCAAGACAATTTCTTTAACCTTTCCTCTCCGATGATGAAAACTGTGTTGACATTGCTTCTAATTATGTGAATATCCCAATAAATATACTAAAAACAGAGTTCATATTTTAGATGTTCCTCCGTAATATATTTATGTATTGAATTAAATCATAACAGTATATAAGTATTTACCGTACGCAACAATAAAAAATGTTTTGAAAAACCCGACTTGTCAATACGTGCGGAGAGGTGCGAACGCGCAATGTGCGGGGCGTGTGGTGCCGAATGTCGATCGTTACTTTAGTGGCAGAGCGTGCGCTGGCCAAGTTAAATGTGTCGTATGATCAATGTTTTTTCTCATTTTTATCACTTTTACACAATAATTGATATATCACTTATATATATATATATATGTAATAATATAACTAATAAATGTAAAACATCGCAAAAGTCTACATCTACACCGAGTTTACCGTACCGAAACGCGCGTTTTCATTTTAGCACCGTAAGGGAAAGGTTAAGTAAGCTGTCACCTTGACGCATAATGTGGCCGAAAAATTATAATAATCTTTTGTTCAGCCAGATGCAACGCATCCATCCACCGCCGTGGCACTCTTCCAGGTCTTCTTTGTCCACAAATGTCCAAAACAATTTAATTTACTAAACTATCGTCTTGACGCATAATGTTGCCGAAAAATTAGAATAATCTTTTGTTCAGCCAGATGCAACGCATCCATCCACCGTCGTGGCACTCTCCCAGGTCTTCTTCGTCCAAAAATGTCCAAAACAATTTCCTCTACTAAACTATCATCTTGACATAATTCAGCATAGATTTTGCTGTTGTTGTGGTTATTGGTTTTGCAGTATTGTTTGCAATCTTTTGCGGTATTGAGGCGTTCATGCATCGTGCCGTGGGAGATGATTAAAAATTTACCAATCTCTAATATTATTATCATCAGATTATTGTTTATCGCCACAGATAAAGTTTTTAAATAATATTTTTTCACGTATTCTCCCACAGTTGCGAGTTTCTTGTTTAATGAGTTCAATAGTGTATAATATACACGGATGATACTTTGATCTCTCGGCTCGAAGATTTTGCAGTAAGAATAAATTGGTAATTCTGCTCTGCGTGCAAAATATAATATACAACGAACGAACACTCTCTCCGCGCTCAACTCTGTACTGTTCTTTACGCGAGTTTCCAGACTTGATACAAGTCTCATCCGTCTAAATGCACCAAAAGAGTTCCAAACCTCACATACAAAACAATATGTTAGGTATAATTTATATTTATTAAAATATGAGTAAGGATTTTCGTTTTCTTTTCGGAAGGTGACGTATTTGCGAAAGTTGTGTTACTTAAATAAGCCCAGAAAATATCTAACAAATGTAAGTAATACATATTTTATATTTATAATATTTACTTTATGGTTGGACATAATTATTATTGATTAATTTAACGTCAACCGATTTCAACACTGCTGTATCAGTTAATGTGTGTCCGTCCTATCGAAGATATAGTAATATCGAAAACGGTCGATGTTAAATAAGTGAATTACCTAAATAAAGTTTGTTATTTTTTTGAAAATAATATTAAATTTTTCATTCGGTTTATATATAATAATTATATATATATATATATTTTTAACTGTACCTAGAATCAATCTACGAGATGTGATAATTTAATTCCCGGAATACAGATTTAAAAAATATCTTTGAAGGTGAAAATAGCCAACAGCGTACTGTCAACTTCAAAGAACTTCCCTTGAGCACTGACACTACACTGACTTAGACGGTGTTCCAGTTTCTGAAAACAACCCTGGAACTCATTTTCCGGAATACTATACATTCTGTTGAATATCAGTATATATTAGATATATTAGAAAACACTCATCCCTTCAGCGCTGCCTTCTTTTTGAAATATACAGATATCACAGTCTCGCAGAATAATCTAACTGGATAATCGCTTTCTTAAGTTAGCCACATTAAACACACTGTGACTGCTTTAAATTTCGATCTTTACACCAAAATGCATACGCAGATATTTGTTACCTTCCCAATAGCCAACCAACAACTGGCTCCATCAACTTAAATTTTACGCACGTATTAGTAAAATCATGTTCAAACACGAATACATTATGATTTCTATACAATTAAGCCACGGGTGACTACGCGGCCATTTCGGGAATTAAACTATCATACGTAGTTATATTTTTAAATCTTTTAAAAAATGTAGGTAATACGTTTTTAAAACGCGAATATATCTTATCTTTCACAAAGAGAATTCGAAAAGTTTAATTAAATATGATTACAAGCTTTAATAGTAATATTAAAGTTTGTAATCATACAATTTTACTGTAATTTCAATACCCTCCGAGACCATTTGTCGCTTGCACGCACATATATAGGAATGAGACTTTCGAATGCGGCCATTTTGTCATGTCATTTAAGCTAAAACAGGTTAGGTTAAGATGAAAGAATTATAAATAAGAAAAAGACATAGAAACTCGCGTAAAATGTACCAAATCGACAAAATTATTTAATAAACACAAAATATTCAGGAGAACACATTCTTATTGTGAACACAATAAGAATGTGTTCTCCTAAAAATAATAAAGTTGTATCAATGTGTCCAAAATTTAATAAAAATGAATTAATAACTCTAGCGTCTGCTATCAGATTCACTCAAAGGTATTTGAGATTCTGTAAAAATAAGGTAGATGGCTCTGTCAAATGATGGAACGATTAAATGTATTGATATCAAAAAGGTAACATATAAGGTCGAAAAATTGTCGATAAAAATAGTGCCGCTGTAGCTTAGTTGGATAAAGCACCTCCCCCGGTTAGGGAAGAGATCCAGGTTCGAATCCCGGTAGCGCAACAACAATGTTTTTATTTTTCGATAATATTGATTTTGTATGTATATCTTTATAATTAATACATTTAATTCATATTTACAAAATATTCACATTCGACAGAGCAAAAAAAACGTCCATGTTTTATCCGGACAAGGGTGTCGGGTAACCCAGAAAAGGACGACCAGCTGTTACGTAATATGATCTTACCGTGGGAAAATATGTTAACGACGTCACATCATTTTTCGGAGATATTTAAGCTGCACTTGTATACAACCCATAGCCCATTTATATATCGCCCAATTTGCAGTTTTTGATTTACCAACAACCGTGGCCGATGTGTCCGCACGTTTTATATTAGCGAGATACCTACCCGAGATACAGGAATACAAAATATAATATTTCACGATGTATTTGAGCATTTACATATGCGTAAAATATCATCGGCGACTATTCAATTCCATTTCTGTCTAGTAGATAAATAATCACGACTGTTACAGTAACATAATAAGTAAGAATAAAAAAACCAAAGCGAAAAAATATAGTTGCACTCTTCTGAAAAAAATAGTCTTAAGTGAGTTACATAGAACGAGTATAATAAAGCTTTTAGCTTTTTATATATTCTAAAGATACCGATCGTGACGTCTGAAGAAACCTTTTAACTATAAAAACAAACATATGCCTTTGAAACGTTAATGTGCATTATTTTAATAATTATCTTATATATCTACTACAATCTTTCGAGCACATTCCTTTTTCTGCAATAAGAATATCTGTTTAAATTGCTGAAGAAGGAATGTGCACAAATATGTAAATAAAAATATTTTGGTAATTGATTTAATACACTGTTTTATTCCACTATATTTTTTTATTGTGTTAAATATATTACTGTCTGAAAGTGTTTTTAATTTTAGTTGAATTATAATATTGATAATGGGAATAGTTCCCGAAAACGTTCAACATTTATCACAATTAAAAATATAACCATGGAATTCCACAAAGTTTCACCAAAAACCTTTGAACAATTAATTAAAATATGTAATATTCAATAAGTTATTATTTCTTGTTCAATTGTATTACATATTTCGATATTGTGCACAAAGTAATGTGATATTTTATATCACTATACAAATGTAATATTTTCGCTATTTCGCGCTAGGTACAAAGGTATGCGCTATTGTGAGCAGTGAATCCAATCCCGAGTCAAGATTGTTTTCCCGGAATTTTGGAATATGATTTTGATGATCCCGGGAACAGTGCCGAGATTATATAATGTTCATTTGCTCATTAATGTCACATTTGTAAAAAAAGACATGCATTCGTATGGCTCTAACGGCTGTTCAGAACTGTATGAAATTTCCTAAGGTATTCATTCGTCAATAAAATTTTCTTAAAATAATGAATTAATTAATAAATAAATTCTAAAAATCGGGGATTCACGGCATGATACCACAAAAAATTAACATGCAATATGTTATACGAATTTGTTGTGTTGTCTATATCGCGTAAATTAAACCGGTTATTTAATTAATTAATATTTTTTAAATATTAATATGTACTTAAAAATTGTGTATTATAATTTTCAAAGGGTGATTTATGTCTGATATTATTTTTACATAAACAACATTATCTATTTCTAGCGTTATTATATTATATTTCAAATCAAAATTACCTAATTCCTTTTCAAATCACTATATTAATAATAATTACGTTTTAGAAATTATTCGTTCGGCCTTCAAAATATCCGACAGGCGTTATATATTTCGTTTTATTCAATTATATACGTATATGTTGTTCATCAGGTCGAGCTGGAATATTGCGGGGCGGGGTGCAAAGTTAGGGTGTCGGCCCTACTTATTTATTTATTTCAACCCGTTCTACGTAATATTTTAGGTTAATTTTTATTCTTCTCGTGTTTCTCATTTACTTAATACTTTTATAATTAGCAATATTTAATTTAATAATATTGTGTTCAATAGAAGACAATACATATAAAAAAAATACTGCCGCTTAAAATATGTATCAAATATATACGAAATACCTTAGAACAATTATTAGTTACAATATTTTACACATTGCGTAGGAGGGGTCGATTTATATTTACAGGTAAGAGTGACAAATGAGATATAGAAAGTATTGCAAGAATTGCATAATAGACCCATTTATATATTTTTATTTCATAGACGTAACAAAAAATCGTTTTAATAATTGTCATTTTTTAATTAAATTTTGTAACGAATGGATATATGTATGCAATACACTGACCATAGAACGAGCTACAGGGTGAATATTATGTACCAGGCCAATGTTGTTTAATTCATCATAATTATAAGCGTAGTTCGGGCTGTGTGTGAGGTGAGGTGTCCTATTGAAACCACATGTATTGCAGGCCCAATCGACTCAATTCGGCCACCGATAAGTTTTTATAGAATTATCTCTTGCATCCTGAAAGAAATAGGGCCTAATGACTCTGCTTACCCACATGGCGCACTGCGTGGGTGTGAAGGTCGTTGGTGGATCAATTAAGGATTTTCAGTGCCCCAATAACGTCAGTTTTGTTTTTTAACAAAACCCTCCAAGTCAAAATGAGCTACGTCGCTCATAATGATTTTTTTTTCAAAAGTAGGGTTTGTGTTTGTTGTAATGTTTTAATGACTTCAACACGTTGTTTAGGTGTTAGATGCTCTATAATAAATTGTAATCAACTACTTTCTACGACTACCAAATGCGAACTGACAAATGTCAGTCAAAACAAAATTAGCCTGGAACATACTATTCACCCTGTATATAGTGTATCACAAATCACACCACCACGCCAGAACCATTTAATAACATACAAAAAGCATTATTTCAAAATATACAAATAACAGATTTTTAAACCGCCTATTTAAATTTGCAACAGATTAAATAAGCAAAAATCTTAAATTTATTTATCTGTTACGAATGCGAGCTAGGTACGGCTGCACCCTTTGCACCTGCCTCAGGTCGACCCTGTTGTTCAATAAGAATTAAAGTTTTGTAATATGCTCGGTGCTCTGGGCACGGTTAAACTAGTCAACCTTCAGATGGTACTGCGGAATGCCCCACTGCTGTGGCGGAAGGTTGAACAGAAATTATTTGAGGCCGCCACAGGGCCCAATTACAAAACCGCATTTACATCTTGCAACACCACTGTAAAACTGCTCACATAAATATTATTGTGCATTCTGGAATGTTCTAGGCTACAGATCTATTTTAAACTATATCTAAAACATAGAAGAAATACTGTATTGGGAACAGTGGCGTAACTAAAAAAATTGGGCCCCAATGCTAAATGGAAGGGCCCCCGGTATATGTATATATACATATATATGCATACCTATATATTATATAATAGGTTAACGAGAAAGTTGTTGCCGTCTTAACGGTACTTATTTAGAGATTGTGTAAATAGTTGTTCGTTGTCTTGAAACACATCTGATTTAGCCAGTTTACTTTCAACTTCACTCGCGTAACAATACCAAAAAAATTAACCAATGGCCTAGAAGAAAATTATTTGCGACATCGTATGTTGTGTGAATTTAAAAAAGAAAACAATATTAGTTCAGTGTATAGTAAAAGTGTCTTAAAAGCTCGAACGAATCGTATGTGATTTAACAAGCTTCGTTCGAGGAATTTGTCACGGGATGACGAGCCCCGCGCTGGACGTTCCGTGGAAGTTGATGACGATCAATTCCGGGCCACGGTGGATGCAGACCCTCGACTGACCTCAGTAAAACTTGCAGTTATACCTAATAATGGATATTATGTAATTGAATAAATAAACGTTGAAATGTTTTATTTATTAAAAACGACAACTATTACAGTACTTTCGCATCAACTCAATATATTAGAATGTATGATAATAATTTATACATTTATTTGCACTCGCAATTGAATAATCAAATCGAAATGCAGTGCATTGCCATGGTTACGCCACTGATTAGAGAGATGCATATTTACGTTAGCACCAGTTAATAAAGAATGCGTGGGTGCAACAACATAATCGTTATTTTGAATTAACTCTTGAATACACGGATGTATCAGTACTGAAACTGATGAAATTTAACGAGAAACACCATCATAGGTTACTTTAACATCACGTCTTAATGCGAGTGCTTAAAAAGGAATTTATTTTCTCGTACCAGGAGTTCTCGAAATGTCGAGAACTCCTAGTACGAGAAAATAAATATAAATTACACGTGCCCGGAAATGGTGAAAGATCTCCGTGTTGTTATAATATGGTAAATATATGGTAAAATAACTACAGAAACCGGCCCAGCAAGGGATATCAATCAATGATTTATATATTATAATTGACATTGATCTTATTCATATAGAATATTAAATCTAAACCCGCAGGCATTTGAATAAAGACATATGTATTGACCTTTTGCTCGTCCTAAGCGGCGATTGGAATTGAACCGCAAGAGACAGAAAAGTAAAATGTACTTTAGAATGATTTTATATGTACAATAACAAAAAAAATTATAGTTTAAAAATCGTATTTGAAACTCCTTTGCAATAAAATGTATGAATTTCCCATTCATTTACAATTGTGACGAACCGAAAGACTTTAAGGTTTTATATTAATAAATATTAAATTATTAATAAAAACATACGAGTATACGATCTGATAATCAGTGGCGTGCAGTAGATATATATTTAGGTTAAGCTGTTATATTATACAATATATAATATATGTAATACAATATACGTCGTACATAAAATTAAACGTCTTTAGACAAAATGAATAAGTCGATTATACAAACCTACCATGTTTTTATTTGTAATATTAGAGTACTATTAATAGTGTTTTTTAAGTTTTATCGTATAACTTATATTCTAACACATGTAAAAATTGACGTTTTTATGAACGCTTCGCGAATTAGTAAAAGAGGAAGTTAGGAAGGCACTTCAATGATTTGCACGCAGTTTTAAGCCTTTCAAATGTTATTCTGTTAAAAAACAGTATAAGTAACGACTCCATACAAAACGAATCAACCACCAAAAGGATTTTTCAATTCAGTAAATAGCCAATTGAATGACTTGAGTAATACTCTAACTTAAAAATAAAAAATAGTAATGTGAATAGCTACAATGCGTCAATTGTAGCTACTAACTCTACGGCTGCAGAGGTTGGTTGTCGTGGTAATTTTTAGAACTAAGTCATTAATGTTTCTACCGGTACACATGTGGCGCTGATTATAATAAATCCGTAAATATACGTTCACGATCCATATTATAGATTATTTAATTTATATTTGTTTCCCGGAATTTTTAGTAATGCACTGGTTTTTTGCTTGTATACACCGCACGTCCCTGCTGATAATATAGTTAATCTCAACCATTTCATGATTCAATGTTCGGCCATGGTGACTATTCTACTGTACGTGTGCCGTATACCGTAGGTACGTTGTTCCTGTACACGCCGGAAATCGTTTATGTGGTCCATTAATTCCACACGTAACAACTGCTTGTCTTCACAAATTGGATCTTCTTTCTTCACGTGTCTTGTGTCTATGCCACGCCGTATTTTACTGAATTTTACTTCGGTAATGTTTTCATCATATCCTCTCCAAACCTTATTTTGATGCATTTACAACTTGGGCAATTGTCAAAACGGGATCACAAAAATACTTTTTTTTTTCAAAGCAAAATTCATGCATTTCATTGAAAAGATTCTTTTGAAAGAGTTTACAAGACCTTTAGATTTAAAATAATTATGTGATTCAAGTTTTATGCAGGTACCCCACGTAAGTACCTAATAATATTTATGATTATTTTATTATGACCGTTTTTCAAAATTAAAACGTTATTTTTCTTGACGTTAGATATTAAAAGTGTTTGTGATGTTTCATTAAAATTAAAGACGATAAACTGTCAGGCACATTAAGATGTGAACAAATGCTAAATATGTATGTTTTAGGCGCCCGTCCCAAGACGGGGATTTAAAAACTAGTAATATTACATAATTGCCTTTATTATTTTTTTTCATGACTTTAAAAACTAGTAATATTACATATATTTCTGCATTCCTGCATGGTCGAAGTAGGTACCGACGTTCATAAACCGAAAACCTTGGGACTTTCTCGTCCAGGAAGTACGCCAAATTTAATAAACGATGTATGGAATGCTGTTTGCCAGTTGGAAATTAATATTAGCCGGAGACGGCGTCTAGTTTTGTTGATAGTCTGATTGTCTGCGATACGTCTAGCACACGATGATCTGATTCAATTCAATCCGCGGATCTAGGATTCACCTTGAGATACCGAGGCGCATTATTTTCTTCAGAGTCGAAAAAAAATGTAGGTACTTGAAAGTACAATTTAGCTTTTTTGAATGACATTGACGTAACAATATTAAGATTCTGCGGAATATTATTGTGTACATGCATAAAATCTTAATATCTCTCTCTGGCGTAGCTACATATTGCCGGGTCACCGGGCAAGCACGTGTACCAGACCCTTAGCCTGCAATAATATAATGCCCATATTAATTATTATCGATGTAGCTTCATTCATTTCATCACTATTCTTGAGTGATTTTTTTAATATCTCCGCGTATTTATGTCTTACTGCAAGGTTGTTCAAAATTAACCTTTATTCATCACAAATAAATCTTTGTTATTAGGAGAACACATTCTTATTGTGAAGTTGTAATTATTCACAACATAGGTCAGTGATATTTTAAAATACTAATTAAATGTATTAATTAGAAATATATACCTACATATAAAATCAATTCAATCGGAAAATAATAAATTCAAATAATGGAACGATAGATGTATTCATTTAAAAAATGTAATATATAGGTTCGAAAATTTGTCGTCAAAAATAATGTTGCTGTAGCATAGTTGCATAATGCTCCTTCCCCGGTTTGGAAATTGATCCAGGTTCGAATCCCGGTGGCGCAACAACAATATTTTTTCGATAGAATTGATTATATATCTTTATCTTATATATCTTTTATATATATATATATCTTTCTAATTAATGTATTTAATTAGTATTTAATAAATCTATGAAATATGTGCCATTTTTTTAGCATTGTCAACGTAAAGAACGTTAATACGTTCCGTATTTCTGTTAAATTTTGCAATTTTATGTGTTTGAGATACTGAGAATTGTTTATAATTTAACAGTTGGCTTGGTTATGACATTTAATTAGTATTAGTACTTCATCAGAAATAATTAAGTTCAAAATTTTGTATGTTGAACATTTTTTTAAGATTTATTTATCGATTCCTGGGGCCCAGCCCCCGGTAAGGGGTCCAGACGGTAGCTACGCCACTGTCACGTAGAAATGTTTATTCATTTCATTGGAGTAAAGTGAAATGTGGACATGTGACCTTTTTATCCTGAAGGTACATTTTTCAAAATAGTAAATAAATAAGTCAAGAGATTTTAAAATGGAAACAGTGTAATGCTGCTGTATTGCATTGGTAGGTAATTACATGACGGACGATTTTCAATTTTTAAATGTTAAATTGTTTTTCTTAATGATTAAAGATGATGGTTATTAAAAAGTGTTGTGGGTTTTTATTAATTAATATAGTAGATGATTCAGAAAAAGTAACAAGCATAGATTTATGATGTAACAAGTACAGATTTTTAACACTTATACTGTCAATTATACTCTGATATTTATCAGCCTAGTTTTGATGAGACACACCTAATACGGAACGTGTCTCTTATGTTCAGTGGCGTGCAGTAGGTATATATTTAGGTTATGCTGTTACCAATGATGTTATACAATCATGTATAATATATGTACTACAATGTATATTGTACATTGGATTAAGAACTTTCGTTTAACCAACGTCTTTAGACAACATGAATCCGTCACTTATACGACCCTGCCATGTATTTATTTGTAATTTTAGAGTACTATTAATAGTGTTTTTTATGTTTAAAATTTATCGTAAAATAATACCTTCTTACACATATAAAAATCAATATAACAAATGTATGTTCGTTTTTATGAACACTTTTTATGACTGAACATGATTATTTTATTGTTTGAAAATCCTTCGCGTAATAACTAAACGAAATAATTATTTTTATTAATGGTTAACGTAGGAAATAGTTCTGCCAATTGTTTGATTTGATTTGGTAATATAAAAACATATCCTCATATCGCTTGCACAATTTAGACCCGTGCTGTTCGAACGGATTTCCTGCAGAGTATCGGACCCTTCTCTTGTACGGGCTCATACAGAAAAACAGAATACCCACAAGCACAATTTGTTCAACGAAAAATATTAATAATAAATAATGTTCAACGGCGTTCGAATTTGAAATTAATGACCACCTTCGAAGTGGGGGAACTTAATGTCTTTATTTGTGTGATTACAAATCATAAACAAATTGTAAAAATAAATCTCCCTAAGCTCTTAATAGTATTATTTAATTGGCCTTTTTTTATTACAGTCGTTTATTAATTACGACATCGGGCCGAACATGAACCGCGATCACATGTCCCTACAAAGCATTTATATTCCAATGGCTGTTGTATACACGTGTGGGCTGTTCAAAGGACAGCCTCCAACCGACACAGTCACACATCCACTAACGTTATACGAGGTACACCGCACTTTGCAGTGCAAACTTTGAATTAATAGAGCTTAAATGAAGTCCTCGGCAACTATGACATTTCCAACTCTTAACAGTATAATGTAAAACTAGATAGCAGACATTCTGTACGCTGCTACATGATAATTTGTGTAGCAAATTTTCCATGCTTGATGTACTGGATGGCTTGTCAAAAGCCTGTTTATGTAGGGTTAATTTTATCAGCGAAAATTACAATTTAGTACTAAAAAGACACATTTGTTAGACCTTCATTCATTGCAAGGCATTTTTTTTTTGCATTATTATTATATTCCAAGTACCATTTTCTCAATTAGTTTTATTAAAACGTGAAACTGTTTTCACAAAATGCGAGATGTGTTCTGTAATAGACTTACAAATACGCATTTAATAATTTTACATCGTCATTGAAACGCGAACACTAACCCGAACCGCCACAAAAATACAGAGACTTTTGAAATGTGGTGCTACAGAAGGATATTGAATATCTCCCGGGTAGACAAAGTGCGAAATGAAAACGCGTTTTGAAACGTGTTAAGAAGTTCTGATCTCTACTGTCAAGAAGAGAAAATTTGAGTAGTTTGGATGTGTCATGACGGATAAGAAATGGCAGTTACATTGCGGGGGAATATTCAAGGGAAGCGTTGAAGAAAATGCATCTTCTGTTTGAAAAACTTGCGTGACTCGTTCAATTGCACTCTGCAATCCATAGTCGTTAATCAGAACAGCCGCCTCTAAAGTTCAAATTCCATAGCAATGGAATTTTGAAGAAAAATAAAAATGCATTATATGCATTAATGTTTAATTGCCTTTCTTTCGAGAATACGTCGCAAATGTATTACGAGTAAGTTTATTAAATATTGATATACATATTTAGTCATTGACGCATAACTATCGACGTTAGAAAATTGTCTACCCCCCTCCAGGGAGACCGCCCCCCTAGACATCCATGTTCTCCCTAACCGCTCCGTCACCCAGAACCCAGACGACCCATAAACTCTACACCCACAAGACTCCGCACTCTTAACTAACATTCTCCATGGAATGAGATCATTATCTTTCAACACGACTATAACGACTGCTCTCAAGGACATCCCTTGGTCGAGGTGCTATATTTGTATACAGTTCAACATTCTATTTTTACATCTTTATAGTGCTATATAATACGTTCAATATGAATATAGGAATGGTATTAAACGCTATCAATTGACAAAAATAATTATAAAACGCATGGGAACTATTTTAGTGAGTAATTTAACCAAGGCTATGGAGTCGGAGTCGGAGTCATCAGAAATCGACCGACTCCGGCTCATTTTATTTAAAATGATGTTCTATTATAATTATTCGATAATGTACGTGTCGCGGATACTTTATAAAGTAAAATGTGTTTGGTTCAGAAGTTTGGGGCGATAGCGAATCATCAATTTCGTATACATTTATGCGGGCGGTTATTCTTTCGCGAATTATATCGCGTTCTCTCGCTCTAGCGCATGCAACTGAGCTGATTGGTGCTGCATCTGAAAACTTGAAGAGTATTTCTTTATTTGTCTTTCGCCCACATAAAATCGCTCGGAGTCAGACTGTCAAGTGAATTCGGAGTCGGTAGATTTTAATACAAATTAAATGTATCAACCAGAAAGACATACAGAAAAAATCAATTTATCGAAAAAATATTTTAGTTTCTATCGGGATTCAAACCTGGATCTTTTCCTATCCGGGGAAATACGTTACCAGTTTACACCACGCCAACCTAGTAAGTTGACGACAAATTTTCGAACTTATATGCTACAATTCATTCAAATTGATACATCTATTATTCCATTTTTAACTCAAATATTTTGGTTAGGAGAACACATTCCTATTGTGAAGTTGTAATTATTCAGAACATAGGTCTGTGATATTTTAAATATGAATTAAATATATTAATTAGAAAGATATACATATAAAATCAGTTTTATCTAAAAATATTGTTGCGCTAACGGAATTCGAACCTGGATCTCTTTCCAAACCGGGGAAGGTGCATTATCTATATGTTACCTTTTTGATATGAATACATTTAATAATGCACCTTTCCCGCTTTGGAAAGAGATCCAGGTTTGAATCCGGTGGCGCAACAACAATATTTTTCGATAAAATTGATTTTATATGTATATCTTTCTAATTAATATATTTAATTCATATTTAAAATATCACAGACCGTCTGTTCTGAATAATTACAACTTCACAATAAGAACGTGTTCTCCTAATAGCTCAGTCATAGTCAAATAAACTATATTATATAGGTTGTAAATTATTTCAGAAACTGATTTCTTTATACACACATATTAAAAATGTCCGATTCAAAATACTAAATATCGCTAACTCGCCACTACGGTGAATAAGTCACCAGCTCATTTTTAATACAGATACACAATAAGTACATAGAAAACAATATTCACTTTATAAAACACAAATAAGATATTGCGGCATCGAGGTCTGTAAATTAAAATATCAACATGGAAAATGGGCTACTTAATCTTTTACGCGGCTAGCCAGACTGCCACCTCGCCCTTCGTCGGATATCTACAACAATGTCTACAGAAATAATGTTGAATTAATTTACTATTAATCCGACATAAATTTTGTGATTTCATTAATATTTATGAACCATCACATTTTCAATTCCTTTGTTACGAATGATCGTTAATGATTATTCATGGATAAAAATATTAAATATTACTTACAAATGATTGTATTTAAAATTGAATAATCTAAACATTTTTAAATTTAAACATATAATATACCTGCTACAGTAAGTTAAAGTATTACTTCAAATTATATTAATAATATCTAGATGGATAATTATTATTAATTAACCTATTTCGTTAAACCGTCTCAATAAACGTATTTTATACTATTATTTTACAATTACGTAGAGGAATTCTGCTTAAGGTAACATACTCATTTTAGAAAGGAGAAAAGTCGCATTTTTGGATAATATTTTTAATAACAAAATACAAAATTACATGTACCGTTCATTAGTGAATAGTGGAAATTTGAGGAAGAAAGGAAGCCATTTTTTTTTTTAGTCGACTGGATGCCGGCTGGTTCTTTGATTCCCCTCCACCACGAGTTACAAGCGTCGCGGCGTGCACAGTAACACTCGCGAAATAAGGATTATTAAATGTAATATAATTAGTGTAAGATTATTAATAATAAGCGGTAGCGGAGTGAAACGACGGTAGTAAATCCGTAGAACGTTCGAAACGCACTATTTTATTTTTAAAGTTCAATTATAGTAATTATAAAAAATCAAAACACTTTGGACGTTCTTAAGATAACATACCCATACATCCATCTAAGATGAAATACTATTTTTATTTGTATAATTCGTAGATAAATGTTTTTGTTTTGGATGGTATGTCAGCACACAATGAGCGACACCCCCCTGCATATGATTGACAGCTCACCCAATGTTCTCCCGGTTTTGGATGGTATGTCAGCACACAATGAGCGACACCCCCCTGCATATGATTGACAGCTAACCCAATGTTCTCCCGGTTTTGGATGGTATGTCAGCACACAATGAGCGACACCCCCCTGCATATGATTGACAGCTAACCCAATGTTCTCCCGGTTTTGGATGGTATGTCAGCACACAATGAGCGACACCCCCCTGCATATGATTGACAGCTAACCCAATGTTCTCCCGGTTTTGGATGGTATGTCAGCACACAATGAGCGACACCCCCCTGCATATGATTGACAGCTCACCCAATGTTCTCCCGGTTTTGATTTGCTGTACAAATCAATGTGGATCACCATCTTGGGTAATATCTTCACTAGAAACAGAAGCATAATCAGAATTTAGGGGATCTTCAAGTATGACTCTTTTAACAATTCTTTTGCGTGAACTTTTTCTGATATTTTTTCTATTCTGTTTATCTTTTTTCAATTGCTAGGCATCCCGGATAATAAAAAAGGTATACAAATGTACAGTCCATGTGTATGTGGCCGGTGTGTACGACCTCCCCAGGTTCCAAAGCGGGACTTTAAAAGGGCAAAAGAAAAAAAAATGATTGCACATAATGATGCAAACTGAGGTAAGATGACATAGTGTGTCATCTTAGAATGTTAGATTTTTACCCAGAAATGTACAGAAATAAAATTAAGGTTATGTTCACGCAAAAATCTTAACACAAGCCATCTTTCTCCGCTACAATCCAAGAATTAGATTCGCTAATGTTAAAAATGTAATAAAACACAAACAATCACATATCCGATGTATGATATTCTCCCAAAAGTGATAAACAAAAATAAATATTTGCAGAGCGATTTTGTCAAAAACCCAACTAACACGAGGAACGTGTATGTTTGTACTACTAGTGTCATCTGTACTCGTAGCTTAAACTATATTTCAAAATTCTCGCTACATTGATATTTTTATCAATTTAGTATGGCCGTACATGTATATCTGTGACTCTATGAATTAATTCATTAACGAATATTGCACTGACACCTAAATATGACTATTGTTATTTTGTGTAAAAAAAAGCGTTATCTATGATATCATACCACCCCGACATGTAAAATAGTTTAGTTTCCTAAATATTTTTCTTATATTATATAATAATATATAATCACCAGCGAACCTATACAAATATTTTTTAACCGCCTCTGAAAAAAAATTATATCTTATAATAGATTTGAGCATCTGGACAACAGCAATGATAATACAATAAGGCTGAGGTCAACTGAGGTTTGCGCTTATCAATATTGTATTCCCGCTTGCATGCTCCAATTGGATCCCGCATTTAGTAGGGTCGGCCCTGCTTTAATCATGTATACAATTAAATATTCAGTAATCGTTATTAATACGTTAACAATAAATATTACAGTTCTCCTGAAATAAACATTCAGATGGTATCGCATTTTAAATGAGTCAACCTATACGTATTAATAGATTAAAGATTCCCACACATATAATATAAATAACTATATTAACTTGTTTAGAAAATAATGCACTGCGTGATAATTGCAGGTCATGCATATATGTATAATATATATATATATATACCTTGAAATTAAATTCAACTTGCTAGAACAACCTTGTAGACACTATCCTCTGCTCACGCGTCAGACAATAATATGCATTATGGCAGCAGAAAAATAAATGCATAATAAAATATCACGTTTACCTTTTTGCAGGAAACGTTTTAATCTTTCACCGATATTTAAACGTACACACTTACGCCAAAGAAGAAGAACCTTGGCGTGACCTTGCTGTGACACTGAACTCCATAATATTAGTATTCCATCCAGCTAGTCAAACACTTTTCATTATTCACAAGGGATGTTTTGCGTTATGAAAAATTCATTTATTTCAGGTGACGTCATGCTCCGTCACAGCCTCACTAGGTTTAATGAAAATGGAAAACGTAATTGTATACACAATCCGTGAAATCATGTTTTCCTTTGTAGTCATTCAGATAATTGGATATAAACAAAGTCAATCCTCACTTGCGCAACTGCACGGCTTTAAAAATATTAGGTTATAATTTTATTTTATTTTTATTTATGACTGTTGTTCTAAGTTTACGAATGACCTCAATTAATCCCGCCTGATTAACCTGTTCAACAGATGTTTATTAACTGTAAATTATGCCGAATGTAAAATTACAAACATTTCACTATTTCCGTTAATCTTGACCGTCCTTGCATTCCGATATTGTTTTTGTTCTAATTATTTAAATGACTTAAGTCACCACATCGCATTCCGTAAGGGTACGCGGAGATGATAGAGCGATCTTTCGGTAGGCACGTGATTGCCTGACTAAACAGAAAACTTTAGTAGGTATCTTATATAGGTATAATATAAGATCGCATATCTGTAAATACAGATAGCATCCTCATCCTTGGTCAGATTTGAATGATATTTGTACAGAAAAATCTGAAGGTGTGCACGGAGATTCATGATATATTTGACTAACAGAAATTAAAACTTTATTCAATTTTAAATCTGACAGTAACATGTAGTTCTACAAAATTCCGCCGCTACAGTGCATTAAAACCACTTAATATATTCGTCTTTTATCACGAAATGTGATGCGCCTGAACGCTACACTGCGTTTTTTTTCTTCATTTAAATACGAAGTTCGTTCAATTCACATTTGTATTCTATTTTGAAAATTACAATTTCAAAATTAAAATATACGTCTTATTGTTTATTCCTTTTATAAAACGCATCACATTGAAATGAATGTGTAATTTTACGTTTATTTGATTTACGAAATTATTTACTTCGCAATCGGGATAAATGTTTTTTTTTTTCTGTTTTACGGCAATCGATTGCTTTCTGCTTGTATAGAATATATCGTATGATAAGGTGACTCGATAGATGAAAATACTCTCCGTCGCCATCGCTGCAGACAGACGACCGAATAATAAAAGTGCAGACTGCGCGTTTCTTGTTTTTTTTTTTGTCCATGTACGGATTTTCCCTGCGCGTCCCAAGGGCAGGTTTTTGCTCGGGGCTCGAATCAGAACAGACCGGGGATAATTCGTCAGGGACGCGAGCGGCGAGCGGCGAGCGGCTGGCAGGCTGCCCGGGCTGACGCGCGGCGGAGAGGGGCGGCATCGGAGCTGGATTAACCCTGTTCGGTCCGCGGGCCGCCATCTCTGATCTGCGTGCCTTGCATATTCGCCTTAATCTTCGATATTACTCGTGATTTGTACGTCTAATTATATCTGGATACCGTGCCGATCTAAGTGTACGGATGACGAATACCAAACTAATATAATAAGCCCATTGATCGCGTTCATAAATACGAATGACATTTATCATACGCGGCACTCTGGTGGCATTATAATTTACGACTCTGCACAACGATAAAGCAATAAATTCATGATTTGTTTTTAAGAAATCGATAGCAAAGGTTCTCAAGTATCCTCGCGAACATAAACAAATACAGAAATCAGAACCATAATTACAAAATTATCCATGAGAGAACACAACAGCTATACCATCGCTACACTAGCGCCATTTGTGGTCATACGTACTAGAGTGAAGTAGTGGTTTCGGGGCCTAAAGCACACTATTTACAAATTTTTAAATACTGACATTAAATTTAAATCTATATTTTGAAACGCATTACATTCTACACGCGTAAGTTTGAGAATTTGAATAACTGAACGACACTGGATGATACGAGGATTTTTTTATTATTTCATGTTTGTTTATTAGATGCCTAATGATTCTTGACAAATATCAACAGATGTCAGCAGGATAAATATTCCAAATAATTTCGGTACGATTTTCATTGCTCCTCAGCGCGTATGTACGCACTAACAGCGGGCGAAACACGGCGACTCATATTGAGTCACCCGCGCCGTGAGCGTGTAAGGCGTGACTCATACGAGTCACCCGCGGGGAATGGGTTCAACGAAACATATTTCACAGGTGCAAAACCGAGTTATCTTCTCGCATACGAATCCTGATAACGCTTCAACATTCAATATTTTACTGGTAATTGATTCTTCGTGCATGATTATTACGAAGCAGTGATGTCCCGCTATGGGTTCGCACCATTTCGCGCGAATAGTTTATTAAAATTGTAAACCTCACGCCGCTTGTTTTGCTCAATATTTGAAATAAAATCCAGCATTCAGATACGAGGATAAACAATAAAATTAAAAAAAAAAATTAATACACATTTTAAACACACAGTATCATAATCTATTTTTTCGCATAATCACATCCTACATTTAAGCATTTGTAGCACAGCACGAGCTTTAAAGTCCCGCTGTTGTAGTTGTCCACCGCCAGTCCATTTAAGCTATTATTCCGGTTCGGGTTTTAGATCATTCACCGTACAGTCCCGACTTAACTCCGAGCGATTTTCACCTTTTTCCTAAGCTTAAATAGTTTCTGGGGGGAAAACGTTTTCGAGCTAATGCAGCGTGCAGTAAACAATTGGTTACACAGACTGTTGGTGGACTACAACAATGGGACTGATCATATCTGCTCACGAGCAATGTATGAAATGATTATATAAAGAAATAGATTAAGGTGCTGTGTGTTTAAAAATATAAAATTGTACAACATGTTTTATTAATTCTTTAAAGCTAAAAAGTCTTTACTTTTCTGGATTATCCTCGTGTGTTTGATAATTTTGATAATCTCTTAATTCTGGTTGGTTCAATACCAAATCATTCGAATATTGTATAATATTCCAGACCATTGCACCTGAAAAAGTAATAAATTGTAAAATCCCTTCTTGAGGTCCTCGAAAGAGAACAAATAATTTTACTTATCATGGTCGGGAATAATAACTAAGCGTACATTTACCATATGCGGGAGGCAAGGTTCAACAAGCAGTTATTAAAATTATTTTAGTGAACTGTCGTTTAAGGACATCACTGTTACGTCATCATTTTTAACAATATTTACCAGTGCTGGTTCTATAAAAATGGATCGGTACGGTATTATATAATACCTTCGTTATATAGGTACTGAATCTATAACCGTTATGTAGGTACTGAATCTATAACCATTATGTAGGTACTGAATCTATAACCGTAAACCATAACACAACAAGTTGAAATCGATACTAGATTGATTGCTTTATCTGTGATGTCATAGGTCATAACTGACGTTTCTTATTAAGGAGTATAATATATACAAACAACGAATGAATAAATGTATACGTACGTACATTTGCGCCTCGAAGAAACAATACTCTTTGGTCAGTGATCCCGTCGCAGCAACACGGATGGATACCAAGATAATAACATGTGGTGTATATTTAGAACATCTCTCTTCCCGCAATTACTAAATGTCGTTTTATATTATTAACTGTCAAAAGTATTTTTTTCCGTTAGGTGAACCGGAATTACGAGACTTATGTATAATACAATGTATGAACGCGCTAAGCTCCGAAGTTACGATCATAAAAAGAAAGTAAAAATTTACACTTTTATATTCAAAGCATGAGTTAGGGAGTTCGACTTTATGATCAGCTTAAATAACTGGAATGCAACGGCATATAAAAAGCACCTAATGGCGCCATTAAAAAATTATTTTAGGGTGTTTTGAAAACATAGTAAAATCTCTTCGATATCTCGACGTACGTACGTGCCTCGTATATTATGTACTGCGTTAAACTGTAAGGAACATAACGACTTTATTACGAAATGTTATCATCATCATTTGGCGCTCCGGTCCATCCAGATCCAAGGCCGATTGCACAAAGCAATCTCAAGCGATCTCCACGAATCACTGTCTCGAGCCAGATATCTCCAGTCCGAAATATCTCTGTCACTTTCTTCACTGTATCCGCGCTCGTGAAAAGTTACAAGTCGGCTATTTACATACTTCATGGAAATTGATGATTCACTTAAAAAAAAAAATTTTTTTACAAAAATTAATTAACACAACGTTGTTTACTTCACACAACACTTTAATTAAAATAAAATGTTTTATATGCTTACTGCATCATCTTCAGTAATAAACTAAAACGATATGATGAGCGGAATATATTCATTGATTGAGGAGGGAGACATTGATTATGATGATATTAGAAATCGCACACATGTCACTCTTTGACACTGATACGAAAAACAGTAATTTCAATAAAAAATATATCTAGAATTAATTTTAACTTCGTTTTTATTTCAAAGATTAATTTTATTACAAATTTTGTTAAATCTACTTTAGGATATATATAATTGAATTGTCCATTTTTATATATACATCCTATTTAACGGAAGTATTTCATCTGATTTGATCTACAATATCTGATGTAGAGATTACAATCAAAATCAATTCTTAAAAAATTATAATAAATAATTAGTTCATTTTATTTTCCAAAATTTTTTGTTGATTTCTGCAAAATTCTAACAAATTTGTTTGGACAACTTCTGAACGGCCACCGTTGAATACAATAGCCAAGTAAAGAAGGCAGTGAAGAATTTTTTATGTTAAGTTAAGCCGTTATTTATTACAAAGTGTTGCTACATAATGAAAAAGTCACTCCTGTTCTATAGCGGACAGACCGGTTTTCACGTTGCATTAAATTATTTAAAAAATCTTAAAATAATTTCTCCACTCGAGACGATCAACGCAGGCCTCGCGTTCTGTTGGTATTCCTGACCAAACGGGGCAAGCGCACGAACTACATTTAAATACAATGACATTGTGACGTCATAATATGCATATATGCAAATCTGTCTCGTGACTGAGGAACTGTATATATTTATTCTTAATCTGCATAAATCAGGTACTCGAGATAAAAATGTAATTTGTAGTTTAACTGATATTATTTTAACAATGGTTATTTTCGTCACAAGTTCACTTAGATTTCCTCGTTTGGTATAATTTATATTTAGTATGGTTACCTAGCTGAGTCAATATTTGTCATTAACAATTAAAATGTATACTAATTTCAAGGCGGTAGGGTCGTAAATTTTCTGAACAGTTTTAGTATTTTGTTCTCGGTATCAGTACACGGTGATCCCGGTGAAGCTGCAGATAAGATAAATTATTCTCGAAATAAACGCGGGTCAAGGTAAAGTGGTTTGGAATGGGAAGAGTGAAAATTCTCGGGACCGAACGACCTTTTTGCTCGCCAACACTCAAACTTCCCGATAGGGCACGAAATATTTATTCACATATGGCTTTATAGTACCTCCATAAAACGAGTATGGAAACGAATGATATCGTAATTGAATTTGGGAAGACTCAATTTATGAAAGCTGTATTTTTGCGGTTACGTATATTTTTAATCGGTTTTATGTTATTAATAAATTTTTATTTTATTAAGGAGAACACATTTTTGTTGTGAAGGTGCATTTTCAGAACATAGTTCTGTAGTATTTTAATACAATAGAAATATACTTTTAAAATTAGCAATATTATCTTTGTGGTTTAAAGTCATATTTTTATTTATTATCTTTGTTTTATTAATCACTAAAGTGAGTTTAAATACATCTACCGGTTTCGAAAAAGAGTTATGACATCCTGAAGAAGAAAATGGCATTTTTCGAAACCGGTAGATGTATTTAAACTCAATTTAGTGGTTAATAAAACAAAGATTATAAATAAAAATACAATAGAAATGTATCAATTATAACGATATACAGAAAAAAATATTAAATTGCTACCGGCATTCGAACCTCGACCTCTTCCTATCTGGGGAAACGCGTTCTCCAATTTCGCTACAGCAATCGAATACATTTTCTAATAATAATTATACAAAATACTTTACTTAAACCGCAATTTATTAATTATTCTGCATGTTTTATACATTATCGACAAATTTTGAATTTATATTCTGCAATATTTCCTATTGATACATCTACTATTCAATATACTCGATTGCTATAGCGAAAATGAAGATCGCACTTCCCCGGACAGGGAGAGGTCCAGGTTCGAATCCCAGTAGCAATAAAATATTTTTTCGATAGATAGATTTTTTCCGTACATTTAATTTGCATTGAAATATTTTATCAATTTTATGTATTTTTCTAATCAACTAATTTCATCAGTAGAATAGTGATGACATGACATATGTTCGTATATTGTGTAACTTAATAATAATTTGATTCATACATATGATTCTTTTATAAAGCATAACCTGAATGCTAGACTCACATAGTATTTTTTCTAAACGAGTATTTTAAACCCGTCCTAAGACGGGCGCGAAGAACATCGGTATATATGACGATATACATGTGTATGTGATGATTAAAATATTTACCTATCTACAGTACAGTATTATATTATAAATATACTTTAAGAACAAAAAGTCGCATTTCTATATTTCAAAGGAATTGATACTTTACTCCAACTATTAATACCTTTGAAATGTGCAAGTCACACGAAGGGAAGACCTTCACACATCCTTTTCCGGAACTGTTTTGGAAACTTCTACTCCTACATCAATATTCTCATCTCTCAATAAATTATTGTTTCTAGCTTCTTTCTTTTTAATGATTTGAGAAATGGATATCCTGAATTTCATAACATTGAGGCTCATTACGGGCCAAAACAAGACTAGACACACTATTATATTTCATAGAATTACTTCACGATCGATGATAGATGGTCATTCATTTGATGTCGTGAATTCTCGTATTATTTTGCCTACAATATTAACGTTTGATCAGTCTAAACACGATGAATATAAACACGAAGTATGTTTACAGTCTTATGAGTATGTTAATGGCGTAGAATGATAATCTGAGACTGACATCCAGTCGCGTAATAAAAAAAAATGTGTCCCAATACAAAATAAAAGTGCCCCCTGTAGATAAGAATATTGTGCATGTGCTGTGCGGTCTTATCTATTATCAAACAGTAAGAACAAATTTGGTCGCTTGTGTTTTATGGTTATCTTTATTGCCACCCACGTGATCATTTTGGTACCACTTACGCAGTCAAATAGCTTCGAGACTTTTTTTAAATATATGACTCAATTGGAACGAAAATGTAAACGTTGACAATGTAATATGCATTCATGTAAAAAATACGTATTTTTTTACAGAAATATTTAATTTTCGAAGAGTATATACTTTTACTGTTGCATAAATGTGTCATAAACTATTGAATTTATGTATCCACAAATAATGTTTGTATAGTGCCCTTCGTCCCGTAAGTAATGTTGCAAGCCCCTCTCCTATATATACACTTTATTTCATGTCTATTAATTTACTGGTCTGTGATAATATTTACACTTCACGAAAAAAAAACCCTGAGTTTTTAGGCATTAGCTACTAAAAAATAGCCATACTTTACATCAATGGACTGGTCCCTATCCTGATATATCAGTGTGCTTCTACTGTATATAATCTTTAAATATTCTATTTTACATTTCTAGTGATGAGCTAAACCGTTGTTGCGACTCTTGATTGTGTGAATGGTATCCGATTGCAACGATGAGTGGTAGCTGAGATATAACTGTTGGAGGTAAACTTGAAATTTATCACTATAATTTAAATCATTTTTATAATTCCATTTCTTGCTGTGGTCAACATCAAATCGTAAATTATTATTATTTATTATAAATATAAATATTAAATACAGTCGAACTCGGTTATAACGAGTAGCAAGGGACCAGCTAAATTTGCTCATCATAACCGTTACTCGTTATTACAAAAAATATTTAGTATCCAATATAATTAAAAGCAAGTCAAATACATATTAAAAATCAAAAATCTATAATTGTATGAACAAAAACATTTTATAGTAAATTACCACATTCAATCACATTGTTTCTTAACAAAATTCTAAATACTGCTCTGTTTTAAAGTTTCAAACTTACTACGCACATAAAATAAATACCCATTGTTTTTTTCTAAGAATTCACAAACCTGAAAGGAATTGTAAATAATAAGGAACCACATCGGCAGATGCTGCTTTCGATTTTATGACTTCTCAAGAATTATGGTATTTAGACCGTTAACAATATGTTTGTACTTTATATCAGTGAAGCGAACTGGCTATATCAGTGAAGAGTTGTATGAAAACAGGCCTGAATCAAAATAATAATAAGTATTGTTTCATTATAAACGTGGACTCACTATAACCGTGCTCGATATAACCGAGTTCGACTGTATATCATTTTAATATTAATATTTCTGAATAGGTCGATTATTCTACTACAATCTAAGCAACTTTTTACTGAGCTCAGAACTTCGTGATCAGAGCTTTTACTGCCCACATAATAAATGTACTGTACTGCTTTTTATAGAATCTATTCACGTATCCAACTCTCCACATTGGAAACGATTGCATTATTTATGCACCGTGGTCGATTCCTCAATCCCTCAAAGGTTAATCCCATTCTCGTTTTAACGTCTACAATAATTATTTATAGTACAGAAGGTTTCATTATAGAAATTAATCAGTTCGTATATAGAATTGTGTAATCAGTGGCGTAACTGAAAAATGAAAAAAAGGGCTCCCTATAAAAAACAATGACCTAAGATTTTCAATATGTACAGTAGTGCATTTTTTATTTATTAATTACATAATTCATTTTAATATAATAAATACAATTAATTATAATATTATTATTAAAGAGAACACATTATTATTGTGATGTTGCATTTTTTCAGAACTTGGTCCTGTGGTATTTTTATTCTGTGATATACATATTTTGTCGATAAATTGAATTTCCTGTATATCTTTTTAATTGATACATTTTATTTGTATTATTAAAATACCACAGAACTATGTTCTGAAAAACTACAACTTCATAACAATAATGTGTTCTCTTTAATATATCTTTAATCTAAGATTTAATAAAAAGAAATTGATTTAACTTCTGGCGTCTCCTAGCGAATATTACTCAAAGGTATTTGAGATTTTCGCAGTAAAATATGATAGTTTTTATATTTAGAATAATAGATGTATCAATTTGAAAGCACAACAGCATATAATTTCAAAATTTTTTCGTCACCTTACTATGTCGGTGTATGTTGTTGGTTAACGCATTTCCTCGGATAGAAAAGGATCCAGGTTCGAATCCCGGTAGCAACAAAAATATTTTTTCTATAAATTGAATATTTTTGTATAACTTTCTAATTGATACATTTAATATCTAATTGATTGATTGCGGTGCTATTAGTGTGTATTAGTGCTGCGAAAATTATAGTAAAAATACTCGCAAATGTATCGATACCAACACTTGTAGATAGCGAACCTTTTGGGCCCCTATATTACTCGCATCTCAATGCACCGCATTAGCGTAGTTACGCCACTGCGTACAATACACGTACATACTGTTGTTGTTTATTACAACATGGAAACATTACAAACATCATGAATGTATCCACTATTCTGGCATAGATACGTCAATCCACTATTCGATTTCACCTGAATATTTTATTGGAACAGCTACAAGAATGTTATTACTATCAGCATAGGTGATTCACATGTCTTCTTTTGATTACCCAAGTGTACGTGCAATGTTCAATGTGTACAGGAGCAAATATATACGTATTTTTTGTGTATTTTTGTTTATTGTCTTTAATGTAATTTTTTATTAACTCATTGTTCTCCAGCGTATGTTAACTTATTGATCCATTGTTTTTATTACAATCTCTGTTGATATTATTTTGCATGCACTCAATTTAATGGGTCACCGGCTTCGTGCCAAAGCTGGGATCATCAAACTTTACTCTAACGTGTGCAGTGCTGGAAGAATTATTATAGCTGGCGTGAGAGCGTTTTCGTACATCTGGGCACGCCATTTTCAGTGAAAACGTGTGCCAACTTACCAACTCAACAACATCCTCCATTCTATTGTTTCTCAGCGACAAGATCAAACAGAACGTGACACTTTCATCTCGAGTCAAATTTTCTCTTTCAATGATCAAAATGTTTCCCGGAATAATCCTTTGTTGGCGTGTTTTAATTTTAATTTTAAAATAACGAAAGATTTTTTTTATGATTCAGTTATGACGTCACCTTATATAGTGTATAAACAAGCTGCACATTAATTTTTTATCACGCATGCCGATCTGTTTTCTTACAAAGCAAAAGTGTTTTATGCTTTCAGGAGCAATTTTATGGCGGCAACACGTACAAAATTCTTGTGTACCTAGTAAATTCGTAAAACAAGAAACAAATTTGTTTTTCGCCTGTCGTACAAAATAGTCTTGTGGAATTATTAACCACTCCCATCCGATAGTGAGATAGCTTTCCAATGTAAGTTTAATGTAACTAGATTTAAAAATATAGTTATGCAGTATCGAATTTGAGTTGTTCGAAGACCTAGACGCAAAATAATCAATACAAAAAATCAGCAGGCGCATTTATTTTATACGTGTACATAATTTAACGGGAAAAATATATTTAATAATTATAAACCTACAAAGTTGTTTTTCTAGTCTTTCAGTCAGAAAAGAAATCACGAATATTATTTTCAATAAATAAAAGAGAGAAACTACTGGTTTTGCTTATATATATATATATATATGCACACATATGTGCATATTATTATAAAAGTGATTTAAGTCAGAAAGTGATAAAAATGAGTTTATCAATTATTTCGCGTCACATTGTTTTAAATTAATATAAAATGATACAAATTGTAACAATTGTGTAGAATTTGAAGCGTTATTTATATTCAGTGTATTGTTAACATTTACGTGTCGAAATAAATTATAAATCTAGTAGACTAAACAAATTTAGAAACATTGTGTTGTGTAATATAAAAATGTGTTTTAATCAATTCAAACGCAAACCTTTAAATATCTCGAAACGAAAGAAACATGACTTAGACCACTTTCATAATAATGAGCTCATATACTTTTATACATACACATATATTTGGTACAAAAATTGAAAATATTTAATACATTTATGTGGTATAAATTAATTGAGTAAATCTTTTAATGCAATTTCAATTTCTGCAATAGCAGGAACAGTCGAGTCCATTGTCATTCATTCAAAGATGCTCAGAACTGATGAAGGGTTACAGAAACTGTCTATTAGAACTCGTGACATGACAAATAAGATTTGGAACCTAAATTTGAAGAAGAAAAATTTAAAAAAAAGAAATCGAAATTTTGAATAGGAAACAAATGTGTAAAAAAGATGTAATACAAATATTTGTTGAAGAGTATTTGTAAAAGTTGAAGTTTATTTTAATTTCTTAGACGTCACGATAACAAATAAATGCTATCTAAAACTAGCGAATTATAACATTATATTTAGCTTCTTAAATTCAATTTAAAAATTACATGTACCTACATGGAATAAAAAAAATATACAATACAGTACTAATAATTAATGAAAAGACTTGGGCTGACTGCAAATGAGGGTGTTAATACCATAAAAAAGTAGACCTACTATCAATTAATACTGATGAACATACTTTCTGCGATTTGCCATTCAACAGAAAGACAACACTGAAATTAATATTAAAATTCATACCAATGCCTGTACTCAAGAAGACTCTTGTGACCAATGTTCATCAATTGAAGAAAAGGACTGTATCAAGTAGAATCATAATAGATAACAAACTAAAATGGAAAGAACATATCACTAATCTTACAAACAATATAAGGAAAACTGCCTACATATTTTTAAGATTCAAAAACATCTTATCACTTACAAATCTGAAAATAATATATAGTCACACATGCAATACGGTATTATTGGATGGGGAGGAGCATATAAAACTTCAATGTCATAATTAGAAATCACTCAAAAAATGATAATAAAAATTATTCTTAAAAAAAAAACTATCCAAATATACAACTTTTCACAGATTTCAAAGTACCAGATATAAAAAAAATTCAATAATCCAAATTTTCAAAATTAAAAATCAATTAAACTTTAGAAGCGAATTTCGATCTACAAGATTTAGAGACCAAAATGATATTTCAAAACTAAAATATACCTCGACCCAAAATCACTATATTTATCAATTCATCAAATTTTTTAACAATCTCTCCATCACAATCAGAAAAATTACAGACTACTATAAATTGTATCTGAAGTAAAAAAAATATATACACGACTAACTGATGGTATTCTACTGTTAGAAAAATTAGATGGCCTCAACAATGTTTCAAAATATATATTTTATAATGAATTAATACTGATGTCTCCAAATTTACGAGTATAGATTACCTTAAAGATATTAATAACGATCCCAGTCAGAATTGCTAGCAAATAAATGAGCGTTTCGTCTTAAATTGAAAAAAATTACTCTCTTTATATTTATTAATTATTTAATGTGATATTCATTTGATAATACTCCCACTTTGATCATGGGTACGTCCCACATTTGAGCTGCTGCTGCATTGAAAATTGTTCATAAAGATTTTTTTAGATCACTTTAAGTTTTACTAAGGCGGAATAAAACAATCTCGCCTGTGGCGGCAAAAAGTCTAGCGCCGACGCTGTATATAAGATATATATATATAGTTGGCATACTCCCCAAACCAAATAACAGACCGGTCAAGTCATAATTCATATGCATATGTATGCAGTTGATCGAGTCACAATTGTTATAATAATAATCAATTTGTAAATATTTTTACTCAAAAGATATAAATATATTTAGAATGGGATGTTTTTTTAGTACTTTGAGGCCCCAAGCTGACGCTTGAGATGTTTTTTTAGTACTTTAAGGCACCCAGCTGACACCTCAAGCATCTATTGGTAAATTAATCACTGTAATTATGTGCTTTGTTCAAGAAATTTATCAAATATAAAGTATCATTAATTACAATATGGTTATTTTAATATTTTAAGTAAAACGAACACACGCAACTGAGGATTATTTTTTTACGACTATAATTTCACTGCTGAAGAGATCAACAGGTGTAAATGGGGAACTGTTATCATAATAAAAATAATACTCAGTTGTTTATGAAGTACAAAGTTTGTTGTATTTTAAGAATTAAAGTAGAAAATGGGTATTTTAGGTAACTTTATAAGTAGATTTTTCTAACAAGGTAACTGGCATTCAATGAAAATTACATTTAAATTTTTTAGATATAAAACAAATAAAATTGATATTGTAAATCAACAAATAAAACAAATTGAGGTCACGACTAAGGCAGCTTTCGAAGGCCGTGCGGGAGGAGGCGCGAAGCGGTAACTTCTGCCCTCTGCGAGATAAACTTGTTAGCTCATTTCATTGGTAAACGAAGGAGTCTTCCATATAGAACTTATTTTACCTTTTACAGTCACCATCAATTTTCCTTCCGAAGTAGATACTTTTAGCTTTTTAGCAAAACTCAACAAGCTTGCCGAACGAGTAATAAATATAATCTGAATAAAATTGGTTTAGTATAAAAAAATGTTTTAAAATCGTATTGTACAATTAGAAATCACTCAAAAAATGATTCTAAAAAAAAAGACTATCCAAGTATATAACTTTTCACAGATTTTAAAGTACCAAAAATAGTAGACATATACAAAAAAAATTCAAATATTAAAAATCAATTAAATTTTAGAAGCGAATTCCGATCTACAAGATATAGAGATCAAATTGATATCCCAAAACTAAAATATACCGCAACTCAAAATCAATATATTTCTCAAGGGATCAAATTTTTTAACAATCTCCCCATCACAATTAGAAAAATTACGGACTATCATAAATTTGTAACTGAAGTTAAAAAAATATGCACACAAAACTAAATGAAACATAAATTAACTCGAATACACTCCTTCTCTATACACGAGTCTTACTCTCATAGAGAAGAAACAAAAGTTAAAATATATATATATATCCACTGATTATTGAAATTGTATTATATTTTTAATATTAATAAAAAATAAAAATAAAAACTCCTGTGTATTGTGTAAACTGCGTGCTACGTATTCGTCCGGGATCAGTAGTGTAGCAATAAATTTTCGGGCCCCCGGGCACGTGCTTGCCCGGGGCTCCCAAGAACACAACTTCACAATGATTATTATCAATTTATCTTTTATTTTTCTCGCTATTATTAAATGATTTTGTCTTGCTGCAAGTACACTGATATCTGGTAGGATATATATTTTTTTAAAGAAAATAAATTCGTTCCATATAGTTAAATGTAGCAATTTTAGATCGACATTTTTTTAATGATTTTGTTCCTGCAATTTCGGGCTTCCGTGTTGTGACCTCCGTATGGTTCCCCGGGCTGCCAGGCGGTAGCTCCGCTACTGACCGGGGTCAAGATGAAAAGTCACCATATCAATTTATATAATATTTAATCCATGTAAAAATGTGTCAGGCATATGATTTATCAACGGCTATAGAGTAGGTCCCCAAAAGAGATAGATACCTTTCCGATATTTAGCGTGTGTTTCTTCACAAACACTCAAAAAATAAATTATGAAAAGTTATTAAAATGTACCGTAACTAGCTGACACATCTAACGTTGCATAACCAGGGTTGTAAAATCTGAGGACATATTAAGTTTTAAATGCGTGAGTCCGCTGTCAAGATAGTACAGCTAAATGATTTATTTCACATAATATGACAACTCTGAAATATCACATTTATAAATTCAAACCGTCGACAATTGTGGTGTAAAATATAAAACTATCGTACCGGCCATCTTGCACGTAACAAAGAAAAATTAATTTCAAGGTTCAACTTTTTATTTTATTACAATTGGACATTTTTAAAAAAAAAATCATTTTTATAAAGACGCATAAATTCAAAAATAACTGTCGTAAGATTTCGGAGGTTTTGCTTTTTCGCAATTTCAATTTCTTTTCAGGTGACTATAAAAAATTCGCGGCATTGCGGCATTTCAAGTCGCCACTAACATTATCTTTTTTTTAACGTCCCTAAAGATAATTTTTCTTTTTACCTGTACACGTAGAGAACATCAATTATAATCTCATTTTTTTAAACGATAAACTTACACGATATTATGCACACTATGCAATTTTTCATATTCGTTATTCTCATACATCTTCGTGCGTTTGAAACACTATGATAATTATTTTAATTTTATTACGTGTATTTATGTAAATAAAATATATATACAGTATATATATATATATATATAGTATTTAACGGTCTGGCGTATTATTCTTACAAATAAAAGTTCTGCCTTGAGACACGAGTTCGCATAGTAGGGTGTACATCAAGTATTTATTAGCATAAATTATATATGATAGTATTATAAATTTACGATAATTTCATGTATTTTATTGTACTAAATATAACAATATTAGAGCGGTTAACATTAATTTGTTTGCAATAATTAAACTTTTTTTTTGCGTATCTCGCGTGTTAATTTGGTTTTTGGTTAGACCATTTTTTAATGAAGCGAAATCCACATATGTTGTTATTAATACTGTTATAAACTGATACCTACTCCGTACATATCATTAATGGCAGATAACAGGTTTGCGAAATATTGTATATTATATTTTAGATTTTTTTTCGTTTATGTGTAGGTACATCCCACGTGAGACGCTCGCTAACATGTTATTGTATTATTTTTGATATGTCTAACTTTTTTAATGAAAAAAATTAATAAAAGATAGATTATTTCAAAAACATATTTAACGAGAAGCACTCGGCACTTCATTTATTTTTAGTTGAAAACTATTTTCGACTCTCATGACTCATCGCACGACCGCAAAGAATTACGTATCTCGATGTGTATATTGTGTTCACGTTCGATACAAAAAAAAATGGGTATTAAAAAGTATCTTAGTAGTGTTCACTATTGAAGACGGTAATTACACAAAAAAAGGTCAAGAGTATTCATTAGTAGCAAGAAGCACGAGGAATTAAAAGGAACGTAATAAATCATTAATAATTCTAATGTTCACAGATAAGTGAGAAGTGTTTTCTGTCTAACGGCAGAGTAATCTGTGAATCGTTGTCACGTTAAGCTGTGCGTGACTCCATTGGTGTCTCGGAGATTGTCTGACAGTTTCCCTCATTTCACTCACTCATTTCACTGAAACTTTCCCCAATCTTAGCATTTATTTACTAGAATAAAATCCATTCGGAAATTTAATGTCAAGAAGACGGTGCATTTAACGGTTCGGGGAGATCTTGTTCGTGGCTTTTCACACCGGAGTGACTGACATCACCCGATGACGACGACTCCGGAGGCTTTGTCGTGTTGTTAACTTCATAATGTATTCATTAATTATTTTTAATACAAATTAAATTAATCTACGGAAAATATATTTGATTGCTACCGGAATGAACCATTCTAAATTATTCATAAACTATGTTCTGATATTGCAACATTACGACAAAAAAGTTATTTCATTTTAAAAAATATTTATTTAATTCGTAACATAGTTCATACGTAAGCACTCCTATATATAATCTAATTAATATAAACAAGATCAAAGTCTTTTCTTTTATTAAAACTTATCTTTTACATATATATGGTCAGTTTATATATATTATATATGTTTTCTGGCATTTCATTAAAAATCTTCATCGCACTATACATCATCTATTTCTGAGATTTGACCTTCTTCCTGAATGGCAGTCTCAGTCTATCCCTTCCTCTTGTACGATGCTCGTGCTCATGTTGATTTGCATTAATTTTTCGTATAAATTCCGCCGATATTTCCTTATTGAGGATTTTATAAATAAATACCATTATATTAAAATATATTTTCTGCTTAAAGGTCATCATATTCAGATCTTTCAGCATTGCACTGATCCGAGTATATTATTTTGCAACACTGCAATTTTTTTTCATTTCTTCTTCATTAGCCAAAAACAAAATGCTGCTGCACTAGTTGATGTGAGGAATATTAACAGAGTTGTATACTATTTTACAAGACTCGCTTCTGATCCTTCCTAGAAGTGAGATTTTTTAAGCAATATTTTTAGTCACTATGCCTATTCTCATTATTTTCTGTATTCTCTGCCTTACGATAAAGTTTTTTACTAAATAGTGTCGAAAGTCAATAGGGTAGTTTACTTTTTTCATTTTAAAATATTGGAAGAATCTGAAATAATAGAAGTCTTAAAATAATCCAAATATATATTCCTCGCACCCCTTGGTTCTCCAACAGGAAAGTCTCTAAAAGAACAGTAGCAAATATCTCTTGCCTCACATTTGTTCAGATTGAACATAATAGACTCCCCAATGTGTGAATGTGGTTCCGAGGAGGAAACCCTTGACCATGTCTTTTTTGCCTGTCCATTGCGGATCACAGGTTTTTTTTACAATAATCTTGTCAATGGTAATTTTCAACTCCCGGTTAACTTGTGTCATCTTCTTTCCCTCAACTCGCCACATTTAAGCTATATAATAGCAAATTTCTTGAATGTCAATGGTATTAACTTGTAACGCAATATTCCCTATTCTATAATATTGTTGTACTGCTTTCTATGAAATAATGTTTAAACTTGTTTAATGGCACAAATCACTCTTGAAGGGTGGATTGTCTGTTTGAAAGAAGAAGAAGAAATAATAGAATTAGAAAATATTTGTATCTCGAGTAATAAACCTTTTTACAACTATTTGAATATAGCAGGACACGTGTATATTAATAATAAAATAAAATGTAATTGTAAATTGGATTGATGTTCGTTTGGAATAATAATTGGTAACTGCTATTTATGGTTAGAGATGATTACTCACCTATGATTACTCGCCGAATAACGATCGCAGTTACCGATCATAGTTACAATCGAACACAATCACAGTTTTTCTCATTACTAGTGTGGACGACATGTGTAAGTAAAAACTCCCCACAATTCGGTCGATTAACTTATCAAACTCATATAAAAGTTATTTAAATTATGATAAATAATCAAGGTGGCACAAAAGTGTTAATGTCAGTTAAAACATTATTTTAGGCGTTTTATTTTAATGCCTCTGCTAAGCCTCTTGTCGTGAATAATACATCCAGATTAACGTTAATGAACGAGATCTTATTATAATAATGAAGCAAGACGTAGTGTAGAAGTGTAAATCTCGGTGTGAGATAGAATTGGAGATCTCAATGACTCTCAGATCTCAATGTATGATGGTATCGGGGGGATATTCGTGATAGCATTTGTGATGGTATCCATTTAGAAATATTTTCGTTGTTCAGAGGATTAATCCAAGAGTTTTAAATGCTCACCTTGCGATATTATCTTCAAGATAATGAATTTTGAGATAATGATTAAAAATTAATTTAAAACAATTTTAATTTTAACAATTTATAAATTGTACAGTTCAGTATTATTTATTGCGAAGGATATTGGATATTTGGCGATATTGAAATGGATATCGTTTTCTGCACACCATTGTTGAAGTGTATTAAAGTCAGATCGAGCAAGATGATAGTCATTCAAAATAGATATGGATTTGTAGATTTTTCGTCTGTAAAAAGCAATGATAAATTATTAACTGTTGAACTCTATAGTACAACAATATGTTAAAGAATGACGTTACAATATTTATTTAATAACAGCAACACGCACAGTTTGAAATATTTAACTGTAATCGAAATATCATTGATCGATTGCATTGATGATTGGTGTGGCATTTCAGATTTTAGAGATGTATTGTCTCTTGGATAAGGCTGTCTACTGATCTTTTCAATATTATGGAAGAACTTATAATAAACGGCAATGGGAAAGGCACTGTGATTCAATAGGCGTTAAAAAGCTGAAGAGCTTTTTACCGCCCCTAAGTTGAAGACCCTTCGATTCGTAAATTAGAAGATAAAATGTTAGAAATTTTACACATGATTGAAAAAAAGAGATCAGTACTTGGTTTTGAAATAAACAAGACAAAAATATTCAGAATAAGTTTATTTTCAAAGAATAATTGGTGTACACGTTTGCAATGCAGAAACTGATAAAAAAATTGTAAAAATCACTCCATCTTAAATCCAACATTAAAGACCGAAAGAAAGTCTGCGAGTCAAGCGAATATCTTCATTCTTCAAGAACTTCGTAATGAAGAAAGACTTTTTGAACACGTCGCTGTGAGACATGGAGACGGCCTGGAGAAATCAACGATCACTCTGAATCTACAAGGACGAAGAGTGAGAGGTCAACACGATGGAAAGAACAATTCAAAGAAATGACGCGAAAAGGCGCGAGGTCTTCTTATTTATTCATACCTACATGCAAGGGTGTTTTCACCCCCCAAGCCAAGTATTTATTACTCGAACATTTTCAAAGTTTTAAAACTTTGAAAATGTTTGAATCTTTGAAACTTAAAGCATCACTAAAGTTCAACTTCTGTTGCATTTCATGATTCATCTGAATATGTTGTATGGTCATTAAACAAGGTTATTTGCAGATGCATGTATTTGGCTAGAGCAATCTCAAATTATTGTGTGTTCATTATTATTATTATGTGTTATTATATGTGTTTAAATTAATTATAAATTTAAATTATTATAACATATCGCATTCTACAACGGCTTCGGAATCTGTGACTGCTATCTACATTTTCATTCGTGGATATGAATCGTCTAACAATACGGCCTTCTGATTTACCTACTTAGCAACAGAAATGAACAACCCTTAGCTGTCACTTAATGCATGTTGGCTTTTGAGATGATCGTATTTGACATCCCGTAGAAGAAAATGGTTGATGGATATAATAATAATAATACATTTATTAATTATTAAGGAGAACACATTCTTATTGTGAAGTTGTAATTGTTCAGAACATGTTTAAATACTAATTTAATGTATATTAATTATAAATATATACATATAAAATCAATTTTGTCGAAATAGAGATCCAGGTTCGAATCCCGGTAGTGCAAAAACAATATTTTTCGACAAAATTGATTTTATGTGTATACATTTATTAAGTTCATTTTTTACATGTATTATTTACTTACATTGATAAATAATTTCTAACGGTCTGACGTATTACTCTTCCAAATTATACATTTTCACCTAGTTAATTACTATGAGTGTTGCGTAATATTTCAAATATTACCGAGGGTATGCATATAAAATTTGGCAAAGTAAATACAACATATCAGTAAGAAAGTAAGACATATATTTGGGTACCCTGCCTACTACACTAATAATTTACCATTATATAGCAGACAGTGTTGCAATGTGCAATGATAAATGTACAAAAAAATATATATGTAAACAGTTAATCAAGAGATGCAATTAGGTAATTCAATATACTGTTGTAGCAGTTTTATTCTCAGGTTTGGACCATTAAAAGTTTTCGGGCGTAATTTCTCCCCATTTCGTGGAGCCAAAACTGCACTGGCTATAAATGAAACAATTATATTACTCTACTTGAGTTTATTAGCACTACTCGAGAGAAACAGTAACGCTCGTCGACAGGTGAAGTATTAAACCGCAGAGTAATAACATTGTTTCATTTATATCCATCCATTATGATGAAACTCTACAAAGTTAACGCCGATTTTATTAATAATAAAATGGTTGGTGAATGAATTAATACTTTATTTATTATTATATTATTTCACAAAAATATTGTCACGATTGATCACACAATATTATAACGAACGAGCTCCGCCAATTTCCAAACACGCGCCGGCATAATTTAATTACACCTAAAAAGCATTACTTACATATATACAAATATCAAAATTAAACAGCCGCTTATTTTAATTAAGCTGGGACTGAACAAATTAGCAAAACTCCATATTTTTTCTTTATTTGAGACAGGTGCAAAGGATGTAGAAACACTATTCCGTGAAGCAACTTCAAGTGTAACAAACATGTATTCCGGATCCTCCGGATCAAAACAACATCAGCCATTCCGGAAGTCTTGGAGAGCCGAATTTTGCAAAGTAACCTTCGATAAACCAGCTCGTATCGATTACGTCAACGTATATAAATCTTTGTTGCCCCCGCCTTTGAGTCCCATCAGGAAATAGCGACTCTCGTGTGCCGATGTAAATGAACCCATTGGGACCCCAGCGGGCCCGACTTCCTCGTGCATTTGATTTAAGAAATAAACATTCAGACGGCCGTTCTGTGTTCTTTATCTACTGTCGGGAAGGCCGCACGTGTTAATTAATAAAAAGGGAAATTAAATTGTTGTTATTTTTCGTACGCCGGATATAAGCTTGCCTACGTATGTAGGTGATTGCCTCATTTCACTGCTGTGTTTCAGTGCGCAATGGTTGTTAATTTTAAATACTTGTCTAATTAATACGACACTGTAAATGTGTTTTGAGTTTGTTTTTAAGTAGTCTCAAAAACAGCTGTCGCAAATAAAACATTGTTTTTATAGAATCACCTTGATTCGTAGTGTCTGTGTCGCATAAACCAATTAATTTTAATATAATAATCAGGGTCGTCCCTAATCAAGTGAGACAAAGCCTCGGGGCGCCATTTTCAATGGCAGGCAAATTTAAGACAAAAGTAAACAATAAAAAATTGAATATTTTATTTAGTTTATTGAGAACAGTGGAGGAGCATAGTCAAGAGGGCAGGAGTCCATGGAGATCGCAATCCTCAGACATGAAGAACCAACATGTAAGGTGATGATAAGAACATCTGTTTTGAACAGCAATGTGGATGCAATATAAAAAATAACGAATGTTCAAAGAAATCTAAAACATGTGCTTAATGTTGAGAATCATGTTATTATGGGTTATCAGATAATTGCACACAGGACAACCGCACATGATGCACATAGATAACTGACACATATGGGCACATAGAAGATATAAAGTTGCCGCAGCAAAGTGATGAGCTGACTGGGTGCGGTTGTCTATGTATGCAGTTGTTTATGTGTGCACTTGTCAATGTGTGCTGTTGTATATCATGATAATAATGATGCGTTTATTTCATCGTGGTCGGGTTTATTTTAATGAAGACCCGATTCGCCATAAAAATAATACATTTAAGTTACAAAATATTATTTATGTTATGAAAAGAAAAGCAAAAAAATATAAATAAAAAAACATTCACACACATATATATATAAATACTATATTTCGGTCATTATTGTATCTGTAGCTATTCTGTTGCCGTTGCCATTCTCTGGTCAGAGAACCAGCATTCCATAAAAGCGCCGCTTGCACTAGAGAGTGCTGAACTCCAGTCGCAGCTTTACGCCCGCAACTCGATGTCTCAGAAGCGGAACGAATCCATGTGTACGGCCTCCGGAAAACATTGCAGATGCGCTACAATAACGCGCCAATCCGAGCAGTATTCTGTATGAGTTGTCATATACGCGGACTTATATTGTATGCAATTGCCGTGGAATCATCTATTTGTCGACAGAACGACTTTTATCCAAAGTTTTAATGACAGCTTACAATAATTTAATATTTTGTCAGTTATTGCGTTTGTAGAAATATGGGAGCGGCATTTCCTACCTCGCCTAAGGGAGGTACAATATCTACGGACATCCCTAATTAAAATTATGTTTCAAATAAAACATCAGAGGAACGGCAATGACGAATTCTATTAAAAATGTGCACATTTGTCCGCAGAATCGGAGGTCGATACCCCCCGGCAGCCGAAAGTTGATCAGCATAGCATAGCACAGAACGGTTAAAACTGGTCATAAAAAACACCTGTGTATTATACAATATTTGAAGGAATAGTACCTGGTATCTTTATCTTTATAAACCTATTACTAGGGCTATACTTCCTTGATACCTATTGAGGGGGTTATTTGGTTCACCCGACGTTAGTTTTGAAAATAAATATTTATTAATACAAATTAAATTAATCAAATAGAAAGATATACAAAAAAAAATATTTATCCAAAAAGTATGCGGTTGCTACCGCGTTTCGAACCTGGACCTTTTCCTATCCCGGGAAATGCGTGAACCAATTTCGCCCTATCGAACAATTACGTTTTCGACAAATATTGAATTATGTTCTGTAGTTCTTTATAATTGATACATATATAATAATCAACTTTGTATTGCGATAATCTCTAACATTTTTTTGTTAAATAGATTTTTTCTGCATATCTTTATGGTTGATTAATTTAATTTGTATTTTTAAAAATACCACAGAACTGCGTTCTGAAACTGTAATTTCACAACAAAAATGTATTTTTATTAAAAATATGCATTAAAGCATTATGAAATAGCAGGTCACAGCTGTCAAGTTTCAGTGAAGATTGTGTGATGTCGTGATGTCGTTTCGAACCGTTTTACATCGGTGATCATCAGTCATCATCGGGGCCGAGTTGGCGACGATGAGACCGAGCATCAAATGACCCACATTCGAACGTAATGGATTTAGCGCTAGACTGCGAACCATTAATACTACGATTCACAACACAACACGTGAATAGCTTCATTTGTAATAAAATAATATTGAGTTTGATAACAATATATTTTGAAATAAATTCAAATTGTAATATATTATCGATACATACAATCGGAACTATACAATACGTGTCTGGTAATTTTCAAATTCACTCCGTGTCATTTTTATGTGTATCGCATATAAATAGAAACTTTGTAACAAAGACTTTCTTTTTATTGACAGATCCTTGCTTTGTTACATCAGAGTACACTTGTGAAACAATTTTCTTTCAAATGCGAATGAAATGTATCGTTTATGTATATATATGGTATGTGACCTTTTTGTCCTGTGGGTACATTTTTCAAATATAAAATCGAATGACTCATAGTTACTCTCCATAAAATGCAAAATTAAAATTGATTTCGGGATTTAATAATTGTATTTTTTACTGTGCCGACTTTTTTAGTAATATAAATTGTACAATTTAGTATACATATGTGACAATGTATAACCCTGAACATCGTTAATAGAAACAAAACATTTTTTGGTAATGTATTATACAACCTTTCCTAATTTATAAGCTACAAAAATTTCACTTTTTAATCTTATTTTGCTGATCTGCGTCCAGTGTTGAATATAGACCACCATTTTTTGCTTTCCAAAGCTCCCTGACTATGGTGCTTTGATGGTAATTTTGTTCAGTAACATTACAATATGTTATCTGACCACGTTTTAAGACGGGTAAAAGTCTCGTTCTAAATATTATGTGTCGGTGCCTGCATTTATATATGGTCATAGGGTCATAAATACGCAACTGGTAGTTGGGTAGCTAGATAGCTATATTACTGCTTATTATATAAAATAACTACACTCTGAACATCTGGCACACGCGCGCCGGATGTTCTAGGTGCTGAAGTTATTATATAAGTTTTACAACGGAAATTCACTTCCTATGAATTCGAATCCAGAACTGAGTGAAAAAAAGAAGTGATATTAGCCAAAGACCAACCTTTTCCAGCAGAATAAACATTGATATCGGAACACTTGTCGAATCATAATTTGTAATATATATATATATATATTATGATTTTATATACACAGATAGCAGACTTTTTCTTTCGATTTTTCACTAAATATGTTAAATAATTTGTTATACACCATTGTTTAAAAAAATCCTCTTTTAAAAATATTCATATTTCTAAATACAAATTAAATGTATATCTTTCTATTTAAATTTACGAAGGTGTTGTGGTCTTATTATATCAAGAAATTAACGGGGTTATTTATTTTTACCGCAAATTAATATCCATTTATTTCACTTACGAGATATCTTACACATTACACACCCACCACGCTTATTCATTAAATAAATACTTTCGTAAAGTACGCAATAAATACAGAAGTGACGAGAGGCATCCTGATCTATCTGTGGAAATACTTAAATTTTTATTTTAAATACCCTACAGTTTATTGCAGTGTTGTCATAAATTTCTGGATGGCCATCAAATACCATTATCGTAAACCTTTGTTTGACTAATTTTGAATGCGCCCTTTATGATCAACATCACTGTCGTTTATTCCATCGTAACAGTCGCGACGTACATTTTTTGTGATAAAATATAATGCTACAATCAATATATTTCACTGTTCATAGTAGCCTTTCAAGTTGACTTGTATGCCACTGTGGACATAATTATAATGGTATTTTTATTGACTTTGTGTTTTACGGGGGTTTTATTATGTTATGTCGCCCGCCTAAATATCGGTTTATTCGTGATAACAATGCCACGAATTACATCACAGGGTTCAACTTAAAAAAACATTTTTTTTAACTGATATTTTTGACTAAGATCGAAATAATACGTTTTTTACTCATTTTCACAGTTTATGTAGTAAATTTCCACAATTGTTATGTGCTGCACAATCGTGTATTAACTATTTTTTATTAATTAATCGTATAATTTATATTTAACAAATCATATATGATGTTTCCAACCGTGAAAGATGAAAATAATAGAATGATATTTAAAATAACGGTTGAGTTTGGATCATCCTATATAATGAATAATAAACGTATGAGTAATACATTTTGTAGTTTCACAGCATCCGAATACATAATAAATGTTGACATTTCGTACACTTGAAACAACGAAGTATCATCTGACATTTACATCAAACTTAGATATTGACCTTCTAAGTTTTGAATATGTATCTATTTGTAGATTTCTTCAGCGGAGTTTGGATCGTCGCCCGTAAGATGATATTTCTACAATTTAGAGTTATAAAATAAACTTCCTAATACTAAGAAGTGTAACATGTTTGTAATACAGTTTTCAAGAGATAATTATTGTCAGAATTTTGATTAAAAAGGCAAGTTTGACCAAAATGTCGGTGATATCTTGTTGTTTCAAGATCACGATATATAAAAATGATGCATTAATATTATATTCATATTTCAAAATTTTCGTGATTAACTTTATGGAAGTCCATTTGTAATTAATTTTTAAAAATATAAATACATATATATTTTAAAATTTATTAATTAATAAAATAAAACACAACGTTGTTCACTTCACACTACACTTTGATTAAAATTAAAACGTTAAAACGACGCTTACTGCATCATCTTCAGTAATAAACTAATAAAACTTAAAACTAGAAGATATTTTATCGACTATATGGGGGAGCGGTATGAGAGCGGGGTTGGGTTGAGGGGGGTTTCGGTGAAAAGTGAAAATGATTGTAAACGGGGCTAATATGAATATGTAATAGGGGGTGTTTGTATGTTAAATAAATTATTATTATTAATATTTATTTCTATATTTTTTATTTAATATTATATTATCTGCAAATAATATATTACAAATGATTAAAATTGTTATAAACCAAATCATTTTCACAAAGTGGCAGTGCGTAGTGAAAGGGTCCATTAAAAAAATCGTAAAAATCTTGTATTCTCATGTATATGAGAAAGAATATACCAATTAAATGTACCTTATGCTGAGATAATCAACAAGTGGATTAGTGAAGAATAGTATCTAATATAGTTTGGAGGAGGGTTGTGAACTCGGAGGGTGAGTTTGGTCGGGAGATTGTGATTTATAACGGCGACAGTAATTCGGTGACTGATGTCTTTCAAGAGAATGAAACTCGTACCAACATCCGTCTTTCCACAATCTGACAGCTTATTTTATTTGTATTAAAAGTTATATTCTTACGCGAGAATAATATGAAAATTTTGTAAAACAAATTTGGAAATTTTCACGGATTCTTGTTTTACATTATATTACGTTTTATATATATACATATAATAAATAATTATAAAATACTAATTTTACGGACTGTGTGCTACGAACATGTACACACTGAGTTCGGTTAAAATTATGGCTAACTTTACTAACATCATTAAAAATTCTCAAGGACCATAAAAGGGAGAAAGGAAAAACTTTTTCAAATACTTATTTAGTATAAATAATTAGACAAAATACTTTGTTTAAACCACTATTTATTGATTATTCGACATGTTTCGATACCTATGGTATCTTCTTCAGGAAATTATTATTCACCCTTTATAGTTTTGTTTTTATCTATGCTTGTATTTTTAATTTCAGTATACATTGTTTCCCGAATAAGATACCACAGATATCGAAACACGTCGAATAATCAATAAATAGTGGTTTAAACAAAGTATTTTGTTTAATTATTTATATAAAATCAGACCACAAAGTAATTTTGCTAATATTGAAGAACTTATTTAGTAATTTCAATTGGATGGCTTAAAAACATTTAACCTAATAACCGTTTTTTAGTCAAGTATGTAGATTTATACAGAATAAACGGTTCTATCCGTAACATAAAGAAATATACTCCCAAAAATTATAGGAAGTGAAATAATCTCTAATGTTCTCTAAGTTCTAAGTTCGAAATTAAATAATTAACTCAACGATGCGCCACCTGTCATGTCGTTGTCAGGTTGTACACGTGATAAACTTTACAGTCTATTTTATATTTGTGTATCTGTTTTTTTAGTTATTAAGTAGTTTACTAGCCATTAATCTTGAAAGACACTTATTTTCTTCTCTTCTTAATACTTGACGATTTGTCGTATATTATGTAGTCAATTAGATTTCTGTATGTGTATTTTATAGTTAGTCACGAACATAATCTATGCAATTGCTATGTGAGAGAAGATGGGGGAACGGATGGATAGAATGTATAATGAAGGTATTACTATGTCACGTAGATCTAGGACACAACTTTACAAAGCCCGCGCGTCGATAATATCGGTGACTTTATATCAGGGATATATAAAATAGCTTTCATTCGGAACAACGGATTAATATAATATATGACCTGTCGCATATTGGCGGATATCGTTTAGCAGACGCTTAAATCATGGGACAAAATCTGATATCAAAATTAATTTACATTTGTATGAGTATGTGATTTCCATCCAGTACCATTTTAAGTACGTGGGCAGATAGATTGATTTACCAATACTACAAGGCGCGTTTTACAACATCATTTTTACAACACTTTACTTTATTCGGACGCTACACACCTTAAACTACTTCTCAACATAGTCGCCACCATTATTAAGGCACTTGTCATAACGGGGCACCAATTTTTGAGTACCTTCGTCATATAACAACGCCGCCTGGGATGAAAGCCATGTCTGTACTCCGTCTTTGAGTTTATCATCGTCATCAAAACAGTTGCTACCAATGAACCGCTTCTGATTAAATAAAATATGAAAATCACTTGGCGCCAAAACAGGACACACTAGGCGAAGAATGTCAGCCGGTTTCATGTTACGTGCATTCAAGGAACGAATCACGAACCGCATCTCGAGAGTCAGCGGGCTGATCTATTGTCTTGAACGTTTCAATCACTCACTACAAGATGTCCACACTCTTTTGAATGTCTCTAACGTTGCATATGGTGTGTCAACAAGGAAACCATTGCGCATGCGCAACATCGTAACCCCAGCGCTATACCGAGAATATCCGGCAACGGTACTTACTTAAAAAACGCGCCTCATATATACTTATACTATACTAATGGTATTAAATATGTACATACATACATACATACAATACATGTATTTATAAAACATCCTTCATATGTAGCCTTACGCGCTTCCGATATATACCTACCTACCCTATATTATATAATATGGTCTTACATGTAAACTGTTACAACAGTATATCAATAAATATTTTTAAACAAAAGTATTTCGAATCTATCAAAATGATTTTGAATGGTGGTGAAAGTACCTACTCACTAACTAGTAACGTAGTAACTTTAGTTGTAATATAACTAACTAGATATATGTTGGATGTCTAATGTCGGTCAATCTATGCCCCACTTATCCAACAGATATATACATAGATATATATGTAGGGGACAGCGGGGTAATTACAGACAGCGGGTAATTACGGACACTCTTTTAAAACCATTCCTTGGCCTCTCTCCGCTCCCGTTATTAAGCCGCATGCACAAACTCGATAACACAATCGCCAATAAGTTGTTAGAGCTGCGGGATGTGCGCGTTTTCAAGGTAAGTCATTTTCTTCTAATATTTCGCTAATTGGTTTTCTGTGTTTTAGCTATTATAATAACGATATTGAAATCTAATTATTTACACGTAATAACTATTCATTTAAGAATAATATCGTGTGTATATTACAATTCTGATGATTTCAAGGACATGCTTGCTTCATCCATCTTTTTCTGGCTTACGTTATGTTGGGGTAATTCCAGACAGATCCATTGGAGTATTTACGGACGTCTGGTTTTACCCCTGTTTCCAATAATATTGAAGGTGTTTTTTGCGATGCCTCGAAATCACATTAAGAAAAAATAAAAGTCTTACACCACATAACAACTCATCCATCTACAAGTTTGGACCAATGTCCATCTACAATGTTGACGAAACGGGCATATCTAATGTGCGAAGAAATTCTAAAATTCTCGCTGCAAAATGACAGAAGCAAGTTGGAAAATGTACAAGCGCTGGTCGAGGTTCTACGACTGCAGTAACAAATGCATTTAGTGTTTCTGGAGTCTATGTACCACTCTTTTTTATCTTCAAACGAAAAATAATTAATCAATAACTCATGAATGGTGCCATGGTAGCTTCAAATTCAAATTCAGGCTGGATCGCGGAAGTAGGGTGGGGCGGGGCTAGTTTAGTTCAGGGGCAAGTTGGGGAATTGAAATATTTCAAAAACTACGCATCTCACGACAAAACTTCAAATGACGAAAAGAAGAAGATGAGGAAGAGGAGGGGGGGAAACATCGCGTGATCTACGTACGATGATCTAGTGTATCCTTGCATACTTTGTTTATTTTATGACTAAAAAGTAAAAAATGAGTTAGTCGTTATTTTTCTCCTGGACTCGTACAAAAACAGCCATCTACAATCACGTAAATGTTGATACATTACGTATTTATTGTACTTTCGATTATAAATAGCTGTTTAATTCCAAGTCTTACCGTTTTTGTCATAACCTAACTTTTGTTTCGATAAGTCTAGTCGGGGCTTGTTGGGCAGGCTTGCTCAACTTCCCCACTGTATTTTTATTACAAAAAGTTATCTCATTGAATAGATTATTTCTCTTCCTACAAAGGACTAGATAGTGTGTATTGTATACCTAAAATAGTCACATGATAACTATACTACTGGCAGTTCCTCAAAAAGATACATTTGTGATAGTTGTAGCGATAATTAAACCTGCTTCGTAATTACCCCACGCTGTCTGTATTTACCCAACACCTGACCGTAAATACCCCGAAGGCTTTGGGTAAATACGAACAGCAAGGGTTTTATTTTTTTAATATAATTCTATTTTTCTTTGATAATCTTTATAATATGTTAATTTATTCCTAAAGTCTAATAAATAATAATAATAGTTTTTGTTTTTATTTTATTTTAAGTGTCCGTATATCCCCCACTCTCCCCTACATGTGTTGATAAATGACAATACGGATAATGAGAACTGTTTAAAAGCCCAGGCGACGCCATGACGGCGCTGCAGGAAAATGCACGTCCGCTTCGAACTCTGCACACAGCGGGAGCCGATCCCTCTAGCGGCGGGCCACGAGGCCGGCGCCATTTTGTTTCACCATCGTAGAACGTGGAATAGTTATCTAAGTTACTACCCACAATCTCCGACGTACTCGTATGTTTGAATGTCAGAACTCTGAAGATATCTGCGATCTAAGATATCGATTAAAAAAAATTGTCGGTATGAAAGGAATGAAATATTATTTATTATATTTATATTTATTGATAAAATTCCGCCACATCTTCTTTTGTCGAGCATATTAATTTTATACCTTTTTCAGTAAGATAATGGGTTTATTATGTATTTAAAAATTCTCATCAAATTTCGCCTATCTCATCACGTTCCAGAACGAGTAATATATATAATGTGATGTCCTTGAGTTTGTATAGATGTGTGTGTGTGTGTGTGTGAGCGCCGCACCGCCGGGGCGGGATGTGTACATGTGTCCGTGTGTGCGGAGATAGATAGGGGACGCGCGCAAGGCGCGGTCGGTCTCTTTTCTGCGTTAGCGTTGACTTCGATACGACTTATATACCTACCTCATACCATCATTGTATTATTCTTGTCCGCCAATCCGACCACGAGGTGTACAACTGAAACGTGCTAACTACGCAAGTACGTAATATATATAGTAAGTCATATTGGCTACACGTTATTAATTAAAAACATAAAAATTTATCCGTTACATTATATTTTCGCTACCAACATTTCCAATGAAAGCGGATCTTTAAAATTGTATCTTTCATATTTAAATTTTTTCCAGGAAACATTTTAACAAAAATTACGCTCGAGGGCAGATTTAAATACCTCAGCGTTCAAATTCGAAGAATTTCAATTATATTATATTTTACTTTACAAGAAAATATGAACAGACGCCATGCTATCAGTTGTATAAGAAATATATCATTTTGGGTATCGCATTATATACTCGTATCTCATGTGGTTTTTTTTAAAGTACTGGAATCAAGTATGTGCCCCGCCCCGGAGCCCGCCACGATAGAAAGCCTCTCGCGATCTATTTATAGTACCACGCTGCTCTCGAGAAGTCGCCACTCACCTTCCGCTTGTGCAGGGCTGTCAACTTTTTCAATTGTCAATTTAAATCACTTCACTTTAAACATATATACTAAAACTTTTTTATTCTTGAACGTTGCCTGGGGAACATTAAGTGTTCTTTTTGTGGGTATTTTTGCATCTCTCTTCAGTCGGATGGGCGTAAATATTAAATATTAAAAAAATATTGTATTACCTCACAGACAAGTGATTATGTACAAATGCTCACAAATACGTGAACATAGAGGCCACGGCCGGTGTGAGTAAAACCAATTACCGTAAAACTAATGTTGAAAACATTTATTTATAACACTACAGTACAACCTAACTAAACCAAAGTTAATTAAAGCAAATAAATATCTAATCACACAATGATTGTAATGTACCTTTCCGGCGGTGACACATTTCACAGCCTAAATGTAACTGCCGTGCTACGCCGTCCGGACCGTCGCGCGTCATGTACGCCACACGCGGTACTGGCATTTCTATCGAAATACGTTAATCGATTACTATGTATATAAATATATTTGTAAACACATTTTATTATAATTAAATTTGGGTAGTATTTGTCTTGATGTTCCTCAATTTCGTGAAAATTAATTCCATTACGTAGCAGACTAAGCCGTGTTGAATTACGTGAATTAACGAAGTATTTTGTGACAGTAGCGCCGTAGCGCGTTTCTTATGATAAAAGAACAATAAAAACGCTATTTTTACGCTTGTTTTATAAGCATATATTATATATTATTCATTAGTATTTTCACTCGTGATTTGGGCAGAACATCGACACCCAATTATAGACAGCAAATTACAACAAGTAGAAGATAATCGACCAATTCATTAGAAGTTACATTGGATGAATCCGAATTCAGTTGATATATTCTCACGTTATTTTATCTAAATATATTCTGGAAGGTTTTGTAGTCTCGTGGTAGAACGACGGCTCGTGTATTGAAGATTCGATAATTCACTAGTTCAATTTTTGACAGCATAATACACAAATAAATATTTAAAAATAATATAACTTTTTTTTTAAACAGCGTTCTGCTTGGATGTTAATACTTGTCTCTGTTTAAAAAACACTCGCGTAGGCTGCCTTACGGCTGTAGAAATATCATTAAAAAATTAATTAATATTTTGTTTGAGTTTATTTTAATGTGATGTCACCTCTGAATTTAATATTTCAAGAGTTAATATCAATTTTCAGTAGAAAATGTTTTAACACTTTGAGAAAAATATTAACAGTTAGAGGGAAAAATTAGCTTTTTTTTTTAAATATTATTGACTTTTATTTTGAAAAACGTTGGACACCATTTAAGTAATTTGTATAGAACCTCGTGAAACGTGTACTATAAGATGTCTGTAAATGAGAAAACATTTAATGGATTAAAAGTAATAGACTTCTTGTACAAAGAAATAAATAAATAGAGTTTTTTTTTTAATACATTTGATACTTACATTTGAATTGTTTGCCGCCGCTTAACACCTCAATACGAAACACCTGCACAATTTGAAATACATAGATTCAAGGCATCAGAATCGTATTAACCCACCCCAAGGACACAGTGAGATAGAGAGTGTTAATTACTTAACTCTGCCACTGCGGATGAAGTAACTAACTCGTTCACAACTCGACAACCAATGAAACAATCCAAAAAATGTGATGAATTTTTGTATTCAAAATTAATAGATTCATCTGTCCCTAAAGTTTGGACAGCTATCTATGTGACAACAAACATTCTTCTAAATTATATAATTTATAATGAATCTGTATTTTTATTCTTAAAGAACGACGTGTTACCTTGTTTGAGATTTTTGTGAATTGTTTAGACTTTTTTTTTGTTGTTCTTTTTGAATATTCCACGCATGGTGTGCAATGTGCAGTCTTCCGGTGAATGTCGCGTCTATCGGTGTAACAAGTAAAATACATAATATCAAAGTGAACATTTTCCAACGCGCACGTGGGTTCGAATGGAGGTTAAAATGCGTATAATCGCATAATTTCGTTTGGCTGCGGGTCGACTAAGCTAATTAAATGTAGGTAGGTCCCCGTTATCATCAACATTGCCATTTTATAAATTTATTAAGAAACTTTTATGTAATATAAAAAATACAATTTTCTATCTATCGATCTATTAAAATTAATAATATAATTAGTCTCTGTCTGTGTGAATTTCTATGTAGGTATACGTAAATTTGATATTTTAAAACTGGCACATGATACCAGAGTGATTACGTTTCTTTAAAATACGAATTAGATAGATATGTAACCTTTTTTTGTAAAGGTATGTACATTTTTCAAATAGAAAATTCATTTCTACTGTCAGAAATTTAAAAATTAGATTTTATTTCTCTATTTTACAACTTTATTCATTATGAACATTGGTCCTACTATGAATCTGCACGTCCTATAAAATGATGCGCAAAACTGAGAACTGTGAAAAGGGTCCATATACCGGACGCAGATCGACAGAAGAAAAATATTGAAAAGTTAAAAGATTCAAGTGCGAGGTGTTACTTGTTATCTGACCAACGTGTCTTAAGACGAATTAAAGGCTGGTATTATATAAAAATAGCAGGCACGATGTATTAAGAGATATAAATAATCAGGGTAGTGACCAACAATGGGATGGTATACTTTGATGAATGACCTTTCTAACCTTTAAACATAGTTTTAAATAAAACGATGTTATAGAGTATGTAGACGCCATCATGTATATGTAGATCTACTAGATGATTTGTATTTTAACTTTTCGGTTTTTTACACAACCGTGTCAAAATTATTATAGAAGCAAATAACTTAGTCACAAATGTTATCCACTCGTTATCTACGTAACGGTGCGGAAAAGTTATCGATTTAGCACAATCGACTAGCCACTTGGTCTAGGGTAAAAAAAAATCGGAAAGGTTTGGATGAAAAATGTTTATTGCATAGGTTTACTTCCGAAACAGTTTAAACATTTTTCGAGTTTCGACCTTGCGATTGGCGGCCGCCGTGAACCAATGAATCATACGTTTTGTATAACAATTAAATATAACAATTTTTGACCTTCAAGAGCACCCCTTACAAGTCGCGGTACATAATTGGGATACAAAAGTAACCACAGTCTCTGCCTAGTACCTACTCTTTAATTAACAAAGAAAAAGAACGTAAGAAAATTTTTAAACATTTTATAGGTGATTTTCGGGTGTTATATATGACGAGTATTTAGTATCTTTGTAGACACCAAAGAGGAAGAAATACGTATGAAAAAATAATTCATTGCACGTGCGGTTTGATACGTGCGTCTTCGACATGTAATTTTAATAAATATTAAAGAGAACATGCTGAGATTTTTGACAGTTGGACATGACTTGATTATTTTTTTTGATTTTATTTTGAATAAGACATGTTTTTCGTTTTTTTTTTTTCCCCTAGAATTTAGTGGTAGCATCTCACGGTCGTGTTCGGTGAGCTTCATCGGCATTTTGAAAATAATAATGCAATAAAACCCTATTTTATATGTAAAGTCCCGAAACCCTTCAGCAGGAGGTATTCCCCGTGAAAGCACTTTAATAAAATGGTAATATCTTTCAAGCGACGGACCGCGCGGTTAGTGAAAAAGAAAATGGTGGCCCAGACAGCTTTCTATAAAGAAGGTGTCGCTAATTAAAAAATTAACGAGTCCTGCCGAGAACGCTAACGACCTGTCTCATTTGAAACATTTTATAATTATTATTTTACTAAAGAATTCAAGGTCGAGCATTCAAATTTAACGAACATTTTCGTGTGATTTATGAGAATTTTGATTGACGATTATTCTAGACGTTTGCAAAAGTCTTGCGATCTGGGAACTGGTTATTAATTAGACATATTTTGGGTGAAACCTTTTCATTTTATAGTTATTTTAACTTTGTTATGCCGAATATTATAATTCAGACACAGAGCTACCGTGAGATAATCCGACGTACTTTTCTAATTAATTTTACAAATATTAATTCTATAAAATTGGTGTAATTAATATGGCAGTTTTACTTTTCTTATAACATTTTTTTTTTAATGTTTACGTAAATAACGTGAGTATATGATGAATGTTATTTATTTATTTGTATAATGCACACCGGGACCCCGCATAACTCGCCGTTAATTAAAAGATGCGTCATCATCTGCTAGGTGTTCACCAAAATTACAAAATCAACATATATATCTACATAGTATAAGAGAACTTTATACAATTCTTAATTACATCAAATTGCATAAAAAATAACAAACATTTTGTATGCAAAACCAACACGACAGCCTGTAAAGGGTTGACCTGTGTGTGTGATAAAGATAGTGGCACCAATTCTGTTACATTTGCGATCTTTGTTTTTTAATTTGACATGTACTCACCGTGTTCGTTTATATCTTTACTAAAAAAAAATTGATTAATAAATTTAACTTAACAATCAATAATAAATTATCCGACTGCTTCATCTACAAAATCAAGAATGAGGAGTGAGGGAATGACAATTTTATCTTGGAACAGCATTAATTCGTTTGAGGTTACGGCCATGCAGTTGTCTCTATAGGTTATGTTTTCAGAAACACTATTAATGTAAAATAAGTAATGAGTAAATAAAATAATACATACATTTACATAGAATACACCAGGTGAGGGAATGATGCTGAATTTATACTCTTAAGCTAAAATAAACCTTAATTTTTCGACAAATAATTACACACACAGAGATAACTGATCAATAGCCATGCATTAAGTCATTCAAAATGACTGATCTGCATTGAGTCAAGTGTCATAGCGCGTAACGCACTCTGATGGTAGAAATTTTGCATTTTTGAGGTGGGTTAAGAAATGACGCAATTAAGTGGGAAAACATACATTTTTTAATAAAAATAGAAATTTACATATTTTAATATTTTAGTGTACATATTTTTAAAGTAGACCAACATCTTATTGTTTTACTAGCAGTAAAATCAGGGTGTAGCTATTATTTTAGTCAGTAAATGTCTTCAAATATGTCAACCCCCTACTAGATAAAGGTGAGGGAATGATATTTTGGGTGTTTTTTTTTATTTTAAATATAACAAAACTGGCTATAAAATTCAAACCAGTGTGTTGAAAAAGCCCAGAATACGAACTTTATAATGAAAATATTAAAACTCCTAACAATTTAGAAAAGTGATTAAATCTCTTGTAGGGAAAGTAAATTATCAATTTTGGAGAGAATGGCCCATTTATTAAAATATTTTAAGAATATTTTATACCAAGATATTAATCAATTTTATCGAAAAATATTGTTGCAACCGGGATTCGAACCTGGATCTCTTCCAATCAGGGGAACGTGAATGCTTTCAAATAATAGAACGATAGATGTATTCATTTGAAAAGTGTAACATATAGGTTCAAAAATTGAATTGGAAGAGATCCAGGTTCGAATCGCGGCGGTAACAACATTTTTAGAAAAAATTGATTATATATATATATATATATTTCACTCACCTTACCAGCCTACATCCACAGGACGTCCCTGGTTGTTTATTAATCGTTTGTTAACGTAGTAATAATACCCTTTTTATATTCTGATGCTAAGTATGTTCACTTTAATAGTGCGTTAGCGATACACACTCAGGTTTAAAAATATTCTAAATAATAATACCTATATTATTATCGGTAGCCCTGTGGTGAATGCACCGCGCGAGTCATCGAACCGGAGCCCGCGAGCCGTGGGACCCCCTCCCGACCAGCTCGACAGCACACCGCGGGTGCACAACACAGCGCGCGGTATGATAACCGCCGATGTTAATATAATCTGTCTTATTTCGTCAATCTCAAATCGATCGTATCGATTCCGTTTCTCGGTAAAACAAATGAGCCTGCCAAGGTTTAGCTCTCTTGACAATTTTCTTCGTAGTCTTACACGATTCAATTTCTCTTCCAAACAATTTATATGCATCATTTAGATTTTATTGTATCCCATCAACCTTTATAATTAAATCCGTTCACAAATTATGCATTTGTTTATTTCAGAGACAATTTCACTTCTCGCGCCAGTTCTTAATACGCATGTTGTATTTTTTTTGTGGTTTTGTGGTCGACAGTAGTAAATTACACGAGTATTTGAACAAATCTCATTACTGGTTTTATAAAAGTTAATTCGATGACTAGATTTTTTTGCAAAACTCGTTGTGGTGCTACTGCTACTGCAAAGTCCAAAAAAAGCCTTCAGTGGTGAAACCCGTAATTATTGCTAAATTTGTGCGTAGAATTGTATATATAGGGTGACCCAAAAAAAGTGAGAACATTCCGTAAAATGTGATACAAATACATCAAAATTAGTTATCTTAACTATATCAACAATAGCTTAAATAGTTTACTTATTTACTTACTTACCTATTTACCTATATTACGTTTTTTTTCGACAATTTCCGGTCGTCATCTTTGATTATAAATTTTCCCATTGTTTATATTTGGTTTTTTCAAATTGTTGCCCAGAATGACAAAAATCACTGCAGATGACCGTATTCTGATAAAAAATTTGCGTATTAAAAAATGTTGGGGTGCTAGGAAAATGATTAAAGAGTTTCAAAACAAAGCCTAGAGTATAGCTAAAAATTACAGCCTAACTGGACATTACAGCAGGACGGAACTCCATCTCACACAGCCAGAAATACAATCAACTTTCTTCATCGTGAGAATGTTAATTTTATCGAGCCAGGCATGTGGCCACCGACCAGCCCAGATTTAAATCCAGTAGATTATGCAATACAGGGTGTTTTGATGATTTCTGATTAGTTAAATATTGTGCAAAAAAATTACCTTAAGAATTAATTATATTATGTTTTGAAATAACTCATGTGTTACGAGATGTTCTCACTTTTTTTGGCCCACCCTGTAAATATACATAGCCATATACAGGAGTGGATAAAAAATGTTTACTTTGCGGTTCTATTGTCCTTTTTAATAAACTACCCATCGGTTTTTTTTCCAGGGAATTATGACAATGCTGGTCAGAATGAGGAAAAATATAGAATTTTATTTCTATTAATTTTATTGCTCCACATATATGGTACAATAAAAGGAGGTCTCGAAAGTTTTCCCACGAATACAAATGAAGGTTAAAATAAATCTTTTTTCTTCTGTTTTATTAAAATGACAGCGAATTTCGTGGTTCCACTCAGTGTTTTTTCTTGTAAATTTGTACATAAAAATAATAATAATAATTGTTTGCTATTTTGCCAACAATAACATAATATATTATGGTCTCTCCCACGCAGCCCCTGTTGTTGAAAGCCTTCTGTATCAAAACAAGCGAATATAATTAAAATGTATGTAGATTAAAATAAATTATCCGTTCACAGGCATGAACTTGCGTATGTCAATCTACTTGTGTATGTAATTCAGGGGCGTGCAGTGCATACAAGCAAAAAAGCTGTGCATAACTAAAAATTCTGGGAAACAAATATAATTAAAAAATTGGATTAACATTAACGAAAACATTATTTTGCAATTAGTGCCATCTATGTACCAGTAGAGACTTTAATTGCCTAGTTCTAAAAACTTGCCGTAACTCACCGCTGTACTCATGGCGTTCTTTTTTTATTCGCCGCATCGTGCTATTTACATTACTCAGTTCTGTCTTTGAGCTAGTGAATTACTCAAGTCATATAAATTCCTTTCAGTTGATGCTGTTTATTAACAGAATAACATTAGAAAGGGTTACAACAGCGTGCAAATCATTAAAGTGTTTATTTCCTCTTTTACTAATTCGCGAATTTTACTATCTGACTGTTTTTAACCTGTTGATTTCATGATTGTTCTTTAAATTTGGTGCATGGATTGGTTTTGGATTTATCCTACTAACTATATCCTACGTTAACCTTTAATGAAAATAATTATTTCCTTTAGTTATTACATGAAGTATTTTGAAATAATAAATTAATCATGTTCCGTCATAGAAAGTGTTCTTAAAAACGTTCATACATTTTTTACACGGGTAAGAAAGTATTATTCTACATTAAAACTTAAACTTTAAAAACACTATTAACAGTACTTTAAAATTATAAACAAATACATGATAGAGTCGTATAAATGATGGATTTATTTTGTCCAAAGACGTTGGTTAAACGAAAGTACATATATCTTATTACATATATAATATTATTGGTAACAGCATAACTTAAATCTATATCTACTGCACGCCACGTAATTATATTGTAATATACTGATTATTTGTCGTTATGTTCATATAATCAAGAAATGAGGACTCCATGTCGATGTACAAATCTGTATGTCCTCGGTAATCACCTCTCATCTCTCATTACGGCCATTCAACCTTCCGATATTGATGACTGTTGAGGGAACTATTTCCATATTACATATATTAGATAACAAATTTCAAGAAAGCGAGTGTCAGTCCGAAGGAGAGGTTCTGCCACAGGAAATATGTAGGACTCGATCATAGCTGGACAGGTGACGTTAATTAAATTTTCGTAGCTACATTAAATTTTAGAATTTATATTAAAAATTTGAATTATTTTCTTAAATAAAAACGCAATATTATATAATAATAGGTCTTGCTTTATATTTCGTATATAAGTTATAAACATACTTTGATGAACATCATATATTTATATAAATTAGTTTATTTGTTTTTTAAAAATATTTTTTAATTTACTCTGTTTTTGTAAACCATTTTTAAAGTACGTTAACGAAATATCATTTCACGAAATTTTATAATTTATTATTACAGTTGCCTTACATTGGATTCACCTCACTAGATCTAGGTTCGTATTGGAATGGGAGTTTTTTCCTCGTACATAATTATCAATTACATTAAAATTATTATAACATAAAACAATAAAAAATCATTAATAAAATTCAATTCAAAACTAATAAACCTAATTATAATCGAATTACAAAAATAAATTACTGTTGATAAAACCTATACATATCCACCAATTGAGTAGTTTGTTGGTATAGTGGTTAAAACGCTGGCCTAGTGATTTAGTAGTCGGGGGTTCGCGCCTCGTCCCAGGACATCAGTAAGTCAGTCCTATTTTCATAGTACAAGCGTTTAGCTTAGTTTAAAAATAGTAAGAATATTGATATTACATGAAAAAAAATAATCTTAATTTGTGTTAAGAGTAGTTATTTATTTAATCACCGTCCTAATAGAAATTTAAAAAAAATCTATGCAGCCACTAGGCAGCATGGCTTTGGGTACATAGTTTTTATTTTATTATATTTTAAATAAATGTTTTCATTTGTCTGCTCTGGACACACATTTTGTTTCTACGAAATATTTGGTCAATCTAAGAATGTTTGAAATTAACTCTTCCAGAGAAATAGAAAATTATAATCTTTTACGACTGTATGTGAATGCCGTCGCCGTGCACGAATATGCGTACATTAGGTACGTCACAAAGGTACGGAGAAATTTGAATAGTTGGTACTGGGTAATAAATAATTATGTTAGTATGAATATTTTTTGTTTGTTTGTGAAACGTGGAATTAATTAAAGCACAACTCCAATAAGATTAATCTAAAATGGCCGCTTTCGCCGAAAACCCACCGTATAATCGACAGGTTTTTTTTTTTTTGTTGCGGTTGATTTGTGACATTGATGAACTCAATCCTAATAAGTATTTAAATATATAAAATATTTTAATATATTTGTTTCTCGATTTACTTCATATAAGTCGCACTCTAATCTAGGAGGTAAACAACTTTTTAATTCATCCTTTTCTCGTACAAACGTTGATTTAATACTCGCACTTGTGATGATTTATAAAACATTTTAAATATATGTGAGTTTTTAAAATAATTATTCCGATATGATAATCTTTTAAATGTAAATTAATAAGTTACTCTTGTAAAACACAACTCTCTCCATAGATAAGTCGTGACATTACCGACAAAAGATATATATATATATATATACATTTAAAAAAATATATTCATATATATATATATATATATTTTTTTAAATCATTATTTATGTATATATAGTTTATTGCTCAATTTTTATAAAAATATGTTTAATGATTAGATTTCGTGATTTTTCTCATTTTTATAAGATAATTATAAAATGTAAAATACATACCTTATTACAATCAACCCTTATATTACTATGTTTACAACATATATTACTATGTTTATATACCTCAAGTTTACTATTTTTTTCTTATCGCGAATTATTTTGTATATTAGGTTAGGTAACTACATTATATTTGTACCATTTTGTCGGTTTGTACATTGGTTTTACTGGAAAATCATCAGTTATGCCAGTTTCCGAGCTTCTTGATATTTATTTAGTTATATTGAAAACACCCACTATTCCAATTACAATAATATTATTAATTTTCCTAGTAAATTATATGTTTTAATTATTTTATGTTCAGTAAAATAATATAGCGAAATATAAATCGTTCTCTACAACAAATCTAACTCAGTAATCAAAACAAGCATGTAAAATATTGAGAGATTCTATTCCAATTTTCGACTTAATTCAATAATAGCAATATAAAACACCCAACCTTTTTTAAAAAATACATTTCAAATGAGATGTTCAGTTTTTGATATGTGTTCGCTTATGAAATACTCGTACATTATTACTTCATATTACAACGTCACATAATTAAATTTTTAATACCAACATGAACGATGAAATAAACCCACTGACGTCATAGTGTAACTACTCCGCCTCTGAGAAGCAATCGCCCTCTTGCCATCAGATTTGTGAGGTAGTATAAAAGTTTTTATTGCGTTATGATATTATCTCAAAATAACAATTTGTTAGGTGCGTTTGTAACAAAATGTACTTGGGAAGAGTTTTGTTTATTAAGAAATAATATTATTCAGCGAATCAAATTGAGAGTTTATATAATTTTAAAATGTATTATTACTTCCTTTTTGCCATCGGTGATGTGTTGAAAAATATTATCTTTAAACGTTTCTTTACTTACCAACAGTTGGCACAAACTGTAGCTCTTTTAGTAATCGTTGATGAGTTGGTGTAGCATAATCGGTTAATGCACGTTCCCCGGATTGGAAGAGATCCAGGTTCGAATCCCGGTAGCAACATCAATTTTATTTGTATGTCTTTCAAATAAATACATTTAATTTGTATTCAAAATTTCACAGACCTATGTTCTGAATAATTACAACTTCACAATAAGAATGTGTTCTCCTTAATAATATATAAGTTATATCAATGTGTCTGAAATTTTATAAAAATAAATTATTAATTCTGGCGTCTCCTATCCTATCGAATTACTCAAAGGTATTTGAGATTCCGTAAAAATAAAGAAGATGGCTTTCAAATAATGGAACGATAAATGTATTAATTTGAAAAGTGTAACATATAGGTTCGAAAATTTGTCGTCAAAGCACTCTGTTGGTATAACATAATCGGTTAATGCACGTTCCTCGGATTCCAGATTCGAATCCCGGTAGCAACAACAATATTTTTCGATAAAATTCATTTTACATGTATATCTTTCAAATTGATACATTTAATTTGTATTAATGAAACTGGTACCAGCTTATGACTGAAAACCATTAATCGACGACGCCGTATATGTGACTGAACCTGTAGTTGAATCAAAAGTATATTATTTCTGCGAACATACTAATTAAGTTTAATTTTGTAATTATTAATTACTAATAAATGGTTTATTTCACCGTCAATTTTACCCATGACAGCACATGCCGGAGCTGTATCGATCGCGGGAGAGGAGTCACATCCCTTCAGATCAGCACCCTCCTCCCTTCGGTCCCCATAGCTGTCTCCCACCCCTATCCGAGGGGTGCCTCGTGCCTATCGCCACGGACAGACCTGGTACGGACAAAGGGCTTATCACACGGATCCCATTGTATAGTCAAACTTAGGGACAAGAGACTTATTCCTCTTACACCGAAATAATCTAGGTATTATATTTTCTCTGGTAACCAAGACCGCACCGCTTTGATACTACGTATATAATATATATATTTTATTTAATATATCCACAAGAACAAAAAAATGTTAATTTAATTTTAGTTAATTGTTTTATTTTATTATAGCTGACAGCCTACTTTATAAAGTCGCATGTCTTTTATTTATGATATACATTTATCAGTAAGTCATTTTTAGTACATATATAGGTAGAGTTAATATGTATTATGTTAATATGTAGTATGCTTTGCACTGCTTCAGATGACGGAAAATGAAATCTAAATGTCCTTTAAAATCACACGATTTGTAATTATATCAACCGCAATGTTTTCACAATAAAATTGAATGTTTAACAAGTAAATATTGATGTAGGGTTTTAATGTTAGCTCGTTGACAACATTAATTGAGCTTTTTTCCCTCCGATCATGATCAAACAAAGCTATACCGATGTCTAGCCACCGTCTGATCAATAACAACTTTGTCTGTTATTATATTTTATTCTTTATTAAGAAAATATGATATGATGAGATATGACTACCGCGTAGTGAGCTGAACAAACGTATCATCTATATTTACCTACTCATAGTTCAAAGCTACACTTCTCAAAACTGAATTAAATAATATGAATCTTGAATCTAATATGAAATAATAAAAAAATGAAAATATATTTTGATTACTTATAAATATTTAAATGATTTAAACAATTTAACATTTTCCGATATACCTACTAGGTTTAAATCTGGCATTGCTGGTTAACAAGTCATACCCTGAAAGGCATTACGTGAATAACTAGAACTAATCACACGAAACCCTATTTGTATATTTAGACTAAGGCTGGAGGACGACCTTCTACCGGAAAATTGCGCCCTCGAGGTTCTGTACATATATTATTTGGTTAAACTGTCAAACGGGTCACCCTTCTAAATTTACATTACGTTTAACAATACCCTCTCAGAATGGAGAAAAATTCATATTGGTTTATTTTACGTATGATATAAGTTATTAAATTAAAGTATTCAAATTAAGAAAAAATCATTTATTTTTTTGAATTCTTGACAAAAATCAACAATTTATTATGAAAAAATGTCAGAAAATCGTATTTCGTAGTGCATTCCTCGCGATCTGAACCTCGCGATCAAAAAAATTAAATAATATTTTTTAAACTGATTATATACATTTTCGTATAACATATTTCAAAATTCAGATAAATATTCACTGAATATTAGCCGTAAAAATATAATACATGTTGACCTTAGTAAAAGGTTTAATTATATATGTATATGCTATGCAATATATATAAAAAGCCTTATTTTTACTTTATATATAAAGCGCTAAAATATATGTATAAACGAGTATATATATATATATGTGTTATATTAACACTTTCCTACAGTTAAGTTATTCAGAATGAAATACTAGAGACACCTGTGATTTATAACGCATTTTTTATAGATGATGAAACATTTTTTTTCCATTCATAAAATAGATTAATTCCATACCGAAAGCTAGGCACAGTATATAATAACAATACTATAATTGTACATATATAGAAAACGTCAATAAACGTGAAAGCACGTGATGTCCTATGGTTATTACATAATTACATAAAAACCTAAAATATTATTAATTAATCAAATCTACATTCCTTTAAAATGGGTATTTTTAATCTGTGTATATATCGTACATTTTAAAAGTATTTGGTCCGTCGTAAATTTTCTCGTTAAAAAAATCTTTCGATTATGTTAATTACGATTTAGGTACTAAGACATTTGATTAGATCTACGTTCGTATTACAGTTCGATCGAGGAGAAGCATCGAGAGAAATCTCAAATAAAATCCCTTCGGTAATTTTGTTGTTAAATCACTGCGCCTTTTACGTTTGATGTGTATATAAACTTTTATGGAGTCTAAGTTGTGTCATGGGTCACACTATGTCCTGATTTAGGACAAAACGAGTTTAGTTTTAGACTTTACGGCAGAATCCTTTCCAAGGACTTACCTGGCATTAAATATTAACCTAGGAACACTATTATTACTCGTATCCCCTTATATTACGTTAGTGGCTGAGTGAATTCAACAAACAACTTTGCAAATCCAAAGCTTCGCGGTTCGATCCACTTTATTTATGGGATGAAAATATTTAAATGTTTACATAGATCATAATCCAAAATAGTTTTTATCTTTAAAATAATGGCTTTATTAATGTGTCTACAGTTAATAAATTATTAAGGAGAACACATTCTTATTGTGAAGTTGTAATTATTCAGAACATAGTTTTGTGATGTTTTTAATGCAAATTAAATGTATTAATCAATTTTATAGAAAAAATATATTATTGCTACCGGGATTCGAACCTGGATCTCTTCCAATCCAAAAATACAGAAGATGGCTTTCAAATAATGGAACGATAGATGTATTAATTTGAAAAAAGTGTAACATGTAGGTTCGAAAATTTGTCGTCAATCCACTGTTGTGCTATAACATAATCGGTTAACGCACGTTCCCCGAATTGGAAGAGATCCAGTTTAAAATCCCGGTACCAACAACAACATTTTTCGATAAAATTAATTTTATATGTACATCATTCTAATTAATACATTTTATTTGTATTAATTAATAAATTAATCAACAAAAGAACCATCAAATTGTACCTTAATATTGTACATTTAAAATACATCATATTCATTGTGTATTTTATATTTACATTAAAATTCCTCCTTTATATCATTTTTAAAATAATATTTATAATTTAAATTGAAAGCAAGAATAACACGTTGAAATAATGTTATTCTTTAAAAACACGCTATAATAAATAACACACCTTTAGTGAAATGTAATCTCCCCTTCTCACAAAAATGAATTTGCCGTAATAAAATCGTTCAACAAGAAGATGTGTGAAAGGGTAACAATGTATTAGAGTGATACAATGTTTATTTCTTTATATTGTTTCCACGAAACAAGTGATGTTACAAAAAAGATTGTACAATGAGGCAATGAGCAAAATGGAATTGAAAAATAAACCAGTTCAATATTACGACTAATAAAAAAACATATATAATATTATATATAAAAATAATGAAATTGTTACTTGAAGTAATTATACAATATTAACATTATACTAGTACTAAATAGTATAGGCACCTATACACTAGTGCTCGCGGAAACCTTAAATCAAACATACATATATATATATTATCTAATTTATGTTCTGTCGGTATATAAGTCTGTGCATGATAATTGATTATCAATACTATATATGGAAGTGTATGGGGAAGTTGACAATAAATTTGAATCATACGCACATATTCAATGAGTACAGGTAATTCCAATTATAATAATTTTATTATTTCCGTCCTCTGTATCGCATACTAACGTAAAATAAACAAAAGAATATATATTTACAGCTGTCGTTGTCACATTGCAACAACGACAAAACAAGAAAGTGCGCGGCTATCGCGTCAAACCACGTAAATAATTTTGCTTTTATGTTTTGGGTTATTTTTTTCAAATAAATTAAGGTTATAAAAATGATTTAACAAGTTATTTCTAGTCTGTAATAGTTATTGGTGAATTGAAGGAAATTGTGTCGAATCTATTACCTGTGAGCGGATGTTGTATTGTAATGTATTGTATTACAAGGAAATACAAGTCGAGGCGCTTCATTCGATTCATTTTCAAATAATGTAACGTAAAAGGTGGCGCGATATAATATAGCAATCTTTAAGAAGAGTCAGTATAAGGAAGTAAGGTATGACAATGTCATGTTTTGACATTGTCATACCTTACTTCCTTAACAGCCATTGACTTTAAAACAGACATTGACTTTAAAACAACGTAAAGAAAAACGCAAAAGAAGTGAGAAATATATAAATATTAAAATACTTTTGAAATTAGCAAAGTTAACTTAGTATTGACATCCTGAAGATGAAAATGGTATTTTTCGAAACCGGTAGATGTATTTAAACTCAGTAAATGGTTAATGAAACAAAGTTAATTAATAAAAATAATAGACATTAAAACATTATCACTGCTTGCGCCAAATGGTGTGACGTGTATGTTTACTATTTAAGATAAACTATGAATCATAAAACGGCAGCTGAGCACAATCGGATCTATCAGTATTTTTGAAGCTAAAACATTTTTTTTTAGCAATATTTGAATATATCCAAGAACACACAATTACTGGATTTAGTAAATAATGATTTAATAATAGATATCTTATAGAGACGAACCTATTTTTCCATTAATTAAAAATAGCATCGTCTCCATGAGATATCTAATATTTGTTTAATAACGCTTATTTTTTTTATTCATTCCATTTTTTTCTGCTGCTCCTGGTTAAACTTCTCGATGATTCGGGGGCCCCTTGCAATTGCGACTTGCACGACTCAAATCCGTTACTACCAATGGTATATAATTAGAATATAGTTTACTAACCAAAACTATGTAAGTATCCTTTCATCCGTAACAAATTTCCTGCGCAAGAACTTCAAAACATCGACCGCAATTTCAAAACACTGTTTGTATCGACTTTTACAGGGTGTACATTTCACTGGAAGGGATAGTTGAGTCTGATTAATCGTCGTTCCCAGCTAGTGCCAACAGCCCACTTCCTTTCCCGGCTTCGCAAGTTTCAGCAGGGCCGGCTCGGTACTTGGTATAAGAATATTTTTTCAGACAAATACTTTTGCTTTAACCAAAGCTCGAAATGTTAATTATGTTTTTTATTGTATTTAATCAAATCGAGCCATTGCCTACTTAATTTTCCACCTCCGTGGGTCCTCCCCTCCTGCTGCTCATTTCTAGTTATTCACAAGCAGTAGATCCTTGGCAGACTTCTTCGCATTGTCTCCTAAGCGGAGTCTTGATTTTTTCGTTATTGTTTTCCTCTCTGGGTTTCCATCGAGTATATTCTTTGTGATTCGTGAATCGCCCGTATGTGTCTCGCCCATTTCAGTCGGAGTATTTTTACATATATTGATAGTTCGAGCTCCTGTGCAGACTGTAAAAATCATCACTGTATCGGATTAATTAAATAATATATATATATATATATATATATTATCTGTAAATAAAGATCGTACAAATATTATACAATATTTTGTGTAAATCTACATATTTATTTTGTAAATAAAATGGAATACGCGACACATCAATATTCTTAGGGCCGGTTGTATGATGAGTAGTAACTTTTTACTATAGTAAAAAAAGTTGTTTGATCATTAGTAAAAAAATATTTACTTCTCGAGTGTACACCCGCAGTTAACTCATTTTACTCTGCGATATCCGATAGTATGTGAATCGTGAATCGATAGTTAAATATGGCAAACTTTTCACAGCTGTTTCAAAAGTCATCTGACACATTGATACTTTGAAAGTTGTAGTTTACGACAATTAATCATTCAATATTCCGCTATTTTAGTGATGAGAGTTCGTCCGATGATGATCTCGTTGTTTAATATACATCATTACACATAATACGAAAAAATTTCACCACCAAAGTGACAGATATCGAACGCCTAAGCAAAAAAATCCATAGATAATGCATAAAATAAAGCATATTTCATGATTATTTGTCACACCTGTAGACATCTCCATCTATGCTTTGACAATAGTAAATTTGACGTTCGAACAACCCGCAAACGAATTTAACCACGGGCGTTAGTAAAAAGTTACTAATGATCACACAACCGGCCCTAACTATTTCCAAACTAAGCTAAAAGTTTACGATATGAAAATAGGACTAACTTGCAGGTCTGGAATGAGGGTCGAACCTCCGGCCACTGAACCGCTAGGCGAGTATCTTGACCACTAAGCCGACAAGCATATCATTAAACCATAGCTATATGAAATAATTGATAATACATGACACTGACCTGTGAGTCATACATCAGTTTAAAAAATAAAATATCTATAAGTGTGTGTGTGTGTGTGTGTGTGTGTTTATAACAAATATATGTTAATAATCAATAATCAAAATTCATTTAATAAGTTAACGAAAATTTTAGATACGTAAATGATGGATTTAAATAATAATGAATATTAAAAAATATGTTAAAATTACAATAAAGATATAAACAACGATCCGTCGTCCACCAGGAAAATTGGTGCTTTAATAAATTTAATATCGAGTGATACGCTTCTTGTCAGCTGTAGTCTTCCACCCTTTTTCCACCCTAACACCTTCACTCAGGCAGTCAAAGTCCCATGACGCAATGCCGGCTCTTCACTCAACCCACTCCTATTAAGATTCTGTCAACTGAAAGTCAATCGGAGCAAGTGTTTGAGCAATATCCGCCCACCCCTAGGAATTATTGTTCATAGATTTATTTTTATGTTGCAGGTAGCATGCAATAGAGAGATGCTATTTTCGTTTAAATATAATATTATAGGATATCTACTAACCTAAAATAAGGATTTATTAAAAAAAAAAAGGTCTTCAATCATTTAAATGCTAATATGTATTGTACATTTTAGACTCCGGTGCTCTGGTTGGGACGTGCTGGGACTACCAATTGTATAAAATATTATAGTTTGACTGTAAAACAAGAGAATTTGCCAAATTATAGATAAAGTTAACCCCTGGAATTTAACTTACTCTAAATACTAAGATTTAACATTTTAATATTTAAAGAACTAATTCTAAATGTATTTATTTTCGTGAAGTCCCCTTTAGCGTAATTTGAAATATTTTAATATACATATTGTTTGCAAAACATCGATACCTGCCTTTGTATTGCAGAAAAAAATTATCTTACTTGACAATTTGTTTTCTCAGATATGTTTATCATTGTCATCTGTTTAACATTAACATTTAACTTTGATTTAGTAAGGTGAGCGGGGAACAAATAAAAATGACATGTATAAATTAATTAAATATTTTTAAAATATATATCATATCATATCAAATCAAAGAAAATTGTTATTTAAATATTATATTACATTATTATAACCATTCTCGACCTACCCCAACCATATACATTTCACGACTGACTTTTTTTATAGATATTGATATTATAAGTAGGTACTTCAGAATATTGAAATTCCATTAACCTTAAGACTGCCGTTTTATAGTCCTTGACTCACGTCATCATCGAGCGGAAATATTGTCTATGAAACAAATATTAGCAATTAGATTCCAGTACATAAAATTTTATATTTAATAATTCAATTTTATATTCTAAATTAATAATAATTTAAATATTCGCTTATGTCAACAAAATGATTACATGTTAATTTTTTACATTTTAATTGTGTATTTCAATGCGTTTTTTTTAACTGTAAGATTTATTTGTTACCGATAGCGAGCCAGCAGTTTTTTTTTAAGTAGAAAGAAATTAAATAATCTTATTTGCGTGTTTTAACGTACTACCTGTCCGTGAATTAGTTACTTGTATTATATTCGTACATTAATGAAGAATAAGTTTAAAAAATTACTGTTACACAGACGAGATTTATATTATATATATATATATAGTTATACATTTTGTAACGTTGTCTGTATCTAACATGTTATTATTGCATGTACTGTCAATTACTGTCTCATTGTATTGCGTTAATTTTGGAAATTGTATAATTTTGTAAGAATAAACGAACCTACAGGCAAGCTTCGTCCAAAAAGTTTTGCAGGCTGAGCCATTAATTATTTTATGTTAAATTCAGCTACAAATATAAAATTAGATGAACCGACAAGTCATTCATTCGAGACTTGCTGATTGGATGGACAACGTGAAAGTTGAAACGAAACAAATATAATTCATATTTCATAGTTCTGTGATATTTTAATAAATACAAATTAAATGTATCAACTTGAAAGATATACAGAAAAAATCAATTTATTGAAAAAATATACCATGGCTTTTTAAAAATGGAAAAACAGATGAATCAATTTGAAAGAGCTGCAGCATATAAGTTCAAAAATTTGCATAGTGTAACTGGTAACGCATTTCCCCGGATAGGAAAAGATCCAGGTTCGTATCCCGGTAGCAACTGAAATGTTTTTTCGATAAATCTTTCTAGTTGATAACTATTTACATTTAATTTGTATTTAAATACAATTAAGTTAAAAAAAAAAAAATTTCCCGCGACAACATTATATTTCTGATCTCGCCGCCCTGGTGGTGATTATTATTATTAGCCCGTTTTAAATAATACAATAGAAGGATACAGCGAACTATGTCTTAGGCTAAGATCTGAGTGAAAAGGCGTTCTCCAGGGCGTGCAGCGTTCGGAGCGTGTGACATTAGAGCGTTTATTACCTGTCATCAGTCAACACACGGCATTCAGAAGAGACGGTCATATTTGAAGTATGATAATGGCTGACGATACAATCGATTTGTATTTGAAAGAAAATTCATTTAAAAAATTTGATTTGTACAATAAGAATGATCTAAGTGTTATCGTCAAACAAAGAAAAGAGTTTAGAGAATTTTGAACATTATATAATAGTCTACGATCAAATGAAGCGTAAATTTCACGAATATACTCAAATTTCACTGTCAACCTTTGACCGTGCATCAAAAAAAAAAACATATTTCAGGTTTTAATTGAATATAACTTAGTATTTGTTCGCAAACGCTACCACAAACGTTGTTAAAACACAAACTGGTTTGAACTTGCACGCTCACGCCACGCCGTACGCAAACAAGTACGCTCTCCCCACCGCTCTGGGAGGACACTCGCATTCATAAACGTGAGATTGCTATGCACGCTGCACGTCTAGCACCGCAGAACGCTCGACTCGAGCGCGCACTCAGGCCTACTTGTATAATTCGATACGAACTATTTTGGTATTTTTTTTTTTTGGCTGGCAATACTACGTCGTATAGATTACTTGCATTTTACTGATAATATATAATTGACATCAAACCAGATTCTCGTTAACCGATTAGTACAGCATTACTTGTTATGAAACAACTTCTACGAATTAATTATTGCTCTGATTTTCACCATTATTTAAATCACGGTAATATCAATCTTTTTTCCCTCTTACATTCTGGGAAACCCTCACCCATACGATTCAAATTATGTATTATTTTCTTCTGAACGTGAGATAAATTCAATAGCTTGATAACACAAAAAGCCTATCGACTTTTTTTGTGGGAGAAGGTAAAGCGAGTTGTTTGTGTTTATTAAAAAAATATCAATACATAAAAAATATACACATTTCATAATTAAAGTTTCGTGAGAAGAAGACTATGTTATGAACAGAATTATATCATTATTCTGGATATTAGACGATTACTATTTAGATTTCAGTTTATTTATAACGTTTCTGTACCGTTTGTATAAAACGGTGCTTGAAGACAAACCAATGAAAAATGTATTTTTAAAATCAGCGGAATGTCAAATATATAAAATTTTCACGACTATTATATTAATATTAAATGATTTCAATGTGTGTTTACAAAAATAAAAATAATGCGACATCTGTTATGATTATAATTCTTTCTCTTCTTCTTATAGGCGGGTGGATTATAGGCCTAGGTTACTCTTAGAAACCCTCACAGCGTTGGTAGCTGTAGATGAGCATTAAATGGTAGTAAAATACGATAAATATGTATTTTGTGTCTATTATTTTAAGTTATTATTAAATTTGTGACGAAAATGTACACGTTACGTACTATTAAAACAAATTTAAATATCTACTTTATAATTTTAGAGTAGTGACTAAATATAGCCTTTTTTTATGTTCACAAACATTTAATTCATAACAAAAAAAAAATGATGCAAGCAACAATAAAAATTACAACATTAAGAGTTAGATGTTTCTTCTTCTTTTAAATAGGCAATCCACCCTTCAAGAGTGATTTGTGCCATTAATCAAGTTAAAACTTTATTTTATATAAAAAAGTACAATAACATTATAGAATAGAAAATATTGTATTACAAGTCAATGCCATTGTCGTTCAAAAAATTTGCTATTATATAGATTAAATGTGACGAGTTAAGGGAAAGAAGATGACACAAGTTAACCGGGAGTTGAAAATTACCGTTGACGAGATTACTGTAAAAAAAGCCTGCGATGCGCAATGGACAGGCAAAAAAGATATGGTCAAGGAATTCCTCCTCGGCGCCACACTCACACGTTGGGGAATATATTAAGTTAAATCTGAATAAATATAAGGCTACCTGGAAATGCCCAATTCTCATTCTAGAGATATTTGATATTGCTATATTGGAGACATTCCCTTTGGAGAACCAGGGGTTCGGGGAATAAATCTTTGAATTATAAGACGATTACCCTTATGATTATTTGGATTCATCCATTGTGCAGTCCAGATAGAATTCGTTCGTTTTTTACCATATTAAGTCTGTTATACATCGGGATATGGAATTGATGGGCGAAAACTCCGGAAAGAGTGGCCTCCTTGGCCAGTTTATCAGCACGTTCGTTTCCATGAATTCCCTTATGTGCATGAATCCAAAATGTCATTGTCTAGCCAAACTTTCATATTAGCAGATAGGGATTCAAGAGCTGCTTCTGAGTCGGAGAATATAACAGCCTCATCGACGTTCCGGAGTGCGCAGATGTCTAAGGCATCTTTAATGATTATAATTCAGTATAATAAAAACAGATGTCGCATATTTTAAAATTATTATTCATATTATGCGCAACTTGGGTGACATTTGCTTTTTAGGTTATCAAGATTTTGCAAAAAAAAATTTCTTTAATACGATGCGATTTATAAAAATATTTGTAAATTGAAAATAAGTCATTTATTGTCGATTGTGAACTGAATATAATTAAAATTAATTTATTCAAACGATATTAGTTTTAAGCGTGTTTTAATGATATTTTTATCTGTATGAAATCAGTAGAAATTATAGTATACTTACTTTTCATGGGAATATAGATAGCAACTAGTTTATTTCACATCGTTGCAAAAGATTGTTGCGAATAGAAATTCGCTGGTGTGTCGTAATACTATTCCGTCGAGAAGGTTGTGTGAAATAAACAGAACACATTATTTGTTGCAAAAGTTTACAAAATTTATCTGCAATATTTTCATTATCTCTCTCCATCGTACAGCTACGATAGTTGAATCGAATTTTAAATACTCGTTAAATATATTTATTAGAAAGATATACGTATGAAATAAATTTTATCGAAAAATATTGTTGTTGCTACCGGGATTCGAACCTGGAAGGTGCATTTACCGACTATACGCACAGTACATTTGACGACAAATTTTCGAACCTATATGTTACACTTTTCAAATGAATACATCTATCGCTCCATTATTTGAAAGAGCCATCTACTTTATTTTTACGGAATCTCAAACACCTTTGAGTTGTCCGATAAGAGACGCCAGAATTAACAATTCATTTTTATTAAATTTTGCACACATTGATACAACATATATATTATTAAGAACACATTATTATTTATTTATTGATTTTATATGTATATCTTTCTAATCAATACATAATTAATTGGAAAGATATACATTTAATTAGTATTTAAAATATCACAGACTTATGTTCTGAATAATTACAGCTTCACAATAAGAATGTGTTCTTCAAAGAAGAATTGAATTTTCACTGTACTCACAATTAATGTAATTTTATTTTAAATATTTATTTAAAACAATTTATTAGTAAAATAGTTATTCATACTGTGTAAATTATCAGTTTTCTTCTGAAAATCGATTCATATTTAAATATTATATACCTTTTTTTAAACCTGAAATAGAAAATTGTTAACAGTAAACTTATAACTTCTATTGAAGCGAATAGTGAAGGCGTGTGAGACTTTCGGGTTAAAACTTAATATAAGTTAAACAAAACATATGTTCAATAGCAAACAGAACATAATTGCCGATAAAAGGCTATATACATTGCTGGAACGTAGTTGGAGAAAATACAAAGTTTTGTATACCTGGATTGTAATGAATGATGGGATCCTTTTGTTGAAATCAAATGCCACACTGAGCAAGCTCGTGCAATCTTTACCCACATGAAAAATATGTTCTGCGGCCATGATCTATAAACCTCGGATTACGAATGCGAGTGGTCAAATTCCACGTGTTCTCAGTATTATTTTATGAAATAGAAGCATTAGATACATACCGAAGAAATAATAAGAGCGAAGTTTTGAAGCATTTGAGTTGTGGATGCTCTAAATCAGATGGATGGACAGTAGTGATGAGAAAAAATACTACTCTTGAATCACAGGTGTGATTGTGATTGGTATTCAATAAAATCAATGAAATCTTTTTATAAAATAAAAGTGTATTTTTAGTGTATTAGCTTTAAAACTTTTTGACAGTCAAATTCAAACATGCGTAATTTATTTTAGCAGAATTGACTAAACGGCATTTCTTCATAAATTTTGCGCATCAATTTCAATTTGTGAAAAAAAAAATAATGCCAACTGTCGGAAAGATATAAAATAAATAATAATGATAAAAAATTCAATACTCAATCACTGATTCTGTGATCACTGTGTGGCTCAAAGATATCAGTGATTGACTCACAGTTCGTGATTTTGTCCTCATCACTAATGTATAGTTTCGAATAATGTGATGGTTCAGATGAATAAAGGAAATTAAGTATTTAAAATAATATAAATCAAAAAACTTCAATATCTTGGACATGTAATGAGATGTCACATCTTGCGTCTCACAATACACGAAAATATTTTTGGAAATCGGGACCCTGAAAGAAAACATCACAGCTGAAGGAACTGGGGAGCTTTTCTAGGCCGCAGTAAGCAGCGATGATAGCCAACGTCTGTTGAACGGATAAGGCATGAGAAAAAGAAAAAGAAGAAGAAACTTTAACATAGTATTTTTTTAAATCTGTACTCATACTCCATGTGCAATATTTCAATTTACTATTTTATTTTTACGTTTCTCAGATTGCCACAAAATAAAAATATTTAATAACTCAATATCATGTTGAGAAAATGTATATTGCTCGGTGTAGAACAAACAAATTTTTTAACATGAAAGTGTTGTCCTTGTTGATTTATCTCTATTTAACTTTCTCGACTGTTTCAAAATTGACCTATAGTATTATACCTCTTATAATGAGGATTAGTGTTTTTGGTGTAAAACAATTTAATCGTGAGAATAATAATTTGTTAAATGGTCCTTCTCTTTGAATAATTTTTAACACTAATGCGAATATTTTAATAAATTAAATCGTTCGCGTTTTATCTTTCTTTACGTAGGTAGTTTAATATGGATTACTTTAAACATTATTTTTGATTTCCTTTATAAATATTTATTCTTCGTCTTCTTCTTCTGTAGCGACCTCATGAGACCCGAAAGTGCGCGACCCCAATCATTACAGAGCGCTTCCATCTCATTGCGGTCCAGTCTACTGTCTACTCTCTATCTCTCGGAGGTTCATCTTGACATTATTCGCTCATCTGCGCTTCAGTCTACCCTTCGGTCTTGATTCGTTGGCTTGTATAATAAGGTTCGAAGTTCTACAATCTCCTCTGTTCTCCAGATAGGTTCACTTGCATCAGGCTGTAAATCGTGAGTGACCAAGCATCACACCCATCGGTTGTGTCAGCACTGTCTACAATTTAATCTTTAGATTCTGTGACAACAATTTCTTTTGAGCTAAATTAACAAGCGTTCCCTGATTTTGCCCTGCTATTTATTTATTGTTAAATAAGATTGTTCCTTATCACATTCATTCCCAGTTAGTTAAACTATTCAACCGATTCAAACGCTTGATTTTATACGATGAATGGCGATGGCGTCTGTCTGCTCACTTATTTTATTTTTGCAACGTTTATCCTCACTTCCCTAGTGTGCTTTTGTTAAGTAATCCGTGCGAATTTCGACAGTCAATGGTTTACTACTAATGAAGCATAATATATCATCTGCTTAAGCCAAAAAAAAAATCTACTTTGTTCTCAATCGCTGTTAATAAATATCTATTACTTAATAAAAATATATACTTAATGTTTTTATTCAAATAAGTTCATAACAAAACTTATAACCATTTTTTTAGTTTAAAAATATAATAAATAACCGTAATTTTTTTATAAATTTATGTGTACAAGTTTCACGTATTTTATTTAATGTTATTATTGTTAATCTCGGTTATATTATACATTTAAATATAGTGTATCTATTTCTTACAAATAAAATACAGATTTACATTCGTTAGATTACTCTTTTTTTCTTCGTGGTAAATTCACGTGCAATTGTACTCATTTTATTTCAGATTTCTGGCAGATCAGTAAGCAGGTACTGGGTACTATCCGTTATTTGGAAATATTTATTTAATTTAATTACCCGTTCATTACTTGTTATTTTTTTGTTCATTGTTACTGCGCTGTATGTTTCCCCACATTATGATGCAATTCATCTGTTTTGACAGAAGAATGGCGTGAGAAAAGTTCAAGGATAATTGTTTTCGTGAATTGAGAACGGTGCTATGGCAGATCAAGAAAAACTTATGATATTAATTACTTTACTTAATCGAACAATAGCAGTGATGATATAGTATTTTCGACTATCTGTTTTTTAAGAAATCTCTCTAATGAAAAGTCAACTGAAATATCTAATTTACCATATCTGACGCTTTCTTAAATATGCGTAATGCGTATGAGCAATATGTAAGTACCTTAGTTACGCGTACCAACATACGTACGTTCCCGGTCGGCCCTGAAACGGATTATTCATATTAGAGAAAATATTTCACCTTTCATCCCCCACACTTACGGTCTGAAATATTACCGAGACGAGAAAGATCTTTTTACATGTCAGCCGAAATATTTTTATGTTTATTTTGTCTCCCATTTCGTGAATTCACATTATCTCCAGGCACTACAGCCAGGTGACAGGGCTATTTATTCTCGTCACCAAAGGTGAAGCAGACATCCTCAATATTGCAAAACGTCAGATGAATTATGTAATATTGTAAACATCTGATTCGCACGGAATACTCGCGGTGTACCGATCTATGAAATTATTCATTCAGTGCGATATAAAATTATTTTATTCACATCTATGGCGCCAAAATGCTTCCGTCTGTCCAAAATTTAGATAAAAAGAAGATAAACCTACATACATAGGTGGCTAGTACATAAATACATTATGTATACAGCGGCATCTCTCGGAGATCTGTGACTCATTCCGCCGGCGATGACGTCAATGCCGCGGATATTTTCTTTTATGAGAAATTTCGTTTAGCGGACGCTCTCACACTTACTCCCAGTTCTTTAATATATTCTTATCTTATTTGATATCTGTTTCTTCTGTTTCGTCGAAAATTAAGAACTTATTTTACTAGAATCACTTCTTACTGAACCACTGTAAGATGAATATTTCAAAAACGGAAAAGCATTCCCCAATATACTACAGATTGAGACGAGAAAAATCCTAATCTATTTTTTAAATCAAAGTAATATTTGAATATATCCAAGAACACATAATTACTGGATTTTTACCTATAAAGGCACTGTTATTAAATAAATATCAGATATCTTATAGAGACAAAGCTATTTTTTTAATATTTAAATATAGCTATGAGATATTTGATATTTATTTAATAACAGTACCTTTATAGGTAAAAATCCAGTAATTGTGTGTTCTTGGACATATTCAAATATTGCTAAAATAATATACTAGTTAAAATAAGAAAAACATATAAAAATTGAAAAATATTTATTCTTCTGGCGTATTCTAGTATAATATGTTAAAAACGTTTTACAGATAAAGAATATTGCTTTAAATAATTTTCAACAAAATCAGATTCTCATTGAGTTGACATATAATATATTCTGTTTCAAGAATTTTTTTTTTATCAAATTTGGTCCATAGATGGCGATGGTGCAGTGGTACTCGAAGTGAGTCCATGTAATGTCATATATACAATTTTCAAAAATTTGATAAATATGGAGATTGAGGGGTGAGAATTAGTGAACGTTATATATATATATATATAAATATAATAAAAAAAGCTTCGTCTGTATAAGATATCTGATATTTATTTATTTAAATCAAAGTGTTTGTACTCTCTGTCTCGACAAATAACATTACGCATGAGCGTTTGGTATGAATTATGTATTTCAAATTATCACGCTCATTTAAATTTAAAATTTGGATGTTGGCTTTTCCAGAATCAGATTTGTAAATATGTTTTGTTAAATTTATTCTCGGGCCTTTGTACAGGGCCGTCTCAGTTTTCGGGGATAATATACAGCCCATCTATCACCGCAGGGTCGGCTCTGCTTGTAGATAATGTGCTCTATGCAGACATAGCTAAACTGTGCCAACTTTGTTCTGAATGTGATGAATAATTATACTTCATCAAATTAACCACCTGAAACCAAATCCAAATACTACAATAATTTTAATGGAATGTACAAAGACATGTAAGGTTACGAAATTAATATTTAAATGATGTTTACATATTATATAATCTAATATCATATTATATAATTTTGTTGGTGACGTTGCGATTCTTTAGAACGTATCGCCCCTTGACAATTAACCAAACCAAAATAAATAATTTATTGAAAAAATGCAAAAGAATTTTTTTCTTTCGATGTTGTGTCATCACCGGGACACGAACCCTTTCTATTAGGTTATCGAATTGGGTGGAAGCTTCGTTTTTTCAGTGATTTATTTATTTTATTTCAATGTATTGTGTTGTTTACTGTATGTACAATTTTTTTTATGTACTTTCAAGGGAATTTTGAGCAATTTTATTATTTTTGAATTAATTGAAAGAATACCTGTTTAAAATCAGTTTTACAAATTGTTTAACATTTACTTAATACGAAGTTCCGTCTTTAATTAATTCTGAAAAATGTTTATATTTAAGATTAGTTAGTTTTTAGAAAAGTTGTTTCAATATCAACTTTTCTTTATAAATATATTTTTTATAGAAAATGTTAAGATTTTGCAATTTGTGCATATACATATTGTATTATTTAATATTTGATAAAACGTTTGAATATTTAGATGAAAGTGCTCTTCAAGCTGCAGTAATGAGAAAGAGAGCTTTTCTGTTTGGATAAAATATTCAGATTGCTTCTACTTTCCTACCATTCCAGTGTAAAAGCTTTAACCCACACTATTTTGAGATAATATAAGCCTGTGGCGTAACTCCACTTTAGGCGCTTGCGAATGTACTCTGTTTTAAATACAAACTTTATTTAATTGCTGCTAACAATTTAAGAATACTCTTTGGCATTGTTAAGTAATATGTACTTTACACTGAAAATAAGGGATTGTAGAAATACGCATTGGAGCCGGCCACAACAGAGATTTCTTGTTCGAATGCTGATGCATACTTACTCCGATGCCATAAATGAAATTATTAAAAATTTTGTAAATAATACAAATATTTTTAGACAATTTAAAAGATTTTTTAGAATTTTGCGCCCCTTTTAATATTTACACCCTATCCCGAATCGTTTTGCAAGTTGCTTACATATTTTATTACATTCAGTTATTATTAACATTATCATCATAATACCATCACAGGTTGGCTCCGGTATCATCGTACCAGAGCCATACCTGTACAACTTGACGTGAGACTCGTTATCACATTCAATTCAGAAGGCAGCCGGAGAGAAGCTATAGAAGTCATACACCCCCAAAAGGGGAGGGTAGACGTCACATTTATGTATTGCTGTCGCAGTACTCGGTCACAGTCCGGCAAGGTAGCAAGAGGTGCAAGGGAGAGCCAGCAGAATGCTCCATTATGTCTCTCTAGCCACTGCTCTTCCCGACATCGTCCATCCCAGCAACCCCCAGCGAGAAACCCACACCCTAATTAATTCCTGTAAATGTTCGAGATTTCTTAATAGGTCATCGTTCCGGGGGATCCGATGACCTATTCCTTCTGATCCCGTAATCATGCTTCTTTTAATAGCAACCTGTTCTAACCACCACTCGATAGTCCACGGATACAAACCAATATATGCCTAGATCGAAATCCGTAATATATTTGTAGCGATCGGAATTCAAATCCACCGCCATCTCAGTCGGCATTGACGCTAGCGACAGCGCTGCCAGCTGCTGCTACAAGCCTGGCTCGATCATTCACCGCCAAGCAGTCTCTCCAGTTTCATCGTTTCACAACGGCGGTCTTGCCGGCTCGCGCTCGCCGAGCAAGACCGCCAACTCGCTTCATTTCATCTCATAAGACACGTGCACCTTCTACATCTTCACTCATTCATTATTATCTGTCATTGTTTTTATCATACTGTCATAATAAACCTCAACACACGCAATTGACATTTATTTCATTTAATCACCGTCCTAACCCCCAAATATTAAATGCAGGCTAAATACAATTAATATAGAGGAATATAGCCGCAGTGACACGAGACATGGGTAAAAGCAATCACTTAATATGACACGTCTGTTTATTGTTTGTAAACTCCGACACTTATTGGAATAATATAAACACCAGTAGGTGCTGCTAGGCACTGCAAACATAATATTATTATTATTGATTCACGACAGTTTTTAAAAGAGAGATGATTTAACATCGCGACTGACCATAAATATGAGAGATGGCAGCATAGATAAGAAAAGAAGATGACAGATGGTCAATATACTTGGCAGGCGTCAAAATTCGTACGATTTCGCTAATGTCATAGATAAAAGACGGGGAATATTATGATGGATTGCAATATTATTGATCGATGAAAATACAAAATTCGTATTGATAAACACATACAATATTTTTTCAATCAAACATCTATCGTTATCTTACTAACCTAAGCTATCATCTTGTTTCAAAATGGTGACGTGAAGTCCCAGAGAAAAAATAATTTGAGGTAAAACGTAAAATATCCTTTTCTTTCGCACACAGATGAAATCTACCCGATTCTTGCATCCAGTGCTGGAAGAGGTATTATAGAATTGGACATATATTTTGACATGTTGGTGAAAATCGGCCCGCGATCGTGGCGCTCTCTAGTTCTTCATTAAATCACTTTCTAGGTCTATACATTAAAATCACTTTCTAAATCTTTACTTCAAAATTGCCATCTCGACAAGAAACAGATCGAGGTATTCATTAGCTATTCTAACATCTTATAAATCCGTTTGACTTGTTATTATTATTCTGAATGATTTATTTTATTTAATATCACTTCAAAGTATTACTTAACCTTTACCATACCGTGATATAAAATACCCATATGCAGCCATGCTGTCAACTCGTGTTACCGTACGAAATTTTTTACATTTTTAATGTGAAGAAAGCTTTTATTAGATTAAATGGCTTTAAAATTATTAATCCTATAAACTTACTCTAAATATTGAGCATTAATTACAAAAATGGGATCAATATCCTAATATAATTCGGAGCATTCATGAAGTTCTATACGATGCTGCCTTTTTTCTTATCTCTCTTCATTAAATTAGTGAGAAAGAGAGATCATATATTCATATGTTTGTTATTATTTTTATTGTGAAATTAATATACCATCTCTATTTGTCTTACACAAATGGTATTTTTTCCCATATTAATATTACAACAGACTGACTTGAAAGATAATTATTTTTGTAATATTCGCTTTATACAATTGGTTTTTCACTAGTCTGGTTTCACTAATTAACTAAAATATGAATTTTATGTTGCGTATATTAACCGAAATATTATAGCTTTAACTGGGGCGGTAGACCTGTGTTACTGCATGGTTTTGGAAGGGTTAACAGCCTTCGGATTAAATAAAATAAATGCATTCAACTTTTCTCTTGCAGCTTAGGAGAAAAAGGGGACTGTTTGAATTCAAAGCGATTCAAACAGATATTTTTTGAGTACCGGTAAAACGGGGTGACTTGCGCAAGGTTTTGTATTTATTTAAATAATGTTAGTAATTAAATGATATTATTATTATTAATAACACATTCTTATTGTGATGTTGTAATTATTCAGAACATAGGTCTGTGATATTTTAAATACCAATTAAATGTATTAATTAGAAAGATATACATATAAAATCAATTTTATAGAAAAATATTATTGTTGCTACCGAGATTCGAATTTGGATCACTTCATATCCGGGTATAATGCATTAATCAATTATGCTACACCAACATAGTGCATTGATGACAAATTTTCGAAGTTATATGTTACACTTTTCAAATTGATACATCTATCGTTCCATTATTTGAAAGGCATCTTATTTATTTTTACCGAATCTCAAATACTTTTGAGTAATCCGATAGATGCCAGAATTAATAATTAATTGTATTAAATTTTGGACACATTGATACAACTTATGTATTATTAAGGATACACATTCTTATTGTGATGTTGTAATTATTCTGAACAATAGGTCTGTGATATTTTTTTAAATACAAACAAATGTATTAATTCGAAAGATATACATATAAAATCAATGTTATCGAAAAATATTGTTACTACCGGGATTCGAGCCTTGTAACTTAAGTGAAGGTGATGTTTTTAATTTCTGTAAAACCATCCCCATATATCCGCCTTCTAAATCGGCCGCCCGTGTGCCACACACGTTAGGAGCGGTATTTTGTTAGGCCGGCATTTTGAAACTTGCCCAAGGGCGGCTTTTACCAAAAGACGTTCTGAACACTAATGTTGACTACAAATTATTAGGAAATTATAATGTTATTTATTGGATTTGCTTTTTTGAATTATTTATACCTGTATTATTTTTATTACACACTAATATCGTTTTAATAATAATAATAATACGTTTATTTCAGCGTGATCGGGTTTTTTTTATGAAGACCCAATTCGCCATAAAGATAATACATATTATATAATACATTTAAGATACGAAATATTATTTATGTTATGAAAAGAAAAGCAAAAAAATATAAATAAATAAAAAGTTCACACAACAATATAAATATAAATATAATATAGATACTACATTTCGGTCACGGCCATTATTGTACTCGTATCTGTAACTATTCTGTAGTCATTGTCAGTCTTTGCTTGCACTAGAGAGTTGGTGCTGAGCTCCAGCCGCAGCTTTACGCCATATACTCGATGTCTCAGAAGCGGAACGAATCAATGTATACGGTCTTCGGCAAACATTGTAGATGCGCTGTAATAACGCGCCAATACTAACCGTATTCTGTATGAGTCTTGCAATTTGCGATTTTGTTTATCAATTTTTATACATTTTTCGGCCGCCCCCTTGATTTGGCTGCCACGGGCAGGCGCCTGCTCCGCCTGTGCGCAACGCCGGCACTGGATACGAGCAAAGTGATTGCGACTACTTTTCTAAATGTTTCGCTTTATCCAATGCCCGCAGACAAAGGCGCGAGAGTTCTCTACACGAGGATAGGTATGCTTTCGCAATATGGGTGCTGAGTAATGAGCGAAATGGGTCAAATAACAAACACGAGTGTTGAAACTCGCTGCAGCTATCTGCCCATTCCGCAGTACCTACGCGGTATACTGTATACACCACACAGTACACACATCACCGAGAACTGGTCGCGGAAGCCAACATAATAGATATTATCTGCGATTGTGTCCGTTTCAGGATACTTTACCGGTAAAGAAACTCAGCTCATGCAAAAATATCAGATCTTATCTTTCGATTTATTTCCTATTACTACGGTACGGTATTTCTACTTTTCGCCCCTACTGGAAATGGATGTACAACGTTGTAAATATCAGGGTTCAAATATCTACGCTCACGTCTGACTAAAAATGTTGGGAGTGCGAATCCCACTAGCTACTAGTCGACCAGCACAAAATAGTTTTAAAATACCGATAATAAATAGAATATTGACATGACATGTCCTCATGTCCGCATTTTTATTACTATTGATAAAAAAACGCTCAGAGATGGGTCAAAGTTATCGTTTTCAGTTACAAGGAAAACATTTTTATACATAATGTCTCAATGTTCTTCTATGTCTTGCGTAGACAAATTTGAAAGCAAATTTAATACATTACATTGGCGTGAAGCGTAATTTTCTTTTATATATAATATATAAATTTGGTGGATGCGTTACCTTTATTTCAATTCATTTTTCAAATAGAAAACAAACACGTCCATTTCTATTGTCAGAATTTTGAAAATTGAATACTGTAATGCTTCTGTACTGTAGGTAGATAATTATATAAATTACTAGGCAAAAGTTTGTCAATAATGACAAAAAAAATCATACTTTCAAATTTACACTGAATAATTCATAAATAGCTGCGAATCCATCGGTATAGAATTGAATTATTGTTAAATACAAAAAAAGTTGTTACCTTCCTAGGTTAGATACGCAAAACTCAGTTTTTCATTAAAAAATGGAACGTCCATAAAGCTTTTTTTTTCATATTCATTCAACTGACAAAGTGCCGGATAACATTATTATATAATTATTTTATTTGAAATATGTGCGAGTACGGCTCATGTTATTAAAAGTGTGACCGACGTACAGACTACGAGAATTATTTTAATGTTAATTTAATTTGTAAAACTAAATATTTGACATCGATCGTAAATTTTCGATTTTAAGGTGTTTTTAATATTTTTCGTTTCTTTCCTTCAATAATATTCATTTACTTTACGTATATTATTATTAAAAATCTAGTAAATGAATATATATTAAGGTTTAAATCACTTTTTACAGGATTGTGCGGAGTCGTGTGGCAACACGAAAGAGCCACCTACCGCGCATCGCTCTCCGCAACTCGGAGCAGCCCGCAGCTCTGCCACTTGGTCCACATCGGCTCGGCGGGGGCCCTCGAGAGACGAAGAGAACAAAACGACGAACATATACATGTGCATGCACGCCCACACGAGCGCAACAAAGTGAAAACTGCAACCCGGTGCACTGTGCTTCGCACTCCCGGCGGCGGCTGTCACGCTCGGCGGGTCGCGGCATCTTACATTCCAGTTCTACCGCGATTGCGGTGCATCTTCTGTTCCGTTGTGTGAAGTGATATCTAATGCCAAAGAAAAGTTAAACGTACAAGTGAACGCAATTCAAAGTGCAGAAAGAAAGTCTAGCTATGCTCGTACAAAACTAGAGTTCTCAGAACTAGACACATCTGCGGTGACAGGACAGTTGTCCGCCTAGTTTCCCGCGTGCTTAGCTTGCCCGCACAGTTGCCAGGCGGCGCTAGCGACTATTATGACGTCACGATCGAAGGAAAAGTTCGCGGCAGCTTTCCGGAAGCTGTTCCGCTCGTCTGAGAAGATCGGCGAGGGGGAAGGGTCCGGAGCGGCGGGGGGAGGGCCCAGCGGCTCCCCGGCCCGTCGCGGTATCTTGAGACACGGATATCACAGGTGAGATAGCGCCATCGCCAGGTGTTTCCGCCGACACAAATGTTTTATATACATTAGATTTTACCCAGATGCAAGAAAATTTGGTTTTCGTGACTGGAGAACAAAGATTTTCAACGTATCAGCCACTTGATGATGAGATATTTATTACTCGTGAATGAATAGGATTTTTTTACCTAAATTTATTTTTAAAATAAATTTAGATAACAGGAACATTTTAGTTAGTTTAAAATTGATAAACTCATTTTATTATTTATCAATTTCTCTATACAACGTTCCACATTCAAAATTATTATGACAGATTGAAAGTCAGCTTTTGTTAAAAATTATTTCTTGAAATACTATTATTATAATTTCGTTCTGCGCGAGACGCGCAGACGCGGACCGCGCGGAATTGTGGAGGCAGAGAGATGTAGGTATATCTATTGTATGCGTAGGATAAATTAATTGGGTAATATTTTTACTTTTTCCAATAACGTGCGAACATTTCACCCAATAGAATGTGTACGAAAGTAGTAATACCATTTTCGACATTTTTTACACCATTTTGAGATTTTAGAAGATTGTACGGTATCATGTCTGTAGCAATACGGTGTCATGTAATTAGTAGTGTAAGCCAAAAATAGGTAACACCGAAATGAAAGTACATTTTGAGTAAAAAATGTTTATTTTTAACTTTTTCGTTTTAATTAATGATAACATCAATTAAATACTATAAAATAATATTATTCCGGTTATTCATTGTTAACACGATGACATCGTCCTCGACAGTACCTATATTATTGACTGGAAACAATGCTTTATCTTAGAAACTCATTTATATTTATATATTTATATTTTTTCCCAAAAAATTTCGTAATAAATCTTAGAAAAATATTTTACGAAAAAATAACCAAACAAATATGTCATTCTCACTACCATGGTGAGTACATATTATATGAAAAGCAACAAAACTCACATATTAGAAAATTAAAATGTCCTTTCACATCCTGTATGTATTTAATTAAATTATTTTTTTGTGTAAGTTTTTACATAAAAAATGTTATTAAAAAAATAATGCATAGATAGTTCTAACAAATAAAATTTCAAAATGTCAATAATAAATGTAATTAAATTTAATTCCTTCCTTTCTTTCCGGTGAACTGTATACATAACACATACATATGTGACATTTACACAACCATGTGAGAACTAATTATACATACTCCATTTTTTTTTCAACATATCTCTAAATATAAAAATTGAATCAACATTTTGATTCCAAATTCGATTACATTACATCTATGTCACATTTTTTCTACAAATATCAGTAATTTTGTACCACCGTGTACAGTCTAATCGCACTCACAAATGTACTGTATTGAATTTATATAACCTCACATATGTTAATACAATTAAATAAAAATATATAGATTGTGCATGATTATATTACATGTACTCATAATTGCTTGAATAAAAACCGAAAAGGTTTATTATTATAACTAGATTTGTATCAACCCTAAAATGTCATGGTCATCAGGTAAATTGCTAAAAAGGCAAAATTGGAGGCAATATACAAAAGGCAGGGAACCATAGAAAGCAAGAAAAGGAATGCTTATGAACCTTTAGAATGATTTTATTGCACAATAACAAAACTTTTGTAATTCAAATGTCAGGATTAACGCAGCATGTCTGTCTTAAGATGGGTAAAAGCTTACAGCTTGAGTTTCCATTTTAAATTATGAAATGGTTTTCATAAAGCTTAATATATTTGAAAGGGAAAGTGCCCAAAGGTTTGTACTAAAATAATGTTTTGTCAGTGTTACATTATAAACTTAATAGTTTATATTATTAAAATAAATCAAAATTCAGTTCAAACAACTACAAAAATATCATAATAATATGAAGTTGTAAAATCCATAAACAATTTTTTAAGATGTTGACAGTGGAAATAGTCATTTGTTTTTCTATTTTGAAATTTTTCCTTCAGAAAACTCATTCCAAAGTAATGTATCAGTTACTTACAAAGAAAACGCTAGTTCACGATTAAAGATAGAGGCTAATTATATTTATAATTATTTTTAAGTGTGAACAAGAAATGAATCAGTATGTATATAATTTTATATGTTGAATTTGATTAAATTGTGTTTCAATAGTTTGCTGAAAATGTATCAAGATTATTAGATTACTTCAATGTATGATAGATTGATTTATAAAGCATTCATAAAAAGTGTTATCCCCAAATTGACTGTTTACCAATTTATACTCTAATATTATATTCGCAGTTTTTTCATTACATTTGCTTTCTGCCCCATGTTATGACCTCACATTTCCTTAATTCCCCTCGTCTTTTATAAATAACCCCTACATCCATTCAATGGGGACTTCAATCATGATGAGTCTTAATAGAAGAAATAATTTAAAATTTGCATTTATAAATCAAACCCAAGTTCATTTTCTTTTTTTCTACTGCGCATAACACATTGACAAGGATTTAATACATTCAAAATAATATACTATAGAAGTATACAGTTGTTTTATTTTAGTAAATGCTTGATAGCTTTTTTCATTAATTGAACTATAACCATCAAGTGTTGTCAATTATCTGTTATGTGAAAATGAATTTAAAAGAATAAACAAAATAATGCAGTTATATTTTAAACAGTATGGATAAAAGCGTTATAATTAAAATTATATTAATTTTCAGAGATGGAGTTAGACCGGCAGAAGGCCCTGCCAGTCTGCCCGGGAGCCCCGCAGGGGCGGCACTGAAGCAAAAGGGGGCAGGAGCTGTGGCACGGGGTGCGGGGGGAGGAGCTCCCTTGGCTTCGTCAGTGAGGGCCAGGCGTCTCATGAAAGAATACAAGGAGATGCAACGCCTTCAGCAAAGCAGAGCAGATCCCATATTCACGGTACATTCTTCAAATATTTGTCACAAGTTATAAATTACTATTTCATTTAAATAATCTGTCTAGTCTAATAAGATTTCACTTTTAATAATATTTTAAAGAAAAAGCTAAAAACTTTTTCTAATTTTTTCGATGAAAACTTTTATGGCTATTAGTTTAAGAGTTACAACACTTCTCTCCGGAATATCAATGTATAAAGAATTATCATGTTATAAAGGCGGTGATGTAAAGCTTATTCTAGCATTTAGAGGCATCTCTTGTAGTTTGATTTGTAGGGTAGATGGAGTGAGTAATGATAAGTGAGGAGAAAGTGATAATTAATACGTATAACAGTAAGAAATTGATAACATGATTTGATTTGAGAATATTTTAGAACGTCTTACAGACCATGATTACAAATAATTGATATCAGATTACGACCTACGAATAGTCCATGCAAGCAACATTGCAACATCAATTAAATACTATAAAATAATATTATTCCGGTTATTCATTGTTAACACGATGACATCGTCCTCGACAGTACCTATATTATTGACTGGAAACAATGCTTTATCTTAGAAACTCATTTATATTTATATATTTATATTTTTTCCCAAAAAATTTTGTAATAAATCTTAGAAAAATATTTTACGAAAAAATAACCAAACAAATATGTCATTCTCACTACCATGGTGAGTACATATTATATGAAAAGCAACAAAACTCACATATGCATGAAATAATGTATAAATATGGGAATTAGTTATATATCACAACACATTACTACATTTGCTATTTGATACTTATTATAAATGCGGCAGATTATACATACAAAAATGGAAGACTTGATAGGAATGCTCCGCATACTGAGAACTGAATTGAAATATATACACATTAAGCATGAAAATGACATCACACACATACAGCTGAATTAAGAAAACTTTTAAGTGAATTTACAAAGTTTATCAAGCTGAAACAATATGCAAACTACTACGTTATACTATTTCCTCAGTAATGCTCTTTTTACTTCTATCTGACCGTACGAAAATCCTCTTCTATTATATTACAATATCGACCTCTCCTACATAAAGTATTGTAAGTAAAAAATAACATATTTAATCACTCTAGTATTTTGCATGTATTTGATACATTTTTAAATAGCTGTAATTTTTTAAATATTATGTTTATTAGTTTATAAAAATACAATATACATATTTTTAAATTTGCCACATAAGTAAGTATCAAAAACATGCAAAATACTAGAATGATTAAAAATGTCATTTTTTACTTACAATATTTTATGTAGGAGGGGTCGATATATTAACAAGGACAATTATCCTGGGTGCCTCTCTAAACCAACTGGTTCACCTCTATTTTGATCCACAGTAATTGATAAATTATGAACCATTATAAAACCTTTTATTCTACTATTTGGTTCTAATCTTTTGTTTAGGCGGTGGACACCTTATCAATAAAGCCGCCTTCCCTGTAACCCTCCTTCTTGAAATAATTTTGTATCAGAATCTTGTCTTATATAACCAACTAATGTCCCATTGGATTTCTCATATCAGATCAGAATCATAAAAGTTATAAAATCATCAAAAATAATAATTCTGATTTTCTAAAACGATTTAAAAATTAACTTTTATCTAGGTAACCCGCTAAACCAAAATCGATGGGTCATTTTGCTTTTTGCAGACTACTTTTACTGAGGTTTACCCACCTTGAAATCTTCAAATTACTGAAAGAGACTATGATAAAATGTTTATTAATGTATTCTCTAAAATTAATAAAAAGTAACTAATTTTGTTAAATGGCGACTACATTAACTGATTTAGATTCCATGGGTATTTTTAGGATTAAGATAGTTTTTTCACAGGACTAATTTATATAGATCGCCCAGTATCATAAAATGGACTCCAGAAATGTTACTTCTTCAAATAGACATCGTGGTTCCAGCAAATGAGATAATCAACCTAGCAGGCAAATAAGTATTAAATTAAATGAATTGAATTGATTGAATTGAAATGAATTGAAAATTTTACATTTTTAATATGTTATCTCAAGATAAAACTTTTTTTTTAGCTCAGAAAAATACACACATTTCTATTAAAAATACTGTTGGCTACCAATCATTTTTAATTCTTAGAGATATTATTATTATTAGGCCCTGTTTATACCATGAAAAACTCTATTTGAATAGCCGATTTTAATTGATTAATCATCTTCTAAAGGTGGAACTGGTGAATGACAACCTATTTGAGTGGCATGTGCGATTGCACCGCGTGGACCCTGAGAGCGAGCTGGCCGCAGATCTGCGCGAGCTCCGCATCCCCTGTGTTCTGCTGCACCTAGCTTTCCCAGACAACTTCCCTTTCGCACCACCTTTTATGCGGGTCATTGAACCACGGATAGAGAAGGGATTTGTAATGGAAGGTGAGCAAATTAATGTTACATTAACTAATAATATATTAATACTATAACTATCACATGATTCTGGCAGACCTTTACGGCGTCAGCAGCGTAACTATGAAAATTGGGCGCCAATGCAGAATAGAAGAAAGCCCCCCTAAATAAGTATTGAATATAAGATATACAAATATTAGTACTGCGTGGTTTATCTATTAAATATAACATAATTAATCCCTTGTCTCATATAATATTCACACTTTGATGAGAAAACATAAGTGCTGTGAAGCATTTATACGCACTTGCAATTTAAAAAATACTTCCTTCATTTTCATTTTACGGCGATGGTCTAGTCCCTAATCTGATATATTGGTGGAATACTGCTGCTGTATATATCTATAATGTTTTCACATGTTTATAATACTTGGGAAAAAGATGTTTTAAAGTTTTATAATTCCATTTCTCGCAATGGATTACTATTAACGCTGAGAAAGATATGGACACTTGCAAAATCAAATGAACCGTAGGGCGCCAACTTTTTGGGCCCCTATGTAACGTAGGCCCCAATGCAATGCATTGGCTGCATTGGCATAGTTACGCCACTGATTTACTTGACCCCAGTCAACAGAATAGATAATCTGTAAAAAAAAGCATGGCCTTCAGTTAGAAAAAATTGATCTCTATATATATTGAGACATATATAGAGTACACACAGGTTGGTTGGTAAACACCAATGCACCTTAAAAATGGCAATATAATGTAATATTGTTTTAAAATTAATTGAAAGTTTGACAACCAGATGGAAAATTTGTAACCGCCACCAAACATTGGAAATAAATTATAACCATGACAGCCCCAACTTGCAAATTTGTATTGTTTACAAAAAACTTTTAGTCATACATCGTGACTGCTAAACAGCTCCTGAACAATAAGGTAATTACTTTAACGGGTCATTGATTCTCGTATATGCAAAATATATAAAAACAAATGATAATCATTTTAATTTTGTCAGCACTTATCCATTTATGTTTATTTATTTTTTCTAATATAACATAAATACAAATTTGAAAGTAGGTAAATTTCATACATTATATTCATATTTTTAAGGGAAACACATTTTGTTGTGAAGTTGCATTTTCAGAACATAGTTCTGTAGTCTTTTTAATACAAACTAAATTAATCAACTAAAAAGATATACAGGAAAAATTTATTTATCGAAAAAATATTTAATTGCTACCAGTAGTTGATTCATTTAATTTGTATTATTCATATTTCATTAGTTTTGCAGATAAACTATCATTGTGAGATTTGTGAAGAGCATCCATTTGTGGAGACGTCATGGTAAATGGGTTTTCAATGTTTAGTGTATACTAAAAGTATGTATGTATACACATACATTTCATTAAATATATATAACTTGTCAGTTGTCAGTCAATTGTTTTAATAATAATTAATCTTTAAAAAAATATATATTTTATTTTAGTTTTCTATGTATAAATAATTTTTTTAAAGTATTTTATTTGACATAAATTATTTCAACTGTGGCAGCAATAGTAAGCACAAAGAATGTTAAATCAACAAAAAAAAACATAGCCCTGAATGTTCTGAAAAATGTGGCAAACAACCTTTACCCCGTTTACTTCAATGTTTACACATTTATGTTTGCGGCACGAATGTCATCCTCCTGAATATGTATATATCAAAATAACTTTCTATGAAAACTTTTCAATAAAGCAAACAATGCAAAATAAAAGAAATTAACAATAAATATAAAATCGTAATGCATATTCAAACAAATCCAAGTCCATCCAACAATTCAGTATATGAGCTAGTTTCGTCTAAGGCTTTTTTCAAAGAAATCTCTCCAAATCGTTTTGAGACGCAGGCTGTATGATTTTATAATTTTCAAATTAATCCAATATATTATGTCTTAGAATGTTTCAATTGTTAAATTGTTATCATAAATGATACATCATATTGTTTAAAGGTGGCGCCATATGTATGGAACTATTGACACCACGAGGTTGGGCCAGCGCTTACACAGTGGAAGCTGTGCTGATGCAGTTTGCCGCCTCCCTCGTGAAGGGACACGGCAGAGTGTCCAGGAAGGCCAAGGGAACAAAAGACTTTAGTAAAAGAACAGCGGAGGAATCTTTCAGATCGCTCGTCAAAACGCACGAGAAATACGGCTGGGTAACTCCTTCTCTCAGTGATGGTTGAAAGACATGGTAAGGATATTAAATAAATAATTTATAAAATTTGATAAAATATATTTTATTCTAAGATGCATATCAGCTAAATATGTATTTGGATCTATCAAAATCACAGCAACCCTCTAAAACTCATAGTTGAGATAAATTATTACAACAAATTGTAGTAGCATTAGCAATTGGTCATGCACTAGCTGTAGTTCAGTCAATCATTTCAAATAATTAATTGATAAATAAAAATGGCAACATGAAAATACAGGTTCAGTGACTCAAAATACAATGCTCTGTAACTCCTTCAATAAAATAAAATGGAAATAATGAAGAAACTACAGAATGTCATGCAAGTGTGCCCTTATCGTGTCAAACAGAATAAATTATTTATTATATTTTCGTAGAAAACAATCACTTTATGGTTTGACAATGTTTGGTTAAAATAACTTAATAAATGATTTATTATTGTAATTTCTTTAATTTTATATATTAAAAATATTAATTATATTTAGTACACAATGTAAATTATATTCTTAGGAACTCCAAAAGAACTCCAAGAAGTGAAAGCAATATTTATCAGAAGAGAATTTTGGTTCTAAATAATCCAGTGTAAATTTTGAAATTAAAAAATAGAAAATTAGTATGATAACTACACATAAAAAAATGTAAATACTAATCATTCATTTTGTTCACAGATAAGCTTCATTCATGGATTTGAAGAACAGCAGAAAATATCTATCACCTTATTATTTAACTGATAAATTGTTATTTTATTTTTTTAAAGTTAAATAATATTTACTTTTCTTTTTTCACATTGAAAGAAAATCTGAGAAAAAACTGCAATATATTATTGAAGCCAATTTTATAATGTTCGCTAGAAGTAGTTTTTTCTTAGACATACTTAAACCCGCCTTTGTAAACATGTAACTTGTTTTGTTGAAAAATTATTAGTTGATAATTAAAATCTATATTTAATGTGCAATTTGATTTAATATCTCTGTTGAAAGAAATTTGTTATTCATGTTTCCGTCCTAGTTGAAGGATTTACATAATTATACAATTTAATATTTTATATAGAGAATAGTAGAACGGAAACATTATTTATATACATGTGTAATTAAAGAAAAAAATTGTTATTTACGACATTTTATGATAAATGTTTTAGAGAAAATACTCAATTACGTACATTTTTAAGGTTAAGATGAATTAATGATGAAAATCAATGTAAACAGACAAAATTGTCTCCGTGTAAACATTTTCAAAAGTGGATATCCGCACGAGATTCCTAAAACTGAAATTTCTACATGTGGGCTGTATACATATACCATGTGATTGATTTATTTTAAACTGTTAACATTTGATACATTATTTTTAAATATAATTAAGTCTCAAAACTTGTTCCATGAACTCAACTTTGTTCCAAATTCTCATATTACTTTATAGCAACATGTTCTACAAAACCATATATAAAACTGGCACCATTAAAATATAAACAGAAAACAATCATTAATCATATTTTACAGAATTTTTGAAATGGTCTTAATACTAAGCTAACTCACACATAATAAAACTTATCTTATGTATTTTTAAAGTATATTTAATTTAACAGTAAATGTATTGTTTTATAAGGAATGAGACATTTACTTATAACTAAACTTTTTCCCATCGTAAGACATGAATGATGGTTAGATAAAATCACGCAAGTTGTTAAGCAAACAACACCTTGCATTTAAACCTTTTTACTTTTGAATCTTCTGTTAATCTACATCCAGTGTTGAATGTAGTCCTTCCTTTTTATGCTTTTCACAATTCCTTGTCTCTTGCTTCCAATGTTACTATGAAAGCAAAAAAAGAAGAGCAATGGTCAAATAATGTATACAATCTGGCCTATTCTCAAAATTGCAATATTGAAATGAATGTGATTGTTACACCAACCCTCAAAAATAGTGTTATATTTGAATGAGAAAGAGGGAGATAAACATACCATAATCTGTCAAAACTATCTGTCTATTTTTGAGGGTTGGTGTAACAATCACCTTCATTTCAATATTGCAATTTTGAGAATAGGCCTGAATGTCTAAAAATTAATTCTTTGCCTTTTTTCAACAAATTTGCTGTATATTTTTATAAAATTAAATCATTTTTTAATCTCTGAAATAATCCTATGTCATCGATTGGGCAATTGGCAAATTACATCTCAAAAAGGACGGCAGTTTTGAGTCAATAAAGTTGGCAATGCTTTTATCAATATCTTTGGGCATTTTTAAGTAACAATTAACTAAATGGCATTGTAGAGACCAAAACAAACAGTAATCAGAAAGAGCTAAGAGAACTTCCCAACCCAATGAACATAGTGTTCTTGGTGGTATATGCCACATATGGCCCCCGCATTGTTATGCAACAGTATCACTTGCCTAGACCAATTGCTGGTAAATGTTTTTTTTTCCAATTGTGTAACTCAAAACAATTAAGTTACCATTGATAACACTCAACATTGACGGATTTACCTGGTTTAAACAACTCATAATACAGTACATCCTTTACGTTTCATCGAATGCACAAAGATACTTTTTTCCATAAATATTGGGTTTCGCAGTCAATGTCGATGCTTCACCAGGGTTAACCCATGATTTTCGCCTTTTTGGATTATCGTACAATACCTACTTTTTATCATCAATCACTATTTAATACAAAAATCTTTGCATTTGTACCTGAACAGCAGGGAAACAGCTGTGTCCTAGCATTTGTTTCTCTATGTTTGCTTTCACTACTGCGGCACACCTACTCAAATTTTGTTGGCGAATAGATATTGTTAGATATTACAAAAAAGTTCAGTTTAGTTAAGTGATTTTATTTAGGGGACGAGAATTAATATAGAACATTAAATACATTCCAACATGCGATTGTTGATTTTGAGGGATAAATATTGCCAGACAAAATCTTAAAAGTAGATTACAAACGTGCTGTTATATTGTGACGCAATCTGAAAACTTTTTAAAGTGGCCAATAAAAGACGATATTTCATTATTTACAATATGTAAAATCATTAGATTAATTGAGAATCCCTTAAAGTATTCTAATTCAAGATTTGAAGATAGCTACCAATAAATATTTTAATACGTTTTTTTATGTAAAAGAAGGGTGAATGATTCATTTATGTATTTGTCATTTCCAAAAACCAAAATTTTGCATCTAACATAGTTTTGTTTGAGAAATAATCACTATTAACATTTTGAACAACGTTGGGAAACTTAGAGCACAACTTTGTTCCAACATTTTAAACAACTAATATAAAATTATAATCATATTTTCATTATAATCATATTTTCATTATATTAATTGATTTATCTATTTAATTAAAAAAGATATACAAAATTTTATTCAAAACTTGGAACAAAGTTGCAAGATTTTATAATACTTTATACATATTTACATAATGTATGATCTTGTTGTAGATAGTATAATAATCTCATCGTATTTGCAAATAATGAATATAATACTATGCTTTGTTATATTCTATATATTTTGTATAGTTTATCCTCTTCTTTGCTAGAATAAAAAATTCTATCTTAAAAAATTATTGTGTATAAGCCTATCTGCAAACAAATCCACATCAATACAAATGGCAAAAGTATTTGAATTTATTAAATTGCAAGCATTCTTACTAATATTTTGGTATATTTTTTCATGGCAAGACTATGTAAAATAAATTAAAAACTTGAAAATGAATCTCTAACAGCAACAAATATTATTATTTTATTTGCACCCTACATAGTATTTATTCTAGTCATACCCAAAGACAGGTGTGAGAATGTTGCAGATATTAAAAAATCAATCTTATAAAAAATATTCTGTAATTTCCTCTTCTTTGTATACTAAATGGTTACATACGAGTGTACATATTTAGTACATGATATAAAAGTAAAAGTCTGGTGCAAATTGAACACATTCCTGAATATAAAAATAATGTTGTGATGTCTTAGAATAATATAACGATACTAAGTAGGATAAAATTAAGAGAATTTTAAATGTAATTATCATAAATTGTGTGTAAATGATGTTGTAACAAAAAGTGATAATAAATTGCTCCAAAAGAAAATGATGATTTGGCACAAATAATTAATTTATTTATCTCCTATTTGTATATGGTTATAAATACAATATTGCCTTAACGGAAAAGTTTTTAGCAAAAAACCCAAAAGCTTTTTTGTGCTTTTGTGTTGTGAGGCCTGGAGCTGGCAAAAGAGGAATGAAAGTAGACTGAATGCAGTAGAAATGATATCACTTAGGCGTATACGTGAAAAATATATTTATGACAGAGAAGAAAAAATAAGGAATGAATGTAAAGCTGATGTAAGATTAAGAAAGGATCACTTATGTGGTTTGGTCATATGGAACGGATGAATGAGGAGAGAATGGTAAAAAAGATATATGACGCAAGTGTTGATGGCACCAGAAATAGAGAACGTCCACGGAAGACTTGGCACAACCAGGTAAAACAGATAATGGAGGATGGTTCTGTTAGAAGCCTCAACAATCGGTGACTTACAATTAATGACAATATCACAATGTGTAGGGTGTATACGGATCGGGTTTTATGTTTTGTTTCACTCAGGAAAATACACTGAAGGCCCTCGCATCAATGCGTGCAAGCGAGAAAATAATACTCTTTTTCTGAAAATCGAACAATGCATTACGTATCATACCACGGAGACGGGTCAGTGGTTCCCAAACACCCGTTGCGAATAGTCGGTATTTGTTTTGTTGTTCTCTGTTCTAATTGGTTCATGAAGTGTATCAGTGTATTTGTGTAATGTCTGTTGTAATTGTAAGTAAACAAGCTGTTTTATTTTTAAAATTATCCCAGAAATACGAATAGGTATGTCTCAAAAAAGGAAATACGAAGATGTAGAGAGCATGATAGATGACCATAGTGATAATAATGATGATTTTGACAGCAATATAGATTTTGAAGAATTTTGAGACTAGTTGCTTCCTTTACGTTTACTGGCAGTTCATTGAACAATTTAAATCCTTTATAGTATAATATATTATTTTGTGTTCCTGCCAGATTTGTTTGTTTTTTATACATATATAAAGTTAAATTTTGTTAATAATAAAGAAAGCACATAGGGGTGTAGTTTCTAAATTCACAAACTAACATCTTGTCTCTTTCTGTAATATACATGTTGACGGATTGCATGTAAATTCTCGGGAGTTACACTTTTCTTGCTTTTATTGAGGAACCAGTACATTAAAACGGTTCCGGGAAAGAGTGGGTTCCTTTCGATGCCTTTCAATGGTGATATTATATTTTTGTGTCAAATGTACATTGTGACCAAGAATTCCGCTCCCGTGTTCAATACTTGAAACCGTTACGCTGGCCAAAGTTCAGTGAAATAAAATTTCTTCAGTTTTTGCAACTTGTCACCTTTTCGGAGAAATATATTGTTGATCAGCAGCGATGGTAAGTACCCAAGACTAAATTCTTGTGCCTTTCGGTTATTGTTATTGCCCTGAATTAACATTTCGAATAAAGTACCGATCCAAACGAGACGATATGAAGTATTCTTTGTAGGTACCCATGGAAATACACATGCCATAAACTCGCCATAACACGGATGCATCGGCTTGGCAACAAGTTGAATTTCATTGACATTTTTCGTTGCAGGAGCATACCTGAATTGAAGACATGTTTGTACTTGGAATATACTTAGTTTTAAAATTATGTACTGTTATATGTAAATAAAAAATAAAACATTGTTTATTTAAAAGCCCACAAGAGAAACAGCGTGATGGTAAGTGAGTAAAAATATTGCGCTGACTGAATCCAACATTGCCCTTTATCAACGTAGCGCATACTTACATATTTTATTATACCCAACCAGTGTCCAAGCAGAAGACACTAAATGAAGAATACATGGAAAAAATGTGCAATGTCATCCAATCATAATACGAGGTGCATTTTTTAAGTATCGTTGCTGGATATTCCTGGTGTAGAGCTGGGGTTGCGATGCGCAATGGTTTCCTTCATCTGTTGATTCAGACATTTACATAGTGTGACCATCTTGTAATGAGTGGTTGAAATGTTCAAAACAATAGATCAGCCCGCCGACTGTGAGATACGGTCCGTGATTCGTTTTTTGAATACACAATACATGAAACCACCTGACATTCATCACCAAACGTCTCCTGTTTTGTCCTGATTTGGCGTCAAGTGGTTTCCATATTTTCCTTCACTTAACTTAAAGACAGAGTACAGACGTGGTTTTCATCCCAGGCAGCGCCGTTCTATGACGAAGATATACAAAATTTGGTGACCCGTTATGACAAGTGCCTTAAGGTAGTGACTATGTTGAGAAGTAGTTTAAGGAGTGTAGAGTCCTAAGAAAGTAGTGTTGTTTCTTTAAAAAAAAATCCTGATACTTAAAAAACACGCCTCGTAAACAAGCTGATTTTGCCAAATCATACTCTAATAATAGAATTACCTTTTCACAAAAATTGGCAGATAGAAACATGTCACATATATCATCCTGATATTCAATATTAGAAAAACAATATCTTCCTTTAGAAAATTAATTTCTGGCAAACTATCTCCGAGTGAAGACCAATGCACATTTCTTCCCTGTATCCTTTAAATACATGGTGTACCAGATCTAGTCCACAATATTTTCTGGGTGGATACCTGACTAAATTACGAGTCAAAGGTTCAGAGAGTAATATGTAAAAATTCTGCACCGTTACAGAAAATATTATTTGAAATTTTTTACAAAATCATGTTAGGATGTAAGTCTACATACTTCGAAAAAAATATTTGTGAAATTTATCCATTATTAATCTATATCTGCTTCAGGCCCTAAATCGTCAACAAAAAATAGTATGGCCGTTCGAAATTCTTTCAGTTCAATTCAATTCTCGAACTTGGCAATGAGAAAATTGTAATGTATGTATATATAATGGAATACCCAATAAATAGGGAAAAAAAAACACAGTTTCTCACAATTTCATAAAAAAGGTATGTAAGTTCATGGATTCTTAACCTCTTTATTTATTTTAAATAAAAATAAAACAAAAAACAAGCATAAGTGTTAAAATTATGGAAATAAAAGATATTTTAAACAGTCCATTGGAGATCATTTTCCACCTCTTAGAGCCAGAACCAAATGCAACACAGATCCTCCTTGTACCTTGTAATCCTGAGCTGTCTTCTCATCGTTCCTACAAAATGCAAATAAATTACTCACCAAAAGTTATATTTATATTATTGAAACACAATGTCTATATTATTGAAGCGTTAAGATTATCTCAAGATTATGAACGCTTCATAACTTCAAGAGAAGAGCCCATAACTTCAAGAGTGTGTATAGAATGGAAGAATGATGAATCATGAAGGCAGAAGTGTATTTTGAATCACAATATGAGTGCCAAATGGTAAGTAAAGATACAGTTAATAGTCATTCAGATATCACATTGGGAATAATCAGCGAAGATGAATTTCTCATATTTATGTTATTGAAATAATAATGCATTCTGCAAATCTATCTGCAGAAACTGCACATATTTTTTCGAACACCATTTCTGAGGTTTTAAACCATTCATTGAGTTCCGATCAGGTGCGCGCAGTCAATATATTAAAATAAGCTGTACTATTAATAACTGTATATTTTGGGAAATAAACCGAAATTAAATATTTATATGACAGAATATTATAATATATCAAAATCTGAATTATATGATAATTGTTATTGCGTACAGCCACAAGAAATCAAGGGTGGTTCGCAGATCTCCGCTTCTTTCAACTAGCAATGATGATGATGATGATGATGAGGTCAGAAGAAATGAAATACAGAAATATGTTATTTGTAGGGGACACTGTGGCAACAGAATCGAGAATGCATTCCCGCTCGTAGTCTACATCGTTTTATTTTGTCACAAAACAATACATTCTAATGTTTCCCATCATTTCAGCGAGCAGGCAGCAACGGGCGCCAGAAAGACGTATTTTATCAAAAAATGACCGTCTTCGTTTGCCGAAATCTATCACACATTTTTCTGTCTCCCCACTGATGATTATATTTCTAAATTACTGTCATTAACTTATTGGTGTCACTTCGGCGACCTATCAATCCTGTGCAATATAATTGTGATGGATATATTACGAGATGCACATTTTATTTTGCAGAAATTCTAGTTACGTACAGCTTATTTCAAAGTACTGACTGCACTCCACTGGTTCAGATATATTATCAAAAGTAGTGAACATTCAAGGAAGACAAATTATTATGGACATACAGCTTTTTCAGCAAGGTTGAGAATCTTGGTAGAGGACATACATTATTATTTGACAACTGGATCAGCTGCTGCACAGCAGATAATGTTTGCAAAAACTAAATAAGAGCATTTTATAACTTTAAGCAATTATTTCATTTAATTTGTTCATTATATTTCTGTATTTATTTTTAGGTGTAAAATAAATTGTGTTTTCATTACCCCGCCTTAATAATAATAGCACCTGCCCAACTCCCTCTCCGTTAGAGTAATACTTCACAAATCTGTATTTCTTAAACTGAATTAGATGCTTTTAAAATTTATTAGGTTACCATGTTTTCTAGTCGATAACATACTCGTAATGTTTACATATACAGGTGTAATAGACCTAGTCCACAATACAAGTCGATAATGTTCAAGGAATATGTGCCTAATCTCAACCATGTCACAGATATAAGCATTTTTAAAAAAAAAACAAATTATGAGATTATTTTGAATAATTGAAATATTCTATTGATTCCAAATTTTACATTGAATATAAAAAATTAAAATTCATCAAATTTCGAGCGGGTAGACTAATTTGTGTCAGATGATTTTTGGCCCGAAGCAAAGATTAATAATGGATAAATTTCGCAAATATTTACTTCGAAGTACATACATAGACTTAAAGCTTAAGATGATTTTGTAAAAAATGTTAACAATAATATGTTCCATAATGGTGCAGAATTTGCACATATTCCTTGAACATTTTCGACTTGTAATTTAGCTGGGTATCCACCCATAAAATATTGTGTACTAGGTCTGTTACACCTATATAAAAACCTTGCTTTTTTATCAGAAAGTGGTTGCATATTATGCAATGAAAGATAAGGCCTCTTTGAAAATAGTAATATTTATTAAATGACTTATTATGTATATCAAATTAGTTAAATAAATTAGAAATTTCATGATAAATCACATTATTAAAACAACACATTTCACGACATCTGATATTCAGCAATTCAATTTTGTAACAAATTCAAACCAGAAGATATGCAATGTGTCAATAGAAAAAGTGCTCTGCTATGTTCAAAATTATCTAGTTGGTATAATATAACTAGTCTGAATTATAATGATAAAATAAAATAAAACATTTATTATACGTGGAAAATTATCAACACTAAATTTGAATAATAAAATTTGTCATTCGTTTTACTTTGAAATAAAAGCGATCTACTTACATTTGTTTTCCAGAAAAGATAAGCCTCTGCTGTTGTGGGGGGATTCCTTCCTTTTCCTCTACTCTTTCTTTAATCCTTTCTACTTTATCTGTTGGCTCAATGTCTATTTCTATTTCCTTTCCAGTAAGTGTCTGAAATAAGCACAAAAATAAATTATCTCTCAAAAACAACTGGCGGGATTAACAAAACAGACGGAGCAGGAGTAATGTCACACGTGTACAATGTTACTGAGGCTGAAAACCGACAAGCCTGTAATTATCCCCTTGAAATAAATAGTAGTATTTAATCAATTATTAATCCAAATGGTAACCGAAGAAGAAAAAGTATCACATAAATAAGTTGTTGACCCACAGAATATATTTTAAAAACTAAACAGTTAAAATGGAGAACTATTAGTCCTTACACGACACAGGATTAATCGGTTTCATTCATAACTGAAATTTATCATCAATAAATTGACAAAAATTGAAACTATTGTTCACAATCGGTGGTAATGTGATTTTCCTTCTAATGGCGTGTGTACACAGATGGGATTATGATTTCTCATTTCAGAGATACATCTTTAGGTAAAGGTCGGTAGGTATGTATCAGTTTTATCATTCTATTCTGCATACAGCTACAGAACAGAGTGAAGGAACTATCAGAAGTTAGTGGCAGAGCAGGATCTAATAATATAATTGCTCTACGTTGCATCCTCCATTGTTAATATATTTTCTTTAGAAATCTGCCAAATGGCAATACAGATTTGCAAAAAATAATAATGAATATTAATATGCATTTGCAATATTTCCGCACTGTGCAATAGATGTCTCTGATTAAGAGATCGTTCACTTAAGATTTTAAGTGAATTTTTTTCACCTGTCCATATTGTTTCATTTCTTTAAGTTTACTATATCCTTCAAGTTTATGCTTTTAACAACATTCTGACGATAATCTATCAATTTAAGATAGCTCTAGATGTACATATCGTAACCTAAGCAACAACACCGCATATCTCAATTTTTTGTCAAATTAAGATATTTGTATCATTGGATTTGAATTTTCGCAGGGAATCATTCTATATCACTAGTTTCATGCTATCGTCCGCTAGGAGCGTGCAAATCAAAGAAATATAATCACCACATATCTGTAACCTCCCTGTCAACTGCGCACAAGTTATGGGAATCGTACCTAAGTTTAGTTCAGTTTCAGAAAGAATCTGCTCCTTTTTACAACTCTAAAAAGGTAAGTAATACTTGAGTATTCTACAAAAATCATTTAAAACTAGTTATGTCTTTCTCCTGTAAAGTAAACAATTCTTAGATATATAGTGTTGCTGCTGACGGTGACAATATGTATATAGCGTGTATCACTTTACTAATATTTTGTTTACACTACATAGTACATTGTTAAATAAGGGATACAGTAAGAGATTTATTACAGTTCGATCGTTACATTCGAAGCGTGCGGTTGTGTTGGTTTCTTTTGATTCGAGTCGCGCGTAGTTTGTTACAATTCCAAGCGGTGACAATTTACAGATCTACCTGCAAAACGCTCCTCACCTGTCGAGCTCTATTTTTACCCTACAATCATACGAAACTGCAATGTCGCTCGAGCCCAAGGTGCTATAAATGCTCAGAAGAACTGCTCAGTAGAGGCTAATAACACTTGTATTCATTGCTCAGGAAATCATTCGGCGGTAAGCAACGTTTGTCCCGAATTACTAAGACAGAGGAAGATCAAGCAAGCCATGGCTTCACAAAACCTGTCCTATATTCAAGCTTCTAAACTGTATCCAACATCTTCAAAAAGCTTTGCAGATGTTACAGCTAATAAAACCCCTATCACCATCCCGACGCCAATCCCGACAATCCCAGCATTCAAGCCTCATAATATGCTTTATAAATACAGGGCTATCAACAAACTTGACAAAAAGTCAACTTCATATTATGAAAAAAAAAGCTCACAATGACTTACTATCCTACTTTAATGGCCAGCCTTCAAATCCGTCGGTGAGATGTGCCATCCCTTCATCAGTATCTTCAACTTCACCCCCAGTTCATCAAGAAAAACAACCCTATATTATTACAAGTTTAATCACCTTAGTCACTCAAATCTTGCATTCAATAATATCTAGCTCCAAAAATATACCATCCCACGTTGCCAACTTTCTTCCTCTACTTAATTCATTAATAAATCTTAACCATGACTCACCAGCATCAAATCTAATCTAATGCCCACTCTATAAACATCCTACAATGGAACAGCAGAAGTGCTGTCTCCAATAAACATGAGATTGTACATATCCTTGATTCAATTTCTATAAAAATCGCTGCGATATCTGAGACATGGATGAGGCCGGGTATTGATTATTCAATGGCTGGTTTTTCCATTCTCCGAGATGACAGAAATGATGGTAGAGCGGGCGCCGCGCTACTAATTCATTTGTCTCTTCCCTTCTCAAATATTCCCTTACCATCTCAAACAAATACTCAAATAGTTGCCGCAGATATTAACGGAATTGGTTTTGTCTCTGTATATATATCCCTGAGTTCTGGTCCTCGATCATTGCTTTACTTCCAAGTACTTTCTTTATACTTGGAGACTTCAATGCTCATTCCCCTACATGGGGAAGTACCTTTACCGATAGATCTGGAAACCAAATTATATATTTTATCGACGACTATAACCTCTGCATTCTAAATGACGGTTCTCCTACCAGATTTAATGCCCCCTCTCAGAATCCTAATGCAGTTAAACATTTCCAGTTCATGTAACTGGTCAATATTACATGATCCCCACTCGAGTGATCATTTTCCAATTATTCTATCGGTGCCTATATATCCAATAAAATCTATAGTTAAAAAGTCCAATAAATATAATCTAAAAAAGGCTAACTGGTTCAAATTTAGTGAAATTATAAGTAGTAACATTTAAAACAACCCAGTCTTAGGAACCTCGCTCGATCCTCAAACGCTCTTTTCACAAATATCAGTCATAATGTATTCAGCAGCGGATGCAACTGTCCCTAAAGTTAAACCATGTTCCAAAAAGTCTCATAAAAATCCATGGTGGGATGAGGAGTGTTCACAGGCTATTGAATTGAGAAAGGAAGCGATGCGTAAGTATAGAAATGATATGAGTCTAGACAATTTTCTTAATGCCAAAAATATTCAAGCCAAGGTCAAGAGATTATTGAAAAAGAAAAAACGAGATGGACAGTATAAATTTTGCTCGTCTCTCTCCCCTGATTCTCCCCCCTCCTACACATGGTGCATGATTAAAAGATTTTGCGCTTCCACGTGCGCTCCTAAACAGTCTCCATTGAACTCCTTGTGGATTGAAGAATTTGTAAATAAAATAGCCCCACCTATGCCCCTAATCACAGTGAAATATTATTTCCAAACTTAGTTTTAAATCACTCTCCTTCTTCATGGCTGGATTCTCCCTTCTCCATGGAGGAATTAGATAACCCTAAAACTGTATCTGACTCCGCTCCAGGTATTGATGAATTTCTTACTCTTTCCTCAAAAAAACCCCACCAGATTTTCATAAATACTTATTGGGCATGTTTAATTCATGCCTAAATTCAGTTCCACAAGAGTGGAAAGCCCAAAAAATCATACCCATTTTAAAACCTTATAAAAACCCCAACCAAGGACAATCGTACCGCCTAATCGCCCTGTCATCGTGTTTTCTGAAAATTCTGGAATGAATGCTTAAAAATAGATTAGAATGGCATATAGAACACAATTCTCTTCTATCTCAATTTCAGTTTGGTTTTCGCAAATCCCTTTCCTGCCTGGACAATCTAAGTATTATTATTACGGACATTCATGCATCTTTTGCAAAAAAACAACTTATAGTGGACGCATTTATAGATATTTATTCAGCCTATGACAATGTACTTCTACCTCTGCTTCTGGAAAAAATGAAAAACCTCAATATCCCAAGCCATCTCGCACAACTAATACACAATATTTTTGTTGAGCGATCCATTATTGTAGACGGCCCAGAAGGGAGTATTAAGATAGTGATTTCAAGAGGCCTCTCCCGGGGCTCAGTTTTGAGTCCTTTACTATTTAATTTGTACATTGCGGACCTCATAAGTAAGATATCAAAAATATGTAACGTGTTGAACTTTGCGGATGACTTTGCTATTTATGCTTCAGACAACAATATTGATTCTGCAATTAGCAGACTATCTGCTGGTCTTAACTATCTATACAAATGGTTGAAGTGTAATGGTTTAGACCTATCGCCTTCGAAAGCTCATATTGTTGTCTTTACGAGGAAACACAAAGTCCCTCCCGTGTCTATGACCACCGATAACGTGAGTATCCCAGTCAAAAACCAAGTTAAATTTTTAGGCATGATTTTGGACAGAAAACTTTCCTGGAAATCCCACATAGATATGGTTCTAGCTAAATGTGAAAAAAATATTAATATTCTAAGATCGGTTTGTGGAGTATGGTAGGGCTCTCATCCATCTACCATGAAACTCATATATCAAGCCCTGGTACTACGCTAGTTTTTTGTTTGATCCTCTACCAGCTTACCTTCAATCCAAGCTTGACAGAATCCAGTCCAAATGTTTGAGACTTATTTTGGGAGCTATGAATTCATCTCCAATCAATTCTCTCCAAGTGGAATGTGCAGAGATGCCTCTCCTTATTAGGCGACAATATTTGTCAGATAAATTCTTTCTAAAAAGGTACAATTTCATTTCCCACCCACTATCACAAAAGGTTTCCGCCCTTACTTCTCTGATAGACTCACGGAGATACTTATTAAATAAATCTCGCCCGAACTTATGCAATAGCTTTTCCTATGTAAAAACAAAATATCCTGATTCACTTCGCTATTCTACCCTTCTAGTCTATTCTACCCCTTTTCGTGCTATATTTTTCTCTCCTGACATTGATGTAATCTCAGGACTAGACAAATCAACCCAGCTAAATGAAAATCATGTAAACTAATTGTTTAATAGTGTACTTGATTCAAAATGGCTTAACTATCTCCACATCTACACTGACAGTTCTAAACTTTGCCATGAGGGCTATTGTGATGCTGCAGTTTCCATACCTCAATTAGAAATAAATGTGAAGCTTCGACTTCCTGTGAATTCATCGGTTTTCTCAGCAGAATTTTGGGCAATTAAAGAGGCCTTGGACATCTGCATACTCAGGAACGTCGATAAGGCTGTTATATTCTCCGACTCGCAAGCAGCTCTTGAATCCCTCTCTGCTAATATGAAAGTTTGGCTAGACAATGAGATGATCTGTTCCATCAGAAGATGTCTATTTAATTTGAACAGCAACAATAAACAGGTGTCATTCGTTTGGATTCCTGCACTTAAGGGAATTCATGAAAATGAATGTGCTGATAAACTGGCCAAGAAGGCTACTCTTTCCGGAGTTTTTCCCCGTCAATTCTATATCCCGATGTATGACAGACTTAATATGGTAAAAAAATGTACGAATGTCCCTAATGGCAGGCCCAAAAGCATGGAACTCTTTGCCCTCCGTCATAAGAAACAGTGCATCAGAGACTTTATTTAAGAAAAACCTAAAAACGCACCTTTTCAAAAACTCATTTCCATAAGTGAAAATAACAATTTTTAATTTTAAAAACAAAGATAATTGTAGAACTATAAACAGTTTATGTGTAAAGCGCCCTTGAGGTGAAAGTTTTTACAAAAATGGCGCTATACAAATCCATTATTACATTATTATATTTGTCTTTCTTGCCTGTCCATTGCGGATCACAGGTTTTTTTTACAGTAATCTTGTCAATAGTAATTTTCAACTCCCGGTTAACTTGTGTCATCTTCTTTCTCTTAACTCGCCACATTTAATTTTTATAATAGCAAATTTCTTGAACGACAATGGTATTAACTTGTAATGTAATATTCCCTATTCTATAATATTGTTGTATTTTTTTCTATGAAATAATGTTTTGACTTAATTAATAGCACAAATCACTCTTGAAGGGTGGATTGCCTGTTTAAAAGAAGAAGAGATTTATTAGACATTGAAATATAGATTCTACGGATACCCTGGCAGTTCAGCGACCACCACTGGCCACATAGCTGCCACTATCGACCGTGAAGCTACAATAACCGCCCGCAGAGCCTACAGAGCAACAAGTTGAAAATGATGTTAACTCAGAAAAGACATATGTGATGAAATTGTTCACAGAACAAAGCTGGATTGAAATGGACGTGGAAATCATCAAACTTTGCGGAAATATGTGTTGACAGAGAAAATTGAAAGACACTTAGGGAGCACCCAACAGTGAACAGAAAACAGCTGATCATTATCAGTCATTATTTTGTACAGTCATCATTATGACTGCGTACAAAATACAACAAGTGTTGAATCATAACTCTCTCCGCACTGAACCCTATACTGTCCTCGAGCAACTTTCAAGACAAGATTCATCAGTGTGCATGTGCAGTGCCAAAATAATTGTTTAATAACACAACTTATTATTATTCCAGTAATTTTAATACACAATTTAAAATAAATACAATATTTAAATTATTCATGATTTTTAAAAAACTTGCATGTACTTAATATGTATTGTAATGTTACACTATAGTACTTGCCCAGGTAGCTAAATCATATAGGAAATGGTTATTCTACAAAAGCAATTACCAGTCTATAAAATTAAAAATCTATGCCTGCCCGTCAGACGTTCACAGGTGGCCGGACCGAGAGGCAGCAGTTATGTTTGCCACTCTGATCCCAGCGAGGTTATTTTAAAATTTGAAAAGACGCCCGCTACTCGAACTGGAAGTTATTGTTAGCCGGTTATGATGGCAATACGATAGGCTGTGTGCCATCGACCTTGGCAGAGGATTAATGCCTGCCAGGGTCTTCTTCATTTTACGCAATATTTGGATGGGTGTTGTCACCCGAATTGGATTGTGCCAGGCAGGGCAGAGGGATTAGTCCTGCCCAGCTAGATAATGAAATATCTCGGGCTGGAGAAGAATTTGGCCCAACAGGCCCCAATATGGAACAGAACAAAATGCTGAGCTTGCACCCCGAAGTTACCATGAAGGATCGAAGTTGAGTTGCGCTGAGTTCTGTACCTTCGGCGTGACCTAAGAAGGTGCAGCTAACGTGTGATGTGGAAAGGAAGATTATGGTCTGTAAATAATATTGTACCTGTTTTTTATTATATGTATAACTTCAGAAGATGTAATTTTTCTTTCATATGAAATTGTCCCAATTTCATCTTTGTTATCTAGGTAAAACTTAAAGTATTAAATTTGAAATTTGACTGTCAAGTTTTTATTTATAATGAAAAACCACATTTATCATTTTGTAACTTCTAATCCTTTTGCCTCGAGGGACAAATGTAGATTTGGGGAATCGCTGGAAAGGTAAGGAGTTCTGAAAGGTTCGACTCAGTGGGATCCACATCTCATGCTTGCCACTGAACTGGCCGGTGGAGGTATATAGCTCAGTATATAGAATGAATAATGTCCATTAAAATCAGTTTTGAATGAGTTAAAGATATTTTTTAATATTTTAAAAAAATTCCATTAGCTATCGAGTTATAGAGCATTTGAGGTGCAGAAATATTTTTAAAATTTTTAATTTTACTATGAAACTGTTACTCATAGATACGTAATTTGATTTCCTCTTAATCTGCAATAATTTTGACGTGCCCATTTGGGCTAGCGAAAAGATACTCAGCTAGTAATCGACTGGTCGGGAATTCGATCCTGGGAGACCACCAAGTCAGTCTTATTTTCATTGCACAAGCATTTAACTTTAAAATAATGATACTGATGTGACATATATTCTATGACAAATCATATCCATATACCATTGTTGGTGACAGGGCAAAAATATAAATACATAGAAGCATTAGACAAGCATTCAGTATGCATATTTTTGTTATATACTGCCTGAAAATTGCAATTCATTATCATGTATAGAGATCTTTGCTAAATTATTTTAACAAGTACAGATCAGTCCCGGTTTAACTGTTTTAGTGCCGAAAAGCGCTGCCACGTGCTTATGTCAAAAGTGCCGACGACGCGACAGCGCTCCACACTTCAGTGTACATTTGACTCGCGCCAGAGACAGTTGTGTGCGTGAGGCTCGTGATTTTTTCTTTGATTAATGTTTTATTATATTCTAAACTACCTTATTAATTACTAATAACTCATGTTGTATTAGCCTGTCAGTTAAAAATTATACCCTCAAAATGTCGGAGTTCGTGTGAAAATTATATTTCAAGAGATCAATCTAGTGTAAATTAATACGAAAGTGATAGTAGAAGTGATATTGTGTTCCGTACAAATCATAGGTTGCGAATTTTAAGTGAAAATAGTGATATTACATACATATTATATACATTTGTGTCAAGCATAATTTTCTTTTGTTTCCTTTTTTTCTTTGATATTCATTTTCAATAAACTATTGGTTCTATTTTTATGTTTTATGAAGCTTGGTGAAAAAATTTTTGAAAATCTGATACATTTTAGAGAAATACTTTATTTTCTTCCTAACAGTTAGTAGTAATAAAAAAAAAAGTATAAACAGTTAGTAGTAACATAAGTGACGTAAAAAAAAAGCAGAATTTTATTTGACACTGTCATATATTTAAAGAAAATATTTGGCACTAAAACAGTTAACCCGACTGGATATAATGTGATGAGTCATAAGGAACTTTATTTTAAAATTGTTTGTATCTTTTAATTACTTGTTGGAAGGCAAACTTAAACTTGCAAAAATGGCTTAAAAAGAACACTAAAATAAGGGTGTTTTAGGATGTTAGATCAACACTGAATCATGTGTACGCTTATTTTCTCAAACCCTTATTTAACACAACCCACTTTAATCATGCTGACATTTTTTGAATTCCAATGACCGCGTTGTAATTGCATTCTACCGTAATATATTTCTCTGTAGTTTTACTTTTCCAAAAAATGTAGAAGAGGCTCATATTAATTATTTAATCAATCAAAAATATATATTTTGTACCGGCCCCCACAAAAAAAAAATTAGTTGACATTAATTCGGGTGGAAAAGATGTTTTATGCGATGTTAGACATTTCTTTTTCCTTAGAACCAGATTTTAATGTTTCCTGATGTAAAAGATACCGTACAACCCAGCACAAAATCAGCTCTTAGATAATTTATATTTTATTATACCTAATTATATTATACAATAGTAATTATTATACAGTAGTGATTTAGAACCAGTTCATGACTTTTCTCCAGCTTCCTCTGATAATGAGCATTTTATAAATATTGTAGTAAAACATGAACTTTAAAGTATCGCCGTAAATACTGATAATTATCTAGCCTTCAAACAAAACTAAGTCAGTAAAGATGAAAAGATATTAGGGACAGCTAGTATGATAATGTGTTCCCTTTAAAATTGTATATTTGTACTGTCAATTTGTAATTCCTTTACATATATATTATTATATTAAAAATATATTATATTAATAAAGCATGAAAGAAGATGATGAAATTGTATTTGAAATGTTTTTTTTTTTAATATATAATTTTCCGAACTCAACTTAATGGCTAAATACGATCAAGGGAATGGTGATGTAAATGAACAAATACAGAGCTTATGTGGGCGAATAAAGGTAAAAACAAAATCACAATAAAAAAAAATCTAACCTTAAACGAGGATGAGTTAACTAAAATCAATTGTCAAATTAAACATACCTTTACTTTGATAAGCATTGTGATTGATTTAAAAACTTAAAAATTTATATAGTTAAATAGCTTTAGCGAACGTTTTTTTACACACAGTCGGGAAAAACGAATAATGCGAAACCAAATGACAAATAGCCATAAGCACCGGGAGATAGAAAACCACAGATAATCTTAAAAATTTGACAGCACAATGTAAAATGTTAATGCTATTCTAAACAGCATCACTTTGAATCAATGACGTAATGTAAATGAGACATTAGAAGGGCATTAATTAAAAGATCTGATCGAATATATATATCTACCTATCCTATGCAAACATTAGTAATTACTATATACACGATGAAATTACTATAACACGCTTTTTGATATTAAACTTTTATTAATGAAAGTCACATAAGCTTTTTTTTCGCATGAAAAATAACACTAGAATAACGAAACACAATTATTATTTTTCTTGATATATTTTTACAAATTTAAAAATATTTTAAGGCCATCAAGTCAAGTTTATCTTATTTTCATAGTTCAAAAGTTTAGGTTAGTTTAAAAATATTAATGTGACACGTATTTTATGTAAGTATTTCTATTTAGCAAGAAAAAAATGTTTAAAAAGATATTAATACCTCAGAGGCATGTATTTTTTTAAACTTTTTTTATTTAATAAGTAATATAGGTTAATTCATATCTAATCTAATTTTTATTTTATTTTTAAATGTAATGATGAGTACTTATTGATCAAACTGAGCTAAGCTCTTATGTTATGAAAATATAGTTAACTTAATTGTTTTCTGGGCTGAGGATTAAACTTTTTGGTTACTAATTCAGCATTTTACGTTACGTCTAAACATTTATATACGTAATATATTGTTATGCTCCAACGTCGATTTATGTCGCGAGCATATCAAATTCAACGCTATTGATTGAATAATGGTATCGCGGATTCACAAGGGCCACGTTTATCCTAGGGCCCTATCACCCACGATGATCCGAGCAGCAATAAAGCTATCGGTTTAATATAAAATGAACTACCGAGGACGGACGTAATTTCTCCAGAGTCCAATAGTCTGGGGGTTGCGTAATATCCATTAAGCGGAAACAATGGCGACAGGATAATGACTCATGAGCGGAATATTTATTGGGAGGACATTGTAGAGACACACACGCATTTCACAGGAGACGAACCGTGTTTTCTTTCGTCATAAGTAAGGTATTATTCCTAGAGTTTCTTTTGTCTACAGAATCCAGAGGCTAGTCCAAACATCTGGAGATCAGCCATGAGCAGCCATAAGTCACACAGACGTTACACAGCCGTCCTGCCCGCCGCTAAGTCAGACTGAATACAGCCGTCCAACCAATAGTCAAGCAGCCATCCAAATCAACCCGAAAGCAGTCACCGGTGACCCCACTTCACCGAGCCAATAACCAGGTCTCTGAAGAAGACTCAGTAGCAGAGTCGCAGACTAAGATATGGTAGAATAATTTAGAATTAAGTTAGTATAAGGATGTACATCTGCCAATTTGTACATATGTAGAGAGAAAAAATAATTAAATGAGTGATTTGTGTCACCAGTGTTTTATATAATTCACATGTTTTCCTTTCATAACCACAATGTCATAAAGATGTATTACCTTGAAATGAATCGCGGAGGGAATTGTTTATCAGAGTGCGGGGTGTCACTTTAATGAATTAATATAAAGCTCCCTTTTTTAGAAACCTCCCTTAACAATTCGCTATGACGGAATGCTATGCTACGGAATACTGAGACATATTTTTCTTTATTATTACAATTATGTACTCAAATTTGAAACTTTGCTTAAGTCAATCATGATCTTCAGAAAATGGCGATGTGTTACTAGTTTCGATTCACCTACGTTCTACTAAAACAAACACGCCACGCACAAAATATATTAGTGTTGTTTATCTATATACCAACTTTCTATGGGTAATTGACAGCCGTCAAACGTCACAATTCAGAGTCGATGCTTGTAGAAATTGGTGGATAATCTGCTGGTTGTGTGTCCTGCTCTTTACTAAATTTATGTATTTATTTTCTACTTAGACAAATATCAGTCTAGACATAAACAAATAAATGATTAATAATTAGGTGTTTAAAATGACGCAGCATTTAAACGAGGCATTGAATTGTCTCGTAAGGACAGGTAAGTTTAAACTATATTTTACAACTGTTTTCTCAACTTTAAGTTTGAATATTAACAACATGATAAGAATTTAAAATTAGACTTTTTTAAAATAGGATGGAGTTTATTCTAAATTCTAAAGCCCAGACACATTGAAGTACGCATCAAATACAAACTAAATTAGTTACATTTTGTAAAAATTACTTTAATAATAAAAACACCGTTTACAACATTATTTACGACGTGTTGTGTAAATAATGTTGTGAGATAGTTATAGCAATTCTTTGATTAGTAATTTTAATAAATGTTGAAATACTATCCCTTTTAAGCAAATCCATCATTAACATAGAATGTTTTTATTTAAAAATATGGTAGTATATATAGCTTTTTACATTTATTTCCAAATTAATATAATTTAAAAATCATATTATTTCAAAGTTTTATTTTTTACTAGTAGAAAGCAATTTACTAATAATAATTAAGCCTATAACTGTTACTGTGCACTGCAGGCAATTATATTGATAAAACAGTAAATAGAAAAATGTATGTTGCATTCTACAACCCTGCTCTTGCAAAAGAATTATAAAGTAAACAAAAAATTATTGCAGCGAAGGATAGATTTATTATTATTTTTCAAATCAATCAATTCTATTATCATGGTCAGAAAAAATCTATAAAGAAAACTAGTTTTCTTTCTGGATTATATAAAATAAACTTAATTATTACTTTGCACATTTGAAAGATATATCATTTTTTTTTTTCTTTTTTCAACGAGTATTTCATGTTTTAATTTGTATTTATTATCATAATACAGTGGAACCCCGGTTTACGAATTTAATTTGTTTTTTTTTAAATTCCCATAAGAATCAATGTAAAATGTATTTATCTGTTTAAGACCCCAAGAAAATGGCCCTTTATCATCTTTATTTTCTACTTCTTGCTTGAAATCCTATAACAGCAATAAAAATTCATGGTTTTAACATAAAAGCAATTGGAAGTAATATAACGAAAATAATAAACATAAAAACAAACTTTATTTTAACTTATCTTACAAAATATGTAGTAAAATGTAAATGTAAAATGAAGGGGACTCTCCTTCCATGAAAACATAAGGTGCTTGAAGTTCATTAGGTTTCTGTCTCACAGAAAATCTATCCAACGATATTTGTTTCTTCTTGCTTTTTATAATGTTGCAGAAATGAAACATGACATTATCATTAAACAGATTTATAACACGATTTGATAAAGTTTTATCAGGGTGATATTTTTCCACAAAACTTTGCACTTCGCGCACATTTCGTGGATCGAGGACCTGGAACATCATCCATTCATTCATCAGTCTCTAAAAATAATATTTCCTCTGTCACCGTCCTTTGCTGCTCACTAAGATGTTTTTTAATCTATGGAGCACATGACTGCCAACCTGCTTGGCCAGGGCCGGTGCGTCTGGGGTTTTGCGCATGCGCTGAGATCTCAGTCTATGGAGCAAGTACTGCCTTGAATTGTTTGACTGAATTTAAATTGATCGTAAACAGAGTCATTAGTAAATCGAGGTTCCATTGTATTTTAATTTTTTTTTTTAAATTTTCAAAACCTAGATTTTAAATGCACTAAGCTAATCGGGTATTGCTGTAATAAGTATACATATTGTAATAAATATTTTTTTATTTTGTATTTTAAAATTCCATAACTTTTTTTAATTTAAGTTTGATATTTCTATTTACACAATATTTATATTTTGATTGTCAGCTTATTTTCTATAATTCTATAATCTTGATGAATTAATTTCTATAATCTGTGCAATTTTATCTAAAGTTTTATATGATTTTTTTATTTTGCAGATAATACTGTTGGCGTGGTTACAGTACTTAATGAAAATATATTGGAATGTTTGAAAACAATAAATGCTACATTTGTCTCCATTGTCGAAAGTCCTCATTTGCTTAACTTGAATTTTGAAGTTGTTGAAACTTCTAATGTTCATTGGAAATTTATATGTACATCCTGCCATATTATTTTATGCCTAAGAGATTCCTTAAAAGGGGACACTGAAAATTTATTGAGTTTATGTCAGCAAAAAAATATCAGATCGATCTTCCAGTTTGTTATTACATTCGGTATTCTGCCTTCACTCATCCCGGGAGTGGGCTTACCGAGGGACGATAGAACCATTTGTTCCACAGATAATAATCTGCCTGAAAAATTAACTGAATTTGAAAAGTACGCCAGACTTAAAACTGTGTGTAAGTTTATTAATGAAATATCCAAGCAAGAAGACTTGAAAGCCATACTTAACACTTATTTTCTTGGAGATTATTTGGCAGCATTATTTCAACTATGTTATGCTCCAATTGCAAAACCTAATACTACGATCATTCAAGATACTGGATCATTCACAATGAGTGAACAAATGTGGATGAAATTACAAACTGAAAGAATTGAATTTAAGGATATTTTAAATAGCCTTCTTGTGAATACTTCCCAGCCTCTTTTAATAAAGGAGCTAGTCATTCTTCAAGGAAAAAAGGATCCAACGCCTCCAAACTTTATGAAAAAAGCTTTGAGTAAACATCTTAGCAACTGCTTGATTTCTCAGGATGGTCTTATATCAGTCATGAAATGCTTTTTAGATTCATCCACTATTGATATTGGTGCTCAATGGAAACATATTGATCTGATCACTCGACTAATATCAGTGAAGCACGGATTATTGTCTGAGGAAGAATATTTAAATAATATATGTGATCAGCTCACGGACATAATGCTTAAAAATCCTAAAAATGATTATATGGTTGTTGCCGCAGCATGCGTGTCAAATTTGTTTGAGAAATACAAAAATATAAATGTGAAACGCCTTGATGAATTAATAAAAATAATAATATCTCCACTATTATTTGAAAACAGAAGTGAATGTCTTCCGGGATCTTTGATTTTATCATTTTCAGAAATTACTAAGACAATCAACATCCTCGATTTGTGCTTCATTCACCCTAAATTATGTTTGCCATCTCATTTTTTGACACCTATAATATATCCTTTATTCTCCATGCGTATTTTAACACAGAATGATTGCATTTTGTCAAGCAAACTCAATAATCTAATATTACGTCATTTTTTGTCAAAATCGTGTCAAACAAATAATTGGTTTTCTGCTCTCATTTTTGCAAAATGTAATGAAGAAATAAACACCAATAAAAATATATTGTTTGAGAACTCTAATGAAGGTATTACTGCAAAATGTATGCCTAACACACCGAGCTTGGAAAGTTCTATAAACTGTATATTGGAGATTGTCGCAGATTATTCAGATAGTAATGTTTTAGCTTGTGATCTTTTTATATTCCTTCTTAAATTTATGAGCAAATCTAATTTTCGAAGTGAATCGGTACATTCAAATGATTTAGCACTAAATGAGAATGAAACAAAAAATGTTATAGATCAAGAAATGGAGAATTATTTAATAATAACAAAAGCATTGGAAAATTTAGCAACTACGGACTGTGTTTTAAAAATTTTTAAAAATGATCCAAGTTTCATTGTACAATTTATTGTAAAATATTTGGAAGAATGTGCTGTCAATTTAGAAAACAATTCAGAGCATTCAAACAATGAAGAATGTATAACTATTTGTTTAATATTACTTTCCACATTAATAAATGAAAACAATCACAATGAAATATTGAAACCCTATATGGAAAGTATTAAGAAATCGTCAAATGCCTTACTAGATAAATCAACCCATGATGGTGTGAAGCTACTGAGTCAAGAAGTGTGTGATTTATTATGTAAAAAAAAAATTAAAAACGTTAGCAATAATTCAAAATTTGACCAAGCCATTACGGAAGTTTGCGATTGTCTGTTGCCCGTCAGGGCTCACGGACTAATGCAATTAACAAAATTGATTGAAGAAAAGGATCCTGAGACTGTTTCAAAAAAACATTATGTCATGTGTATATTCCAAGTACGTTTTTTAAATTGTACTAATTTGATGAGACTTTTTGTTTTTTAAATATGTGCAATGTAATAAAATGAAAGAATGATATAAATACTAAAGAATACATAAAACATACTGCTTTTTTCTGCAGAGGAGTCAAATATAATTATTTTATTACCTTTATTTTATTAGGAAAATTTGAAAGATGATGACTCTTATGTATATCTAACTGCAATCAACGGATTGGCTTCATTGGCTAAGTATTGTACAGATGATGTTTTAGAAATAATGTCGAAAGAATTTCTAAATGTAACAAATGAATCAAGTTCTATCAAGGATGTAGATGAGGAGTCAATTAAACTTCGAATGAAAATTGGTGAATTACTTGTAAAAATTACTAAAAATCTAGGTGAGTCTGTATTGAGTTTGTTATTGTGTATGTATCAGGGGCATGCACTGCGTACAAGCAAAAAAAATTTAAAAATTCTAGAAAATAAAAATAAATTAAATAATCTTTATATTATAAACAAACTATAAAATTCTAGCCACTTGCTTTTACTTGACAGACTAAACGTTTTGTGTTCTTAGTGTATTTCAACCTATGATTCTATATTTCGGTATTTGCATAGATAAATTATAGTTTATAATTTATTATCTGTCAAGCGAGCGAATTCGCATTTTTCAGGATATTAAGTTAGATTATTACCAATATTAAATTAAATGTCAAAATACAATTATTTTTGTCATGAGTTTCGGCTATGCTAATTTGTAAAGCTAGTTATTTAAATAAATGTTTTTAAACACTGTTAATGAAACATTTTAAATCCGGTAACCGAAGAAGAAATTGTAGAAAATATTTTAAGCGAAATCGAAATCGGAGTATCGTACCGAGCAATATAAGAATTTGCCTGTTTTAAAGAAATAAATTTACAATTATATTCTAATTTGAAATTGATAGAATTGTTCTTAAAATTAAAAAAAAATTAACTTCTTTTATACCTATTGTATACATATGTAATTAGTTAGCATCGTCGGTAACAGCATAATCTAAGTTTGTGCCTACTGCACGCCACTGGTATGTACATTGCAAATTGGTAAATAATAAAATATTATTTGATTAATATAACTTTGGGTTGAGTTCCATAAATAGTTCTTCTAAAATCTTAATTCATCCATAAATTATGCCTCATTTTCTTTGTTTATAGGTGAAATGGCAGTGGTTCATAAAAACATACTTCTGAACACTTTTCTTTGTGGATGTCGAGATCCTGATGTTATGATCAGGACATCTTCATTGTCCAACTTGGCAGAGTTGGCTCAAGTTTTGTCATATAAACTTGGTTCCATAATTTTTGAAGTAGGTACTTGATTATGTATTCCCATAACATAAAACTATAATTCTAATTACATTTCCTTATGTTATGAAACATTCATCATCTCTGGGCGATGGAATCGACTTCATTGAATTTTACTTTTTTAAAAATGGGCTCAATATTATGAATGATTTCTTCCTAGTTATAATTTGAATCTCAATTCTAAATTCGCACTCCCACCCCCATCCATCCATTCTCTAATCTTTTAATAATTGCTTCTATCAAAATCCACTTTTTCGCTTGAATCCACAGACCCCTAGAATCTACTAATTCACTCAAATCCACTCTTGTATCTCTATTTCAATACCTAACATGATATTTTTTATTCAAAGTTAAGTTTAAAGTTTAAGGTAAAGTTTAAGTTTAAGTTCAAAGTGTACCTTGAGTTACAATAGAAAACGTTTAACACGGCCAAAATATTTTTTCATGTTAAAAGAAATAAAAGTTGCCGGCCTAGTCAATAAAAAGTTAAGTCACAAACCTGTAAACAATTCGGTAACAATGCGTCCGATTGGTAATCCAAGTATATTTTAATATGGTAAGGGCATGTGTGGCAAGCGGCATCCTTGTTCATTATCAGATGTTGATAATGAAAAAGCCAAAACAGTAAAGAATTTGAAGACAGTGTGGTAGACAGTATACTATGTATTTTGATCTTCTAAGATGTGAAATATTTTCACATTAAGTGTTTTTTGTTTCATGTTAAAATAATATAAATTAATAAAATCACATTGCATTTTGTAGGGACTAGAATATTTTTTCATGTTAAACATTTCCCACTGTTCTTACATTCCGAATTATCAACTCGCTGGGAATATTCCTATATTGAGACGTGTATAATAATTTCACTATCGTGTTATATCATGTTGCCTTTATTTTTAATATCATTGAAAAGCTAGGAGTTTGATAAGAAGAATTGAAATGTTATATCAATAATAAATAAAAAAATTTCACTTTTTATCAAAATGTATATATTATTTAATTGTTATGTGGGATACCTAATTAATTAGCTGGGCAAGCTTTATAATAATACATACATATAATGATGATGATGTAATAATTATGTTAATGCATGGAAATCTATCATAATAAGCTAATCCATATTGAATGAAAATGTATTCATTGCAATATGTACAACATGTTTCTTACACACATATTTTTCCTTTCTCTCCTTCTCTTTCACTCACCGCACCAGACCTAAAACTCTTGACAATGACAGGCGATGATTCTCGATTATCCGGGGTCGTAGTGAAATAATTTTCCTGGATAAAAAAGCCCCAAGACTTGTTGTATTATTGTTGTACTTATTAGTTTTATATTGTTCTACTGTACATATACTAAAGTGGGAGAAAATTCCGAATTACTGTGAATACCAGAAAACTTACTTGTTATTTTTAAATCTTCTTTCAGATATTAAGTTGTATGCACAGTATAATACAATCAGATAAATCGCCAGAATGCCGACGTGCTTCTGTAATGGTCATTTCCAGTTTAATAAAAGGTCTCGGTACAGAATCACTATTATTTTTGAAGGAAGCACTTCTGCCCATGTACAGGACCCTCAAACAACTGTACAGCGATGAAAATGAAGATGCCGCTGTAAGGTTGCATGCTCAGATTGCATTGGAAGAATTAAACAGCATCATGAAAGAACTCATGGCTCCTTATTTGCGATCACGCAATGAAGACGAAAATTTAAATTCTACATTATAATCGTGAAATTATGTTGGAAATGTTTATGATTCGTTTCTATACAATACTGCATATATTATTTTATGTAGTAGATAACCAACAATGAGAACTGTTATAATAATAATAATGTGTTTATTCCAGCGTGATCAGGTTGTTTTTTTTTTAACCCGATTCGCCATATAGATAATACATATTATGTTATACATTAAAGTTACAAAATAAATATAATGCTATAAAAAAGAAAAAGAAAACCAAAGAAAATATTAATAAATAAAAAGTAAAAAGTTCACACATATATACACACAAAATATAAATATTACATATATATAACTACTTCAGTCACGGCCATTGTTATATATGTAGCTATTCTGTAGGCATTGCCATTCTGTGGTCAGGGAACCAGCTTTCCATGAGAGCGCCACTTGCACCAGAGAGTTGGTGCTGAGCTCCAGCCGCAGCTTTACGCCCGCAACTCAATGTCTCAGAAGCGGAACAAATCCATGTATACGGCCTTCGGTAAGCATTGTAGATGCGCTGCAATAACGCGCCAATCCAAACAGTAGTCTATATGAGTTGTTGTACTGAATTCAGAGACGGTTATACTTCACTTGCTTGTATTTTGACCAGAGCTCGCAGGTATACATGCTGGTGAAGAACGATTTAAAGAGGATGCTCTTCACCTCCTTACTGCATCAGTAGAAACACCGTGACAGCATATTTGCTCAAACGCTCAACTGTCTCCTCTGCCGTTCAATATCATCATCGTCTTGTCTATCTTCAATAAGGCCAAGGATTTGACCTTATTTTGAACGCTCAATGTTGTCCTGTCCAGTCACACGGGAGGGCCCTTTTCCATATTTGAACGCCATTATTTACGCCATATTTGAACGCCGTTATACAACCGATTTGCTGGTATTGTATGAAATATTGTGTTCACTGGCATATGTTTCACGTATCTGTAAAAGCTTTCTTATTCCTTTTATAGATGGCGCTAGATAACCATATCATCGGCATAACTAATGTGGTTCACATTTGTCCCGCCCATGTGGCAGCCAATTTTTGCATCAGATAGTTGCTTGCTCAATTCGTCCATGTACATATTGAATAGGATTGGTGACATGCACCCGCCCTGCCTTACCCCAGTGCTCAGGTAAAATGTGTCAGAGTCGGCGCCTTCCCACAGCACTGAGTTCTCTTGCTGCCTGTGCCACCTGTCGAGATATCTACAACTGGTTGGAAAACGTTTCGCTCGTCCAGTTTCGTCCACAATTTGTCGTATCTGACACGGTTAAAGGCTTTGTTCAAATCTAGAAAGCACGCGTATATTGTGGTTCTTCGACTTTTAAAATAGTTCACAATTTGCTTTACGGCAAAGATCGCACTGTCAGTAGACATTTTTTTTTTTAATCCCATTTGGTTGTCTCTAGTGTTTATGTTTATTGAAATCTGGTCCATAGTGATTCTTTCAAAAAGTCTCGCCATTATAGTAGCTAGCGATATCGGTCTATAGTTTTTAGGAGACGATATATCCAGTTGTTTCGACTTTAATATAGGTACAATAATAGTTTTCATAATATTCTCAGGTCTGTATAGATGCTTGATCATGTTACTGAACAGTGTCGCCAGGGGCGTGGATAGATAATCTCCTGCATTTCTTACATGCTCAATGCTGAGAAAATCATGTCCAGATGATTTGCCGGTTTTTGTAGCTTTAATTGCATGAGTAATCATTTCACTTGTGACTATGGGTATGGCGTCTTCGGTTGATCGTTCAGCTGCATGCATAGGGGAATCCTGATCATTGACCTTAGAAAATTCTGATTTGAATATTTTTGAAATTTCATGTATGTTCGATATTCCATTAATATGACTATGACGCCAGATGTTTTGGATTGGTTATTTTGATGATCCGATGAGCGGGCCGGCGCTCAAGTCCACGGCAGAGGTGCCCGAGCTCGCGGAGTCTGGATGTATGTTTGAGAGAAAATCTATGTCAATCGGCAGAAGCCATGTTTATTGAAGAAGTATTACATCATACAGCTCGCAGAGGTCACGTATGAATTTTTCCCTTTGTCTCACCGATCTACAATGAATGGAAACTATTTTAATTATTCCCGCCATTGTGATTTTTCAAGTTTCTCGATTCAAAGAATCTTCGAAAAACAATTCCAGTCGGCCAAATCATGCACTTTGAAAGTTCTGAATGGGGTGGGCTTCATTTGGTTGAGTATTTCTACTTTGACCATGTTGTGTCCAACGCTTTCAAGGTATACCACGAGATCTTGTACAGATGTCTCCTTATCAAAGCGAGACACATAGAGCGATGATTATATTTCAGCAACTTTCAATGTGGTTGACTGCGCTGAACCTTTTTGATTTTTATGAGTGCGGCGAGGTTTTTTCACTTTTACCACCTGAAACTCGCTTTCAGGAATCACGACATTCGACGGTCCGCGAGTTGGGTATGAGTGTTATGATCATTGAAATCTTTGTACAGATTTAGGCACCCTTCGCTATCAGTAGAATAGAAATGAAAAGTTATATTAGAATGTATAAAATCCTTCAAGAAAATATTATTTTTGTATAATTTATGTTAATACACGAGGAATCAAAAAATGAATAGTGGAAATATGTTTTTATTGTTTTTATTTCTTTGGTCACTATAAGTAATTATGTATTACAAATTAATATTAATTAAATACATGAAACTTAACTTTATCACATATATTATTTAATTATTAAAGATCACACTTGCCCAATATGCTTACAATTAAGGATTATCAATGGGTAACATAAAATAAATCAAATACTAATGCAGTAATTTTTCAAATACATTTCATAACCATTGAATTGTGTGTAATTTTTATTAACAATAGAAAAGTAGTATACATAATTTTAGCACCGATTGGCTTTTTTTTTAATAATATGTAAAAAATTATTAAAAGTCATTTTTAAATTTTAGAATAGTACATTAACCAAGCAAATTATTTGTATCCAATAATTAGTTTTGAAACAAAATTGTTGAAAAAAATGTTAGTGTTTTACTAAGACCAAATTTTCATCAGATCTCAGCAAATTAAACTAATCAACCAAGAAAAATGTCACATAAAATCCAATTTGGGTTTAAGCCTGGCATCTTTATTATCTTCATGGATATATGGACTTATATGTTGAGTATTGTGGTCATGAATAGTGTGAAACTTGAATATTCTATCGAGGTTTTCCATGTTGAGGTTTCCATTAATGATTTTAATTTCCTTCTGTTTTAGGTATGCGCTTAAGATTATTGAAATTGAAATTATTTGATTATACGAAATTGAAGTACTTTCGGAGATGCTAAATGAGATAAAAGCTATATTATATAATAAGCTATTTAAAATCACAAAAATGGCTTGCAGATTGTAGAAATAAAATATGTTTGTTGGAAACAGACTATGTTTAAAGGTGAACTGCGTGCAAGAATGTTTTAGAGTGAACATAAATAAAAATGCTCATTTACTATTCCATACATTTAGATTATGGCTGCTTTCGGGTTCATTTTATTATTATTGAAATATACATTTAAATACATCAAGCTTCTGATGTATTGTCCAAGTCTCTTTCTTGTTTATTATTTTCTCCACAATGTCCACACTCAGAAAGAGAAATGGAATAAATGGATGCTGTATCTGATTGGTTGTCTAAAGCCTGCATGGTGTGCCTCGATGCTGAAGATTCATAAGATGCAACAGATACAGTGTCTGAATCATTCTTTGATCCTGGAATTATCCTCCACACCAGTAGAGCTACCCCAGCCAGGCCTGCCACTACCAGGATTACCATTAAGACTGCTTGCGCGGTATTTCCTGTATTTAAAATTTTACTTTTAGTACAGAGTTATTTAAAAATATACATCGTATTTATTAAAATACATAGAATGTTAATACAGTCAATTCCGCTCAATTGGGACCAGAACATTAGACCCAATTATCCAAAGTGAGCGTAAAATTAAACAATGAATATTTTTCTTTAAATATACATTATATATTAAATAAATTCAGGTAATTCAGTAATAAAAAAGCAGGTGGATCTTCATCCAATTTTTAATACATTGATTTAACAACTTCAACAGTTGCATCCTCAGTCTTTATTTTCATCATAACATGGTAAATTGTAATCTATTGTCGAAATTTATTGATACAATAGCAACTTTACATGTCCTCATTTTCCTAATTATTCAAAATTTCTGGAATGGCTAAAGGTTTAAAGGCGCAAACAGAAAAGCAATTTTGTATAGTGCTAGTTTTTATAACTCTCAAACTGTTAACGACAAACTGTATTGCTTGCAAAAGAGAAATTTTTGCAAACATTGAAGTTATGTGTATAATATTGTATTATGATCTTAAATTTACCGTCTCAATTAAGCGGAATATTGTCCGAATTGAGTGATGTAAATTACTGTTACTTCTTTGGTTTGGTTTCCGTTCCATGAGATTTGGCCTAAATAAGTGGCTGCCCCAATTAACCGGCGGCCTAATTAAGCGGAATCGACTATAGTACATTTCTTGGTGATTACGTATAAAAATGAACAGTGCGTTATAGTTAAATTTGATTTGATGTTTTTGGGAATAAATATTTCACTTATTCTTAAATACCTGTAGATGGTTCTGCAATTCTGGCGGCTAATCTTGCCGGCTGAACTTCATTAATCGTGTCATCTTGAATATCAAAGGGCTCCACTTGTCCTGAATTTGGCCGGTAGTATTTTACATTTGGATTCGCTCCATTGGATGGCAGATTGATACCAGCCCTAACTGTTAATGTTTCTGGTTTATAAGAACACAACACCAGGAATCTACAAACAGTATTTGTAAAATTTTACATTCAATAATAATAATTAAGTATGTAAATAAGTATGTTTTGTTTTATAGTCAAGCGAAAAAATTATATTAAAATTACTTTATATTAATTATATTAAAGTTACTGAATTGCGTCAATTTGTAAGTTTAATTTAGTTTTGAATCATTATATTAACTCATTGTCCTACATCATGCACGAATCGAAAGCCAAAATGTTATGATATCCTATCAAAGAATTAAAACATATATACATGTTTGGTAAATTTTGATGTATTAATTTGGTATATTTAAAATATTTTTAGAATGGTAATATTATTAGAAAACTATTGTGGCTGAATATAAAGGAATAAAACAATCACTAGGAAAGCTGGTGGATGGGTTAATTAATAATTTGATTAAATTTAAATTTTATAAATAATCTTAATACATATTAAATTAATCAATAATAAAGATATACAAAAAAATTATAATATCGAAAAAATATGTTGGTTGCTAGCGGAATATGAACCTGGTACTTTTCTGATTTTAAACACAAAGGAAACACATTACCATTTCACCATATCAACTGATTACATTTTCAATAAATTTTGATCTTATATTCTGTAGTCTTTTTGTATAATTGATACATCTATGAACTATGTTCTCAAATCGCAAATTCACAACAAAAATGTGTTTTCATTAAAAATATTAATAATTATTACTCGAGATGTTCCATGCTAACATTGCTCTAGATGGCTTTTTAAATAATTGGCCCATTTGCACACAGCGTTTCTGGCCATAAATATTTGCTTATATTACAACATGTTAGAGTGCCATGACGGCGAGTCCTTTTAAGCCTCAGAGATATTGGTTAATAAGTATCGGTATGTCGTTCAGATTATTATTTGTTACATGAATTTGTGTGGATTTTTTCAGCATTTTGAACTTGTATTTTATTTAAAAAGTTAAAGACCTTATTTTTCAGAGTACTAAAAGGCGCTTTCTTGAGAAATTAATAAAATATGTTTTTTTTTAATTTATTAAATATAATAATATGTACGTAAAAAATCTGAGTATACCTTCGTGTACTATGCGTGAGTATTGGAAGATTCTCCTGTACAATGACAAATGTAGCCACAGTTGTATCGTTAACCTCGCTACCACACTCCTCGTGATCTATTCTTAAAGTGTAGGTGTCTCTCCCACTGGCAGGGTCGCCGGCTACCGCACACCGTTCCCCGTCCGCCGCCTCCACAGCGATGCGACCACCGAAGTGTGGGCCCGTGGATACCTCCACTTCACTAGCGTGCGGTAGGCACTGAGTTGCTCTTGCAGAAACTTGAATTAAAATAACCATGTTGAGAAATTCATTTATTAAAATGACTAATGACTGAAAGAATTTTTAGTTTTTAACATTATTAACAAACATTTTATGATTGTAAAATGAATAATGGATGATGCCAATTGCAATAACAATATGCGAATCACACCACTGATGATTCAAGTAAATCTGCTTCCATCATGAAAGTTTTTATCATACGCTATTAAATTTAATTTAATTCACATACATACTCAGTGTAACACACCTAGTGCACAATATGTTACCATTAGATAGATACATATTAAAAATGTCAGTTGAAAATATTCATTCTGCATGTGCCTAATCTGACTACGTCAAAGACATATACATTTAAAAAAATTATAGTTATGTGATTGTCTCGATCAATCGAGATATTTTACTGATTCCAAATTATATATGGAAAAAAAAAGGTAATCGAACTTTGAGCTCGCCAGACGTTTCGTTAGGTGATTGGGGGCCTGCAGCAAATATACCAAATAGTGAGTTAATTTTGTAAATATTTATTTCAAAGTATGTAGACTCAAAACTTAAACTGAAAACCGAAACTAAACTGAGTTTATTAGATAAATATATATATTTTTTTTAATTTTTGCTTTTTTATTTTATTTTTAGTTATACTTTGTCCTTTTTTTAAATGAATAAATTAATTTTATCCATGTAGATGATCAATAATTCAATGTATCTATTAGTCGAGAAAAATGAATACTCACATCCTTTTGTAGGTACAATGATTGATCTGGCTGGTAGTTCTTCCTTAGCAGTGCGTCCTTTGGGCCCCCCCTGTACGGGTCGCACTTCGAAAGAATATGTAGTGGCCATGCGAAGTCCACCGATCCTAGTTGAGTAGGAGCGACCCCATCGCCCCTTTTTGTGAGAAGTAACAGTCACTTGGGCCCCTGGTACTTGATTGCTACTCTCTTCTATGTCTTCGACCACCTGAAATATGGTAGTTTAGATTTTTTAAATAATTTCAACAAATGCAATCTAATTGTAGATTTTCAAGTAGGTATTTTTTCTACTGAGTATTGAGTGTAAATATAGTGACAGATTAAACATTTTTGGACTAACTGAACCTTACTGTGAGAACTGTCACTTTTATATGTGTGTGTGAGATGAGTGGTGGGGGTCATGGGATGTAGGAGGCGGTCACTGGGGAACGGGTCTCTTATCTCATTGTTCCTTCGCAATAATAGTAATAAATATCTAATAGTAATAAGTTGTTGTAATAAACGATAATTGAGTTTCACTTACAAGGACTCAACCAAGCAACTCGAGAAGTACACATAGAGGATAGAACACCAAAGGGAATCTGTGAGTAATTCCTAAGGCACCACATTGGAGCAGCTAAATTAGAAAGTTACTCTACTTACTAATCAGTCGCCTATCCCAGAACAGGTTATGCAAAGTAAATTAGTGTAAATGAGTGCAATTAAATATTTACAGTATTTCGGCAGCGGTGTGGTCCCCAGGCCTGCAGCTCGCAGTAGTGAACATGAAATGTCTTTGGCACAGGAGGCTCACCCGTACTCCCGTCCACTGCTTCCTCTGATGGGGGCACCTCATAATCCCAGCGGAGAGACACATCTCTAAAGTCTGGTTCGCCAATCAAATGTTTCACCTCTGAAAGTAATGGCACTGTGTTAATGCAAAGAAAAATACTCTTTCTGGAATTTTTTTTGTCCAAAATTTAATAAAAATGAATTGTTAATTCTGTTTCTACATTAGGTAAACATTCCTTTACAATGTTTCTAAAAGTTCATGTTAAAAAATATATCGATCTCTTTTATATAAAAAATCGAAATTAACAAATATGTATACATATTTGATACATTTTTAACCCTTCCCTAGTCATGTTGTAACACAGGTCTACCGTCCAAATTAAATCTGTATATTTCCGTAACGGTACACGTAACACAAAATTAATATTTTAACCTTAAAAAAATCATTTACGCTTAGAAATTACTAATGATTTGTAGGATTAATTTTATAACCAATTATGTTAAAATAATTATTTTTCAATTCAATGCCATATAAAATTACTACGTTGGAAAAAATAGTATTTGCAGTAAGACGGAAAGAGATCAAACATTAGTTTCACAGTGAAAAGAAAAACATGCATACGAATATAATTATGTACATATCTTTATCACTAATTAAATGAATAATAATAAGAAGGAATATTGTCGTATTGTATAGAACTTATATGAATATATGCTACTAATATTTTATTTTTTTTCACTTTGTACGGCATTAACTATTTTAAAGCTATTTAAATTCGTAAAAGCATTTTTTCTCATTAAAAATGCAAAAAAAACTATAAATACTTAACGGTAACGCGAGTTGACAACATGGTAGCTTACGGATATTTTCTTTCACGGTATGGTAAAGGTTAAGGAACAATATATTTTTTTTATATATTGTATTCAATTGAACATAATACTCGTAGAATACTACACACATATTTAAAAATATGTATTGGCTGCTTCAAATGTGTATCAAATATTTGTAAAATACTTGAACAACTATTATTTGTTAATTACGATACTGCGCGTAGCAATGGTCGACATTATTCAAAGATCGTATACAGTTGTACTACATTTTGCCTATATGTAGGAGAAAGCTACGGTAACAATAGACACACTAATAAATATTATATGATATAATTATATCTTTCCGCGATTTCGCACATCCGCGTCCGTAAGTGATGCATTACATCAAAATGAAACAACAATAATATTTCAATAAATATTTTTTTTCAAAACATTCAACAATTTTGAATGCGGATCTTCGATGATCGACATCGGATAAAGTAAAGTTTACAAATACCTATCTACTTACCACACTAGGTAAGTAAGTACTTGCATACTGTTTAACTATCAAAATTCACTGATGAAAGATAAAATACGTAATTTATAGAGAAATTGTTTAATAATAACATAAACACACTAATTAAAATTATTTTGTTATTGTATTTACGCTGGTTTTTAATTTTCTATAATTTTTTGACGAATTATTTCTAGTATGTACAAATATAAGATACAAAATTGGTTTGTTTTTTATACAAATCCGCAGTTTTGTTCCGAGCTTGATGAAGTTTGACCTTCAAAACAAGAGGAAGGTCACATTCTACATGAGATTTCGAAAAACCACACACATCCCCCTTTCCCACCCCTTAAAGCAGAATTTTGGTACTTGATGAAATTTTGACACACTTGACGTTCTACATCTGACTTCGAAAAAAAAACAACCCCCATCCCCTAAATGAAGCCTCTTCACTCCGGGCAACGCCGGATACTTCAGCTAATAAGATATTTTAAAAATACCCAATCTATCAGAGAACCCATTCAACTCATTTTTCACTCTATTAACAATACACACCCTACATTGATGTGAAATTTAATTACAATTTAGAATATTATATGGTGGACAGCAAGCCTGAACGTTTCGCGGTTTCTTAGTTATCTAAATTGATATTTCAATCAGTTGATAAGTTTTCCCGCGCATAGCTAACTTTGGAATATTTTCTAAAAAATTAACAAAAATAATATTATCTTAATGATCAACATGATACCTAGATAAATGATGACCCGTGGTGATGTATTCATATAGCTACTTATGCAGGTATGTATATATATGTTGTGTTGCTCATTTATCCAACGAAATTACCATGTGCAGAATTAAGCTATATCTACAATAGTTTAACCCTAACAATGTACTTAATGAATAAAGATAAATCAATTACAAATATTTTTGGTGCATTAATGGACGGTCGAAGTTTGTAATGAAAAAGTTATTAGATAACTTAAAATGTGTATTCAAGTTCAGGTGAGTCTTTCGTGAAAAATAACGCTCGCTAAAAATTGTCACTGATTGATTTGGTAGTTATTTCGTAGTGTAACATTTTAATTTAAAAGATATATCATTTTTATATTAACTTTGTACAATACACACACACAATTTTTGAGTTAATATCACTACTGATTTCGGGAAGAGCAGTCCTTCCCATCTGCAGGTGTAAATGGAACTAAATTAAATACAATTGGCTATAGGGGCCGTAAGGGTGGGGGTGAGTGGCTTTATTGTTTCCAGAAAAAATTGAATTAAGAAAAAACATTAATGAATAATATCACATTTTTAAATACTTCACCGCTATTATTAATATGAATTAAATATATTAATTAGAAAGATATACATATAAAATCAATTTTATCGAAAAATATTGTTGTTGCGCCACCGGGATTCGAACTTGGATCTCTTTCCTAACCGGGGAAGGTGCATTATCCAACTATGCTACAGCGACAATATTTTTAGCGACAATTTTCGAACCTATATGTTACCTTTTTGATATTAATACATTTAATCATTCCATTATTTGAAAGAGCCATCTACCTTATTTTTACAGAATCTCAAATACCTTTGAGTAAACTGATAGCAGACACCAGAATTATCAATTCATTTTTATTAAATTTTGGACACATTGATACAACTTTATTTAAAATGTCACAGACCTATGTTCTGAATAATTACAACTTCACAATAAGAATGTGTTCTGCTATTATTAATGTTTCTAAGAAAGTCAATATAAAAATTATATATCTTTGAAATTGAATATTGTCACTTTTGTAAAAAAGGCGAGTACAGAATAGTATAAAATATGGAAAAAATCACATTTAAAAAAGTTGCGATACAATTTAGAAAAATTTAAATTATGGTTTAGAGATTATTTTATTAATCTCATCGTTCTAAAAGACAGCATGTTTGAATTATCTCTTAGATAAAATGAATTGAATAGAATTAAGATGAGTAGAACCAATTCTCTACATTACCGCGGTATTCTCTCAAAACACAAAGCGACATTGAAAGTCACAATGAAAGTGAGTACAATACGATAGAACAGAATACGGATAAGTGAATAGAACAAATGCAAGTAAAATTTACACACATATTTGGGCCTTATGCATCGGAGAAGGGTTACAGCAGACAGACGAAATGTGACGTGACGACAGTTGTAATCGCCAGTTGTAACAATAGTGACATTTGGAAATTCGGTAGATTTTAACTTTGATTGATTTGATTTTAACACAGGGTTAAAAATATTACATACAGGTTATAAGGTTCCGCAGATTAACAATTTAGAAATATTAGAGATTAAAAAATGTTTAAATATTAAATCAAATATAATTAATAATCAGGTACAATTTTTAAACAATCCCATATTGAATATTTTTCCACTTAACCATTTTTCCCTTCATTAACTAGACCATGTAATACTGTCTACTCCGATTTTGGTTTATCCTCCCCCCTCTCTCCCTTTTTCTTCTCACTAACTCTCTCCCAATGTCAATCTTTCAACTTGAGTGTACAACTCATCCTGAGGAAGAGAACATTGTTCTCGAAACATGTAGATTTTATGTCTAATAAAGTGGTGTAAACAAAATTATTTGACTTTATTTATTTAACGTAGTTCCTGCGGAATGAATATTAATGTTATTTTTGCTGTGACTACCAAGATCCCTCTGGTAAAAATAAGAACCGAGTATTCAAAATCGACTAAACGATATTTTGTTTGTCATGTGCACATGTAAAGCATTATATATATTATAGATACTGATTATTCCAGAAAAAGCACCACAAATCCTACTAATATACAAAGATCGTCCCAATTTGTTGCGGCTTGTATCCTCGATGATCTCTCAATGAGACTTTGGTCTTTAAGAGTCTGTAAAGGTACGTGTATACTGGATACGTCATTCTAGCGATTTATGAATCATCAGCCATATGTTTTACGCGCGGATTAGAATGACGCATTGAGTACACGTGTATTTTTAGAGATTCTTCATTTACGAAACATTTAAACGTTAGATATTTAGAAAAATTGTTTAGGTACCTATCTATTTAAATTTAAATACTTGAATAGTGCTCGAAATTCAATAGGAAACTGTACTCTATTATTCTGCTACTCTACGTCGTTGTTTCAGAACAAATAACGTAAATGATGGCTCTTTATGGTAGTCATTGCTTACTCAGCTGGAGCTCATTGTTGAGATTTTTGGAACGAATTTGATTCCGACAAATACGTGACAGCGCACGGAGTGGACTTTTTTTATCATTTAAATTTCCAGTTTTCTTTGTCTGTTCAAATCAATATTGTATCATTTGTAATACTTACATTTTAATCTAATTAAATTTAATATTTGCTCGGCTTTGATTTTTAGTGTCAGAATCGTCTTTCATATTATTTATTACCCGTAACATTGCCAATTGAAAATGTGTTCGGATGATTTTATTGAACGTCGCGTAAACTGGAATATTTTTTAGATAAAAAATATTGTCGTGAAATCCAATTCGATCGCGTCTTTTGATAACTGTGTTGAGCGATTAATTAAATATAACGGAATGTTCGAGACCGAATCTCGATCAATCAACAGAGTTAAACGGTTCAGTGGTCGGTTGGCGCTACTTTTCGTGATAATTAATTAGGAGTTTCGTGCGGACCAGACCTCTTTTGTATTCAATCTGTGAGCACTCCAACAGGCACGCTTTTGCATCAGTCGACTCGAATTTTCAATAAAAACTCGATAAATTTATGAAAATATTGGCGTAAAAGAATGTCTGTTTAAAAGAAAAAACAAAAGACAGACGCTAGCACAGACGGCACAGTGGCCCAGCGCGCATCGTATGTGCAGCCAGAGCCGGATTTATGCTTGAAGGGGGCCCTAACCTCGGAGCACAAAAAAACATATATATTTTTATATAAATAACTCTTATTGCTTTTGCGTTCGTAAAATCACAAGTCATTTAAAAATCTAAAACTTTTGATATACGTGAACTTAATCTATTTTATGTAAATAATTTTATTTTCTTGGCAATGTGGAAAATAATCTTTTGCTTTGGTAAATGATTGCAGGCAAACTGAAAGTGTTTTAACAGATTATTTTATTTTATTTGTCGGGTCCCAGGGCTCCTGATAACTTGGGGACCCCGAAGCCCCGTTCAGCCGTATAATAAATCCAGCCCTGCATGCAGCAGACATGTCGTGCATTGTAGCGGAAGAGCATATCCGGTCGCTGAACCCGCGGCGAGGCGGGAAACAATATTATCTGTGCTATGGATGAAGTATCTACCCGTACATGCAAAAGCAGGTACCTCCTGTCACGCACCGCTGTAACACGTGCCCGGAGGGATCGTGTAAACGGACCTTCACGGCTGCAATGTGTATGCTAAGATAGAATCTGCAAATTGGAAAACCAATCACTCTTCATTAGGAACAAAGTATATTTAAATATTAACTGAAAGCAAATAGCGCAAACACGCGACGAGAAGTAATGTTCTTATACTCTGGTATTTTTACCACGGTTTATTTAAAAGGGCCTTGCCTTTTGGTGTAACACGACTCCGAAATTATATTTGAAATGTCGTGCTGGCATGTAATACCTACCTCTGCAAACATTACATAAATAATGTCTCATTTTGCTCTTTTGACGAGATGCCATCAATTAAAATTGCAGCCATTGATAAAGTTACCGATTTATTTCATAACTGTATATAAATATATTTAAGATAAGGATGACGTCAAATCACGATTACTTAATAGTTTTTAAAATCTTTCAATATGAATTAATTTGGAAAGATGTACATATAAAATCAATTTTATCCAAAAATATTGTTGTTGCGCCACCGGGATTCGAACCTGGATCTCTTTCCTAACCGGGAAAGGTGCATTATCCAACTATGCTACAGCGGCAATATTTTTAGCGACAATTTTCGAACCTATATGTTATCTTTTTGATATTAATACATTTAATCGTTCCATTATTTGATGAATTAAAAATATCACAGACCGTCTGTTCTGAATAATTACAACTTCACAATAATGTGTTCTCCTAATTTAAAATCTTTGTTTATAAATATGCATCCACATAAGATTGCATACCTATTATATTCTTTGTGTTGTTAAAATAAAGCTTAACGCTATAAATATATAATTGAGGTAACTCTTTGATTCCCCGGGGGAGCGAACTTCCGACCACTTAGTAACCATTCCAGACAAGTACGTGATGAGAAAAAATGTTACTCTTGACTCACTGGCGTGATTGTGATTGATATTCGATAATATCAGTGATTGAAAACTGTGACTGTGATCACAGTTTCATTACTAATACGCATGAAATAAAAAAAACATAATTTTGGTCGTGTTTACTTATATTATTGAATCTTCATTTGCATTAAAAACATATTCTAGTATATATAATTAATACATATCTAATTTAATATCATCACAAAAAGAACGAAAACCTTTAAAAAAATGTGAGCTTATTTCTCAGTATTTCGGGTCAAATGCGTAAAACATTTTGGCAAAATCTACTAGATGGCACTTATCACGATTTATAACGTCATTCCTTTATGAATATTTTCGTTTCATATGTACATGCGCCGAATCACGGTTCACAACCAAATATAAATAAAATAAAAAAATTAATCACGAATCACGATATTCCCAGATATTCAATCACTGACAGTGAGTGTGACTCAAAGATATCAGTGATTGACTCACGGTTCGTGATTTTGAGATTTGATTCATCACTAGTATGTAAGTACATCAATTAGATATATACACACGTAGTTGAGGTAGATGCATACGATTACGTACATTAGATTAGTTTTAATTTAGACGAAATTCAACTTAGTCGTAAAATATGTGAGGCTGCGGTTGAAGCTTTTCAAGTACCGTAATTTGAGATGGATTGCGCCGTTGGTAGTGTATCGCACCACGCAAATAGATTTTTTAGAAATACTACTTCCATATAACGAGAAGAGTTCAAAAAAATGTTTTTTTCTTGTCCTCTCTATTGTATCAAAGTGTACTATAAAATTAAATGGGAGTATTTGAGTAATATCGCCTAAAAATATTTTAAATTACGATGAAACCAGCTTCACGGACGACACTGATCGCAAGAAAGTTTTCACTACTTTACCCGAAGAAATAGATAATGAACTCCTTTCTTGAGTCATCAAAATCTAGATCTGAATTTGCCCCGCCAAAGTCAAAAAGAACTATACAAATAACTATGTACCGACGATAATTGCAACTGTAATATTTGCAGTGAAAAGTACTTCTATTTCAAAGCCCGGCGAGACCTGGATTCAGCGCGTGAAGTGTCCATTGCTGGGTACACACTCACTGTGCTGAACTCTTTAAGGGCCGGTTGTGTGATCAGTGGTAACTTTTTACTATGGTAAAAAAAAGTTACTAAAAAATACTTACTCCTCGAAAGTATATTCAGTTGTAAACTAATTTTACTCTACGATATTCCATGATATGGAGGACTCTTAATGGCTGTTTCAAAAGTCATCTGTCACGTTGACACTGCAGTAGGTATACGACCATTAATCATTCAGTCTCCCGTTATTTCAGTGATGAGAGTTCGTCCGATGATGATCTCGTTGTTTAATATACATTAGCATACATTACGAAAAAGATTCGCCAGATTTCGAATATTATTTATCTTGCCACACCGTGAGGCGAGATTTCTTATCTATACTTTAACAATAGTAAATTTGACGTATCAACAACAGGCAAACGTTTTTTACCACGGGCGATGGTAAAAAGTTACTATAGTAAAAACTTACCATGGTACAAATTTACTACTGATCACACAGTTATATATATTTTTTTCTAGCGATAACTTTTTTGTCAACAAATGGTGCGTATTATTTAACTCTAAATAATTACTTCTTTTTTTTAAACTAGAACACATTCTTATTGTGGTTACAATTTTTCAGAACATAGGTTTGTGATTAATGTTTCCAAAATTTTAATTTAATAAAAATAAACTATTAATCAATTCTGGTATCTCCTATCGGATTTAACTCAAAGGTGTTTGAGATTCCGTAAATATAAAGAAGATGACTTTCAAATAATGGAACGACAGATGTATCAATTTGAAAGTGCAACATATAAGTTCGAAAATTTGTCGTCAATGTTAGTGTAGCGTAATCGATTAATGCATTTCCCCGGATAGGAAAAAATCCGATAAATTGATTTTATATGTATATCTTTATAATTTACACATTTAATTTGTAATAAAGATTACTTTACTAAATTTGTGTATTTTTGACATGAAATCCTTATGCGCAACATCTTTATATATAATAAATCATTCCGGAAGTAGGTTTATTCGTAAATAAATCGACACTGTCGTTTTTGGACAATGCAAACGTTTTTGATGGCGTTCCCTTGGGTTGTCGGGGCACCGGTATCTCGTGTTCTGTTTATTAACACAGCCATCGATATGAAAATGTGCTTCGTCAGTAAACAATATATTTCCAAGCGTTCATGCTGTTCCAAAACGTTCCAGCATCGTTCTCGCTAAGATTTCACGTAAAGAATAGTCATTTTAGTTAAGAAACTGCACGATTTGCAGTTTGTATGGGTGAAACTAGTTTCTTTTTCAAAATAACGTGCACTGTTGATTTTTTTATTCCAATACAGGCTGCAATCTTTCTTATTACTTACGCGGATTGCACATAATTTCACGTCGAACTTGAGCCACATGTTCAGGCATCGCTGCTGACGTTGATGGTCCCGGAGGAGTTTGGTTAACCATTATCCCTTCTTGTCTGAACTTTTGAACCCAACACCAGATAAGTTGCGTGCTCGGCCCATTACTTACTCGTCGAGTATTAAAGTGAGTACAAAAAGCGCGACGCGCACGAACCAATGAATCACCGCACTTTAAATATTGCTCAACCGCGAACGCACGGTGCGCTGCCGACCAGTGACTCATTGCAACTGGCAAATCCGCAAATCACGCGCGTCGAACAATACACCTCCCATTTACCTCACACTGATAATTTACGAGCAATTATTAATTATTCTTGAAATTTTTTCGCTGGACACCCTATTTGTTAAAACAATATTGAATGGTTTAAGTTGTTTGATTTAAACGGGTTGGATTCTTTTCTTTGCTTTAGAGCTACACTAATTATTTCATATGTTTGTGAATCTATGGACAATAAAATAAATACAGTGGCAATGAATAAGGTTGTGAACTTTGAAACCAGTTCACCATTTCGTGCGTATGTCGTGTAACGGCGTTTCATGCTATCGTAAGTAGGTAACTTCCCATTGGGTATAATATTATAATAAAGTAGACATTACAATGACCGGAACGTGTTTTAAGTTATCGCAAAGAAATTGTTTTGAAATTATTTCGGTAACCTTCGCCTAATTTTTTATTTGTTACTGCGAAGCTAACGATACTTTTAGATACTTTATTTAGAAAGTAATAAAAATAAAAGTTTGACGTTCCTGTCTGATCTAACGGTGAGACGACTGAGATTCGATCCACGTCCCGGAAATCACCGAGTATAGAGCGAGTTCTATTTTTCATAGCGCAATTAATTTGAAAAGTGGAAAAGAGTATTGAAAGCATTTCTATATATATTTATTAAACTGAAAATAGTTTATTTTACAATATTGGGCAAGTACCCATAGGTGAGTAGAATTTTATTGTTATCTAGATCTACTAGATTTTGTATAGTAATGTCAAATTATTTATAATTTTTATCTATTTTAATATCTTTAAATTTTAGTCGTCATCTTTCATGCATTAAAAGTTTACCGCTCCAAAAATAAATGAAAATAAGTTATTTTACTTTGAAAGTTTCTGAAAATGTATAATACATAGTACTATTAAATACTGACATAATCAAATCTTCGATATACGACACAAAAATAACGAGTATGAAACTAGTTATTTTTTCATTTCAAAACAAAATTAACGAGCTTGTTTGGAGCGCGACGATATCTGTAATACCGATATTGCTTTCAACCTCAGTAAGATTGCAATGATATCTGATGTAATCATCTGACGGTGTGCACGAGTATTATTTTGATGGGAACTTCGTGATATATTTGATAAATACTGATTGATATTCGATCAGTATCGAACAATTATATATGCGTGGCCACCGCATATGCGCGGCGCACAGCCAATCATTAACAAATTAGAGATGTTGCATTCGCATATAAGTACATCGAAAAAAAAACATTTAGAAATTACACTCGAACAAGTTATCACGCATCGAGGTTAACGGCCAGCGGTAGGCTTCCAATACATTAAAAGGGGCTGGGCTAGCTTAATCTCAGAGCTGTTCGCGGTGTTCCGGGGAAAGTGCGAATTTTTAGAAAATGATGTTACAAAATAATAAATATTAGGAACTTTCCCTCTCAAAACTATGCACAATTACGGCAAAGGGAAAAAATATGCACGTGTGAAGTATGAAGGATAATCGTTCACAAAAATATTGCGTTAAACATCTAAGAACATCTGGAAGCAATATATGTCAAACGTCAGCATTTTTAAGCATCGTTAGACTGTAGACAAAAAAACGGTCAAGTCTCTTTTATTATGCACCCGAAAAAAATGTATTTTACGAGAGATTTCAAAAGGCAACAAAGTTTTTGTTAATTTAAATTATCTACAGAAATTGCAGTTAGGTATTGATTTGATCTGAGAATATTGTTTTTTCTTGATTTAATAAAGGGCTCGCGCAAATCCCTCCACAAGCCCCCTCCAGCCCACTCCTGTTACATGGCCGCTTGTAAAGAACAGAGACACGTCATATTGAGATTTCAGGACTAAATTGAAAACTATGGTGGATGAAGGTGTAATGCGACATTCTTTCATAACATCTTAAGATATTTCCTTATCCTACTACACAATAAGTAAACGTAAAGTGGACGACAGATAAAAGTGTTAGGTACATAAAAAAATGCAAAGAGAATAATTTAAAACTCAATAACTATAATCTTTGTAATAGGGATTGTGTAACGTGTGGTAATAATGATAATAATTTATGTTTATAACAAGTCATTTGAGTTTAAGTTTATTTCAATTGCATCTAATGTTTTCGAGATTTTTTTTATAATTTGTCAATGTCACCATTATTAATTTGTAAACTGTATTTTATACTAAAAATAGAAAAGAATTAACATGTGTAATCTGAAATGTAAGATACATAAATGAGTTCTTGTTTGTGAAGCCACTAACGTGGTATGACTATTAGATGCCAATATGGAAAGTCAAACTTGCAGAGCTGATCTCACAAACAGTTTCCGCCGCAATCTGAAATACATCTTTCCACTCGCCGGCTCTCGGTGAGCTAATTAAGTAACGGTTACTTGTATCTTCACCCAGATACTCGATATTATGTATAACGCGCTAAATAGAGGCGAGGCGCCCACCCGTGTTAAACTAGTTCCTAGGGAAGAACGCAACGCGGAGAAAGAAGAACGATGGCAAACCTGACCGTCAGAACTGAATTCCCATAAATGCGGGTGGTTGAAATAGCGTCTAGGAAAATAGAACCACCGAATAACGATAACTTTTCCACCGACTCGCTAGTGTTTCATTGATTTGATTTTAATTAACGATTTTTGTTCCGTTGTCGTATTTTCTTTGTATTAATTGACTGTAAAATTGATTTGGTATTGGTCGTCACGGCGTGCCGCGTCGGCGCGCTCGGCCGGGAAATGGTGGTCGCTTTCGTTATTTTTCCCGCGCTGTAATGGCCGTTGTTTGCGCGCCAAATGGGGCACGCGAAGAAGGTCGTTCGCTGGCATCTGAACAATTCCATGTTTTTTTATTTTCGGAGATATTCACTTTCAAATTTTCTTAAACCTATTTACAAATGCGAGTAGTTTTATTAGGCTGATGCTGATTAAACGGTTTCTGGCGGAAAATGTGGAAGTAGGTGTTTAAATTTTCATATTTTCTGTGTGATATCTGTTAACGGATTTTTTCTGTCAAGCTGGATAAAGTTTTAAACAATTAAACTAATTAAATGTTACAAGTAAAATGCTAAATTGATTTTAATTTTGATGTATGGTATAACAATGAAATAATATATGTATTAGAAATCGCTTAAGCTCAATTTGTTGGCAATGCACGGTAGCCAAAAAAAAAAAATATGAAAGAAAAGTAATGCAAACTTGACAAGCTGTCATTGATGTGGTTCTGAACGAGAGTTTTGCATAGTACAAACGTTTTGAATATGCCAAAAACAATTTTAAAATTCGACTTAGGATGGGTTTTGCTTTGGGCACACTTAAAAGCGACATTGCACTTTTTTATCTAACAACGTAACATAGTAATTAATAAAGCGAACATATACAAATAAACAAACTTATCTATCTTTTCCAACTTCTCCAAACGACTCGTACACAAACTTTATTTTTTGTTAATGTGTTAATAGAATTATAAGAGTATAATGGTTTAAAAGCGGACTGTGCGATTTCTAGGAATTAGGAGTGATGGAACTAAAAACTATACTAGTAGACTCTTAGATATAATTACAACTGAATTATAGATTTATTTTGAACCACAGAAAAATATAATCTTATATTAAATATGTAAGTCTGAACAGAAATTAAGGTAGCTACTTAAATTCGATCTATATAAACGACACTATGTAAAATTATCAAGATAAAAACTATACAGTTTATAATGTTAAAATTAATGTTGTATTGTTAACTCGTACTTTGGTTAAGTATCCTTAATAACAAAGCTAAACTGCAGAATAAATAATACTTTTTGGATAAATATTCAGTCATGTAAACCATATTATATTAAATTCAATTTAAGTGATTTCAGATAGGAGATAAATATATACATATGGGCATAGGAGAATAGTTTCAAATTTCGCTAACCGTTTACGATTATCTTAGCAATCATGTGTTCACTACTAAATATGTAATCAATTGTAACATACTCAGATTTAATAGTGGTTTGTTTGTAAATATTTATAATGTCCTCAGTCGATTTTTTAATGTTTAGATCACATTCCTAGCAGTAATATCATTTTTAGAATTGGTTAGAATATCTGAAATTAAATTGTTATTTGACCTTGAAACCATGCGTCTTGTAGTGTAATAATTATATTATAAGATATTTAACGGTTTTTTTGTCATGTTCACATACAATAAAAAAAAATATTCAAGTATTTTTTCCTTGGCTTAGAATTTTTTTTTGCATTGAATTCACAAATTACCAATTTACCTATACAGGTATTGTTTTCTTTTATATTTTTTTTAATAATCACTCATAAATTATCCGAAAATTCAGTTAAGGCGCTCCCAAAAAAAACACTTTTCTTACAATCCTTTTGAAACTTTGAATACACATACTTATGAGTGTCTTTTATACGTAGACATTTTTTTCAATAGTCCTTACGGTAGTAAATTTGTAAATATTGACTATTAAAATTAGCATATTTAACATACGAACCATACCCCGATCGATGTTGTAGCGCACGCTTAATTGAATAGCAATAGTAATTTTCTTACGATTGTTTTGAAAACTGAGAATCATTAATTGAAAATTTACCAAATATCTTTCTGTAAAAATAATTAAAACAAGTGGTATTCGTTTTGTTATAAAAAAAAATGTTAAAAGTCAGCTACTTTTGAATGGTTTTGACGTTTCTTTTTATAATTTGAATAGTGAGAGATTTTTGAACTTCTGCGCACGTGAGCGGAAGCGAAAAAGTACACTGTACCTCAACTGTTTTTTATTCTATTTATAGTAATTTACATACGGGGGAATCTTCTTGAAGATTGAGTACGACTGCTCTTTGGGAACGTCCTTAAACACAGCATAATGTAGCAATCATTATAATTGGCCAGATATTACATCCATATCGTGTTGAAAAATTGTTTTCAACATCTGAACAAGTTTTTAACATCGACAACGTCACTTGGATAAAATTTGTTTTCCTTTTAGAGTAGACTCCCGCATAATAATAGACGAGACTGCACTACACCACTATGGTCATTCGTCATTTGTTTTAAAAGTTCATCCTTTTACTGGCAATGCATTTTTTTGCTATTCTAAAATACTGACCGCAGTATTTTTGTACGTAATATGATTTGCCAAGAAATAACAATAAAGGTATGACGTGGGATGTTCATACATATGTTGTGACTAAAATTTCTCGAAATACATTAAAATAGAATATTTGTATGACAACATTCGTAGTGTTTATTCAAATTGAAACTTTTGTCTCAAAATTCACGAATAGGACAGTTCAGAGTCGATTGCGGAGCGTGCTGTCATTCGTTGTATATTGTATTCTGTATGATTATACTAGAATACCGACGTTTACCACCAAATCTCTGAGGCGCGATTCTTCGTTTAATTGTCTCATTATTTGTGACAGGCCTATATTTATATATCATATATTTATGTTGTATAATTTGACCAGAAATATTTAAAGATCTAGTTCATATTACTGATCACTAAAATATTTTGTTTACCTTTATCCGTTCGTAAAGTACAATCAATGCCATCCACGGTTTCAGAGTTTTAACACAATTTATATCAATTTGCCAAAAAAACTCCGCATTAATTACGGCTCCGACAAAACAACTTACAAAATCAACAAATCTATAAAATTTTCACTTGCGACTATTATTGACTTCGTCGGGACGCAGGTAGATAAAAAAAAATGTAATTAAATTATCATACCGAGCTCCTGATTTAATTTATTAAAGTGGAATTAACGCGATATTTCTTACTATTACTATATGTAAATATTATATTCGAATGAACATTTTATGTAAGATGAGTCGGATTAAGTGCATCTATGTCTCCTAATTACGTTAGAAATTGGACTCCATATGTTTTGTTGCTAAAAATATTTTTGTTGTTAATAATGTTTTGTTCTAACAAATAGTGCCGGAAGGTGTTTCGGTCTTGGAAATAAGTACTGAAAGTAGGTGCCCCCCTGAGTTGACGCCCGCTGCTCGGCTCGCAGCCCCCGCAGCCGGTACACGTGACCCTTGTTCCAGTTCTATAAAACCTCCTTTAGGTTTATTAGAACGAAGTGAGTTTGTACCGTTAAGCGCCCGCTGCACACTCGACTTTACAGCCTGTAGTTATCCCACTCGCCGCTATAGACAAATGTAACGAGTGTATTCATATGCTATAACTGAAAAATATATATAGATAATGAATCATTACACTAACCGAATCGGCAGAGCAAAACCACCGCAATTTGTTCATTGAATCCATTGCCCTCGCGCGAGGTAAGAGGTTCTCATTGTTTTAATACATTTCTCCATTATATCTTTGTTAGAATAATTACTTAATGTCTTGTTTCCGTCCGTATTAGTAATGTTAAACAAACACGTTGACAGATGTCCGCGTTGCGTGACAAAATAAAGCGAACAAGTTCTGCTGTCAGTTCAACCATTCGAAATTGTGCGGTATCGTGTCAAACAAAGTAAATTATATATTTTACTGTAGTATTTTAATATATTGTTTAAAATAAATTTAAATTAGAAAAAATCTCGAATGATTTCCCATCATTTTTTGGTATTATTTTTATAATATTATAAAATCATTTTCTAATATTATTATAAAATACGCTAGTTCTATATCACATCCTTGAAGCTGGACGGCATTCGGATCACAACTTCATTGTTCACTCGACCAGCAGTTGAAAGAATCCAGAGAAAGTTTTTAAGATTCATTCATTTTAAATTAAATATACGCTCTGAGGATATCAATTATGATTATCTCCTTAGCTGTCTGAAATTGACAATGACCGACCTTATATTTATATACAGGATCATCAATGGTATGATAGACTGCCCCCAGATTGTTGGTCTGCTTGACTTTCACGCACCGTTGAGGTCATCGAGACACAATTCATTGTTCTATTACAGTAGTAATGTCAGAACACACGCATTAGCTAACTCGCAGTCCACAGATTGCATTCTTTGGGGAATGAATATGCGGAGGTAGTCGATATTTTTGGTGTAAATTTAACTCTTTACAGGACTACATTATTACAATTTTTTGTGTCTCAACTCAATGGTGACGGATACATTGCTTTACTTTACATTTTATAATAATTTTTATTTTTGATTATGAAAAATATGCTGACATATATATTTTTTTTCTGTATTGCACTTCTGATAAAATCTTATATTATTTTACAAATTATGTTAATGCCTGAATAGGGCGTGCATTTTAATAATATTTTGTACGTAGATTCCGATTTTCAATATTTGCCCCAATATATTTAAAGTTAAGGTAAAACTAATTATACATCATAAGTATTTTTTTTCATTAATGATGAATGCACGTGGCCTATACTTCTTAATTTTGTAATGAAAACATGATAATGTTTATTCTTCTTCTTTAGCCTACATTCATCCACTGTTGGATAAAGACTTCTCTGCATCCAGCTGATCCTGCAATTTTATTAAATATTTATGTTGTGGTATTTAACCGAGCTGGGGCTCCACACATATTTACTCCAACGCTTGTCCTCCTTTGAGTAAGGTGCATAGCCTATTCTCATTCTTCTATTTTTCATCTTCTTGTTTCTAAAGTGAATGTCTTAATTTATCTCGCAAGAACTCCGAGTATACAGTATTCCCCGGATAACCTAGTAAATTTTATATATTTTTCTATTGCAGAAAAAACATGTTAACTTATATATCAATAATCAATGATTACTTAACTGAAACAAAATGATTTGATCCAATATAATACGCCGTGCGCTTTGAAAGGGTTACCTTATAAATGTATAGCAGCGCGACACGTGCTATTTTAAAGCGGCGCCCTCAGTTAATGACCATATTAAATCATCACACATTGGTGTCATCGTTAAAGTTATATAAGAAATGGGAATGTCCGTGAACGGTATTTTCACGTCAAACGGGATCCGATTTTGCCTCGTCCGTAATAAACTAAAATTATATGAATTAAACATCAATTTAATGTATTATAAAAACTAACGGACAAAAATTTTAAAGTACAATCATTTTTATTGATAATCAACTTACTAAAATCTTATTGCGTGTACAACAAATGTGAGGTATAGAATTTAAATCAGACATGTCCAATTTGGTATGGTTTTTAAGTTTGGTATGTACAAATATAAAACTAGTGAATATATAAAAGACTAGCCTATCAAAATTAGATAAATATAACTGAATTTTGTATAAAAACGCAATTAAAATTCGCTTGTTACTTCAATCGCAAACATGTGCAATAGATAATTAATTCAAACACAGACAAATGTGTTTTCAGCCAATAAAACGATTTCCAATATTATGCCAAATGAGACAGTGTGGTATAATGGTTTTTGGCACTATACTTGAAAACAGATAAAGTGGACATGTCTCCTTTTAATTTTGAACCTCCCAAATATTCATTCACAGTGTACATGCACATGGTAATGCATATAATATTCTTTTAAATTTAATATTGTATATTTTTAATTTTGTTGAATAAAAAATAAATTACTACATTTGACGTCTTGTTTATGAAAAAAAATGTTTTTCTTCTTATTCTGCGCAGAAGTTTTCTGGGATATTCTGGGCTATGCCGAGCTATCTGGCTGGGTTGCATTGCATTGCTATCCCATTGCAGAGTTTATCATCGAGGTTAATGTAACGTATAAGCGTTGGTGTTATATCAAATATTGGCTTACAATACCGCGACGAATGCCAAAGAACGGTAGAATATCCCAGAAAACTTTACATATGAGAAAATGTTTTTTTTTTTAAATAATCATTAATTTGTTCATTACATTTATATATAGATTAAAATTCAAAATCTTTTCACTATAAAAAAAGTTAAATATTTTTGTTTATCCACGGGCTAATTGGTATGAAGTATTGCTGTTCTCGTTGACGTGAACAGCCTCCGTATAAAGTGCATCCGCTTATTAGCGACTTGTTATTGACCTACCAATTAAACGTGAGAGATAAATATATAATCTGAAGTCTGAAATGAATAGAACATAGAGAACATAGAGAATAGAACATCCGAGAGCCTACATAGAATATATTTATTCACATCAATGCATTCTGCGATAGTAATTTCCTGTTGATTCTATTTGTTGTTTGATAGTTTTGTATCAAAAAATTGAACTGACATCTTTACTAAAAATATTTTTAATTTATTTCAATAAAGCTGTTCAAGCATGTATGAACACAATTTTTTTATTTTTTTTTATTGTTTGACATGTGACTATATTATTATGGCGACAACATACACACCTAGAATGCCAATCATCATCACTATTGGATCTACAACTCCTGGTCGGTTATGGACCCTCAAGATCATTCGTCAACGCTTCGTTTCCCTCCAGCCCTGAATTTCTAAGACAGATACGTCTTTGAAGACATTGATTGTGATGTTGATCATGTGTTCAGCAATGACTTCGATGATTGCTATTCACATAATCAAACTATCTCATCCCATCCTATCCTAAAGTATAGAGCTCATTATTGTAGCGTATACACTAACATTAATTTCTAAAACCGGACCAAAGATACGCTTCAAAATGTTCCTTTCAAAAACGTCCAGTGCACTTTTTCTTAGTTTATGTTGTTTTTCATTAGGATGCCGGTAAACGACAACTTATAGACAGTGTGTACTTTTTGTAGATAAAACAATGAATCGACCAATCAGATGACCATTTATCTCTTCTTGGGTGCCAACAGAAAAACAGTTTCTTTGTATCTAAAAGTTCGTTGTTTTAATAAATAAAATAGTATATTCACAATATATTTAATCTATTTTTCACAGTTCGCGATCAATATTAAAGCATCTACATAAATATATAAACGTCTCTTAAATATTAACTATATCTTTAAATATAATACAAATTAATGAATCAACTAAAAAAATAGACAGAAAAAATCTATCTATCAAACAAATAGTTTACTCAAAGGTATTTGAGATTCGCCGTAATATAAAGATGATTGATTTTTAAAATGGAATAACAGATGTACAATTGGAAATATTACATAAAATAAGTTCAAAATTTGTCGAAAACGTATTCGATTTGGTATAGCGAAATGATGAACGCGCTTCCCCGGATAGGAAGAGGTCCAGGTTCGAATCCCGGTAGCAACTAAATATTTTTTCGATAGATAGATTTTTTCTGTATATCTTTCTAATTGATTCATTGATTGCTCTGACTGCAATTTCACAACAAAAATGTGTTCTCTTTAAAAATCTTAAAATATAGTTGCGTCCACGAAATACGTGTCATATTAATATTCTAACTATTTTTGATACTAAGTTAAGCGCTTATTGTATGAAAAATACCATTCGGTGGTTTCCCGGGTTTAATATCGAACCGCCTGATCACTAGGGGAGAGTCTCCGCTAGATCGAACACACGCGCTACAAATTATGCTAGTCATAGAGACTAAAGCATGGTTCATAAATTTCTTCTTAATAAAAGCTTTTGATTAAGGGCTGCGCAAACACAACACATAGCAATATCAGATTTTGTCATATTGAGATTTTACGTGTACGTGAATATCAGGCGCGGTCGCTTCATACATGCTTTGGATGCTCCGCATCCCTTGTGTTGTTGACTTTTTGTTTCTAACCGAAAACAGCACTGCTGCAAATAAATTCGTGCTGTCCTTTAGAGACCAGTCGTAGGCCACACTGCGACATGGCGCGCGCACGGAGCAAGTCGGACTATACATTCTCAACTTTCAAACATCTATGAATCGCATAAACACATAGGTTCCAGCAACAGTGGATTCTATCATTCGTTCCGTATCCACAAAGTTTGAAAGTATTCAACTTTTGCGCATGCGCATTTAGTTCTGCCTGTCAATGTCTTCGAACGTATACGCATTCATATACGCGTTCGTCTACGTCTCTATACTCATTCGTTAACATCATCTAATGTATATCCTACAAAGTGATTGGATTGTTTTGAGAAATTTGTTTTTGACAGTTTGGGTTGAATACTTAAAGCCAAATTATTGAAACATTGAATATCTTTTGATTATATATATATATGTTATATTCGATAATAAGTATAAACTTATTATCCAGCATCCCTTCTACAAAAAGTCACCGACCGCCACTGGTGAATATGTGTATAAAAGTTTAAAAAATGTTTTTAAACATGCGAAACAGGTATATAGGTATATAATAGTGATTTGATTTATATTGATCCGAGTAATATAACTCATTTAGTTATTATTAGTACGCACTCAATAAATAAATGACCACAAAGATTTATAAGACGAACTTATCGATAGATGGTTCTCGCTATCAATTCTCCGACGTCTTGTAATACGAGTTCCGTAAAACCTGTATATGGGCGCACAGCATTCAGCGCTCAGCGCTCACCCTCGCTCTGAGAGTTCATCGTGGCGCCTTTACGACAGGAATCTCCATGAAAGAAACAAGGAAGGAAACAACATCCCGTTATGTATGAGAGGAAGAAAAATCTCGCCCGTTATATAAGGAAGGAAGACGGAAGGAAACCCGTTTGTGTAATGAAACAAACGGAAATCATAACCGTGTCATCTCGCGACCGTGAACGGTTGTACCAAGGATCTTAATTATAATTGAGCGGTTAACGTTAATATTGACTCGGTGGAGTTTCGTACATTTATTAATTTGGTTTTTCTTTTGCTGTATCATTTCTATGGCTATAATACTGTGCTGTAGTTTAAATACGAGGTTTTTTTAAACTTTTTTAAAGCATATACTCTTTCAACGCATTAAATTTGATTTAATACGCGTTGCACTTGTAGACAATTTTAACATCAAAAACCCCTGAGTGCCATCGAAAAATTTCACATATAAACTTCAATAACCCACCCCCTACACTCCTTATAGGCCTCAACACCCCGTCTCCAACGAACCCCGCGGAACCACCCATTTGAAATTGTTTTTAGTGGGACTAATTAACGCAAAGATTTCTTTGTTCCGATGGGTTTATGTTATCGACGGTGAAAATATACCTCTAAGCCCTTAGAACCTTTTCGCACAATCTCGCCAGGCATCGCGTTCATACATATATAGAGACAGATACACGTATATTCTAATATATATTTACAATAATACTCCTATAGTTTTTTGAACTTAACACACGTATTAATATATTTATATATAGGTTCATTACATAATCCTCTGTTATTACCCACATTATACGTGTCGTACCTATAATTTAAAAATATAGTGCGCACATATCAAAATTAGGCTTATATGAAAATATTTCAGGGTCAAATTGTGATTACATCGGCTTGAATATATATGTACAGGAAACACTACGGCACTATGTACAATTGATTCGACCGAACCACTAAATAATCACTTACATTTTATTCGGTTGTTATTTTGCACGCTTATTTAATATTCCAATGTTGCCACCATATCGTATGTACGTACGTAAGTACGAGTGTGTATTTACAAATTTGTAAATTTGTGAAGGGCTCACGTGAAAGTATACCATTGATATTGGATAATATATAAATAGTCTTCTTCTTCCGCAGCTCAACATCACAGGATGGAATTTAGCCTCCTCTACAAGTGCTCTCGACCGACACCTATCCCTGGCATTTCTTCTCCGATTCCCGGACTCTGCCATCCTGCTTCAGTCATATATAAATAGTACCCTCTAGTTAGTATTACGAGTTTTTAAGTGATGATATTATTGAGTTTAATCAAAATCTCAGAATATTTATTTATTGGTGAAAAAAAAAAGTTTTTTTTAGGAGAACACATTCTTATTGTGAAGTTGTAATTATTCAGAACATAGGTCTGTGATATTTTAAATATGAATTAAATATATTAATTATAAAGAGATCCAGGTTCGAATCCCGGTAGCGCAACAAAAATATTTTTCGATAAAATTGATTTTATATGCATATCTTTATAATTAATATATTTAATTCATATTTAAAAAAAAAGTTATTAAAATACATAAAATTGCATAAAAGATTTTTAATTTTTTTATAACGAGGCTATAAAGGGCGGCACGCGGCAGGGCGCGGCCTCTTTTTCTGCATGTTTAACCTATACTAATGATATACCTTGTACTAAATTGTAATAAATGTATAATTGTTTTCAAAGTCTATTTCTTGGACCTTCACATTACGAGGTGTACACTGAAGACGTACTTAGAAAACAAGTACGCAACACTTAAAAAGTCTTATGTATTGTAAACATGCAATGTTAAAAAATACAATAAGTACATCGTATTTTAAAAAAGTGCAATTTTTTATTGTTTAAATAATGAAAAACTTTTTAGAAAATACTCTCATTAAATAACGTTGTCCAAAATAAGTACCTAATTTAATTATTACATCCTTCAAGGCTCTTCAGTAATATGGAAGCCTGTAAGAAAAACCCTAAGATAATGGGAATTCATGAATATGATAAAATACTCACCCAAGATATTTAATTGTGACCAAGGTTTGAGGGCTCAAAAACTAAAAGTTAGTTCTATTTTTTATAACAGAAGAGCATAACGTAGTTATAAAAAAATATAACTTTCTGGTTAGGTATATAGTTGTTATTGATTTGTTAAGTACTATATGCTAGCTTCTAATTTAACCACATATGAAATAGTTAAATGAAGATATTACGTGGAAAAAAGTCACATACATATTCATATTATTTATCAAAACTAAGCTAATGGTAGAGGGAAGTAACCAAATATGGAATAGTATCCCAAATATTAAATTCCGCCATTTCTAAGAATCAAACAGTCGAATTAATATTGGTTCACTGTATACTGACTCATTCGATCGTTGTAACTCGTCAATCGGGCGAGTACCAGCACTGTAGTGGAAGGGTTTTTTTGTAGTTACCTGGAAACTTTTGAAGGTAAGTAAAACTTAAATGTTTTCTTTGTTTGAATAACAATTTTAATATTTTATCTACTATAAACATATTTATGTATCATATCCAATGGATATATATTTTTATTATTAAAACTATAGTATGGGTTTGTGTACGTTAAGATATTCCAAATATGGAATATTCCATAAATGATAATATGTTACATACGTTCTTCAAACTACTTTATTTTACCTTTTCAAAAAGAGCATTAGAATAAGTAGCAGCTGGCAAATTGTTAAAAAAAACGTACAAAGGAAAGAACTTGAAAAATAGCTTTGAAGATGGAAAGAAAATTCTATGGTTTAACAAAAATGACGTTCGCATGATGGCGTATATGTTGGCGAAACGCAACGACTTATCAAATAAGTTTGATAAGTTGTTCCATATTTGGCTACTTTCTTCTATGTCTTATGAAATATAAGATTAATTTTGATGGTATCGTGATTAGGATCTAAGTGAGCACTACTTAATTGCCAAACGAGCGACTAATCGCTAAACCAAACAAGCGTACATGGATTTATTTATATATTCTTTTACTAATGTATCCATGGGTACATAAATAAGTACAGGGTAATACGTAATTTGGATCAACAGTAACACAGCAGATGTATTAATAATTACGAAACATAATTGGCACAGGAAAATGCATATTCTAACTGCAAAACCTCGTACCATGTACTAATAACTTTACCTTGCATTTAAACTGATTAAAAATATTATATATACTCGTATAATAAAAAATGAATAATAATATGAAAACAAAATGTCAGTTTTGTAGAAAAAAAACATTTGCAAAAAAACGTTTTGTCTGTTTTCACTTGTAATACGTATTAATAATAAGTTTATTGTTTTTAATTTTTTTGCGGGAATATAATATCATTAATAGGAATAAATGAAAATATAATCAACGAGTATTATCACATGAGAAAAGATAATTATTCAATAATAATTTTACGATCTTCGAACCAAAGATGAATACAAGACACAGACCTAAAAATAACATAAAAAAATCTAATTTGACCAGCATGATTTTACGGTCTTTAAAAATCTCGTTATTTCTTCGTCAATTCTTCCTTCTATTATATTTTTAGGTAGCTGTTTTTTTTAGATGTGACCGACCCATTTTATTTTGCTGCTTAAGATATGCCCCTTTTCTCATTCCCGCAAGCCTCTCCAGCACCAGGTCTCAAATGTTTCAATCTATTAATTTATGATCCACGCTTTGCTTATATATATAATGGTAATTGTTTCAGATGAGTAATTTAATGAACTGGTCGGTTTTGTTAATTTTCGAGGTTTGGAAAGTTTTTCTTTCATTCGGCACCTATTTTGCCATTCCTATTCTTGCTTTTGTATCTGAAGGGATACATTGTCATTTTTTATGAAATTTCCACGAACGCTTGAATATTCTGTTCAAAAAAGATCGCAAACACCTCCGACGTTTTTGTCACGGAGACTGATTTTAAAACTTCTAGCCAGAAATGATTCCATCAGTTGTGTGTACTGTATTGTCGATTGTGGTTTCGGTACAAAGCGTCGAAAATCACATTTGGCGTCAATGACGTTACGCTACAATAAATCAACAGGATGTGCAATAAAGTGACAGTACATACAAAACAATGATTCAATGAAAATGACAATGATTTTGACATAATATTTGAACTGTACGAATTTTGTTGCAAAAGGTTTGTTTAAGCGAATCAAAAGTGTTTCTGAACAACGAACTATTGTTACTTTGTTTTCAAGATGTGGGTAAGATACTGCAAGAAAAATTGCTAGAGTTATAATACAATACAATACAGTATTATCTACATGAAAAATATTATGTAAGACTACCATTAATTTTTTAATACATTTTAACTCTTATAATCTAAAACCATATAAAACTATCAGCCGCATTGTATTGACTTACAGATGTGTAATGTGGACAAAACCCGTCTTATTTGGAAAATTATTAGATAATTTTGAGACGAAAGTGGACCTTTGGGGAAGTTTGAAGAATGAGATATAATGACAAATTGTATAACATTTATCAGAATTCCAGACTCTCCGTCCACCTGAAACCACAGCTGTTTAGATGGGCAGGTCACGTTCAGAGGAAGCAGGAAGCGCGGATCCCAAAGATAATCCTTAATTGACACCCAGGTGGTAGAAAAAGAGTGGGAGGACCTCGATTTTGCTAGGAGAATGGCGTAAATAAGTATACAATAGGGCTGTTAAGGTTTCCGAATTTGAAGATAGTTGCCGAGAACCGCATCATGTGGAGGTGAATGATTCAAGGGGCCAAGGCACTGAACTGCAGGGCTAAAGAAGAAGAAGATTATCTTTTATAATCGCAGAGTAATTGGTGTAAAATTATATAGTACGTTAATACACATGTAAGATGTTTTAAAATTAATGGAAATTCACTTGTGTGTTAACAAATATTACAATCTTCGCTTGTTTGCACGAGCGTGCGTTGGACTCTAACCTTGAGTTAGCAGTGCATCAATACGTAATCGAATAGTCTATGCGAAGAATATTAAATGAAAGTGCTTACACATTGCACTCAAACGGAATACAAACATTGTTTTTACCAAATATGAATTAAATATATTAATTATAAAGATATACATATAAAATCAATTTTATCGAAAAATATTGTTGTTGCGCCACCGGGATTCGAACCTGGATCTCTTCCCTAACCGGGGGAAGTGCTTTATCCAACTAAGCTGTAGCAAAAAAAAAAAATTGTTTTTACCGCCTGATAATGTCATTTGATAATTTGGCGACAAAGCTATGAGTGTTGAGATATAGTATTTTAATATCTACCTTACTGGACTTCAATCCGCGTGGGTTGAATCGTGTTCCTTTATATAAATGAGTTTTTACGAATATGGATTGCATTAGAGTACGTACACTGCACAGAGTCTTCCGCGAACGTCCTCTGCTTCTGGTGCCATCAACACTTGCGACATATATCTTTCTTAATATTCTGTTCACATTCATCCGTTCCATATAACCGAACCACCTGAGTGATAAGCAAAATACATATTTATTAAATCTGCATTGTAAATTTTTTGTATTATTGTTATTCTGTATATTATATTTATTACTCCAGAGAAACGATGCTTACAATTGTACAATATCTTATATCTAATAAATAATAAATAAAAATTGGTGAAGTTTTATAAGAAATAACTAAAAAAATTTCGTACATGCATTGTAAAATAAATCTAAACAATTTACAATTGTAAGGCAAATGATGTATTACACTTAATATACTGCAAGAAGTTGAAAGGGGGGGGGGGGGATTAAATTAAAATAAAATTGACTCGGAAGACAAAAAACTTTTCCAGACAACCCTGCAATGCTCGGTACCTGCGAGTAGATACAGAGATAAAGATAAGTGCCTCCAAATGATCCAATATGCACGAGAGAACGTTCTAAACACTTACTCCGCTACGTATCTACTAAATACGTTTATAATAGATAACAATTATTGTGTCCCGCTGGTTCATTTTCACTTCTCGGTGATGTATTGTTAGCAAGAATGTTCACCGCCATCGCGGCTTTCCATCTGGCACAACTTCCTAACTACGTTTGTTTCACAATAGAACAATTCGCTTTCGTGTTGCGGGGATCGTGCGTCCCTTTGTGCGCCAGAATGCGAGCCGGCCGGACTACACGGACTCCAGGCCGAGCGCTTTGTGTGCCGGGCTCGCCAGCGTGCGGTTACTATTGGCCGCATTGTACTCAGCACACAGCTTATTGTGTTCAATAATGGAGCGGGATGAGCGATGAGATTTGGCGCAGTTAAATTCTCCGCGAAATTTTGTAACGATGCGTAGTAATACAGCGCAGATCAAATGATAAATCCACACGATACAGATGCGTACACGGAATACATGTCACATCAATAATCTTACTATTGTATTTTCAAACAAAGCCAAACGCTTGTGCTGTGAAAATATGATTAACTTACCGGTCTCCGAGAATAAGGCTCGAACTTTTTGATCTCTGGGCGAGAGTCTTAACAACTGAACTAACAAGCACGGCAGCTGGAATTTTGTGGAATTATCGGGAGATAGATAAAGGATGGGACTTACTTGTAAATCTCTATGGAGCTGGTTCTAGTTCCTCCCTGGGTCCACCAATTCACTCGCGACGCAGAATTATGTAACAAAACACTTGTTGACACTCGCGTTAAAGGAATTCTTTGTTTTTATTAGCGGGATTTAATTATAATTATTTTCTTAATTAATATAAGCGGTAGTAAAGCGGATTTACAGCGACGGTAGAGTACCGTGTTCGGCTCCAATAAGCGCAGCAGTCGTTCTGACGAATTAGACTGTAGAGATATCTTCTTTCTCACTCGTGCCTAGAGATAGGTTAGGAAGGAGAAAAGGAAAGGATATCTTTTTTGATAATTTATCACAGTGTGCGTGTGTATGTGCGTGAGTACATTAAACGGCGCTAACAGCAGCTATATAACAAGTATATATATATATACAATACTAGTAGTGACATCTTTTGTCGAGAAGAAACGTAGTGAGTACTACACTTTCATGCTGAATATTAATGATTTAAGAAATATAAAATAAATCATATTTTTCAAATACTTGATTAAAGTATTTCCATCCTTCTGCAAGATATGAGTACCTTCGGGATGATATCGAGAAAAGCGATGATAATTGTTTATTTCAGCAACTTTTCGATTTATTTTATGCTTAAGAGCGAGTTTTTAAATTTTTTAAATGGTACGGACAAATATGTGTTTGTATTGATACGGCAGGATAAAATAGTTCATGATCGAAATTGACAATCATGTGTTTGTCTGTTATTACATTTTAATGAAAATGTTGATACAATATACAAGTAAATGATTATTGATCGAAGTTACCTGCTGGACGAATATCCTTGAAGATCTTGAAATTATCAAGGAGTTTAACCACCGGTATACAAGGTCCATGACTATTGACTCTGGTAGTTGAGAATCGAGTGACGCAGGGATATGGCGAAGTGTTGTATTATTAATGAGAACACATTCTCAATGTGAAGTTGTAATTATTCAAAACGTAGGTTTGTGATATTTTAAAAATAAAAATTAAATGTATTAATTAGAAAGATACACGTGTAAAATCAATTTTATCGAATAATATCGTCAATTCACTGTGTTGGTATAGCATAATCGGTTAATACACGTTCCCCGGATAAATAGAGATCCAGGATAGAATTCCTATAGCAACAACAATATTTTTTGATAAAATTGATTTTATATGTATATCTTTCTAATTAATACATTTAATTTGTGTGTTATGTGCCTAGACTTAAGACATGGAAAGAAAAATATGGAATGATCGCGGTGCATCTCATTCGATGAAAACATGGACTTTAAAGGCAAGGGAAAGAAGGCGGATGCCTTTTAGATCTGGTGTTAAAGGCTATTGCTGCTCATATCATGGACCAGCAAGACTCGCAAACGTCTCCATTCGGAACACATCAACAATAGAATCTCTATCATTTGTGTGATCCGTATCTTGCAAAATTTAGATATCTAATGAGAAGGTATCGTGTAAAAACTTTTTGTGGTATGTATTTGTTGTGGACTCTTCTTCTTCTTCTTTTAAACAGGTAATCCACCCTTCAAGAGTGATTTGTGCCATTAAACAAGTTTAAGCATTATTTCATAGAAAGCAGTACAACAATATTATAGAATAGAGAATATTGCGTTACAAGTTAATACCATTGACGTTCAAGAAATTTGCTATTATATAGCTTAAATGTGGCGAGTTAAGGGAAAGAAGATGACACAAGTTAACCGGGAGGTGAAAATTACCATTGACAAGATTATTGTATGTTGTGGACTCAATCGTTTCAAAAATATATATATTGGATACCTAATAATATAATATATTGAAAAGTGCATAAATCATATTCGCATATGTCGCTACTTTTCAGAAAAGAAACGATTTAAAAATAATATTATTTCAATCTATAATTTATAACAGAAAAAATATTTTTTTATGTTATGTCTATTATCCGTTATGCTGCTTTGCGGCCAATCTTTAAGAAGAAGAAAAAAACGTACATCGTTTATAATAAACGTTTAAACATAAACGAACATTTCTAACTGTGCATATGTGATAGCGAATCAAAATATTCGATAAAGATAGAATTTTTAATTTGTATTTATAAAATGATCGTGAAATTCTCATAGAAATAATAATATCACGACTTATATAATTACAGATTTTTTTGTACAGAAATCATTGCAGTGTGACGAGAAAGAATGAGGGCGATATGGATATTACGGAAATACAAACAAACGTTATTATTATATACGTACCGAAACGACTCCATGTTTATCACTACGCTTTATACATACAAGACGCAACCCCATTATTAAAGTCACAAATTGAAAAGAGAATTAATTTAGACCGCTGATAAGGTGAATGTTTAAAAGAAACTAGACAACTAGATAGCTGTACCGGGTTATTAAATACCGTACTGGCCCAAATGCAACATTTTAGCGTCTAACTGAACATCTCATACTAATTTATAATCACACGGTGATGTAAACATGAAAAATCCAGTCCGTACGCGATACTGTAAATAATATTTATGGGACCCAGATTCTCTCAAAATATCTGTAAAGTAGCGGAACTTTGAGACACATTCGAGTCTATCTTATATAAATAAGTTGAAATTTCGTGTGTGGGTAGGTCCAATTTGGTGAGCCCGAAATGTCAAGCTGATATAACCGCATCGGTATAATTAAATTATGTACCTAGATATACCGTGAATCGTATTGCAGTAGGAAACGGGTTCACAGACTTAAGCCAACCATACACGCAACATTATACCTGACAGGTCACCCGTACAGGCAAACCGGCACGTTTATGTGACAAAGCTGTCACCTGTACAGGCGACCTGGCAACAATTGATAATTCATATTTTCTACCTGTGGGTAAGTGTGCTATCTTCTGACAAGCCTGAGCGTGTGTGTTACTCCAATGCGCAGGTCTCAGTTGTTCCATCCACCGCGAAGGGAAAGGTCTTGTTACGCGGCTCAGAAAAATTGCGTCTCACAAGCGCAGCGTAATTATAGAAGATTTTAAAGACTAATTTAATGTATTAATTATAAATCAATTTTGTCGAAAAATATTGTTTTCGCGCTACCGGGATTCGAACCTATGTTCTGAATAATTATAACTTCACAATAAGAATGTGTTCTCCTTAATAGAAGATTTTATTCAATTGTATAAATCTGAGCCATCCATTCTTAAATAATTTCAGTAATCTTGAGCTTCTGTATTGAATATTGGCTTCTTTTTATCAACCATTCTTTACACAACTTTTGTTACGGTTTTCTTACTTTCGTAGGATGACGAGAAAACCTACTAGCGCTGCCGTATCGTCGTAGTACGCGCTGTACCGATGCCATAGTTGACTGAGAGATTGTCATAGGTTGGCCGCTACGTGCATGGCTAACGTTAAGCTTCTGTTAATTTGTCATGTTTACCTGAACAGGTATACCGTTGCGAGTATGGCCGACTTTACAGACAGAAATAAGTACAAGTTTACATTATAAAATCATTTGCATGGTTAGGTAAACATTATCAGATTACGCTACAGAATATAATCATGTATAATCTCATATTAATTTACATCAACATCATCTAAATTTTTGTATATAATCTTAAAACCGTACTACTGTAATAATTACATAAGTCTTTTATTTTATTGATCATCTTGTGGTGTACCTACAACTATAAACATATAAGTCAAATAATATTAACATGGATGATATTATTTTTCATTGTTCTTTAGCACATAAAATAATTTTCTACAGAAATAGATGACTCACATTCGATTGTTAAAGGGGGGAGGTATAAAGGCTTAAAAAGTGATAAGGGATAAAGGCTCTTGTCTCCGACATATGAGGTGACAACAATGGCGTAAGATTTTCTGGTGGACCCCAATTCGGGGAACATGGAGAAATTATTAATTCTCTTAATATCAGGTAATTTTAACTTTGTATATAATTGTATAAAGTAGTAGCAAAAATTGTTTTTTTTATATAATACTTTTTGTTAATTCCTTTTTTGATTTTTTTATATTTTTAGTGAAAGTTTTTATAGAAGTTTAGCACGAAGTGATCTATGAATTATCACCTCATTTGCTCGCGGATTAGAATGACGCTTCTACTATATGTGTACGTAAGTTTAACAACTCTCAAAGATCGAGGTCTCCACCATCCATGGACATGGTCTGGACACCATCCATGGACAAAAGCAGATTCGCCTATTTTTATGCCCTTTATTTAGAATAAAATAAAATAATTACACATGTGTAATTTTACTCTTCGGTTAAAATTGACTTGTCATTTTCACATGGAAAAGTGGCGACTATTAACCCCGCGCGCCTGAGAAAGTTCCTGCGAAATGCATTCCGTGTGACAGCGATGAGGAATTCGTGAAATGCATTTCCGGAGTATCACATACGAGAGTTTTGAGATCTCATATCCAGTGACGTCCCTCGATGAGTTCACAACGGTTCGGTCATAGCGGTTTGTAAAACTGGCAACCTGGTACCAATGTATTTATTGATAAAAATTCAATCAACCTGGTGGGACAAGATCCCGTGGACTGTATCGATTACAATAATGATTAGTTGACGCAACCCAAATTGGATTCAGGAAGGATAATAATGGCAGATGGATCCGGCCCACCTTGTTCTAAAGTCCTGGGTTAGACGTTCACTCGCACCTTTTTTAGTGAAGAACCAAAATATCACTGCACTTCCGGAACTGTTTAAAACACCTCCTCTTCGTGGTCCTAGCGTTATGCATGGCGCTGCTTTCGGACGGTAAAAAAATAACGCAGATCTTGACAGTTTGGTGTCAGAAGGCAATCTAGTCCCACGTCGGCGAAATCCCTAAGTCATTGGTTAGCCAGAGTGGGACAGGTATATTAAGTTATATATATTGGAAAGATAAAATGCAGAGGGAGTAGGTACTCGACATGCGACAACACAACAATTGAGGATATATGTAATAATGATGAGGTGATATTAATGATATGTAACATTCGTCAAATTCATTTAGACCACTGCTTCTATAAAAACGTGTTATTATTTTGAAATCCCTCTCAATGCTCTCGACAAGGATTTGTAACATATTCTGCATTGTCGGGAACAATAACTACATATATGTTTTATCATTACACCATATTTATATAAATATAGTCAGTTTGTTTTGTTCAATTCGAGGTCATTATATTAGTGAACATTCAAATAAATCGATGCTCGAAATAATATACTTTATTAATACTCGTATAATAAAAATGTTGCACGTGGTACATGAAGATAAGTTTAATATAATAGATACGCTGTTGCAAAACTTTTTTTTTGCGAACCAATTGTACCAAGTGCAGCTTGTCGGTCTAGTGGTTAAGACGCTGGCCTAGTGATCTTATGGTCGGAGATTCGAGCTTCGTTCCAGGAGACCGGCATTTATCTCAGTTTGAAAATAGTAAGAATATTAATTTGACATATTTTCCGTGTACGCATCTTTTAAAATTGATAATTTTATTTGAAATGACAGTATTACAACAATAGATTGTTGTTTTTATATAAATCTTGAATTTAATGTTATTTGGTATCAAAAGTTATTATATTCCAGAGATGACGCGGAAGAGCGAGATAGTCGATATTATGTTTATAATTATTTATATCAATCAAAATAAACAATCATTTCAAATGTGCATATCTATCACCTATCACGGTACACCACATTATCAATTAATTGATTATTTTATTGTGATGTCCTTGAGATTGTATGATTGTGTGTATGAGTGCCGTACCGCCGGCGTACGTGCGTGCGACGCTTTAAAAGGCGCCGCGCGGCAGGGCGCGGCCTCTTTCTCTGCGTGTTCATCAGCTTAATCGTTTGATCTATACTAGTGATATACCTTGTACTTAATTGTATCGTATTGTAATAAATGTATGTTTGTTACAAAGTCTATTTCTTGGACCTTCACATTACGAGGTGTACACTTAAGACGTACTTAGAAGACAAATACGTAACATTTATGAACTGTAGCTTGTTGGTCTAAGGGTTAAGACGCTGGCCTAGTGATCCAGTGGTCGGGGGTTCGCGCTTCGTTCTACGAGGCCAGTAAGATAGTCCTATTTTCATAGTATAAGCGTTCAGCTTTGTTTGGAAATAGTAAGAATATTGACGTGACATATATACCGTGTACGTATCTCTATTAAAAAAAAAAATTAATAGCCATTTTTCTTAACTGCCAAAATTAGTTACGTTTGCATTGACAGACCCAAAAAATGGAAAATCTGGATTTTATTAAAAAATGTCATAAAAGTTTAAAATATCATACATTTAATTTATTATCACAAATCACTCTTGAAGGGTGGATTGCCTGTTTAAAAGAAGAAGAATAAGAAGAAATTTATTAAAACGTCACGAGTCACTGTAAAAAATACTGTAAAATTATTTTAATTTTGAAATCTATATAGCAATTAATTATTCTATTAATCAATTTAGATGTCACTCAGGTGTTTGTTAATGCAAAATTATTTTCACAAATGTGTGTTATGTTTCTGGCCTTCGTGTGTCGCGTAAAAAGATCCATTCGACACCAAAGCCGCCAGCTCAAAAGTGTCGTACCGTTACCGAAGGATTCAATGACCTTTGCATTACTAAATCTTTTTTAACGGTAAAATTTGCATTCAACAAAGGCAGAGAGGTATTGAATAAATAGTTTGTTAAACGTAAGTACTTTTATGGAAGATATAATGCGTGGGAAGATGTATTAATGGACCTAATGGGTATTTATGTTAACACGTTACAAACTGTTAATTAAAGTAGTAATTTATGTGTTAAAAAATATAAATCAAGCAAGATTTATAAGTTCAACAATTATTCACATTAAATTCACAATGATCAACAATGAATTCGCAATAAATCATTGGCTGACTAAATATTGTATTTTTAATCTTTTACAATAATTTTACTAAATCTGTTAATATATATTTGTTTTATTTTAATAATATCATGTGTTTATTTATTGAGTTATGCTACACGATTAATTACTTGGTGAAATGTATAAAAAATATACAAATACCTCAAAACTATATTCTAAAATAATGGCAACTTCACAACAAAAATATGTTTTTATTAAATAAAATTAATTTATGACTATTATCCTCGCATAGAGACGCTATTTTATGCATACAATCTATTTCATTTGATTACATGCTTTGTGGTAAAAACGAAGTACAAGTACAGGAACAAAAAAAACAATTTAATCTAGATCTGGTCACTAAATATAGCCGTTATTATGCTCCCAAAGGCTTTATAATATATTTTTTTCTATTTGTTAATTGATGAGTGTTATATAAGGTATGAATTATTTTTACTATGATGTATTTGATTTAGATTTATTATGATATGATGTATTTTTCACCGATTGGGTATAGCAATTTTAATGTATTTTTATGTGTGTTTACAATATTTTAACTATTTTAAAACTAAGCTAAGCGTGTATGCTATAAAATAGGAGTAACTTAGTGGTTTCCCAGGACGAGGCTCGAACATACTTGACTACTTGAACAACTTGACTAATCGCCATACTAAACAAGCACGTCAAGCATTCAATAATATTTCCATCCGATCCAAACGTCAGAAATACAATTGTCATAACAATGTGTTTGTTCCGTCTCGTGTTTGCGTTTACACAGCTTTGAAAAATGCATTTTCAATTAAAATGGTGACATCACCATTTTCCCGTTAGACACGGTAATACACAGAATTTCCGCAGGGAAATCATTATAGCCACACTCAGTGAAATGCGAAAGAGATTATAAATGACTGCGGCAAATTTAATTATTTACATTGTGAGACATGTAATTGCTAACTTTTTCTCGATTTCACTATAGATTGCATGATAATATAGTAAATTTAATCACCCACTTTTTCTTACATGAATAAATATAAAATTATTTACTGTAATTATATTACGATACTGCAATAATTATTATAGTTATATCATTTTTTTATACTATCCGAATACACGTTTTTAATACATTTCCATATTCTAGTTAAATACGGGACAAAATTTCAATTTGAATATCGTACATCTTGATACAACTTATACTTAAGTCCAAAATTTAATAAAAATGAATTGATAATTCTGGTGTCTGCCATCAGATTACTCAAAGGTATCTGAGATTCTGTAAAAATAAGGTAGATGACTCTTTCAAATAATGGAACGATTAAATGTATTAATATCAAAAAGGTAACATATAGGTTCGAAAATTGTCGCTAAAAATATTGTCGCTGTAGCACGGTTGGATAATGCACCTTCCCCGGTTAGTAAAGAGATCCAGGTTCGAATCCCGGTGGCGCAACAACAATATTTTTCGATAAAATTGATTTTATATGTATATCTTTCTAATTAATATATTTAATTCATATTTTATCGTACATCTGTATAAATTATACATCCAGGAATTTTAAAATATTTAAACTTTTATTTCTCAAACGCAGATTGTATACTTTTTTTAAATAGTATAAATTTTATCGGTTAGGTACCTACCTCTTTTTGTATATTAAAGAATACTTTTATAATCATCTCAATAATAAACCAAGAGAATATAATTATTCATTTTAAAAGTACGATTTGATATCAAAAATAGATCTTTAAAATTATAGTTTGCGAACTTTCGTTTGAGGTGACCGCTAGAATAAAACTACATTAATTTATTTGGATTCCATATGGATAATTTAAATATGTATTTTTTTTTAATTTTGACAGAGGTCGATTTCAAATGTAGAACGCGTTATCCTAGTTTTTATTTCCGCTATTGACCTGGTTTAAGTGTTGTTAGTTTGGCTAAATAATATCAGATAATAATCTATTAATGTTGTGTTTCATAGTGAGTGTCTGAATTTATGTATAATTGATTTATTTATTTTATTTTATTTTATTTATAATTTATTAAATTAAATCACATAACTTGTAGAAAAGTAACTTATTTGTACATTCATTTTCCCATTTAATTTGAGATCTAAAGCTTGGACTAGCGGTTGTGATTTGATTTGTAATATTTTTTTAAAAATCACAACGGCGCTCTACAAATAAATATAAATTGTCTTCTAAAATATATATTTTTTAATATCATTATTAATTTTTTTAAATGTAAATAAATTGACCTTAAAAATGGTATAATCCAATCGATTAAATGTCAAAAAATTATGCGTGATATTAAACATTTTATGTATTATATTTATAATTCTCGACACTTTTAGTCAGTGGATTATAAATTAATAATATAATGAACACTTTAATATTTACTTTACTACGTTGACCATACATACGAAAATTTCGTTACGTCACGTTTGATTATTATTATAGATTGTTATTATATCATATTTTATGTAGTGACAAGAAAGTTTTGAATAATTTAAATTATATGATTTAAATTATGCAAAAGAATTATGGAAAAATAAATTCAGATAGAATATGGTAGATCAAATCTGTCGGAAGAGTGTATCAAAGGAAAAAATTAGTTCAAGTGTGAGAGTGAATTCAGGTAGAAAGGTAACTTTAGGAAGATGGAATGAGAGAAGTTTTGGACAAAATAATGATTTATATATATTACATATATGTATATTCGGAAAAGTGATTGTAATTACGGTCACTGAGTAATTTCCAATTGAATACTATCACTTAGCAACGTCTCCTTCTTAATTCAATTATATTTCTGTTTCTATTTTATATTTCTAAAACTGAACGTTAAAACATCGCAATCATCGGTATATTTTAAATATATTAATTAGAAAGATATACATATAAAATCAATTTTATCGAAAAATATTGTTGTTGCGCCACCGGGATTCAAACCTGGATCTTTTTCCTAGCCGGGGAAGGTGCATTATCCAACTATGCTACAGCGACAAATTTTCGAACCTATATGTTAGCTTTTTGATATTAATACATTTAATCGTTCCGTTTTTTGAAAGAGCCATCTACCTTATTTTTACGGAATCCCAAATACCTTTGAGTAATCTGATAGCAGAAGCCAGAATTATCAATTCATTTTTATTAAATTTTGGACACATTGATACAACTTTATTTAAAATATCACAGACCTATGTTCTGAATAATTACAACTTCACAATAAGAATGTGTTCTGCTATTATTAATGTTTCCAAGAAAGTCAATATAAAAATTATATATCTTTGAAATGGAATTATTTTTTATTAAATTTGGACACATTGATACAACTTTATTATAACTTTATTGTATATTTTACACCAAATATTTATCTTATAAAAATATCATTGAGTTTTATTTGGCAGGCTTACTACCTTAATTCGCACTTATTTTAGATCACACCAGTGTACTATACGAGAAATATAATGATTTTCCTTAATTATCCCGAAAGATATTTAGCGCATTATAACTAAATAATATGAATCGTTAGTTTTTACATTATGCCGTACCTACGAAAAACATTTTTCAAGAATACTTCAGCCTTGAAAAGAAATTTGAATAAAAACACTCGGCCGGCATCTGCTAAATGGCGAGCGGCGGAGTCATTATTTAATAGCGAGCGGTATCATACCACTTGCATATTAATTATTTTCTAATTCTCTTGTTAGTTCTCCTTTAATTGATTTACTCATTAACTAATTACCAGAAGACAGATATAATTAGTTAACAGCAAAAAACTCCTGTATTGAGGCATCATTTATTATCTGTTTATTTACACGTATTTGATTATACAGTCAAATCTCAAATCCGAGCCGATTTTCAAATTGCCAACTGTCGTAGGACAACTGTGAAACAAAAATGTACCTTTTGAAGAAATAAAATTTTCTTCTAGTAAGTTCTCTAATAACTGTAAGGCGTCCTTTCCAAATATGTACGCGTCCTCTAATCTTACACAATCGTCTAATATACTGACTATATCGCTCGAAAGCTTACTGAATTTTTTTATTAGATTTTCATATTTTTTTGCATAGCCCCTACTATAAATGGCGTGATCAACATTATTTGTTATTGCAATTTAATTTATTAAGGCAATTTCTGATGATTTGACCCTGTCCCTGAAGTTCTATTCGTGTTACTTCTTGCACTAATCTATGTACACACAGTACACTTTGCTTGTCCACCCCATTCACCGTGGAATATTTTATGAGTAAACGAACAGCTGATTTTAAAATTGCTTCATTTCCCGATAATTTAGTGAATGTGTATCCCTGTAAATCCTTTCAGGAGAAAAGTAAGCGATGGCATTGAGGATGTCTACAGCTAATTGACCAAATAAATCAACTTTCTAAATCTTATCAATCGTTATTTTCCACGTTTACAATTATAAAAAAAAAAATATTTTTAGGAGAACACATTCTTATTGTGAAGTTGTAATTATTCAGAACAGACGGTCTGTGATATTTTAAATATGAATTAAATATATTAATTAGAAAGATATACATATAAAATCAATTTTATCGAAAAATATTGTTGTTGCGCCACCGGGATTCGAACCTGGATCTCTTTCCTAACCGGGGAACGTGCATTATCCAACTATGCTACAGCGACACTATTTTTAGCGACAATTTTCTAACCTATAGTTACCTTTTTGATATTAATTCATTTAATCGTTCCATTATTTGAAAGAGCCATCTACCTTATTTTTACAGAATCTCAAATACCTTTGAGTAAACTGATAGCAGACGCCAGAATTATCAATTCATTTTTATTAAATTTTGGACTCATTGATACAACTTTATTATTAAGAGAACACATTCTTATTGTGAAGTTATAATTATTCAGAACATAAGTCTGTGATATTTTAAATATGAATTAAATACAACAATATTTTTCGATAAAATTGATTTTATATGTATATCTTTCTAATTAATATATTTAATTCATATTTACAATTATTTTTAATCACATCAAAAACAGTAACAGTAGCGGCTGTCCATATTATCCGAGTTTTTGATTATCCTACATAGGTTAAAAGTCAAAGGAGATATTATAATCGCCGAAATGATTTTCACCTGTGCTTTAGAAGTCAGTGGGCGTAGTTTTGCTGTACATAATTTATTTATAATTTTCGTCACCTGTAGATTACCTGTAACAAGAATTTACTTAGATTTTTTTATTTGCAATGGTTCCTAACACCATGTCTACACGTGTACCTGTTGAAAAAAATGATTTTTAATGAGCTTTCTGAATTTAATCGTTTAACAACTTGTGAAGAATATTTTTGAGTGATTTAATGTTTTCATTCCAAATAGTAACCGGCAAGTTGAACGTTTTTGACTTAACAACTGATCTGTTTTAGTAGCGTATTACTACTCAAAAGTACTCGTTAAAGCTGTTCAATGAGAATATTTTAAAAACAAATTATTATATTAATTCATTAATACAATGACTCGAGAACGAATTCAGTTTTGTCGATATTTACTTTTGTCTAATGCATACGAGTAAATACAATTGTAGGTAATGTTTGTCATGCTATATTGTAATAATAGTATAATTGACTATGGTATTTAGGGCGTTTAATGTTAACTATGTAATAATGACAGTGAAATGAGATCAAAAAAGGTAAAAAACTGTATTTGTAATTAGACTGTATTGTAATAATGTATTATTTTTAAAGTACATATGGGTTTTGAAAAATGAATAGATATGTTTTAGAATTATATGTTTTTACAAAAGATTTATCTTACCATCTGCATATTCCTTCCACCCGTGCGTTGATGTCACCAAATGAAATCCAACCGCAACAACCACAAAATGCAATAATAAGCGAAGCATCGTGATGAGACCGTTAAGGCCAACCGCAAAACCGAGTACCTCTTTTTTCTATCAAGGGTAAAACTTTTTTTTACTTATTCGAATTAAATAAACAATTAATACGAAAAATCTAAATAGCTGTGACGTCAAGTAATACTTTATAGGAAATTGTATTCCGCAACTGTCTCGCACATCCCGAGTGCTGCTCGATCTCACATCACTATCCGTCAGTGCACTTTCTGGGGCGGCCGTCTGCGCAAGTCGAGCTTTTGCGGCGGGCTTCTGTCAGCTACTGGCTTCGGCGATCTTCGCTCGGAATATGCTCACCCGAGCGCCGAACCGTGTCCCGGCCGTATGGCACACCACGCACGATGGCCGAAATATTGTTCAGTCTGCTCGCTGGCCGGGGCGACCTCGCGTACGGGATGGTGATTATCTCCGCTCGTCGGACGACCCCGGGCCGAATTACCATCACAATCGACACAATGATGCTGCAAACGAACTCGACGACTGATGAATCTGCTATCGTTGTCTGTGCACAATAGAGTTTGGTGTCGTTTGAAAAACGACGCAAAATTGTATTTTTTCAGAAAAAAAGTTAGTATGAAATGTACGCGATCTGAATGATTGATTGGTCGATTAAAATAATTGTTCGAAGGCCGTATAAAAACCGCTATGACGTAACTGGCACAACCTCACAGCGCGACGGCTGTCTCAGCAGTGTACAGTGGACTACGGGAATACAATTAAATTCATCCAAGAGAGGTGAGTGCGTCGCTTTTCACTACCATCATTTCTCGGTAACTCCCCTGCCTGACAAACAAAACACTTCCGTTCATTGTGAATTATTAACAGAATGAATTGTTATTATATTAGCGTGTCGAAAATTTTAAAATAATAGGCTCAACTCCCACGATAATATGGAAGATCCTCCCATTAAACACCATATTATTTCAATAATCTACCTCTACCTTGACGCGAAAGGTAGATAAACCATGTTGATAACGTTTAATAATAATGTATAAACGGTGTTCAAGAAATACAGCACCAAAATTAGAAACAAAGGAGAATAATAATTTGTTAAATAATCCTGCTACTAGACTTCTTCACATAAATGAATATACTAGTCATTACTTACAGTATATTTTTACTAACAAATGAATATACCATATTTATCTTAAGTCTATTTTGCAAACAAATGAATATACCAAACTAATCATACCGTATATTTTATAAACAAATGAACATACTGGACTTAACTTATGGTGTATTTTTATAAAAAAATGAGTATATTAGTTATTTACTTATATAGTTTTTTTATGAATAAATTAATTTTTCAATAATTGTAATTTAAAGCAAAAATGATTCTAAAGTGAAGGTATTATGTTGTAAGGGCAAACATGTATAACTGTTAAACTAAATTTTCGTATTATAAATATTATAATAATAAATATTCAATGATAATGTGTACAGAAATTCACGCTTCACCCATTCAATATAATTTTTTAAACATTGGTTCATCGACCAAATCTATTTGTACAATTAAAATGAGAATATTGTATGCAGTTATACAGCAGATGTAAGAATTTTCAATAAATGTAAAATACCTGGGCTTAATTCATTTGTCTATCCATTGATTGAATATGCACTTCTGTATATATAATATATAAAGTTAATATCTTTCAAATCGTCGAGAAGTATGATTTAAGAGATATTTATTTAGGTATATACATATTTACTTTATCTTTCCAAAATCATAGAGCCTTATGTTCCAATATATAATTAATTTTTTGTTTTTATGAAAATTTATTTGGAACATGGAACAATAAGTTATATAAAATCAGATAAATTAAAAATATTTATTCCTTAGTACAGTATTTAATTTACAAGGGTACAATAAAAATACACAAAATTTAATTTTTCACATCATATTTATTTAGTAGAGGACGTCCGCGAAAGACTTTGCACGACCAGGTAAACCAGATACTGGAGTATGGCCTTGTTAGAAGCCTCAATAATCGTCGAGCTTATATGAGAATATGTATTAATGTAGATGAGACGAGAATTGTATGTTAGGACAGAAGAGTGTGGCGCTCTTTCCTCTCTGCCTACCCCCGCGGGGAAACGGTAAGTAAATAATTAAGTAAGTAGATGGTTTTTCAACGTTAATATTAGATTAACTTATTTGAAACAATCAAAGAGCTTCTGTTGAACGAGGACGTTAAGATTGTCAGAATTTGTATTAATATGATTAATTTAATATGCTATGGACATTAGCTCAAACTTTTCCACTCTTTACTGTACAAAAAAATAATGAACAACCGCAGAAATTATAAAATCAAAAAATACTCTCACAACAATATCAACAGCTTTACTTTCCCCAATATTTCACCCCTACTTTCAATATTCCCAAAACTATCACAACCTCCTCCCCTTTCTCCTCTGCTGCCTCACTCTGATTGAATGGGTCGTTACTCGTTATCTGATTGAATTTAATTTAGTGGTTATTTACACCTGTTTATGGACCTCTCTAAGCTATAGTCGTGATAAAAAACATGTTTGTAAGATGAAGTTTGGTTCAATAATCTTGTTACAACATAAAATAACTACCGTTATGATACCATAATTTTATGTAGCATGAATACATAATAATATTAATTAAGCAATTATAAAACTGTATAATGCAATCGATACTTATTTTCAAAAGTCGATGAATAGCAACCCAACTTTTCTTTTAAACTCATAAACTAGGAAATATTTTAATATACGCGATACGTCATTAGACGAGAGCATTAACAAATGTTTCTGCGTTACAGTTTCTCTGAATTTGATGCCATAATGAAAACAATATATTTAGTGAAATTTCATGAATCACTATAATTCATAATTGTTTTTATATTTAACTTCGTTTAAACCACTATTTTGTTCTATATAAATACAATTTTAAATTATATCTAACCACAAAGTTAACGCTACAAACATCAACAACACTAAAATTCACCTTAAAACCAATCATTAAGTAGTTTTACAAGTATGTGCAAGTGCAAGTTCCTTATTATGATTCGCTACTTGTCTCCGCAGTTGGTTATCATTTGTTTAAGTTCGAAATGGTCTAAAAAATAGCAATTTATATTATATTAATCCTAGATATCGATTTTTCCCACTCCGCCCGACGCGTAAAAGTTTATTTTCTCTGGGGACACGACTTCCCAGGTGCTGTAAACTATCCACAAAATAACTATTGCGAGTAACATAAATAATGTTATGCTTCGTTGAATTGAAAAAAATGTGAGCTGTCTAATCGTATTTTTTCGTTTCGTCGTTTGTGCCTTTAAACGGGATCCACAAAAAACTGTAGGAATAAAGTTAAGCAATTTCTCGGTTACATTATGTACACTGTTAAATATTTATGAACTCGGTCGTAATTTTACGGCTTACTAAGAAGGCGTTAACCGCATTAAGTATGTGGGTACAAATACTCGTATTCAATTTTTTTTTAAATGCGGTAAGTACTTAAAATAAATTAATAAATGCACGGCCAAAGTTTTTTTTTTAATTTGGGTATACTCGTGTGCAACGTATGTTCATATTTAAACGTAAAATACCTAATTATTAGGTAAAAATCATAAGTATCTTCTACGTCGCAAGTAATACAAGTAAGAATTTATTTTTAACAAGACTTTTAAATAATATCTATTGATAATTTAATACGAATATTATAAAATGTGTATGATGTATCTATGGGACGAATGCGTATACGTGCGCGATATTGGTACGATTGATAGTGTATAAAAGAGATAAATGTGTTCTTGACTCCGGACCGTGATACTGTAAACATTTCATATTGATCTGTATAACATTGTGTAGAAGCATCTGGAATAACAATATTATTGTTACAACGAGCTGGGTGTTCTTCCAACACCATATTCCGCACACAAGGATCCATCTTCAACAGCACGATACGTGATATAACAATATATTTATATAAATATTGATATACTGGAAGAGGTACACAAATGAACAAGATCTCTAGCAATTTATTATTAATTAAGTAGTACTATCTCAACTTTTTATTGTATTAAAACAATTTTATTTTATTTATTATGTGATATGAACTAATCATACAAAAGAATTGGAAACAATCTCTCACAGACCATTTTTTAATAATTGTTAATCATCTGTTTAATTGCTAAGCATTTTTCGATAGATTTCAATTGCATTTATTGTTATTATTCAAATTCATAAATATGTAAATAAGCAATAATATACAATTAATAATTTGTTCCGCGAAATTGAAAATACCACGAATAAAAGACGTGTAAATCATGTTAAAACGTATCATTCTTAAAGAAAAAATCGGGTTAAATTTGAATTTAATTATAAACATTCAGTAAAAATAATTACATATTAAACAATTTATCTCATAAAAGAAAGTTTGATTTGAATTTATCGGTGCACTTTCTGAAAGTTTGCACAGTGATTTGAACAATATATATACTCAATTATTATATATACTCATGATGTACTTTCACAAAACTGTTAGTATCGTAGGTATACTTTCTTAAGACATAATACCAGTGAATGCTCACACAAGAACGAGAGTATTAATAACTTACCATCAAGCTATATTCAGTCCACATTGTCATGTATTTAAAGTTGTGACTGGTCTGTAGGTCCCTTCTTACAATACATATGAATAGTTTTTCAGTTTCTTGAGATTGTTGAACCATGAAAATTTTACTCACCGACACATACATAATTTTTTTAATTAACAAGAATGCGTTTTAGAGTGAAAAATTAATAGGTATATCGCTTTTCTTCATACACAGTGCATCGCATTATCACATTACAGTACATAAGTGCGCATCTCACATTAGTAGGTACATCAATTTGTTTCTTCAAACATTGAATTTGTTTTAGAAAAATCGTCACAAATCAAAAGAGGAAAATTAAATTGCATCAATATTATTATACTTTTAAAATCAGCAATGTTATCTTTGTGGTTAAGATTCATATTTTTATTTATTTATAAGAGTAAGGAAGCATTTGAGATGTTTGAACAATAGTGGGTTTTCAGAATTTGCTAATCATTTGATAGAAAATGGTCATGATTTTGATAAAAATTTGGGATTGTCAATTTTGCATATAAACGGTGTTGGTCACAAATTAAATAATTTGGAATCGTTGGAGATAAATAAAGCGTGTAAAACTAATCAAAAAATTATAAACAACCAACTAAATTTAACTACGAGTCCCATTCTAAAAATTTTTCCTAAAAATTATTCGAGTAAATTTGTATTAAGTAATGTTTTGAGTTAGGGAAAAATAGATTCTGTCGAAGAAACAATATATGTTTTAGTTAGTTATGACATCCTGAAGAAGAAAATGGTATTTTTCGAAACCGGTAGATGTATTTAAACTCATTTTAGTGGTTAATAAAACAAAGATAATAAATAAAAATATTAATATTATTATTTATTTAGTCAAAAATACGTTTAAAAATTAAACACAAAACATAATTTTCAATGATCTAGTCTGTAGTCTTAAAGTTTTCATTTCTTTAACTTAGTTTGTGGCATCTTTTTTCTCTAATTACTTCTGTAACCACACTTATGTATCTAATCAAATAGGTAGATAGTGTGCTAATCAAATCAAATCGCCGAAGTCATTGAACCAAAAGTACAACAACAATAGGTTAATGTTTCAATATTAATTAATCGGCTGTCACTTGCGCTGGAGAACACTGACCACTAACTAACACTGACTATTTTCGTGAATGTGAGCTCTAGATTTAGATTATGTATTCACTAATTTTAATCCTGATTTTCCTCCCACATCCCTGATATTAAATTCAAGGCATCTTGGACATCGAGAGAGTAACTTTTGTCTCTTTTCAACACGTCATTTTCATCTCATACGTTTTTTTCGGTCTCGGTGCTCTGCTTCAAATTGTTCACTATAAATAAGGAAAGGGGTAAAAAAACACAAGGAAAAATATTGCTTACATTTTTATTATAATCAATAAGTTTTATAGTCCGTGTCCACGGAATGAGACATGATGAGATAAACTCAGATAAATCTCAATACTATGTACACATGATCTGGAGATAAATGCGCGTGAGATTAGTAGAAAGAGACAAAAACTCAAGCCTGTACACTTGATATTATAGCAAGCTCGATACGTTACCTAGAACCATAGAAACTTACAACTGTTTGTTCTGAAAAATTATACAAACAGAAGGCGTTTAATTACAAATTCCATTTTAACTGCTGCAGAGAATATTCAAATTCACCCAACTGACGGACGGAACATTTTTTTAAAAAGTAAAACGCGAGACGGCGAATCTCCGAGACTTGGTGTGTACACAGTGAACCAGTGAAAATTATATAAAAAAAAACATACCTATACAGGATGTAACAGATCTTGTTCATAATATTTTATAGGTTGATTGATACCCGACTAAATTACAAGTCGAAAATGTTCAAGGAATATGTGCAAATTCTGCACTGTTACAGAAAATATTATTGTTTGAAATTTTTACAAAACTGTGTTAAGTCTGAAGTCTACGTACTTTGAAATAAATATTTGCGAAATTGTTAAATTATTAATCTATATTTTTGCTTCAAGCCCTAAATCATTCAACAAAAAATAGCCTACCTGCTCGAAATTTAATAACCAATATTTTTTTGTATTCAATATATAATTTGGAATCAATAAAATATTTTAATTAATCGAAATAATCACATAATTAGGAAAAAAAAATTAAATGCTTATATCTCTGACATGGTTGAGATTAGGCACATATCCCTTGAACATTTTTGACTCGTAATTTAGTCAAGTATCCACCCATAAAATATTGTAGACTAGGTCTGTTCCATTCTGTATATATATAAAAAAAAAACTAAAAATCTAGGCTAATTCATTCCTGCTAGTTGAGAAATATGACAAATTAAGCCATTAACATTTCTGATAAAAAATAACTGCGTGAAATCTGCCTTGATGAAGCTTTGGTAGTTATTTTGTTCGTATCTTGGACGTGTGAAACAATATACAGGTAATGAGAATCGTGAAAAAATTACAAATTTTAAAAACTGTACTTATAACTACTATAATATCGGTATTCATTGATTTATAGTACGTGCCTGGCAACACCGCTCTAACTAAGCTCTATTTTCCAATATCGCTATAGGAATCATTTATTTTTTCAACATTGGAATGGTGGTACCGTTATATATAAATTAGTACTGTCATAAAATATTAACATATAATGTGCCCACATTTAATATGCTACCAGACAATGTAAAAATGTGTAACACGTTTTCTAAACACATGGTATGTTACCTTATATATTAAATATAAAATGAATCTCTATTATATTTTTTAAAATTATTATTACAAAAACATTGTGGTTAGTCGTTTTTGATAAAATTATATGATAAACTTTGTATTTAACCACACGAGTTTAATATGGAATACTGACCGGTTTGGAAAGTTTAAATAATGATGTGTTCTCAGAATATTCGAATCATTTATTGGAAAATGATATTACTTTTAATAAAAATTTTGGATAATTTTTTTTAAATGTAAACAATGTTGGTCTTAAATTTATACCCAAAATTTCATAAATAACTAACTAAATTTTAGATCGTTGAGGACATTTTTTCATATTTTTCATCATCATACTAAATTTATATTTTATTTAACATTTTAAATAGAATTTCAATATATTTGTAAAATGAATTTTTGAAATGAAATACAATAATCGATTGTTTTTAACACCCTAATGGAAATGAATTTTTCCGAAATCGGTTACGTGTCGTTTAATATAAAACACGTGGTTAAATATAAAGTCTACCGTATAATTTTATTTTACTATTGTTAATTATATTTTTCATATGGAGTGGGCAAAGTTATTAAATTATTAATTATATAATATTATTAAATTTATTTTTAATATTATCAAATTTACTATTGAATTTATTATATTTTTCATTAATCTAGTTATTTGTCTTATTTTCTTATATTTATTTTCCTTTAAATTAAGTTGTCTTTTTTCTTTTTTGTACTATCAAGAAATTTTACGCATGCAAGCCATAATTATTTTTAACATACCTAATTGTTATCTAACCTGTTGACAAACTTAATGAGTTTATGTTTTATTATATTGTAAAAAAATATATATAATATGTTGAATAGAAATAAGTCAAACATAATAATGACATGTTAAATGAACGTTGAAATTATAAAATATGTTGGAAAATTGTTTTAATTCAAACGTCGAAGATGAGTTCATATTTAACGGTGTTCAAAAATGTATTAGTCGTCATAAAATCATTTTAATTTAAAACTGATTTATTACTCTCGACTAAGTGGGGGTACACTTTTTAAGTTTTAAAAGACATACCTGCAGAAGGGTGACCACCGTTACCTTCGGAGTGGTTATGATTATTTTCCCCAATATCTCTGCCCTGATCTGGCATATTCATAGGTAGGTACACAATCTTTGTTAGCATATCTCTATTTATAAATATTAGTTAAACAACTAAAAAGGAGACACTATTCTGTCCATATTAGGAAATGAGGGTTAGGTCTGATTTTTTTAGATTTTTTCATGCATTTTATTATTCATACAAATTTTTATTTATCATAATTTTTTCAATACTAATTAAATGTATTAATTAGAAAGATATACATATAAAATCAATTTTATCGAAAAATATTGTTATTGCGCTACCGGGATTCGAACCTGGCTCTCTTTCCAATCAGGGAAAGGTGCATTATCCAACTATGCTACAGCGACAGTACTTTTGACGACAACTTTTCGAACCCACATGTTACACTTTTCAAATTAATACATCTATTTTGTAAATTTAATGTAATTTTGTAAACAAATACATGCATTGTTGATAAATAAACGAATTGCTTGTAACATAAAAATTGTAGGATTTTATGGACGATTTGTTATTTTATTACTATATTAATAGTTAGCTCCAAATATTTAATAAACGTTTGATAAAATTTTATAAAATAAGACAGTTTATCAAAATCTTAAAAGATTTCTAGTCGTAAACACATTGAATTATATTTTTGTCTATTCCACATTCTGGAGAAAGGTGCGCGTTTGCGACTCTTGATATGTACGAATAATAATTAAATGATTCAATATTCTCATCATGGATAATGGATATTAAATGCATTACATTTTCTCACCATTGATAGATAATGAACGTAAAACATAACATTGTATAAAGACATGAAATTCCAAAAGAGAGAGGAATCAATTTGTATTTTACCTCTCTCTAAAAATCTATATTAATGAACAGAGTGTTGACTTCTTATTCCTAAGGTCATGTGTTAAATACAAAATTGTTTAAAAAATACATAAAATTTGTCGAGATGACATCGTGTTGATCAATGGAGAGCTCCAACGAAGAATTAAAACATATATGGTTCTAAATGCAAATGGATAGTTATCTATATTCGAATAATACTAATAAAAATGTAATACAATAATAATATGAAATTTGCTTATGTTATAATATAAAGAATATACTATAGATAGCTTAAATAGTTAACTAATTTACTTACTTACCTATTTATCTATATTACGTTTTATTTCGACAATTTTCGGTCGCTATCCTTGATTATTAATTTTCCCATTGTTTATATTTCAATTTTTCAATTTTTTTCCCAGAATGACAAAAATTGGTATTCTGATCGAAAATTTGCGAATTGAAAAACGTTGGAGTGCTAGGAAAATGATTAAAGAGTTTCAAAACAATACCTGGAGTATATCTAGATATTACAGCATAACTTGACATTGCAGCAGGACAGAGCTCCATCTCACACAGCTAGAAATACAATCAACTTTCTTCGTCGTGAGAATGTTAATTTCATCGAGCCAGGCATGTGGCCACCGAACAGCCCAGATTTAAACCCAGTAGATTATGCAATATGGGATATTTTTATGATTTCTGATTAGCTAAACATTGTGCAAAAAAAATTACATTAAGAATTATAATTAATTATATTATATTTTGAAATAATATGTTACGAGATGTTCTCACTTTTTTTGGGCCATCCTGTATATAAGTATTAGTATATAGAACTGGTGTCTCTTCTAGGTTAGATGGCATTTTTTTTAAATGGTTTTTCTATGTACTCACTCGCAACTAGCATAAGAGGGAAGGTACAGAGTTGAAGTAATGAGTTGACCTCGAACTAAAATTAACTCGACTAATGTCACATGCGAAAAAATACGATTGTACCGTAATAGCTTTAGGCCTTGACAATGGCACGCGTTACTGTATTGAAACGTTAACCTATATTATAAAAAACACAATCTAACCTAGAAGAGACACCAGTTCCATATATATGTATATTTTAGTTTGGGGAGGAGCAGCAAAAACAATATTAGAATCGGCAAAAAGAGCACAAAAAACAATTTTTAAGGTAATAAATGGCCGTCCCTTTAGATATCCATCAGATCTTATATTAAAAGAGTACAATGCCCTAGACATAAGACAAATCTTTATGATGAGACTCGTTCAATTTTTCCATGCTAACAACAACTCTCCCTAAGCAATAAATCATGGACACAACACAAGAAAAACAACGAACATCTACACGCCAGTTCCGAGAGCAACGATATTTTATCAATGATTCTACATGTTCTTAGCTCCGAAACTGTACAACACACTCAGTACCAACTGGAAATCGTTAAACACCAATAAAATTACACAAATATGGACCCAATATATGATCCAATCGGGTAGAGAGCAATCAGAAGCATGGTTATCCAACATTCTCTCTTCTTGTGCAATCAAAAAATTATAAACAACAAACTAAATTTAACTACGAGTCCCATTCTAAATTTTTTTCTTAAAAATTATTCAAGTAAATTTGAGTTAGGTACTAAAAAAAATTTTTTTTTAAAAAATAGATTCTGGTAAAGAAACAATAATATATGTTTTAGTTAGTTATGACATCCCGAAGAAGAAAATGGTATTTTTCGAAACCGGTAGATGTATTTAAACTCAATTAAGTGGTTAATAAATCAAAGATAATAAATAAAAATGTGAATTTTAACCACAAAGTTAATATTGCTAATTTTAAAAGGATAATCATTATAAATCACGATTTATTTTGTGAAAACAATTAGTTTACAATTACAATCCTTAATACAATAAGGAAATCAATCGCGTGTAGTCAAAAATAATTCCTAAATAAAATAATCTTCGGAATATAAATCGGTTTAACGCATATAATACGAATATTCGGAATAATGCCAATAAAATATTATTTCTCATTCTTCTTTTGGTAATATTGAATTGTAAATTTAAGCGCCCTGATTAAATAACAATTTTTAAAGAGTCTTACATTATACTTCCGCTGTAACGTAACTGGTTTTTGATTAATTAATATTTTGTCCGTGATTTGAATATGCACGAATTTCAATTCTAACAATATGTACAGTTTTTATTCAGTCCGTGTTTTGTGTATTACCTCTCCTGAACTGATTACAGGTTTTTATATATATTCAAAATAGCAGATGGCTTCTTGATAATGGAACATGTCTTACGAATGCCAAATGAACGATTACGTTTTTGGCAATTCCTAGGGAAAGACAAACTTAGGATAAATAGCATCAAATACTTTATGAAGGCAAATTGAACCTTGGAGGGGTCATCAAGTACTGAAAGAGCGCAAGAAAGGGAAAGATGGAAGCGCTTTGTCGAGACTTTGGATCTACGGCTCGCTTAGGATAAGGTAATGAAAATGATAATGGCAGTAGATGATTATTAAAGAGTGATAATTCATATAGAGATACAATTGACATGCCAAAACTTAAATATACTACAAACTCAAAACCACTTTATTTATCTAGGCATTAAATTCTTCAATAATCTCCCCCTTACAATCACAATACTATACTAATAATACATACTATAAACTTTTATCTGAAAACAAAAAAAATATATACAGACACCTAGCAGATACATAAAAAATTGCATATATACCTACTATACTATTTCTCTGTACGCGAGTATCTAAGTAAAAAATGTAAAAAAAAGTAATAATTATATAATGTATTGTATAAAAATGTATTATATTTGATTATTCTAATATTTTTTTTTCTCTGCACCCTTTGCATAATGCGAACAAATCTCAATAACCTCTACCTATTCTGTTATCGTTGTAACAGCGGCGAATACCAGCATGGAATACTGGTTATATCAAAGAATGTGTTAAATAACAATGTTACGCTATCTTTCTACAAAGCAAATGATACATAACGTATTAAAAATAAGAAACGAGAAACATACGCACACATCATATTATCTTACATACATAATATATTACATTCACAATATGACATTTACATTACAAAAATATTATTTTTCTTTGTCCTCATATCTTATTTTTCCACGTTTATATTCATGTGGCTCGTTTAAATGTCAGTCTCCTTTCTGTAAAAATATTATTTCTGCCCACACATACAGATTTATATTTTTAATGGTAATGTAAAAAATAACAAAAAAAAAAACTATATATTGTATATAATAATATTTTAATCAAAGATTCTAAATAGATTGTTATTAATAAATATATGCTGGTGTACATTTATAAATAAACAATTTCTTTAAAACTACAAAACTCTGTAGTTTTCAGTTAGTGGATCCGAGCTAAAATGTTTGCCTAAGTATTAAAAAAAGAGGCTAAATCTTCCAGATAACATCTGAAGAATTTTCGTAGTTAGCTGTGAAATTATTATTTATACAACCTATAATATGTTTAATACATTTATTTTCGTTGATTTCCGAAATTTTTCACAAAGTTTTATTTTTTAAATTATACTGACTAAATATTTTCAAATCTATTTATATCCATTTATAAATGTCTCATTTATATTTGTCTTTTCGTCTCATTCATTTGGGGTCGACTCTTCTCGTACATTGAATTTATATATTAATTGATAAACAACATAACGTATGTATTTTTAAAGCGAATACATTTATTAAGAAAACAGTATGTACATGGTTACAGGTTACATAATTACAGGTCTTATGTAAATAAATACAATTTTTTGGAAAGGCGAGTCTTGTCATGTTTAGAACTGGAGTACATAATAAGGTTATAATTAAAAAATAATAATATTCAAAAAATATATTATGTATGTGCCAACATATTAAATATATCACTCATTATGGTACGGGTTAAACCTATTAGTTAAATGTATACTTGACATGATTGACACTATAATTATTTTTGGGAAACATAAAAAATGATAGTAAGTACTTTTTACTTATATATTAAAATTATTATAACGTTTTATATGTGCATGTAATATGTTTATAGTATAAATAATATGTAATGGCTCTAAAACTACCTAACAAAAAAAACATTATTTAGAACGTTATAATCTAATATAATAGTTTTTTTGGATAATCTCTGAAGAAATTATGTTATATTCGTTTTCTAAATAAGTGCATTTATATAATCGATATATTTCGCGTTTGTCCAGACGTGGTGAGTACGGGAAGGACACCGACCTAATATATTTCTGGTGTACGTGTATGTGTTTATGCACGACACCTATATTATTTTCTGACATCGTGTTTAGGCATTCAATTTTTTCAGTACTGTCAAAAGTCATTCGCTGTATTTATTCAAATTAAAATCACTGGGTCAAAATTTCAAAATTATTGAAAGAATTTTGAAGTAAAACGTGTAAATCATTTAAAATCAATGACACATTAGAATTATGCTTCAGATAAATATCTATTAATTGATAAGTCTTCGTATTTAAATACGTATACAATATGAGAGCAATTTACAAGATCGATAGGAATGACTAACAATTTGTGATAATTTGTCGCGCGGTATGAATATTCAGGTAGAATGAAATTTGATATTTGATACTATTATTGTTCTTGTGCGTTTTGGTCAGCACAATGTCGCCCAACTTGTTATTATAATTAATTTAAAATAATTACAAATTTCTCAAAATATTTGTTAATACTTCTTATGTTCATGTGCAATGCAGATGAAAGATTCTGTTACACTCAGATGGACAGTTATATTTTTTGTAATTAATTTTTTGTATACATGCGCTTAAAATACATGTTAAAAAAAAACTAATACTACATACTAATAATAATATAAAATTGAGAAATATAACAAATTGTGTAATTAAAATCAACTTACATAGTAATTCATTCATAAACAATTTGGCTTTGAGATTTATTTTATAGTATTTTTTATGACATCACGAGTGTTCTGTATTTAAGCTCCGACTGTTTTAATTTATTTTTAGTATTTTGAGTACCTACGTAACAATTATTACACATTGGAATTTCTTATTTCACTTATAGACGTAGTATCCTTGTCCACAACGCGTCCATCGTCATGGATTTCTAGATCCATTATTTTTTCTAGACTTCTCAGGGCGATGTGTCCAAATCTGAGTCAGTTTTACCTTTGTATTGGATAGTAGAATATTAGACTTCCCATCTACTTTGATTCAGCAATATTTATTTTTATTATTAACATATGTAAAGCTTTCTTTTCATTTCATAGATGCCCTTAAAAATTATTTAGAAATTATTCGCAGCCATGTCTTTCTTTCGCAATTTCGTAGAGATAAGATAATTCTTAAGATGGGTTCAAATATTACTGTTTACTGTGTGTCGTGTATTAATTTTTTGCGTATCCTGGGAATTCACTTTGACACAATCAAGGCACAACACTATATAGATATTTTCATTATCTCATGACATTCTTGTATCTTGGGCTCTCCGGCGTATTGTAGCTACATATCTGGGTTCATACAATCGGCTGTACATCTGCGATACTGGTAGTTTAAAATTCACTAATTTATTTTTGATAATTCACTTATACTTTTGTTCCCCATAGCCTCGACACTATTATTGTTGTCTTCTATTTCGGTTTTAACTTCTTAAATTTCATGTTTGGTAAAGTTTCGTAATATTTTATTATATATTCCTTGTACGGTCATTTTCGATATTATTTAAAGGTTGAACGTGCTAAAAAAATATTACCCGCAGGCGACACAAACCACGCTACCTGTGCCCACGGCAGTGGTGACGATACTGATGTAAGTTAATATTACTTACATGAAATGGTTTGGAGATTGAATGTGCACAATATATTATATTGACCCAAATGTTAAAGATTTAAGTAAATTTTTTATATAGTATGAGTTTAGGTCATAATACACTCATTCTATAAGACAAGCAGTACCTTGCGAATTCTTTGTAAGCCTGTGTAGGTACATATAAAAATACATTGAGATGCAAATACAATATTATATACAATTATATATTTTTAAATTCATTATAATTTTTTATTATTTTTATAAATATAATGGATTTCATTTATTTATTATCTGAATCAAATGTTTCCAAGGAGACCACTCTTTCCGGAGTTTTTCCCCATCAATTCCATATCCCGATGTATGACAGACTTAATATGGTAAAAAAAACGTACGAATTCTATTTGGACTGCACAATGGGTGGATCCAAATAATAATAAGGGTAATCGGCTTAAAATAATTCAAAGATCTATTCCCCGCACTCCCTGGTTCACCAAAAGGAAAGTCTCCAAAAGAACAATATCAAATGTCTCTAGAATGAGAATTGGACATTGCCAGATGGTCTCACATTTTATTTGATAATATGGTAATTTTCAACTCCCGGTTAACTGGTGTCATCTTCTTTCCCTTAACTCGTCACATTTAAACTACATAATAGTAATTTTTTTGAACGACAATAGTATTGACTTATAATATAATGTTTCCTATTCTATAATATTATTATACTTTTTTCTATAAAATAAAGTTTTAACTCGATTAATGGCACAAATCACTCTTGAAGGGTGGATTGCCTATTTGAAAGAAGAAGAAGAAGAATCAAATGCCCAAGTTCTTTTCTAGTATGAATTATTTATATTTTCGTTTGTTTTTATCGTCGTGTCATCAAAATGGAAAACAGAGAAAAATGTTTATTTAAAACTGATGACACTCAACGTACTCCCAGGGAAGTGAGAAAAAATAGGAGAACATTTGTATTATTCCATGGAGAATATTCCGCATGTCACACTATCTTCCTATGCATATATTATTTTTAAATTACTACCTGACCATTTTTTTTATTATCACTTTTAAAATATATTTTTAAAATTATTTCGAATGTTTAAACTATATGAACGGAGGGCAAACCTGACATAAAAAAAACTGTACCTATTTATATGTTTATCACAAATCTAACATAACATATATTTTTGCGCGATTATTCACATTTTAATCTATCAAAATACCAATCAAATAAATATCGAAGCACAATTAATTGTACATGAAATATAATAATTAGGTAAACTTATCTAAAATTACACCCGCCTTTGCTACATATCTAATGTTTTATTGAAATGTGATTAGATTAAGAAATCGGTGATTTAAAAAATATTATTTATCTATTTATTTATATTTTTTCACTGTTACGTACGATAAATTGTATTGTAGTTCAATATATCTTGTTTATTGTTATATATTTAAACAATATATTGGGTTATTATATTAACGTATTGTAAACGATACAGGTGTAAAACACTGCCCACTTCGATACGGACTCTGATCTAGCAATGTGGGCAGGAGATATCAAATATATAAATGATTACATTGCACAGAATTATTTTAGATGGTCGCTATTTTGGTCCTTTAAGAGGTATTTTAAAAATATACACCAACATAGATTTAATATTCAACATATTTAAAAAAAATTAAAATGTATTTGAATCTGATGGAAGGTGTATGCACCACTCGATGAGCCCGAGATAAAACGGCCACAATTCAACTCAACATCAAATAAAACACGATGTCGTTGCATAACAGATGACCATGTGACTCCAAGTCGAGAGCTACAATGACATTCGAGTCATATTGCACAACTTCTAACATCGAGTTCAATATTTCTCTTATGTATACTGGATTGTAGATTTAATTTGTTTTCAATAAAAAAAACTTTTTTGTTTCCTATAATCGTTTTGTTTACCCACTATGTTGTAACCAGCGAACTTCGTCTGACAGAATATAGTAGATAGCGAACTTCGTGTGACAGACCATGGTAGCTAGCGGACTTCATGTGATAGAACGTAGTAGCTAGCGAATTTCATGTGACAGACCGTGGTAGCTAGCGAACTTCGTGTGACACAACGTAGTAGCTACTGAACTTTCTGTTACATTCTTCTAGATATGGATAGCAATAATTGCTATATTACTGCGACAGTTTATTCACGAATAAGCATGATTGTAACGCAATTACCCATAAATATAGCCAGTCTGCATTAAGAATACACATTTTCTTCCTTCGATCAAATCAAAATCCTCGACTCCATTTAATAGTGCAAACGCCAAACCTTAAAAATTAACTGTATATTTAAAAAAATGTTTTACGTATTACAATGATAATAGCTCACACGCAGACTGTTGTATTTAGAATCTGCTCAATTGTATATAAAATTTTAGTAATATAATAATAATTAAACATGTAAACAATAAAACCTCGGAGAGCGATATAATAAATACAGAAATAACTACATTTACATTAAAAGTAAATTAATCACTTTTTTTTATTGGTGTTGGTTTCGTATGCGTATATTTTACCATATTTGTCACACACTAACATTTATAGCGTACGACTGTATACTTTTTGAGGTAGGTCATTATATAATTTAATTCCATTCCAAATATGTCGTAAATGTCCTAATTTTGTTCACTCTAGAATTATGAGGTGGTTCTGAGACTGTGTTTTGTGTAATTCAATATCGTTGTCTTTATCTCGCCGCTATCCGCCTTGCGTATAAGTTTTATTGTTTCCTGCTCTGTTATGACATTAATCTGTATTTTGTACATTATTTTATTTATTATTAGATAATAGTAATTTAATATAAGGTTGAAAACCATTTTAAATACATTATGTTTTTGAAATAGGTTTAGATCTGTCATGCTTCCGGTGCCCCAGAAAGCTATCACGTAAACTATTTTACTCTTAACATACTCATCGTACATTATATTAAAATATATTATATTATTATTATATATTAAAATAAAATACCGTAATATATCGTCGATATATAGCTGTACTTGTTTATATAAATGCATATGTCCGTATTATTATTTTATATAATGTTTTCGACGACAACAACTGTAGTAAATATATAACGTGGCATAGCATAGCAACTGCATCACGTGGCATAATAACCACAACATATAGCAAGGTGTATATATACAAGTTTTTTTTATCATTTTTTTAAATATCTGTCCGTAATTCTTTCAGTAGCATCCAGGAATTGACCTTTCGGTATAGAATTTATTTCCCGTTTTAATAGTTCAATTCCTGTTCTCGAACTGACCAATCGTGATCTAGATTCTGATTGAACGTGACAATTTTCATAAATTCTTTTGTCTATATATAATGACATTCAAAATCATTATTGACATCCTCTCTGATGTTCAAATCTCTCGCAATATAAAATACATATGATAAGTCGTTTTATAGCAGTAGATTTTGAATTCAGAGAATAATTATGAAATAATATTATTTCGTCATTCCCAACATGTTATTGCGGAAGACGCATTCAACCGCAAATCGTTTTTGGTCTTCCAATTTGCGGTTATCCACCAGACGCAAAATAAATGCTGTTTGACTTAGGTACGATATGTTTTATATAAAATCGATTTTACGGTGCTCATGTATTCAGGTGTATATCCACGAATGAGACTTTAATTTCTGAGAATCGGTAAAGGTTGGTATGTACTGGTTACGTCATTCTACTCTGCGCACAAAATACACATGAGTTCGATTTGCGCTCAAATCTGCACCGTATTTTACGCGCACTCGAGACGAATCTCGATCGATTGATAAATATCGTATACAATTTAAAACAATATATTTTTGCCCATCACTTCTAAAGTGCTTATTTGACCACATTAACGTGATATTCTTTTATAATAGTGTTGCATCTTAGTAATACATCTTATATTAAAAAAAAACTATTTTAATTTAACCATGTAAAACGGCGTAAAAAAAACTGTTTAAACAAGATTTATTCAAAAATGACAATTTTTAATTCTGTGTAGGCAGGTACACACATTTCTTATTGGTATAAATTATTTTTTAACCTACTGAAGAAATATTTAAAATATCACAATGTGAACAAAAACAAAAATATGTCATTTTTAAAAGATCTAATAATTTAAAAAAATCTTAGTATGTGTGGCTAGTGCCCACGGATACGATTATTCTCGAAGATTCGACTCGAGTTCAGCATTCAGCGTGAAGCAATGTATGAATCATCAGCCCGAATATTTTGCACGCGGCTAAGAATGACGTATCCAGTACACACCTTTACTGACTATATCTAAATATCGTATATCGCACAAATTTTTTGTCTCTTTTACCGTAGGTAGTTCGCACGTTTTCTCTCTCGACGTGGCTTTAGTCTCTCTGCATTAAATTTTGGCATAATTGTTTAGTAAAGATATCAACAAACATTGCGGGCAAATTAATATTAATACGAAATATAAAACATTAGAAAACAATTTCAGGTTCATCGTTCAACTGACATATTCCAGAACATTATATGTACGTCAGAGCTAGGGCTTGCGTTACCGGTTTACCGGTAAACCGGTAAATCAACCAAAACGCACCGTAGTTAACTATTTCACTGTTATTCAGAAAGAAATGTCATATTGGGAACTCGAGAAAAATCGAGGTAAGTAAATATTTTAAAATTGCATTTCAAAATTTGATGACATGCCGACCAACAAGTATTGAATCAGAACGAGCGTTTACATCTGCGGGACAAATATGTACAAAATTCTTGTCAAGTCTAAAAGATGAAAGTATTGATATATTATAATTTGTTTCATGAGAGCATATTTTAATTCTGAAAAATTATACTCAAAAACTTTATATTTTTTTAATAAATTCAATAAAAACATTCAGTTTATATTACGTATATACAAAGTATGTATTCGTACACCTAATGTATGTTTTACATTCATCAATAAGTTAATGGATAAACTAATAAGTTAATAATATTAACTCTTCACAGACAGGTAAACCAAATATTATTCAGTCGTAATTCTAATTAACCAAGCTCGATGTGGCATATACATAAGTTATTATCTGATCTTCCATTACCATATCTCAGTAAAAACAAAAAGGACATCATATACATATGTATGTATTTATATTACATTTTTCACCTGAAACGTATTTGAAATTATTTTGGTTTTAATCTAGGATACCGTTTTTAATAAAAGTAGCCACACACAGTTATACTTTAATCATCTAATCTACGTATATATTTTTTTTATTTACCGGTAAATAACCGGTATACTGGTAATGGGAAGAATTATTTACCATTTACCGGTAATTGCAATTTGACGGTAAATTGCTAGCCCTAGTCAGGACATTCATGAATAAATAAATTATTTTGATCGAAATATGGACTAATTAAATACCAAACAACGAATGCGACTGTAAATGCAATCTCGCTCGCCGCGAGAGCAATAAATTATGCGGTATATGACCTGTGTCATTTATTTCGCACGCACGAACACAGATTTGAAATATATATTTCACAGTATTACAACGATGATGTGAATTCTTTAAACAAAAACTGTATTTCTGCAGAACATTATAAGATGTATTTTTGACTATCCATTTTCGTTTCAAATCCGTGTAACGTTGACTTTTTATCGGTTAAATTTACTGTGGATAAAAAAGTTTTACTTCATCACACATTATTCTAAAAAGTAAAAAAATACCTCTACATAATAAAAATATTTCTTTCTTTCGGACAATTTATAATAAATGGTTATTTGAAATATTTACCATCTTACGAATTGTATAAAATAATCATTAGAAATTAAAGTACGAGTTTTCCTACAGTCAGGTTGTATATGTTAAAATTAATGTTACTGGTGATTTAGTACCATATGTGGACAGTTCTCGGCCATGCACAGGGTTACCGTTACGGCGCGCAATGCCAACAGGACGCTGTGGAACCACAATTACAATTAATTGTTGAACTTTCTCGCGATGATTTATGTGACAAATTATGTGATAAATTCATATTTGTGTTCGTCGCATGGGTTCAATAGGTTTAACCAGTGGCATGCACTGGCTGAACCGATTAAACGCATGCTTGAAGGTGTGGACTCGGGTTATGCTTCTAATAACAAATCACCGTTAGTGGTTGTATGCGCTTTGATTGAGAAAAAAATACAATTTCTAAGAATTTCGTTGTAAAAACCTGCGGGAGCTATTTTCTGTATATGAAAAATATCTTTTTTAATATTATTAAAAATATAAACAAAATAAAATAATATCACGACTGTAATGTAAATAAATGTCTACATTTTAGTGTGATTCAAATACAGATTTACGCGGTGTAGTTGAAAGCATTTTGTATCACGTTAGATAAAGCCAAGACGTGGATTCAGAACGCCGCGCGGAGCGAGTGAGATAAGTATTGCGTTTAGTTCGTATAGGTTTAAGATAGATTTTGTGAAAAATTATACAAAACACATTAACACCTTTACTTGTAATTTCTATATTTTTTCGCTTTGTGGTTCTAGTTAATACACTATATGCGAACCTTGAATTATTTGCGCATTGGTTTAAGATTACACACTTAATTAATATTATTATTAATTATTGTAATTTATTTTAAAATACACATACAATTTACATTTATTTCTCAGAAATTATAGTTATACACAGCTCTTTGGTTCTTTGAAGTGCACGCCCCTGGGTTCAACAATTCAGCGTAGTATGGAACTAACGCAGTACGAGTATTAATGTAACCAACGATTTTTCTACCTAAATATTAAGGTATCATAATTAATAATATTGAAATCACATAATTAAATGAGATTTTTTGTAGTGAGTGGCTTTGGTGTAATTTGTATTTAATTCACAATTCTTATTAAACCATTGTCAATTATTTAAAAAATAACCCTAACGCCATATATATGTAACACTAAATTCATATATTAATTTTTGCAAGTCTTAAAATTAATACAATTACATCGCTATTTATTTCATAAAAAATGATTTAGCAAATATAATAGTTACAACCAACTTTCTTCATGTATCTATGAAAACAAAAATCCCCTTTTTCTACATCGACTAACAAAACAATGTTTTGTTAGTCTTTGTCATAATTACTCACACGGGATTGCATCACCGACGTAGACAAGCTCCGAGGGCGCTGCTCCCAAATCTAGAAAAATTAAAATAACCAGTACACTCAAATAAATTAAACAGCGTAGGTAATAATCTCATATTTGTAATAAATATATATATTTTAGGAGAACACATTCTTATTGTGAAGTTGTAATTATTCAGAACAGACGGTCTGTGATATTTTAAATATGAATTAAATATATTAATTATAAATATATAAAATCAATTTTATCGAAAAATATTTATATTTTATTAAAAATATAAATATAAAATATCAGTTTACTCAAAGGTATTTGAGATTCTGTAAAAATAAGGTAGATGGCTTTGTCAAATTATGGAACGATTAAATGTATTATTATCAAAAAGGTAACATATAAGGTCGAAAATTGTCGCTAAAAATAATGTCGTTGTAGCTTAGTTGGATAAAACACCTTCCCCGGTTAGGAAAGAGATCCAGGTTCGAATCCCGGTGGCGCAACAACAATATTTTTCGATAAAATTGATTTTATATGTATATCTTTATAATTAATATATTTAATTCATATTTAAAATATATATATAAATACGAGAACAAACTTGATTTATAAGGGCTACTATAACACAGGGCATTAATTTAAAAGTTTTCATGAAATACATTCGAAACTAATATGAAGAAGATACTCTACCAAATGTATTTGTCATCCTTTGAAGTACACCGCTACCGTACCATTTTAACATTCACCGCTACAATTTATAACGGCAATACTCAAAATGCCTAAAGCATGAGCAGCATTAAGACACATAGATACTCAAAACTATGTTTGTATTTTCTTCTGTAATACTTTTAATCGTAGTTCTACACAAATATATGTTTTAATACTTTCAAATTTTCGAGCATTATCAATATATTTGGCACATCACTCAAAAGCGGCACACACTACATACACATATTATTAATACCGCTAGATGTTAGTTCATCGTGCCAATAGCCGGCGCTAATATCTTAATCCGTTATGTACCGCTGACGACAATTTAATAATAATATTATTTATTTAATTATGCGTGTTATTTGAATGGTCAATATATTAAAGATACATGTAAACTGATACAACGAATTACTCGGACTGGTGCCCAAGAGCTACAGTTTCACTGCTAACCTTTCAGTTACCACGCTTAGTAGAATTCAAGTTACCCCAAAATAATATAGAATTATAAAATAGTTTTTATAAGGATCATTGTTTTATTCCGTATAAAAAGTTCGCTAATTGCCCACTAGCATTCACGGGCAATATTCATACAGAAAAACAAATATATATCTATTGATATATATGCATAATAACGGCAAAAAGTAAATCAGTATTGAAAGTAGGTCCTTAACAATTTTTTAAGTTTTATTAAATGTTCACGCTACATCGATTTCTTTAAATATTTATTTAGTGTATTTTATAACCTTTTTTATTTATAATTATTTTAATTATTCACATAATAAATAGTGCTTTTTCAAAAATTATATTTTATTTAAGTAGTTGAAATACAATCTTATTTACGAATACATTAAACAAAGACATGATATTTTATTCGATATTTAAATATTACAAAATATTTACATCTGGGGTGATGTGATACCCCACATCAAAACGAAAAGGTTAAGGTGTCCCAGGCGACGATACATACCGTTGCTGTTGTGCACGTCAAAATGACAGCATAATATTGTTTCAAATATCTACCATGAGTACCATGATATACAGCTGCACGGTCCACCTAGAATACCCGTATCCATAAAATTTGTTATTATTGTTAACCAATTGGAATATAATGAATACCTAATCAATTGATATCTTATCAAATGTCTTGTGATAAAAAAAATAGAAATGCATACGACAATATACCTCAGATCATTTTTATCTAAACGAAAACCTTATGATTTACAAAATGGAACAAATGTCCAGTGTCCCGGAGTGAAAATCAAACCACCGACATCTTGGTCACAGCGTCTTACCGCCTAAATCATTGTAAATATATGTTGGCGGGGATTCAAATCCACCGCCATCATCGCAGCTCCCAGCTGACCGACGACACAGGCAACATCTACACCCGCGGATGTGGCTCCTGCCGAGAGGAGCCGCTCCCAGTCGCTCGTACCGACGTTTCATACTCCGCTACCTAACGTATTCTTCTTTCTAATACCTTACTTAATATATGATTATATATTTTTTTTAATGCTGAGAACGTGATAATTGCGGTGGATTTAAATCGCCGACCCCACAAATATGACATATTTTGGATAGTCGTTTGGTATACGAAAAATAATTAGTACCCTACTTAATATTGACAAACGGTGTTAAATTAAGGTTTATGTATAATATATTATAATACCAATTTCTTCATGATTTAAATACAAAAGTTTTTAATTTAATTTATTTTGTATTTAATTCAACAATGTTCATATTTATGTTCTTTTATTTCATTGAAAGATATGACGGATGGCTTACGCTAGGATCAGGTTTAACTGTCATCTTTAGTTTTCTTTACAAATAACTAAAGCTGCCAATGACATAACGAACACAAAGCATGACGTTTTCTTTTAAGTTTGTTAAATAGGCATCTAAATACTTACGTTACTGATTGCAAGCCCGCGACCGAGACCTCACCGTCCGACTCCGGCACATTAGCAAAGAGCAGAGCCTCTTCAACGATTCTCGCTGAGTTATTTCCATTTAAACGCCACCATCAATCATGTTAGTAAAGCCGGCGGAACAGATGGACTTTCTTACGAAGGTTTGAAGCAATTTACTAAACATGCAATTTGTTTGCAGTTCCTACCATTTACGTATAGTATTGCCTACCGTATAATCAATTGTTGACACAAGACTGAAATAAAATGATTATTACATACACAAACTATATTATATATATACGTATTAAAATGCGTGCATTTGTTTATTTGCGCATAACGCAAACACAAGTATTAGTCATTAGTACCATCTCATTGTATAAATTTAATATTCCAGATAATTTTAACGTAATATGTATTTGAAAACGGTTAAAAGTTTAACAATATATAGGTACCATAGACAAGTCAAATGTTAATGAAAACATGGTTATACGAAATATAAATAATTCAATATTAGTAATAAATTTTAATTATTTATTTAGCTTACAAACATAAATGAAACCACCAAACTCTCGTTATCGTTAAGAGTCCAAATTGTAATGACTATTTTCTATAATTTTCTTTTTTTTGCCACACTACGATTCCACGATGTCTTCTACCGCAGAATGTTTCGATCGTCCATTGCGAAATGGTACACGAGAATACGGTGTAGATACTCTAGTGAAAAATTAACAAATCACTTCGAAATATTGAAAATGTCTCTGAGTCTTCCCCACTCGAATATATTCAAATTTGTCCCACATGTGAATGTTAAATCCCGAAATTTTAGTTTTAAGTTCAAGTTTTAGACAATTACTTTTCTAGGCTCATTAATAAATCAGATATTGAGAACATGTAACTATAAATAAAGGAGAATCCGACCATCGAGATTAAGTAAAAGAGAAGAATGGGATGGGTCGCTTTTGGAACAAGAAAATACCTTAACATCTCCGGACACGCGTGTATGATCAATCCATTCTTCCTGCACTGTAGACGTGATGTATCAATGTATGCTGTTGCACAAAGAGCTATGGAACAAGCAATATTGTGTTTCTCACTGAGACCGGATAAGACAAAAACAAAGGTTGCCAATACTGTCTAGACAATCAATCGCCAAGCTGAAGTGAAACTATGCAGATCATTTAACCTGGAGTAACCTACAGAAGCAGAAGTCGCCACACGGTGGGCTGATGACTTGAAGAGAATGCTGGCCGTGTATGGACGAGAACTGCAGAAAACAGGAACCGATATCACATTTTGAAATATCCCTAGAAACATCATCTCTTAGTGTGTTCATTTTGAATGAATTTTCCGATATATTTTTTTCTTCTTTCGTACAATTGTATCCTGTATAAGCAAAAGCGATCTTTTGAAGAGCTCCTGTCGAGCTTGTTCTTTGCGACTGCTCATTAAGCTGCCCAAAAACTGCTGATGTTAACAGTTCTCGCTTAGTCTTGATCTTGCGGCTAATTAAGGACACAAAAGGTGAGTTTCGACATGAAGGGGGAGAAAAAACACTAAAGTGGCCTCTTTCACTGTTCTCTAAAGGAGTAGAGTGCCCGTTAGAGGACACTCGGTCGTGTCTTTGTGAAGAACGGGAAAGATGGCCCTTATACAATGTCATCTCGACTAGTAGCAGAGAATAAGTTAGTTATGGTATGTGTATATTCTCTGCTTTTATAAATCTTTACAAAATATATTTTATTTATCTTTTCAGTAAAAAAATTATATTTCTCAATAGAAAAGAGATATTATTATGAATTTTTCTGTACTATTCAAGTATTTGAGTGAACGCCAGGCTAATTACAGCACACTGTTCAAGTTATATTGAAAATATAACCGATCCAGAAGCAAAATATATTTGCACAAAATACAGAAGTAATGGAGTAATTATTAGATCATTTCAAACTGTTTGATTTTTTAATGTACATTTATACTCGGAGATATAAAAATATGCTCACTTATTTTACAGTTATCTCTTTGACTGCAAAATTTAGAATAATTTAAATCTAGAATATGGAAAATATATTTATCTGTAGAATTGAGTGCCCTGAATTCAAAAATGAAACAAAAAGTATCCGGTTGTGTTTAAAATATTATTTCACTTTTAGAGTTTCGTGAAAAACTATAATAATATATATATATATATAGTAATAATAGTATCATACTATAATTTTAAAAAAATATACACAATATCATCAGATTGTAAAATTAAACCGTACTATCCTAACCTAACTAAACCGTAACTAACTTTATTAAATTCAAATAGTTTAAAAATTTCATTCTAACAGAAAACGTGCATTTTGTTAAAAAAAAATCTATGAATTTAGTATGTATTCATGTTTCTAACTTATTTATGATTTGAGTGAGTTCGTCATATCCACAGAAAAAGCGTTTCGTATTATTTCAAAATGTTTGTTGAAAATAAGTAATTTAAAAAAAATATCAATTTTTTAAATACTTGCGACCGAATAATTTTTTTTGAAATCAGGGTTCTCAATTATACAAGAAAATATATTTTTCGTACAAATTTGAGAAAGAACCATATTCTCGATATTAGCTCAAATGTTTGATTTACGATACCAATTAATTTTGATGACTTATAAACCATATTATTCCATAAAATTAACACTTTTCATAAATAACTTTGTTAGCAATGGTGGAAGGGTTAATTGGTGATGTAACTAAGCATATCGAATCATTATGGTAATCGTCTTGGTACTCCAAAAATAAGGATGATTACCTTTTGATAGGCTTAAAGCTTTGGTAAAATTTTAACGTGTAAACAGTGGCGTAACTGCAAAAATTGGTCCCCAATGCACAATGGAAAAAGGGCCCCCTAAATAATTATTGTATGAGATATACGAATATTTGTGTGTGCTGCGTGGCTGATCCATTAAATAATAAGAACAAAATTAGTCTCTTGTCCAATATAATATTTACACTTTGTAAAGGATTTATATCCACTTTTAATATAAAAAATACTTGTTTCGCTTCACAAACATATAGTGGGGTACAGCTGCTATATACGCTAATAATATTTTCACGTTTTTTTTTTTCAATCGCGTGTGAAACTTTTTTTCTAAATTTTATAATTCCATTTCTTTCTGTAGATTACTATTAACGTTGTTAAAAGTTTCGATACTAATAGGTTATATAGGGTGATGATTTTTTGGGCCCTTTTCTAACGTGGGCCCTAATGCACTGCATTGTCATACTTACGCCAGTGAGTGTAAAGCTCTTCCCATTTCTTCTTCGCGAGGGTATAATATTCAAGCCCTATACTCTGCTTTTAAGCCAATGAAAATATTAACTTCCAAACAGGAGGACAATAAATAGATGTCCGTTTCTAATACTTAATTAATAATAATTGTTAAAGAATAAGCAGTGAAATATGACAAATAATAGAAATGGATATACATCCGTGATAAACAAGATTTTTAATTTATCACGAGTGTAGAATAGAATAGTTACTGAATAGGCCCGAACGTTTGACAGCCAATCCTACACACGCAGCGCCGAAATCAAGAAGCCTACTAATATATCTGTGCATGTATTATGACACCAAAACTTAGCCCGCCACTATGGCCAGATAAGAATGTATAACAATTAGTTATATTTATATAGTTGTGGTTGAAAACTACTAGAGTTTTATTACAATTCAAATCACCGAAGTAGTTGCAGAATCGGTAGCAACCACGTGAAGCCTAACAAAACAATGATAACTAATTTTGAATGAGACTAATGACACAATATTTTTTTAATTGTGGTGCCACTATCATCATTATCAATCGTTTTATATTCACTGCTGGATGAAGGCCTCCGTATGTGTCTCACTTTTCTCTCCATTGTTTTTCGCTACCACGTCGGTCTCTTGGTTCCCCTCAGGTACCTCTGGATTCGTCCGTCCTCCAGGCGATGCGGCCTGCCCATTGTCTTATAATCACGTGCCTCTTTATATGATGCTATTCCAGCGTCATTTTATCTGTCTTGATTCACGCTATTATATATTTCAAAGTATTCAAGATTCTTGCGATAAAGAAAAATTTGTAACCCTTTTTAAATATGAGGGAATGCAGAAATATTTCGTAATTTGGCTTGTGAAGTAGCAGAGAATACGATTAGAGCGCTAACAGCCGAGCGAGTTTCCAAATAGTTCACGAAAGAAAAAAAACATTTTCACATTTTTCAGACGAGAAAAATCTCTATTGTTTTGTACGTAAATGTTATACGAAAAGCGATGCAAGGGAGTGGTAGCGAGGAGAGGTTTCCCCATCGCGCTACGCCCCACAGAAGGTTGCCTCATAACTGCGCGACAGAAATTGAATTAAAATAGTACGTACAAATTTATTTTTAAAAAATATAAGTTTTGCCGTAAAGCTGTTATGCAGTTTGGCAAATAATAAAAATTATAATGTACATAAGGTGAAAGACCCAATACCTGGCATATTAAAAGAAAAAAAATATTCATCGGTTGCTAAACCTTAAATGGTGATTAAAATGATTTTTTTTTTTTTTCAATGAACAAACAATACATTTCTGAAGGCCGGTGAAATAACAAATATTGTTTATGACACCAATAGCTGGCATAGCCAATTTCACTTGTCTCCAATACCTGGCATATAATGGAAGCAATAGCTGGCATAGCCAAATTCACTTATCTCCAATACTTGGCATATAATGGAACCAATAGCTGGCAGTCACAAAATATTCATTGTTTAAACAAAGAAACAGGTGTACTGATTTATACATTGATACATCAGCGATCCTGGTCCAAGTTCACATGCCAACATCAAGCATAGATGAGATATGTGCTGCATTAGAATTTACTTCCATAATTTTTCCAGAAAATTTCACAAATGTTTTACTTTCTTCATATTTAAAGAAAACAAAGTCACCAATTTGCAGAAGCGTTATTGAAGAGACATTATCCAAGCAGGTGATTGGGAGACTGATTATCGAATCCAATTTTAGACAATGCACAAGCTTTGAAATCATTTACTATAGTTTATTGTTTCAATGACTCCTTAACTTGTTTAAAAGTGGGCCAAAATTTTCTCTTCTTAAAAACTAACTGTTATTTTCAAATTTCCAATGATGGACTGTATTTTTTCACTCACTTTTTGGGGAATAGAATACCAATGAAGAGTATGCAATTGTATTTCATTTTTACGACTACTTTTTATGACTATTTGCAAAACTATTAGTAATAAAATCATTGACACTTTGTGTCAACCAACTACTTTCAATATGACCAATTCCCCAATCATCCGGAATGGAATTAGATATGCCCTCTGATATAGTCAGTATTGAAGACGATCAAAACATGAATGATGAAGATCAAAACAATACACCAATTATTTTTCCTCAAATGTTTTTTTTGTTTATTGTTTATTTATTTATTAATTATATTATTAGTTAACTGAAAAAAGTTATTGAAACTAAACCAGTTTAATATTTTCCCCACGAACTTTGTGACAATCTTAGTGAAATTTCAGTGGGTCAAGAACAATTCAAATCATTTCTTATTTGGGGTTGATTATTTTTACAATTTTTAGGTCATTTTATCGCTGTCATTAAGAGTTAAACAGGATGAAGAAGTTGATTTTGCTGACAGGAAACCCTAAATTCTATAAATTAAAATGTCACGGTACTAGCATTTAAATTTCTTTAGTAGTAAGATTCGTAGTTAGTGTTTTCTTACATACTTGGGGGTATTTCCTAAAAATTTAATTTGAATCATAGAACGTACAACTTTCAACATTTTGCCAACTTTTGATTAGACTATCCTTCTTTTCACAGCTTCTGATGACTTCCTCACGTCAGTTTTTTTCACCCGAAGAGCCATGCTATAAATAAAAATAAAATATGTTTGTAACAATGCAAACTCCAGCATTAGTAATATTGCGATTACCTGGCAAATGAGTAACCCAATAAGTGGCATCCAGTGGCGTGCAGTAGGTATAGATTTAGGTTATGCTGTTACCAATGATATTATACAATCATATATAATATATGTAATATAATATACGTTCTTTCGTTTAACCAACGTCTTTGGATAAAATAAATCCGTCGTTTATACGACCCTATCATGTATTTATTTATAATTTTAGAGTACTTTTAATAGTGTTTTTAAAGTGAAATAATGCTTTTATACCCATATGAAAATGTATGGACGTTTTTAAGAATACTTTCAATGACTAAAGATGATTCTTTTATTGTTTGAAAATACTTCACGTAATAACTAAAGGAAATAATTATTTTTATTAAGGGTTAACGTAGGAAATAGTTCTGCCAATTGCCTTTTGTTTTTCTCAAATCAAAAACCAATCCATGCACCAAATGTAAAGAACAATTATGAAATCAACACGTTAAAAACAGTAAGATAGTAAAATTCGCGAATTAGTAAAAGAAAAAATAGACACTTCAATGATTTGCACGCAATTGTAAGCCTTTCCACTGTTATTCTGTTAATAAACATCATAGATAACGACTCCATACAAAACAGATCAACCGAAAGGAATTTTCAATTCAGTAAATAGCCTTAAAGATAGAACTGAGTAATGTGCGATACGATGCGGCGAATAAAAAAGAGCGCCATGAGTACAGCGGTGAGTTGCGGTGAGTTTTTAGAACTAAGCAATTAATGTCTTTACTGGTACATAGATGGCACTAATTGCAAAATAATGTTTTCGTTAATGTTTATCCAATTTTTTAATTTATATTTGTTTCCCAGAACTTTTAGTTATGCACAGCTTTTTTGCTTGTATGCACTGCACGCCCCTGGTGGCACCTTATGCCAGTTACTGATAAATATGTGTTGATTGAAGTGAAACTTAAATGGAAGTAAGACTAAATCACAAGAACAAATTATCTGTTAATTACTTAGTAAAAAAGTAAAACACCAGTAAGTAAAAATGGCAGGTATTGGAATTTCATAAGTTTTTGAGAACCAATAACTTGCACCTCCATAACTTCCAAATTAGGACATGTATTTTTCGATTTTGTTACCGAAAAAGCTTAATTTAAAAAGCAAATAATTAAATAAATGTGTATTACTTCATAAAACAGTTTTTTAAAAAGAAAAAAACATGACATCCTTACGCTATTTGTTAAGATTTGGAGAATGTCATATTAAATTTACAGCTTGGACTATGTTAATGGGTATAATGTGTTGCCACTAGGTTCATTGTACAAATTAAGACAGTGTTATGAAACAAATTGTTATATGGAGGCTTAATAAACGGTTTTTATAGGTGCGCTGCCAGTTATTGGGACCCTGCCAGGTATTGGGTCCTTCACCTTATATGTAATAAAGTTGAAATAAAAATATATATTTAACTAAAATATTGAAAATCTGTAACATGTACGTGAACATTGATTGAAAAATAAAAGTTTAAATGCAATTTTTTGATCACCTTAGATGATCATATTCTCAGTGCCTACTTTTTTCATTTTACCGTGGTAAGCCTAATGGCTACTGCTGAAATACAATCTTAACTTTTCAGAGATAAATGAAATGAATAGCCCTAATTATTCCTTCCTTCCTTTCTTTTTCAAATCTAAGTTATTTGGATATGGAGATCTAAAAAATACATTTTTCCGAGAAGAGTTATTAACCAATTAATCTGAAACTGGAAAAAGCTGGTTAACCGTACAAAATTCATAATTAAGTATGAACAACTTTTAACCTAGAATACATATATTTTTCGGACACTTCCCGGGTAAAATGTGTCACGAAACTACGTTTAATAAAACGCATTATAATTTATTTTTTTATTGAGTATATTTTAACAATAATATCGATAAAGCCCCTTCACTAAGATAATCCTGTGTCGAAATAACCTATTGTTTACCAGTTTTTCGTACTAATTTGAAGTTAATTTGGCATAAAAGGTAATGATTTTTAAGTATTTGTAGAAAAATTTGATGACTTAATTCATTTACTGTGTATAATGCATATGACTGTATATAATGTTAATTTTTTCTCGTCTCGTTATATAATTCTTTAATCCATTTTCTTAAAGATTGCTCCATTTTTAATTTCCATCGGCATTATGTTATATAATTTTATAGAGAAATATTTGATAGTTCTCTGCCCAAATGTAGTTTTTGTAGGCGGTATTTTATAATTTTTATTTATGTTAACCTGCCGTGTGTTTGTACAGTTTTCTTAATTTTATATTGATAGAGTAATCAATTTTTTACTTATCTAATTTAATAATTTATATTTGTTTTTCTAGGCTTTGTTCTGAATATTTTATTTCGTGGTACTATCTGATACAGACGCTTACATAAGATTTTAATAATAAAACCTTTTTTTTATTATAAAGAACTGTAAAACTATATATAAATTTGTACAAAAATATTGTTAAGCTTGTTTCTGAAAATAATTAAATCGGCAATTGATCCGCTGTGCGCCGTGGGTAAGAGAAATAAACTCATTAGACTTTTCAAGCTTGCTAACAATCTACTACACCTAGCAAAAATGTTTCGCACTACGGCAAAACACTAATTGCTGGAACCCGCCGTTTCATCAAGTGCCCGGCTACTTTCCAGGTCGCTTCAAGTGTTTAAACGGAGATTTATGCACTTGAATACTTTTTATTTAGAGAACCTACTTACAGTGAGGTTAAAAAGAGATATATCGAATTAGCGGAGCGCTCTAGAAGGATCAATTAATTTTGTAAAGAAATAATATTATAAGATTTAAGTTAAGTAAATAGTATCCTGTTTTTATTGTGCACTCTTGTAGTTAGTTAAAAAAAAAATATTCTGCACAGTGCACCCTTTTTTGTAAATTGTTCTCTCATAAATACAGGCCATTAGGACTTATGAGACGTTAAGTTCCTAAAACCAATGATGTCACTATTCCGACCAAAAATATATTTTTTAAATATAGTGTGTACTTGCAATATACAAAACCGGAATATATATATATATTAACAATGTTTGAGTAGGAAAAAGGTAAATAAAACTCAGCATTGATATATTTGATGAATTTATGGACGTTTGATTATCAATAAAATTAAATTATGCTTAAAGTTAAATAAGAACTGCTTCAATCATTCAGTAATAGAACACATATCTAAACTCTCTAAAACATGCTGAATGGGTAAAAAAATTCTGATCACGTTTATCAAAAATGGGTATACATTAAATAACAATTTGCGATCACAAATTACTTCTCATATTCCCACTTCCATAACTTCAACACTCGCACTCTCGAGCCTGTTTCCAACAATAATGCAACTATAATGTTCTTGATGAACTCTACATCGAGAAAACAGGCATTACATAAAATGATAATTTACATAGATTAATTTTAATAGTAACCTTTAGAGATTACACGGTTGAAGGGTAATTTATGAAATCTTCTGTCATTTTGTAAATCTATCTGTTATTATTTATCCCGAACCTAGACAGGTACCTTAGTAATGTAAGTCAATACTAAAGGACTATAAGTATGCTAAATGTTATATATACCATACAACGTTTAGCATACTGAAAATATTATTTTCAGTATTATATCGAAATGAATTAAACATGGTTGTTTATTCGGACTATAGGCATCGATGTAAATGGATTCAAAGAAAAGTTTTCAGAATTTTATCAGAAACATTTTAATATTAGTGAAAACAAATATTTTTTTAAGGACATCTTATTGAAAATTTCAATAAAAGATTAAAATAATGCACGGGTCATCTGTATAACGTATAATCACATCAACCTTACAATTCTTGACCATAAAGATATTTTTTTAACTTCCATGAAGATATTTAGCAACATTTAATAAATTATACTTTTTTTTTATTTAAACCTACTGACAAATCATTTATTTATTTCAACTACACTTCAGTTTACTTGGTTAAAACCAATACATTTTATTAGATATCCTGTCTTTTATAAATAGTCATTGAATCTAAAATTTATCACAATTCATATTTTTTTTAAATTCACATTAATTTACATACCGATTTGCTAACCGGTCAATCATTTACACATTATTTCATAATATTTTACATCATCTCTCTAACTACAAATAGATGATACATATTATTTCGAAGAATATTAAGCTTTTATTGCAACAAAAAAATTAATAATTTTACACATCCATATTAGCATTTAAGGATTTAAATAAATAACATATCCATTTTGTTTTAATGTGTTATAGTTCTGGCAATGTAGAGCCTTGCGAAACTTTTGCTTTTGATTCAATTTGGAATTTGATTCGGTTAACGATTTAAAAGAAATAGTTTTCTATTATGTTGAAGTGTTTTTGATTTATATATCAATTACGCAACTGCACCGGTTTAAACGTGGCTAATGACTATGTAATGTGAAATAATTGAATTTTGTGTATTTATATATCAGGTATACATAGGTATTTACGACGCGTGAGAAATATATCGGAATTTGATCAGCAGCAAATGTTTAGTTTACCCGGGAAGCTTTCCGCGGATCCATACGGGGACGTTCATTAATCAAAAAGGGTTACAAAATAAATGTTTCATAGATTTTCATGTGACGGATACACGTAAGTATTATTTGCAAAAGTTTATAGAAAATGTGGCGCCGACGCGAAACACGCGAAAAAGGTATGAAAACATTTCCTCGCGCAAGTTTCCCGATCAGAAGGAGTTGTGAAGGGCGAGGGGCGAAGGGTGACCTCCGACCCAGCGGTGATGAAGGACAGGTTTTGGTCCCATGCAGAATGAATGAGGAGCATCGTACACAATAATATTATGTTCCATTACGTTTACTTAAAATTAATATAAAATATAAAATGACAATAACAACAATACCTATGCGAATACCCGTCAATTTCATACATCATTTACTTGAACAACATATTAATTTACTATAATATGATCAATACATTTACTATGTATAATTATTACATTATGGTGTTTATGTAGGTTTATAAATAAATAATAGGTGCGATATGTAACATTTGAATTCACATTTTAACTGACTGTGAAAATAAATTGAAATGTTAATCATGAGAGTCTTTAACTCTTTATATATATATATTATTTATTTTTTATTTAATTAAAAAAAAAATACTTATTCATTCATTTCCTAAGAATTTACCATAAAGTATCTAAATCGATTTTACACCAAATGTTTTTACAAAAATGTTTGGCACCGTATAAGTACATACATATACGTATTTTTACATAAACAATTATAAATTAATGTGGAAAATGCACACAGATGATGAATACATATAGCATTACTCGGACTATTCCATCGATAGTAAAATACATTTACTATGACAAATTTATGCTAACACACAATGACATACATAATATGAATTATTATTTTTGATTGTTGCTTTTCATTATTCATATTACATCAATTCACGTAAAAATACCGAGTTATTTCTTAAATATTTATATTCCAAATAAAAGTATTGCGCGCATAATAAAAAATGTAAAAAACAAAGTTTATTTATAAATCGACGAAAATAAACAATGTTCACATTTCACAGTAGATATTTCCTATTGAACAATTAATAATTTTAATAACACATAAAAAAAAATTCAAACAACACAACATGATGATTATGATTCCGCTAATTTAATAATAAAAAAAAATTAAAAATTAAAATAAAACAAGTATAAAAATTGATATCATCTATCGAAATTTGCAACACTTTGATGGCGTATCGGATAGGTTGCCTAAAAATAAGGCCTTGAATAATTTATTTTACGACTACATAGTTTACAAAGTGATTAACAGATGGCGTAGTCATCTTCGCGAAATTACGTCGGAAGTAGTATATATATGTATAATAACATGCTAAAGTGCGTTTAAAACAATTATTGGTTCATAATTTAAATTATATAAAATATAAGTAAATATAGGCGTGTAGAAGTGATAATCTTTTAAGAAATATAACTATTTTGTAAATGAAAGGTGTTTAATATTACCTCAGATTTCGACACATCGGTGAAAAAATGTTATATGTGTGGAGTTACTCCAGAACCTTGAAATAATTTTGGAAGAAGGACTCAACCCGCAGACAACATTTTTATTTCTTTCGAAATGTCTTATTTCGGTGTCGGTTACACTGTGGTAAGTGGTATAAATGGTACCTAAAACTTTCATATTATTATACCATTTTAATTCGAACAATTGGATTGGAATTTTAAAACCATACACGGCGATTTCGGTTTAAATATTTGGCATTTGTTGTCAACAAAAAATAATAAATATTGCTAATAATAAATTCCAAAACACGGCCGTCCAAGTATATGTAACTGTAACTCGGGAGAATAAACAAATGGATGAATTTTAAATAAAACCAGGTGAGTAAACATGCCCGTGTAATATGTATAATACAAATGTTGGATGAATATTACTCATTTGCTTCTAACCCTTTGGTCTACTATACGATTACTAAAACAATATTATTTAGTCTTATAGATTATGGTTTGTATGAACGATTAACCAGAATATTTTGTCTACGTAAAATCCAACAGATGGCTCTCCAAACCAAATAAATTGCCAATAAAACATGTTCTGCTACCACTCGCCTATCAAAGTTAAAAGCAAACTTTCCGAGAGAGACACCAGATGGTGCGAATGTGACTGAATCGGATCGAGATGCTTGCGCGGGAATCCACGTTAAATAAAACGTAATCCACACGTTTCCAAGAAATAAATCCAATAAAATTGTTAATCTTCATTTGAATTCAGTTTCTTTGGCGCAAGTGATCGGACCCTCAGCATTTCCATAAATATTAGGCCCTGCATCTGAATTATGCCATACATATTATGGTTAAGGTTGTTTATATGATTTTAGGTCTAAGTTACTAATTGAATATATTCTTGTCATAATGTCTAGTCAGTACTCGAGAGGTCATTTTGTAAGAAATAATAAATCATAGATGTCGCCAACGATTGTTTTTGCTCTGGCGTGCTACACTGGCGCTGAGTAGAAAATACAAATATTACTTTTTTGGTTACACAAACATTGCGACTTGGATTTATGTACAGTTGGAAACCTAATAAATAACTCACAGTTTAGAAATGAACATTTTCAATAATTTAAGATAAATGTCTGACAAAACATTCGACGAGTTATCACTCAGATGGTTATGTACACTTGAAGATGAAAACATATCAGAACGCACTCTGGGTTGTTCTCTTCAACACGCAGTGTCCATGATATGATTGTTATCATCCATATGACTAGTAGCGTCTTTTTTGCAGGTGTCTTTTAGACCGGCCGTGTCTTTGTACCCGGCGATGTCTTCGAGAGTGTTTGTGAGACCGGCAGTGTCTTCGAGACCGATGGCGTCATTGTTATCTGCGTCCTTACTCGTGACCGCGACTAGGAAGCGCACGGTCGGCAGCAGACGCGGGTGTCGTCACTTGGCCTGCCGGGGCGTGCCGAAGCAGGGCTCGCTGTAGGCCACCGAGGGCCCGTCCGTGAAGGCCGACGGCCCCTCGGCCGAGCACACCGAGTCCTCGGGGGTCCGCGAGGGCTCGCACTCCGTGACCTCCTGCTCGGCGCGCTGTGCCCGCTGCTTGCCGTGCAGCGCCTGCGCGGAATACACAACACATACACCACGTGGAGGGCGGAGGGCGGAGGACACACGTGGACGCCTGTCTCGCTCTGTCTGAGTAACTAACGCGAGCTCATCTCATGTTGCCGACTTCTCTCATCTACTCTCATTCGTGTATTACAAATATTTTAAACGTTATACTACAATTTAAATTCTACTACTATTCGCATCTCGTATTAGTTATAAATAATAATAATAATAAATAAGAGCGACCAACATCGCACATCCCGTAGAAAAAGTTGCATGTCAAAGTATTACAGGAGAGCGAATACAAAATGAACCATTTTTTTAACGGAACTGCTAGATATATATTTTTTTTATTGATTACTTATGAACGGGATTATTACGTATCGTACTAGTAAATTCTGCTGTTTACTGTAGAGAACGAAAAACAAGTAATCCCGTTGAAAGGAGAAGGGTTTAACTAATTTTAATACGGTTTTCATTTCATTTAATCGTGTTTAGTTCACCATTCTGAAATTAATCGTTAATCGCAAAAATTATATTTACTACACTTTTCTATAGGATGTGCGATGTGATAAATGAAGCTTTAATTTTTTAAATACGAGATTTAATGCTTATTGTTGTAATTGAGCATGACTTCTTAATTTAAGCTTTCAAACATTGTGCTGGTAAGGAAAGTTATTTCAAGAAAAAGCTTTACTCCATTTTCAGAGAGCTTGAACTGACGATAAGAGACATTCGATCATTTTTAATCTAAGTCGGCAACATCGATGAACTCTGAATTGTCGATGTGTGTGTGTGCGGTGATAGAGCTTGATGAACAGCGTCACCGTCCAAGAAAACGGAACAAGACATTAAAAACTTGAATCATATATTTCAATCCTTCATTCTAATATAACTGCATCGAAAATCCCGCTGCGTTGCGGTCGAGTGATTTTATCTCACGAATAGTTAAACTCTTATATCAGCAACGGTAGCTCTGAAAACGTAATTCATTTACGCAATGTATGCTGGAATTAATACAAAATAATACGGAAATAATGTTTGTACACAAAGATTACTTTAATGGGTACGCGATTTATTAAAAATTAAAATCCACTATACGTAGACTGCTATATACGAAAGAAGATAATGAATATATAATAAATGCAATGCAAAATGTGTTTTTTACATAATTATGCATATGTTACGTTGGTACGTCATGATTCAAAGCCATGTTATTCCGTTTAAATGGACAGTTTGCAATAAAAAGATAAATTAATTGATGCAAGCGATTCTAATTGCTAAGGTGATGAAACGAAAAATATTTAACACGATAAATAAAGTGCCATAAATAAATGCAGAAAAACGAAGCAAAACAATATTTCAAGCGATGGATAATACGATTTTAATTTTTTTTTAAATAAAAATATGCGTAAATATGGTTGCTTGAAAGACCATCAGATTAGTGAAAATTGAATTAAATTTAAGACAGATTTGAAAAATATATTCTTAAGAAACTTAAAACATCCTTATCAGAGATTAATTATGCAATATTCACAAAACACACAAAACGCAATTGTTATTTCTACATAATAATGTAAACATTCAACACGCAGGACTTGTCAAGGGTGTCATGCTTGTCTCTCGACAATAAAATGAAACAGATCCAATAGTCTCGTGTATGTCGGATTTGAAGCAAGTGTGTGAACTTTACACTTGAAATATGTAAGTAAATGCTTCACTGAATAAGTAGGATAAAATTTAAAATTTGAAAGATGTAAAAATAAAAATGTAGGTAGGAAGGCGACTCCTTACCATCATCATTTGCGCGTTAATTGTTTGATCGGGGCCAGTTTTGTTACGGTAGTGAAACTAGTCTCCTTACCTTGTCGCGGCTTCCTTTTTTCTGTCGGCCGCGGGTCGGTGGTGCCGCGCCAAACAGAAAACACAACACGCTCGTTACATGGCGCACACACGAGTACAGTCAACCTATCTGATCGGTGATCGTCCCTGTCAGCCCTGTCAGCCCTGTCAGCCCTGTCAGCCCTGACATCCCCGGCGGCGCGCAGCCCTACCCCCTTCCCCCTTCTCGACACGTGCGAGCCCATAGTCTTATATTGTATTGTATATTATATTTCCTACCACTAAACTAATTACAACAACATTGTCAGCTAATTTATTACAACCGTTGCTACTTAATAAAGCTGGTTCGTAATACATAAACGTGTGAATGTACGATATGCATAATATAACATATAATATCAATAGAAACATCAATTTTAAACGATCGCTGCAAATGTTGTATGTACGTTAATAAGAACCTTCGATACCGACTGGCAACTGAACGCTCAAAAGAATATACTACATTTAATTTTTTTCTAGAGGTTAATTATTTAACTTATCTTCCATTTGTACATAAGATGTGCAAAGAAGCGAGCAGATGCCAAAAACTAATTTTACATTATTTATATATAATATTATCAATCACAACTCTAAGCTAATGTTTATCGATAAAAGCGCGATCTAAATTTTTTTAAATTCTAAAAACTTTTCATCTGCTCTGACATCATTTTACGTAAGCGTTCAATGACATATTAAACACACTGGATGATACTTGGACTGAAATTAAAACTTATTTTTAATATTAAAATAACCATATAAAAATACTCAAATCGACGAGAAGTGAGCCTACCGCGACAGTGCTAGCCTTTATCGCAGAAGCTATACTCAATATGTGAATGTAATCAATTAATATTAATACGCAAATATACTTCATTGAGATGAATTAAATTTTTTTTAATTATTGACGTTATAATTCTGAAACAAAAATTTGTATTATCGTCTGCAGGGTTACTATATATATATATATAGTTCGTAGATATTTCAATATGAGTATTTCAACTGTCCGAATATATGAGTTGCCTTCTGCTGCCAATAATTGAAGCAAATCATAGAATATAATATAATTTTTAAAAAAATCGTAAAACATAAAGGCTTGGCGAGATAATGAGGTGATATATTTTTGGACAACCTTAATTGCTTGAAATGTAATGCGATGATATAAGCGATGGCTGAAGACTCTCTCAAAATTTATCTTTGAAAATGTTGTACTATTGTAAAGGGGCTTACTATTATTTTTCCTTTAATTGCTACATTTTCTTACGATAAATTATTTCTACATTATGAATCTACTTCGTGAGCAAACTACAATTAAATGATTTATAATGGAATTAATCATAATAAAATAATATTATTTAAACTAAAACATCTTACCTAACGCAGACCCAAAAATATTTGAAAAGATACTTTATATAAAGACAACTATGGGTTTTATTAAGATTACACCAAATCCATCTCATTTGTAATTTATTAATACAATAATCTATTCATAGAAGGGGCTACGTCTATTGTCTATAAATAATGATGCAAAAAATTTGATTTTAAAGGTAGATAAGCAAGAATTTTATTCGGAAGTTGGGGAAAATATAGAGAGGATTTGAAAATTTTTGAAAACTTTACCAAAATTGTCTTTTAATTTGGCAAAATCTTTACAGTACTTCCAATGGGATTACCAATAAAATTTAAATTCAGTTCTTGTTTCTACAACATTGAGTGAATTCAAAATGTCTTACACTTATAAACCTTACAATTCAGTATACATATATAATACACAGTATATACTATAATGAGTACTTAAAAAATATATAAGAAAAAATTATTACCAATCCCTAAAAATTGAAATGTTAAATAATTAGCATCGTTAACCTTCAACTGCATGCCTACCCAATTATTTAAGCCTTCCCACATAAAACCTGAAGGTTGTTAGTCAGTTTATAGTTCACCCAAACACTCCTCGTTTAGGGATGTATAATAGGTATAATTATGTAATCTTTGCTCAAAAGTTAATAAACTGAGCACTTATATACGATTAGTAATCAAAAGCATTTTTATGCTGAATATGTGATCTATATAATGATTATAAAACTCATTTATCTCAGTACAAATCCATGTGATGTTTCAATAAAACTTGAAGTGACTGAGTAATAAATATTATACAAAATCATAAATTGAGAAGTACTCCGTGTCATTACAAAACATCACGGAAAACATAATTGAACAAATGTGGCTCCACGATGTCAATTTATTTTGTTCTTGTCGTGATTCAATACGCGATGGATTGCTAATTTATTATTATCTGTCTTCATACTTGCAAAATCTTTTACCTGGTATTCACATACCCTTAGGGCCGGTTGTGTGATCAGTAGTAACTTTTTACTCTAGTAACTTTTTACTAACACTCGTGGTTATTTGAACGTTAAATTTACTATTGTCAAAGCATAGATGAGATGTCTATAGGCGCGACAAATAATCATTTTATTTTATGCTCTATCTATGGATTTTTTGGACTCTGCGTTCGAAATCTGCCACTTTGGTGGTGATTTTTTTTTCAGATTATATGCTAATGTATATTAAACAACGAAACCATTATCGGACGAACTTTCATCATGATTATTTGTCGTATACTACAACTTTCAATGTGTCGGATGACTTTTGAAACACCTATGAAGTGTCCGCCACATTTAACTATCGATTCTAGTTTTTACTATCGGATATCAGAGAGTAAAATGAGTTTACTTACAGGATATACATTTGAGAAGTAAAAAGTTACTACTGATCACACAACCGGCCCTTAGAGTTTCCTATAAGTACCAATTTCTCAACATTATGTCATACATTAGTTTTCCGTTAAAGGTCTAATTAAACAGGCGTTAATTGCATTTTTATTAACGAAAAGGGATATCTGGTATATCTGCGAAAACGAGGATTGAATGTGTGAACTATCCATTTTTTACCCAGTCCCATTTCCACCCAAAAATCCTGTATCTTTTACCTGCAGGCTGAACCGGCGGTGCGCCACCTTGCGGCCCCCGCGCCGCTTGGATATGTGCGGGTTGTCCGCCCGCAGCGTCTTGTTGCGGAGCAGCTCCAGCTGGGTGTACAGTCGCTTCAGCTCGGCCCGGATGTCCTCGGGGCTCATATCGGCCAGGCTCAGCTCGGCGACGTCCGCGTCCGACAGCGCCCCGGACTCTCCGGCCCTGAAGGCGTCCACGGGCAGCCGACAGGAGAACTCCTGCGCCAGCGAGCGGACCTAGATTAATACAATACGGCACATAAGATCATCGATGAATAACGCACATTTGTTTACACATTATACACACGATTTTATTAATGTCACCCTAGTAAAATTGAGCCCCAGTGCAAAATGAATGAGCTCCTGAACATGTAAAGCGTATAAGGTATCAGAATATTTATAACGTACGATTTACTGATAACATAATAAAAATAAAATTAGTCTCTTTTTTCCTATAATATCCACTTTTATGATAAAAATATTAAAGTATGGTTTTAGCCATTCATACGAATTGTTTCGCTTTCCGGCGGTGGTCTGGTCTTAACCCAATATATTAGCTGGTATTACAGAAATTATTATTTTAATTATATATATGATGTATTTTAAAAATTATAAGTCATTAAGGAGAACACATTCTTATTGTGAAGTTATAATTATTCAGAACATAGGTCTGTGATGTTTTAAATACTAATTTAATGTATTAATCATAAATATATACATATAAAATCAATTTTGTCGAAAAATATTGTTTTTGCGCTACCGGGATTCGAACCTGGATCTCTATTTCCAATCCGGAGAAGTACACTACCAACTGTGTTATAGCGCCAGTATTTTTATGTTGTAGCGCCAGGCTAGCTACACGGATCTCCAGGGCTCCTGGCCTGCACAATGAAGAAAGAAGAAAAGGATGTTTGGAGAAGAAAGAACAGGGACGTATAATTAGTGAATGTCATGAGAAATATGTGTGGGTTATTTATGTTCAAATATAGTTTATAAAGTTGGACGAAGAAGACTCTCACGAAGCGGCCTATAGACTTCTTTCGATAAAAACCCGTGTAACTTGTAAGAGCCGATGTGGCTAGCCGGTGACGTGAAGTTTGGGGCCTGGCGTTCTATCCACGGCGTGGATGGGATGCGCGGTCAGCCCGAGCCGAACGTGACAATATTTGACCTTTTAAATGTCATTAGCGAGTTAACACGTCAAACTTTGCACATCATGCATAGCCATTACACACACGCACTATTAAACCTTGCATAGATTACACGCGATATCACCCTTTTTATAAATAGAGATGCGTACACGCAATACATGTTACATAAATATTCTTACTATTTTCAAGCTAAGCTAAACGCTTGTACTATGAAAATAGGACTAACTTGCGAACCCCCGACCACTAGATCACTAGGCCAGCGTCTTAACCATTACACCAACAAGCTACTCAGCCTATCCCTTTACTATATATCTCTTATGTAAAAGATTGAATTTTTCATACATTAAAAGTTATTGCGATATCATACTGTTTTTTGAATACTAGACCAACCCACAAGCTACGACCACGTAAAATTTGGCATGCTTGAAATATTAATTAACATATTCACTAATTAACAGCATTTTTTAAATACCTGTAACGGCACGTGGACCGGCTGTCATTAGTACGAGTCGCGAGAGAATGCGACGGGTGAAAATGTTGGGGGGCTACGTACTTACTACATACAGTACTGCTATGAGTCGAGCGGCTCAACGACCACGACGCTAACACAAAGTCGTGTAAATCAAGGCCACTTGTAAAAGGGTTCAGTAAATCGCAGTGCCGCGTCTTTCTTATTAAGTGCGCAAAAATACTTTTCTACGCGAGTACCGGTCCGCCCTGTCGCTTCGCATTCTCTATCCCTTCAGCTGCGGCAGATTTTCATTAGGAAATTCCGAGAGCTCTTGACAGGGAATTTCAAGATGAGCGTATCGGGATACCCTTAATTTACATTAACAGCCCAACAAATAACTTGATAGCGCATGACGTTTGTGAACTTCTGTTCAAAGGCAAAGCGAGCCTTTGTGTGTGTGTTTTAGGGAAATTTCAATCTTATTTATCTCAGTCTAAATCCTGATTTTTAAAGAAGTATTCTAGAGACGCGCGTACCGCCACGTCAGACTAAAGCTTTGATAGAGTTTGGAATAATACTCATGCCACCACACCATAGCAGACCCTCGTATAACACGGATATTTGATTCTAAAAAAAACACCGTGATATATAAAAATATTGAAGTTCGAAGTCCATAAGATATTAGTTACATCGTTCCTACAGTACTGTATTGATTTTTTTTAAATAAAATAACTTTACATATTTAAGTACCTTACTTTTATTTTTAATATTAATAGTAATTTCAACATTTTTAACAAATTACTTTAATACATATCAGGCGCGGTCGCTTCATACGTGCTTTTGATGCTACGCATCCCTTATGTTCTAGAGTCAAAAAGCTTTGGACGTCGAAAAAAGTACTGCTGCAAATAAATTCGTCCTTTAGAAACCAGCCATCACGCACACTACGAACGAATCGAAATACATATATATACATTCTCAACTTACGAACATCTATGAATTGCGTAAACACACAGATACCAGCAACAGTGGATTCTATCATACGTTCCGTATCTATAAAGTTTGAAAGTATTTGACATTCAGTTCTGCCTGTCAAGGTCTTCGAATACTGTATACGCATTCGTAACAGCATCCAACGTACAAAAAACGACTTTAATGGTTATGGGTATAATGCACAAAATAGCATACATATTACGAATCGAGCGGATTGTTTTGAGAAATTTGTTTATGTGACGCATTTTTGATAGTTTGGCTTGGATACTTGAAGCCATTGAAACATTTAATATCCTTCAATTATACATATGTTATATTTGTATATTTGATTGTATGTAGGTATAAACTTGTCATCCATCATCCCTTCTACAAAAATGTATATATCTACCATACATATATGTATATATCTCATTCTACTCATTGTTATTGTCAATCTTACAATCTTGTACGTGACCGATTAATAAATAATATATATCTTTCACAACTTTGAATCCCTTTGTAGTTAATCATTTTTTGATGTGGGACATTTTCGTCTAGTATTAATCCATTTTAACAGCATTAAAAATTTGATCCGCTTAAAATCCTCCATCATTAATAATTTGAACATGTTCATTAAATTTTTGAGCAGTATCAACATCAGCTGATGTCAATTGATTTTTATATCGGGCAGCAAAAATCTCTTCTGCTCGTTTTTAAATCAACCTTTGACGATTCGTTAATATATTAAAAATAATAAACCCTTCCAAAACCGTGTTACAAAAGCCGTGTTTTTATCGCAATTCTTCCCCAATGTTAAATCAAATCCGCGTTATACAAGTATTGTGTTACAAGGGGGTTTTGCCGAGAGATTATCGCAATTTTTTTCACATCAAGAGGGGTGTGCGCTCCATGCAATCAAAAAAACTGTGCATAACTATAATCTTTGCAAAATAAATGAAATATTTATTTGATATATTGAATAAGTAAATCTACGCGAAAATAATTCAATTCTCATGATAACGTGTTAACTAAAAATGTATAACTAGCGGAAGAATTAAAAATGACTCGTAAAGCTGCGCATGTGTTTTTTCGCAAAACCTGTCCCAGACGTATATGAACTAAACGCAACTCTCGCACCCCGCGGTGGTCTGAATACACGTCTTCGCTTTAACAGACGTATTACAAAACACTACAAGTGTGTCTTTGAAGCGGACTTGACTGTATACATTCCAATACACTATAAACGTTGTATTATTTAGTATTATAAAATATTTTAGATCCTTTAGTTAACAACTTGAAAAACTTCCCATGAATAATAGTAATAATACATATTCACACAGGTACACTTATACAAAAACATGCTTCTGAAAGAACGAATGATGAATACAACCTCTAATGACAATATCCATTGCTTTAACACCATCGATATTAGCAGCATAACCTAAGTCCATGCCAAGTGCACGCCACTGGTTATATTTATACCATATTGCACGAGGTTTCACCTAGGGATTGCATACGAAATTTTGAAATTTTGAGTTCGTTCTAAAAAAAAAATTCGTTCCTATAAATACAATTTAGAATTCCCAAAATTGTATAGCGAATTCTGAATTAGAAATATATAAAAGTAATATATTGTTACGATCACAGACTAACGACTAAGTTTCGAAGGGATCGTTTCTAGAAAGCAATATAGAGCGATAACACCTTCATGAAAATAACCGATGCACTCGGCCGGCACTTAAACAGACAAAAGACGCCGACCTGACAGACAATAGATAGCGGCTGCATCAAAGAGATGTCCGAAAACTGGCGAATCAGTATTGAGATTTGTTTTGTCGTGTGCGGGGGTGCGGTGTGTGCATTTAATTGTTCTGCCTTGATTTTCTGTTAATTTATCGATATTTTTTAACAAGGTAAATTAGAGCAGTTTTAATTTATTACCGTTATTTGATATTAACCTCGATTATCCGGACTAATGGGAACCATGGGTGGTCCGGATAATATAACGTATAAACACTGGATTTCTTAAACCCATATCATTAACAAATGACCACAATGCATATAAAAGTGTTATAGGGTAAACTGGTTATATTTACATATAGTAGGTCTTCCTAAAAAAAATTAAGCGTCATGAAAAAACAGTTTAATTATAGTTGAAAAAACTTTTTTTTTTATACAATAATTATTTATTTATTATCTTAAATAAGCTGTTTTTTTATTATTAACCAAAAAAAATTCTAAATTCGACCGAATTCCAATTTCGAATTCCGTTTTTCTTATTTTGTCAAAATTTGCAATCCTGTGGTAAACGAATTGATTGATATTTTTTTAAATAGAACAATATACCTGGATCTTGTCGATCTATATCTATTACATTATTTCTTCATTCTAAAAATTTCATGTATTGAACTAGTTATTTTACTACGAGTTTGTAAATTTATTAAAAAAAATTATTAATTAGAATTAATACAAATATTATCGTATTAAGTTGAAATAAATGTTTTTGATCCAAGAATTACGAAAAAAAGATATCACGAAATATTTACCGCATTCGACATAAGTTAGAAATTGTTATGTTTAAAAAAAATTCTCATAATTTGCTTGTGTTTTGTAGAGACCTTTGAAAAATACTTTTAAAAAGTACAGAATAATAACGAAAAAGTAGATAAATCTTGATTATAAAAACATGAACATATTTTATGTATGTATAGGAAATATTTTATAAAAACTCTTAATGGTAGGCATACGATAAAAGAGTAAAAAAGAATTGTCTTATTAATTTATTTATGAGTATTAAATTTTACAATAAATGTTGCGGCTGAATGAATAAGTTTTCTTACAACATTATGAACAAAACGTATGAAACAATCACTTTAACACTTTGTGTCGGCAAAAGCTTATATTTGTATTGTGTTCGTACGTAGAATACAAGCACATCTGTGGCGAAATTTTAATACAATATTTTTAAGCCATAAAAAATAGATGCGAATGAGAAAAGATTGCCGATGATATTGAAGCAGAAGGATAAATACGCGGGGCAGTTTCGTGCGACCCTTATCAAATAATCGCAAAAAATATTAAATAGAGATAAATATTTAGAAGCCAAACATTTTTTTCTCGCTCGGTAAATAGTCAGCGAGGGCGAAGGGCTAAAGCCCAAACCCACAATGCTGCAATGTAGCGCGCCCCAAATACGATTTAAGGCCGGTTGTGTGAAACTATAGAAAAAAAATTGCGAAAACTGGTTGTTAGTAAAAAAAAATATTTACTTCTCGAAAGTACATCCTGTAGTAAACATATTTTACTCTGTGATATCCGACAGTAAAAAAGAGAATCGATAGTTAAACATGGCGGACTTTTCACAGCTGTTCCAAAAGTCATCTGACATATTGATACTCTGAATGTTGCAATATACGACAATTAATTATTCAAAATCCAGCTATTTTAGTGATGAGAATTCGTCCGATGATGATCTCGTTGTTAAACATAATATGAAAAAATTTCACCACCAAAGTGACAGATATCGAACGCCTTGGCGAAAAAATCCATAGATAATGCATATAATAAAGCATATTTCATGATTATTTGTCGCGCCTATAAACATCTCCACTACGTTTTGACAGAAGTAAATTTTGATGTATCAACAACCCGCAAAGGATTTTTACTACGGGTGTTTGTAAAAAGCTACTATAGTAAAAAGTTACCATAGTAAAAAGTTACTACTGATCAAACAACCGGATCATTTTTTTATCCAATTGAGAGAGTGACTGAAAAAAAATACAGGACAATCCTGAATTATTCCATCGCCTCAAACTTTAAAACTCTGAAACTTTAAAAAAAAATTGTTGTAATTCCCTGGTATGATATACATACATACATACATATATATTAAGGATGGCTGTTTGTATGGACTAATATGTCAACACACGCGATGTATGTCGCTCTCAATCCTCTATTGAACGATACTTTTACAGAAAAATCTGTTATCTTATAGAGATGAGCCTCTTGATATTTAATATATGATAAGTAATATGACGATAAATATAACTTAAGCCCTTCGATATTGATAGAAAATAAATCTTTATTTTATATTTTAAATATGTTTATTTAAATATATTTATTTTACATTATATGAAAAAAAATCCTATACAATTTTCTTTGTCAACTATTTAATTTGATATTAAATAAATGTCTGCAACATTTTTTAATCACATTTTTCACGGGGCTGCACACAAGGGACGAGTAAAGATAATTTTTCTGAAAACCTAAATAACCACGTTACAATGTACGCTGAAATGTAATACAAGTTGTTTAATGTAAATTATTTACATTAATTTACATTTGATTCCTTTCAATTTCAATCAATCCCAAAGATAGTTTTATTACTGAATGCATAATTTGAATGCAATGATTTATAAAAAAAAAGTAGATAAATCACTTAAACACATACGCAAAAAAAAAATATCTATAAAATAAAGTCGGGACTCGAACCCAGAACTTTATATTGCCGATAGACAGCTTTATTATTTTTTAATATTTACAATAACGATACATAAAGTTATCAAATTTCATCTACATAGATTTATAAATGAGACGACATTATATTTCCTTTGAAAGCAACCATTTTTTTAAATCAAAATGTTTCTAAAAGAATCTTTAAAATTTCTGAGTAGAATCTGAGAGGTATCATAAATAAAGGATGTCCAGTGGAAAACTTTCAAGTTTAATATTAAATAAAAAAAAACTACAATGTTATTCTCATATTTTATTTATACAAAATGGAGTTTAACGATGCGGATTTTACGTTTCATAAACAATATCGTCTAAATGGCGTCCATTTCTCTCCAGACACTCTTGCAATCGAACTCATAAATTTGCGAACACCCGAGAGCAAAGCGTCGGTTCAATGGCAGCAACTTCACGGCGGATATTTTCTTTTAGGGCCTGAATTATTCGAGGATTGTTACTGAAAACTCTCTACTTAAGGTATCTCCACAAAAAATAGTCACACGGTGTAAGGTCCGGTGACCAAGGTGCCCAGGGTATGTCTCCGTACTTGCTGATTAATTTATTGGGAAAATTTCCCCGCAGCTTTCCCATTGAAACTCTAGCTGTTTGTGGTGTGACCCCGTCTTGCTGATATTGTGTTCTGTTGTTGAACCCGGGAAATAGCTGCAGTTGTGGTACCAAAACCTCGTCGATCATTCGGCAAACACGTCAGCAGTAACTGTCTCTCGCTGGTTAAAAAAATAAGTGTCAATTATCCCTCGGGCAGAAATTGCACACCACACTGTCGTTTTTGGACAATGCAAACGTTTTTGATGGCATTCCCTTGGGTTGTTGGGGCACCAGTATCTCATGTTCTGTTTATTAACATAGCCATTAATATAAAAATGTGCTTCGTCAGTAAACAATATGTATCCAAGCGTTCGTGCTATTCCAAAACGTTCCAGCATCGTTCTCGCTAAGGTTTCAAGTAAAGAATAGTCATTTTCGTTGAGAAACTGCACGATTTGCAGTTTATATGGGTGAAACTGTAGTTTCTTTTTCAAAATAACGTGCACTGTTGATTTTTTTATTCCAGTACAGGCTGCAATCTTTCTTATCGATTTACGCGGATAGCGCATAATTTTATGTCGAACTTAAACTACATGTTCTGGCGTCGCTGCTGACGTTGGTGGTCCCAGAGGAGTTTGGTTAACCATTGTCCCTTCTTGTCTGAACTTTTGAACCCAACACCAGATAAGTTGCGTGCTCAGCCCATCACTTACTCGTCGAATATTAAAGTGAGTACAAAAAGCACGACGCGCACGAACCAATCAATCACCGCACTTTATATATTGTTCAACCGCAAACACAACAGTAACTCATTGCGACTGGCAATCCCGCAAATCACGCGCGTCGAACAATACGCCTCCCACTTACCTCACCCTGATGGTAACGGGTACGGGCAATTACAATTTAATATTGAAATTTTTCCGCTAGACACCATTTATTATCATGGAACTATGTTCTAGAAAATCGTAAATTTACAAATAAAATATGTTTTCATTAAAAATATGCCCAGATTTATTATTGCGCAATGTCTACACTATAATTTGAAATCAGATAATCGCTTTAGCCAGAGATGTAATTAACACGACCACTCCGAGTGCTCTAACCAATGTTGTTAGGTACGCGACAATTATTTGATTTTAAAATCGTAATTTTTTTCCTGTAAAACTTCAATATTTACAATGAAAATGAGATTAGTTTAATGGTCCATGTCCACGAATGAGATTTTTAAGAGATGTTCGACTCGAGACAATCTTCGAGATACGGATATTGCTCCCGTGAGGTTCTTTGGAGACAATTCTCAACTTATGCAGTTCCGTAGTATTTAGATGCATCTCAACTAAATCTCTTAGATTATCTCATCGTGTCTCATTCCGTGGGTACGTGCCTTAGGACTAGAGAGTCACTCGACTTTTAGATCTATGTATGAATAGATATACCCTCTCTTAGCTACCGAGTGAAATATTTTTTCTAGTGACATTTCCCAAACTAATGAGATTAAATTCAATGTATTTTGTGTTTTCAACGAAATCCTATTTAAAGAATCAGGCGAAACTACAAGATACTTATTCCACCAACCGATGTTCAAACACTTCAGGAAACTTCTCGAGTGCGTCAGTAAAGGGGATCTCTCCCCTAACATGTGTAAACATAAATGATTGAATGATATTACTTCGGCATCCCTTGAATGTATTAACAGATGTCTTAGGAATAACCGTCGGTTGCAAAATGCATTAATTTTGAATCAATATTTTTATAAACCTGGACATTTTATAATAATCACTACTATTTATTATTTACACAATGTTTTTTAAATAAATTGTATGTAAACAAATAATAAATATTTCATAGAGACGAAGCTATTTTTTATTATACATTTTAATGAAAAATATATGGAAGTATGGGTATTACATGACGACCTGTCTTCAGCTTGCTTAAGTGATCACTTTATATAAATATACGTTAACCTATATATATCATTTTTTTAAAGTTATATATATATTATGTTATTATGTGGATTCACTTCAAGTACCACTACACTATCGCCATCTATGGACTAAATTTGATAATTAATTTTCCTAAAACGGCATATATGTCAAAATGAGAATCTAATTATTTTTTTGAAATTATTTATAGCAATATTCTTTATCTGTAAAATGTTGTTAACACATTGTACGCCTGAAAAATCAATATTTTTGAATTTTAAATATTTTATATTTTGACCAATATATTATTAGAAATATTTGAATATGTCCAAGTACACACAACTACAAAGCACAGTGCCTTTGTAGGTGAAAATCCAGTAATTGTGTGTTCTTGGACATATTCAAATATTGCTAAATTGTATGTATTTTGTAAAATAAATTAACATTTTTCAAAAATATGTTGATCGACATTATATTACAGCAACTTTTTATTGGTTAGGTCACGCCACATTGTTATTATTGATATTTTATTATAAATACTTTCTATTATATTTAAAATACTTATTCATATTTTTATATCGCTATTGCTATTAATTTATTATATGCTAGTTATACAGTATATCAGTAAACAATATTTTTTTATTAATATACAGTCCACTCTCTACATAAGTATATATTTTTAAGAGAAGAGTAGCATAAAAAAAAATGTATTGTAACATTGTACTTATATCAGAGTAATAAATAAGTATATTAAATATATATATATTATTGTTCTGCTTGTTTATACTGCTCAGAATAATACTAATAATTTCACTGTGCAGTGATATTTTTATTGTAAATACTAACCATCTATTTAAAATACTGCTTAAAAATAAATGCAAGCCAATTTTAATCACACTGAATTAGAAAAATATATTTAAAACATTTCAAAATAGACTTTCTGCATTTACAAACGATAAGAGTTTTTTGTTTTCATAAATAAACCTGAAAAGGTTCCAATAAACTCATTCGAGATACATGGTAAAAAATTATGTATATATATATTTTTTTTTTAATAAATCACGAATATCAGATGCGTGCAATCAGCACATTGAAATGAGCCGTCAGATATATTGAAAATAAATACAAATAACGCAGCGCACTCACCTGCTTGTGCTGGTACCAGAGTTTTGGTGTGAAGATGAGCAGAAGAACAATGGTTGAAGTGAGCTGTGACCGCACAAAGTATGCCATGTACACGTGGTCAGGGTGAAGACTGGTGACGTACAGAGCGCGCAGAACGTAGAACACACCAGACACGAACGCTTCCATGCAAATGGCAGCACACAGAAATCGACGTTCCTGAATTCAAGAAATTATTTTTACTGTTACATTGTCATTCATTTGTCATAAAAATCTTAATCAAACGAAATTATTGAAAAAATTACACAATATATTTTTCTTAGGGTAGTTTTTTAAACGCTTTATAACGATTTTTTGATTCAATACGATACCAAGGCAATGCAATACAATACAACGCGCAATAAAAACAATACGAATTAGAAAAAATGACATTAACATCCCTCTTGTATATTAAACCCATGAGGGGAGGTTAACATCCCTCTCGTACATGAAACACGCGAGGTCTTAAAAATACATCAGTTTAAAATTGCCGCCAAATCGTTAATAATAAATACATCTCGTAGAATTTTGTTTACAGTAAATCACTTCAAGACTTGCTTGATCACTCTAAATAGTTCTACAATATAACACTAATAATACGTGACATTATTTTTCATCATTTTTAAATAGTCTACGGGAGAATTTTAAAACACAAGCAACGAGATATTAACCTTTACCATACCGTAAATAACAGTTAGAAAAAATGTTTTTATTAGCTTAAATGGCACGAATTTATTCATTCAATATTGAAAAATGATTAATAACATAATTTAGAGATTTCATTAAGTCCTATACAATATGTCCTTCCTTCTTATCTCTCTTCATTTAATTAGTGAGAAAGAGCCATTTATATTTGTATGTTTGTTGTTCATTTTACTGTGAAAATAGTGTTTGATTTCTGTCTTTCGTATCACAAATTGTATTTTTACTTTACTAACGTATTAATTTTACAACGGATTGAATGGAAAAATAGTTGTTTTTGTACGATTCCCTTTTCATAATCGGTTTATCACTAGCCATTCCTAAGCGCTAATATTTTTTTTAGGATTATATAAAATATGAATTTTATGCTACATGTGTTTACCGAAATGTTACAGGTTTAATTATGATGGTAGATCTGTGTTACTGCATGGTTTAAGAAGGGTTAACGATGTATACGGATCACACATTGATCTCGAATCTCAGACATTTGACAGTAAAGCTCGTTACGCATCATTAGACCATTTTTCTCTGAATACAAATGACAGCTCGCTTCGACTTCTTTACTTGCAATACTTTATACGAGTCTCGAGACAAGTCTAATACATGGATACATGCGCCATTAAAAATGAACATTCTTCATATTTCATTCAAACAGAAGTACGCTGTATGTTGTCGATATAGATCCTCGCTAATATATACATATACTTATTCATTTATTTCAATGATAATTTTTATTAGGAGAACACATTCTTATTGTGAAATTGTAATTATTCAGAACATAGTTCTGTGCGCAACAACAATATTTTTCGATAAAATTGATTTAATATGTATATCTATCTAATTAATATATTTAATTCATCTTTAAAATGTACTGAGTAATTACAACTTCACAATAAGAATGTGTTCTCCTAATAATAAAGTTGTATCAATGTGTCCAAAATTTAATAAAAATGAATTGATAATTCTGGCGTCCGCTATCAGAGTACTCAAAGGTATTTGAGATTCCGTAAAAATAAGATAGATGGCTCTTTCAAATAATGGAACGATTAAATGTATTAATATCAAAAAGGTAGCATGTAAGTTCGAAAATTTGTCGCTGTAGCATAGTTAAGATAATGCACCTTCCCCGGTTTGGAAAGAGATCCAGATTCGAATCCCGGTGGCGCAATATATTAATATATTTAATTCACATTTAAAATATTTTTTATATAAAAACAACAATAATTGTAAAACTCACCTGAAATTGCGTGGATGCGTTTCTGCTAGCGTAGCTGAGGTGAACCCCGAACAGGAGTATGAGCATTTCTCCAGCCTCTGTGACGTAATCCCACCACAATGGCTTGCAAGCCAGGAACAGCTGGCCTGTCGGGGTTTGGCCAATCCTCATGATGCTGTACTGTTCCCTGATGAAGTTCAGGCTGGTGGCTGTGAAGGCAGAAAGATAGCACAGCACTGCGACCACCTGGTAAATAAAATCGCAACGTAAACTTCGAGTATTGTCCTGGCAAAACAAACATTTGAAAAAATTTTAGCAGAAATTTAGAAATAAATAAATGTTAGAAATAATAATAATAATGATAACGGCAAGTGTTAAAAATAAACGAGTAGTTAATATTAGTGATGAGTAAAAATGCTACTCTTGAATCACTGGTGTGATTGTGATTAGTATTCGATAATATCAGTAATTGTAAACTGTGACTACGATCACAGTTTCATTACTAATACACAACACGATATCACAATACAATAAAGTTTTGAGTGTATTTACTTATATTATTCAAACTTCATTTGCGTATAAAACATATTCCAGCATATATAATTTAATATCATCACAAAGAGAATGAAAACCTTTAAAAAAATATGAGTTAATTTATCAGGTCAAATTCTCAGCATTTTGGGTCAAATGCGTAAAACTCGACGGCGCTTCTCATGAATTATAACGTCATTCCTTCATGAATATTTTCGTTTCATATGCACTTGCGCCCAATATTCAATGGTTCACAACCAAATATAAATAAAATAAAAAAATGAATCACGAATCATGATATTCCCAGATATTCAATCACTGACAGTGAGTGTGATTTTGATCTCATCACTAGGTAGTATTATTGATCATATTATGCATGCTGACAAGTATATAATTACATGTTTCTAACGAATTATTATTAAAGTACGCAGTTTAAGCGCAAGTGAATCGATCTTAAGTAAGGTACATAATGTAAATATCATATTAAAAACATTTCAATATAGTTACTGAATATTATTTTAAGTAAATTTCATTTAACGAGAACCTTGTGGATAACCAAGGCAATAACTTTTTTGCTCTTGTTTCCGGGGTTAATAATCTGTGCATTATTACGTTTCTCATGCTAATGCTGTACGCATCGAGTGCCTGCGTGTATTCAAATATTTTATTCTGACATTATAAACGTAAAAATGATTAATTGTAAACATTTGATGAGACAAAAATGATTATTATAATATAATAATTATTATATAATTATATTATAAACATAAAATTTTTTAAACATGTTAGGCCAACATCTTAACTTCTCGTTGATTCTTCATTCTTCAACGCTGATATTTCGCTTGTTTTATATTTTTACTACTGATTTTATTTTTTAACAGTATCGTTACTATTTATTTTAAGGGTACTCTTCTTCTTCTTCTTTTAAACAGGCAATCCACTCTTCAAGAGTGATTTGTGCCATTAAACAAGCTTAAACATTATTTCATTGAAAGCAGTACAATAATATTATAGAATAGGGAATATTGCGTTACAAGTTAATACCATTGACGTTCAAGAAATTTGCTATTATATAGCTTAAATGTGGCGAGTTAAGGGAAAGATGATGACACAAGTTAACCGGAAGTTGAAAATTACCATTGACAAGATTTTTGTAAAAAAAACCTATGATCCGCCATGGACAGGCAAAAAAGACACGGTCAAGGGTTTCTTCCTCGGCACCACACTCACACATTGGGATGTCTATTATGTTCAATCTGAACAAATGTGGCAATGCCCAATTCTCATTCTAGAGATATTTGATACTGTTCTTTTAGAGTCTTTCCTGTTGGAGAACCAAGGGGTGCGGGAAATAGATCTTTGGATTATTTTAAGCCGATTACCCTTGTGATTGTTTGGATCCATCCATTGTGCAGACCAGATAGAATTCGTACGTTTTTTTACCATATTAAGTCTGTCATACATCGGGATATGGAATTGATGGGGAAAAACTCCGGAAAGAGTGGTGTGCTTAGGAGCATTTGATTCAGATAATAAATAAATGAAATCCTTCTCGGTTAAGGGTACTCCTGGCACTTAAAGTCGTCACGATCGGTGCTGGAGTCGGAAAATACGGATAATTTTAACCATTCTGTTAAACTTTTAAAATGAGATTTAAAGTCTTTAAGCTGCTGAGTACTCATTATTTATGCATAAAATATATATATATGTATGTAAGTACTCTCTTAAATAATTATATTTTTATTGTATGATTAATTAAACAAATTAGTCAAATTCAACAAACAACATAAAAGTGCTACCATTTAAAATCATTGATATTTCAAAACTTTATATAGAACACAGACATAAAACAAAGTGTACATATAAGAGAGGGGCTTGGAACATTAGTTGCAGAACAAAGGGCATTCTACACACATTATTTGTGGAAACATAAATTCGATAGTTTATGACACATTTATGCAACAGTGAAAGTATTTACTCTTCGAAAATTAAATCTTTGTCCATTCATATTATATTGTCAGCGTTTAAAAAAAGTCGCGGAGTTATTTGATTGCATAAGTGGTACCAAAGTAATCACGTGGGTGACACCAAATTGAAAATATTGAAACAAGTAATTTGCGTTAGTTCATGTCAATATATTTGATAGTATGTGTATAGAGTTGAATCTAGACACTGAAAAATAAAATAATAAACATACTCGATGCCTTCAAGTTATGGTGTTCGTTTTGTTATACTGTGTATATCAAGAATTGTTTCTTTTCATGTCTCATTTCCATCTCCATTCTTCAGGAGCTCCGTATTGAGGAAACATTCTCTACAACATGCAGGAAAAGAATGATTACTTTGGGCATGTTGCTAATAGAGTTGGTGATAGCCTGGAAAAACTGATTGCTAAGAATGTACAAGAACAAAAAGAGCGAGATGGACGTATCAAGTCCAAACAATGACCTGAGCCTATCTATCGTCGTATTAAACAATAGGATAGGATAGGTTAGACAAACAAGACAGTGTAGATAAACAGATCGCGCAGAAGCAGATTAAAGGATCACGATGCTCAGATATGAGCATTTTTAGTCAAATAACGTGAACGTGACATACGTAGATATAATGGTTCCTGTCTATTACCTTCCCTTTACTCCCATCCCAATACCTAGAGCACGACTTTTTACGTGGTGTTCTTTATGATTTTGGACCAGTTGAGTTAACGTTTGCCATCGAAGTGCGAGACCGCCGCTAAGTTCTTCCTGCCGTGTGGGAACGAATTGTTTGCTTGTGAATCATTTTCTTGCTATGTGGGGCTGATAGTGTACTGTACATCTTGCTATTGTGCTTATATGTCACATTATTTCGCGTGTCAACAAAGTGTGAGATCGAAAATACATACTTGTGCGCGGAACAACTAAAGTTAGAAGACCTGTGACTCCAGTGTAAGAAGAAATCCAGATACCTAAAAGAACAACTCGGGTAGGTCGTGTATTTGATTCTTTGATCTTCTTTGTTCCATATTCCTGTCCCTCTCCCTATTCATTTTACTCTCTCTAATTCCCTTATTCCCGTTTTCCAGCGCGTGATCATTTTGAGTCTGTCGGCCGGAGATTGCGCGCACACATAATAACATCCTAAGTAATTTACATTTCGATCTAAGCACAAATACATGCGTTATATTTAATCAAAGGCTTTTTCTTTAAATTTTTCCATGCAAAATACCTCATCCCGTACTGCAATGATATTACCATAAAGTTGTGGAAATGTGCATAATATGCAGCAACTATTAGGTTATTAGGTAGACTTGTATTACATTATTATCCATTACACATGACACAACACGTGTGTAAGTTCTGAAACTCTTGAGAGTCTATAAACAATAGTTTCAAAGAAAGTTCGATAACGAACTAAAATTAATGTTCAAGAATAGGTACGAAGTACCATCAAAAAAAAAAAAAATTAATACAAGAGCAAAATCAAAAGTGACGGAAGAAGAAATAAAAATAATGGTAGTTTGTTGAACGGGCATTTACTGTGGCAGGCCCAAAAGTAGGAAGTAAGTACATCACATACTTTATTTAAAATAAACTTTTCACAAAACCACATCTATATGTTTGCAGATTTTAAATTTAAAATACTATTGTATTGTAAAACTGAACTATGTGTAAACCGCTCTCGAGATGAAATTTTCACGAAAACGGCGAAAATAAATTATCCAATGTTATTATTATTATTATTATTAAATGGAATACATGTCACGACCAAAAAATAAATGTTGAAGACAAATCCAGCAGTCATGATAATATATGTTCGTCATTATGTTACTTAATATCATTTCTGCGTACCGCACCTATCTCCATATAAATGTGAAAATCGGTCTACGGAATGAGGAATAATATAATAATTTTACCAAGCAGGGCACAAAGTTGGCGGCTACCAGCTGGTGGCCGGTGGCTGGTGGCCGGTGACTGGTGACTAACAATAACCTTAAACTCTAAATTAGCATTTATGCGGATCGCCTCTCCCATAACCTCAAACCTGATTGTTTCTGATTTTAATGCTGCGTGTATGGATGAGACTTGTATCGAAAACAACTCATGACCTGCATAAAGGACGGTACATAATTGAGCGCAGAACGAGCTACCATTGTTGTCTATTGTACTTTGCAGGTGCAAAATGACCAACTGATGTATACGGAATTGTACCACAAAATCTCCGAGACGAGAGAGCAAAATATCGTCCGTGTACACTACAAAAGCTCGACATCTTTCCACTCCACTCATATTCAGATACATACATATATATCGAAAAACGTCAATTTTATTAGTTTCAGCGAAAATGACGTTATTAGTATCAGCGACGTTATTACGTTATTAGTCTCAGCGATTACTATTACGTTATTAGTCTCGGCGAAAATGAAACAAGCTAATTTTGCCGATGCCCTCGTGTGGATTCTAGATTGTATTGGTATGTGTGCTGGTCTACCTAAAAACATACAAAGCAAATTGATTCCGTCGATACGAGCTCATTATCAACGCTACCAAGATGTCGCATATTAATCCACACACAGTGGGGAAAATTGTTTAGCCGTTGTATTCTCATTATAGATTTTCAGATTTCAGAAAAATAATACTCAGTTTATATATTACGCTTCTCCGTCTATATCTATGACTTTCTGGATGTGGCGGCTTCGGTAGCGTCATTTGTGGCTGTAAAGTGCTTGTTTAAACGGCCAGAACTGTGAGACGCGAGCAAGGCAAAACGAATGTGACGAAAGAAGTATTGAAATCATGATTGTATTTTCTTACTCGTAATAAAAATAATGTACACTTCATTTAAAATTGAATACATAAACGAGAAAACATTTAAGTAATCTTAATCTAGAGATATTAAGTCAGAATAAGTAAAGAGCTGTGTGTCTGAAGGTGAAATCAAAGGATCCGGGAATGTTGATCTGGCTGGTTCAGATTTGATCATTAAACTTTAAAAAGTATTTTCATTATTTAATGGCGGAAATGGAGAATGTTTCATGGGATAATCAATTTCCAAAAATGTTTGGAATGTATTCTGATGATGTTTTGTGCGCGTTAATCGCGGGCCACTTATAACACCATGGCAGTGTTTGAAGTATGTTATGATGGTGTATAGTGAACGTTAATTGGACAAGTTAGAACCGGTATACAACTTAAACGCGATAAACAAGCGGAACCGATATTATACCTAAATATACGAGTTCCTTCACCAAATTTTGATTATAAAATTAATGCATAAAACTATTTTTCTATATATGTACCTATGTACATGTGTAAAAATAAAACATTGATCGTTTCAAATCGTAACGTATAATATAATAGAATTCAAGGGTGGGAATGACAAATCATTTTTTTCTTCTTTTTTACGTTTAATATTGCCATGGAACGGGGTTCCAGGATGACAGGTTATTAATATACCTTTTCTGTGCAAGCCGGGAACTCGTACACTATTTCCATACCCCCCCCCCCCCCACCCACACACTACCACCAACATCCCACGCCCCCCAACCAAATTCTCACCGTACACCGAGAGACACGTGTGCAAAGAAATTGAAATGTTATGCAACGAATGTTTCGTATTACGGGATATCGAAATGGAAAATTCAGAACTGTGAACGGTACAAAAACTAGAAGTAACTCATGTAGTACAGATTATTTTTACTGAAGATAACATGGAAATAAAATATACTTGCGTATCATCACAGACTACATCTGAGAGAGATGAATTTAAATTGTGCCGGTTGATGTACATGGCGACATATAACACGACGCCTCTGTATCTTCAAGAACTTTGTATCCCAGACAATTTGAATGGTAGACGTCAAACTCTCGGGTCAGCCTCTACTTCAGCTACAGAAAGGGTTGTGGAACCGACCAACCGTTGCCAGAAGTCTAAATTTAGCGAACGATCGTTTGCGGTGGCAGTCCCAAGAGCGTGGAAGTCTTTGCCCTCCGTCATAAGAAACAGTGCAGCACAAACGTTATTTAAGAAGAATCTAAAAACGCACCTTTTCAAAAAGTCATTTCCATACGTGAAAATAACCATTTTTAATTTTAAAAAACAAGGATAATTGTAGAACAATTTATTCATTTTATTTATTGGTAACAAACAGTTTATGTGCAAAGCGCCCTTGAGGTGAAAGTTTTTACGAAAATGGCGCTATACAAATTATCCAATATTATTATGAACTAACGGAAATTCCTTTTTTCAATATTTTCATTTTGGTATCACTCGCGTGATCACTTTGGTACCACTTGCGCAATCAAATAGCTTCGCGACTTTTTTTAATGTATGACTGGATTGGAACGAAAATTTAAACGCTGACATTGTAATATGCATTAATGTAAAGAATACGTCTTGTTTACACAAAGATTTAATTTTCGAAGAGTAAATACTTTTACTGTTGCATAAATGTATCATAAACATAAAAAAAATATACAAGTATTTTAATAAAAAAATATTTTTAAATAAATCTAGTACCTAACTTAAATTGTTACGATGATGAAATATGTGTAAATTGATTTAAATGATACAAAATTATTAGAAAAATTTTTTAAGAAAATTTTTTAGAATAGGACTTGTAAAATTTTGTTGGTTAAACATAATATTTTGGTTAATTTTACACGCTTTATTTATTTTTAATGATTCTAAATTAAAAAAAGACAAAAATTGTTTATATGTAAAACAGACAATCCCAAATTTTTATCAAAATTCTGTTCATTTTCTAATAAATTATTGGAAATATTTGAAAAACCATTACTATTTAAACATATTCTCTTTGATTCTTGTGTTAACATTTCGACCTGTTTTTCCAATATAGAAAGCAGTACAATCTTATTATTTGATCAAATGCCGATCTAATGTTTTATGGTACGTATTTAGATATGTGATTGGAAAATTTATTTATGAATAAAATCCTACGCGAATAATCATTATTAATATTATTATTATTATGTTATAATCTGTGAAGTATATAAAAATATGTACGGTTTATTTGATATATTGTATTTGAAAATATTAGACCAATTTGACATGGTTTTAGTTAATTAATTTGACATCCTAACGAAGGAAATCGTATTTCCGAAACCGGTTGATGTTAACAAAGCTAAATAATCTATAAAAAAACGAACATTAACCACAAAATTCCATTTGCAAATTTAAAAAATAATAATTATAATTCCATTTTTAATTGTGGTGTATTTAAAAAAAAATTAGTCCACATTAGGGTTGCGTAAAATATCGACACCAGCTTTTGCTATCAAAAGTCTTGTAGGACTTTCTGGTCCCCTATAATTGGCTGCATTCGTATACATGCTGCGCAAACTGTACAAATATGTAGTCTCGTCACACTACAAATATGTAATCTGTTATAATAATGCTATGATAGTTTTGCATTTGGACCGGAAATAACTAATCCTAATCGGCTCTATTGTTCTGTAGACCATTAACAGGTGGCAGTCGAAACTCCGACGCACTAATCCGAGAATTTGTGAATACCGCTAAATAACGGGATGTAAAGGATAATTCAAGCATCACATTGGGACATATTGAAACCTTTCGTATATAGCTCCAACAATAATCTGGACACATTAGGGCAGCACCAGATTAAAACCCTTTTAAACTTAATTGGATTTTCAATGTACATTGTATTTTGTGAATTTATTTTTTTATATTTTCTACCTATTTTACAACAGCGATATTTTTTATAGAAACGAAAAAAATTTAATCATTTTTCGGACGGTTTGAATGTCAAATTATTTTTCTTTTGCAATTAAAAATAACTTTCTACTACATATACTCAGGTTCAGGTGAAGATTATGGCTTCGTTTTAATTCAACAATTTGGACTATTACTACATATATTTTCATCAGAGATGCTTAAAGGCAATAAATTTCATCATTTAAATCGAATTATGAACACAATTATGAATTTCGACGATTATGCATCGCCCAAACAAAATAACTATTTTCATGTTTATAGCGTTTTGTTTGCGGTTAGATATAATTATTAATATTAAAAAATATATATTATATACCACTTTGATTCATTTAACGCCGACCAGTTTCAATACTTTCGCATTTTCGTCAGAACGTACACGTGTACGTCCGTTATGGAAAAAACGCAGTAGTATTGACATCGGTCGATGTTAATTTCTCAGTGGTTTAGACAAAGAACTTACGTTATTTTAAAATAAATAAAAAAACACATTTCATAGTGCAATAATCTCATCGGTAATCAGGGACCACATTTAACAATAATTTCCAAAAAAAAAAAACAATACTACATATTTAATACATTAAAATTCAAATACAGTATTGTTTCATTTCAATCGATTCAAAAATGTAATTTTTCCTGTCTCTATCCTAACTCTGAATATTCAAAGCCAAACAGTATTTAATTCCCTTACATTGTACAACCTCGCGTGACGAGGGCCTGGGTTAGCAACTTTTTGACAAAAAAAGGTCATTGTTACTATGAAAAACTTTTCAATATAATAATAATTAATTTCCCTTACAATGACATGGCAGATCACTTTTAAAAAATATCACACACCCCGAAGAAATAAGCAGCTGTGAAATCTAAATATATTATATATTACGCAGAGATGCGTAAGTACGTGGAGTACATGTCACATCAATATCATAAGAATTTTATAAAAATATAATATAATAAAATATATCGACTAGTCTGTAATACAATAATATTTATAAATTCGTAGATTATATGAACACATTTTTATTTTATAATTATAAATATTTATATTTTTACGTTATTTATATTTTTTATTATATTAGCATGCATACTTTACAATAATGGTTCAGATATAAGTAAAATAAGAATTATTATATTTTTTTAGGCGTGCTCTAGGAAATTAGTATCGCTTTCCATATTAAAAAATGTAAATCAGTAAAACGATAAATAAATTATAATAAAATAAATACATAAAAATAGGATCCTAATACAACACGGAAAAAATATAAATGATAAGTAATATACTATTTAGAACTTCAACTACTTGGGGGCAATATCCCCTCTAATTTTGGATTACAGTGTGCACATAAAAAATCTTTTGTGCAACTTTAAGGATCCGTGCTATTATTTGTGCGCTGGGAGAGAAAATATAAAATATTACCATACTGGTATAAAGCTACTAGGAGGAAAATGTATAAAAATAGATAAATCAACCGAACTAATAACAACTATCAAGGTAAGCTGCATACTTCGGACAAATTCTCCGCAATGGTTTATTTTATTTTACGACTCATTTTACAGGGAAAGATAGAAGGCAGCAGAGGCATAGGTAGAAAGAGATTATCTTGGCTGATATTGTCCAAAATGTTGGTGTTCTTATGCCGGATAAATCAACATGGTCGCCAACCTTCGATAGAAGGCGACACATGAAGAAGAAGCCTTGTTAAAATTGTGTGCGCGGTATATTTTTTGTGTGCGCTATGATACCAAACCGTGTGCGCGCGCACACCCGCACACCTTAGGGGGGACATTGCTAGAGGGTAGGTAAAGCGAAATTAAAAAATGTTAAGTTAGCACACAAGGTAAACGAGTTATATTTTGAGATTATATTATTTTACAATATATTAAATTGAGATACGTATACCGGAATGCGTGTCACATAAATATTATTACTATTTTCAAACTAAGCTAAGTGGTTGTGCTATAAAAATAGAACCTACTTTGAAGACTCCTGGCACGAACACTAGATCACTAGTCTTACCGCGAGTCCAATAAGTACCTACGTGATTTCATTTGTTCCATCAAAAGCCAATATAAATATAATATTAATTCTAATAATATTCTGCTCTCGTATTTTAGTAAATGTATGTAGGTATTACAATTAAACTATTTTCATCAAATTAGTATTTTCTTCTTATAATATAAGTTCAAAACTTTTTTTATTTTATTTCTTACATTGAAGAAACCAGCTCAGAGACCGAAAGTTTGCAAGGAAATGCTGAGTAAGCAGCGAGTGTCAGAAGAGAATTTTGTAAATACGTTAGTGAAAATCCATATGTATGCATGTTTAATTTAGATACTATATCGAATTGTGTAAGCTAGAGAATTGATGTCATCGGATCGGTCGATCGCGACCTACTATACCGGTCGCTACGTTCAACAACTTCCCTTATAAACTTACTTGATATCGCATACCCAGACGACCCTAGTTGCCTGAATTTTCTGCATCGTTAATAGCTTTTTTTATTAATGTTTATAAAACGGATTCGGTAATATAATCCTCTACTACAATTCGCTTTCTCACAGACACAGAAGACTACCTTGTTATAAAAGAGTACACAATTCACACCAAATCAGAATTTATTAGCATTTTTTTACAATAAATTATAGTTTAATTGTACCGAAAAATTGTTTGCACAAACTTCGTATTAATAACATTCTCTATGCGTCGATTAATTTTTGAGAACGTTATTCAAAAGTGCACAAATAAACTGAATGTAAAAATACAGTTAAAAGATACATCTAAATCGTTTCGTGTATTTTTATTTCAAAAATATATTGTACAACTAATATTAATTATGAAATTATATAGAACCAACTAACTCATTTCGTTCAACAATATTTTTTTATTAAGGAGAACACATTCTTATTGTGAAGTTGTAATTATTCAGAACAGACGGTCTGTGATATTTTAAATACTAATTTAATGTATTAATTATAAATATATACATATAAAATCAATTTTGTCTAAAAATATTGTAAATAGAGATCCAGGTTCGAATCCCGGTAGCGCAAAAACAATATTTTTCGACAAAATTGATTTTATATGTATATATTTATAATTAATACATTAAATTAATATTTTTTTATTTTTAACTGATATGTGTATCTGATAATTCATATAGTGAGCTTATGTTTCTGTGAACTAAAATGATACATTGGAGTAAAGTGTCAATATCCTTTGAAATGTGATTTAGATGTATATGTGATCTTTTTGCTATGAAGGTAATTTTTGATAAATTAATAAAAGATTTTTTTTAATGTTTTAAGTTACATACGTAAGACATTACTTAATTGGCTTCGATTAATACACACCTACATGTTAAAAATTTATTAATGGACCATGCAAATACATAGTACGTATTCTATCTGAGACTGTAAGACACAAATAAAACATATTTTATACATTTAATATAGTAAAAGTATAGAAATACATTCAAAAATAATATAATTCATTGGTTTATAAGAAATGATTGTAAAATACATATTATATTATAAATCAATAACTTTTTTGATTTACCATTGCCAGAAGATATTTGAGCAAATCCACGTCCCTGACCACCCAGCGGTGAGCTTTCCTTGTCCGAAATTCTATGAGATGACGGTACAGCTTGAGGATGATGGCTCCGTAACAGACAACGAACCCCAACTCCCGGAACCAGGGCTCCACCAGACACTGCTCCACCGAAGGTTCGAAGAATCTCACCACCACCTATGTCAATTAAAACGTTTTTCAATTAAAACAAATAAATTACGACATGTTTTGTGCAGATTGTGATCGATAATATAATACGATCGATATACATATATCGTATTTAGTTGTTCTTATATTTCGCATACATTTGATACATGGCAGTATATATATAATATTAATATATTATAATATATTATAATATAAAAATGATATATTAAGGAGAACACATTCTTATCGTGAAGTTGTAATTATTCAGAACAGACGTCTGTAATATTTTAAATACTAATTAAATGTATATCTTTTTAATTAATATATTTAATTTGTATTTAAAAATTATATATTTGTTGGTTACGATATATGTATATATACTTATATTTATATGACCGTTATACATATATACGACCGATATAAACCTAATATTGCTTTACGACCCTACATAAATCATAAGCAAACTTTTCCTCCTGATAATAATGATATAAATGTGTAATATGTTGAATACCGTAGAGTGCATCTTACCAAAGTTTGCTCAGTTGCACTCTAGGGCCCTGAGGAAAATGTAGTTACCCAATCCAACCCTCCCCCTCCCTAAACCAAATTTTGCATAAGCAAACCTTGGCACCTTGGCCTCCTGAGTATTTCGCCTTCACATGCTCCGGTTTTCGAAGACTATCTTCCAATTCGGAACCTATAGTGCCTCTCCTGCGCCCTTCTTTACGTCATCCTCCCAGCGGAGAAGGAATTTTCCCACTCCTCTTGTACAATCGGATGTCTATTTAGAATTCTGTTAGGAATCCTTTTCTGCAATCTCTAGACGCGGCCCGCCCACCCGAGTCGCTATAGTTTCGTGTGAATGGAGGGCTTAGGGTTCTGACAAATGTTATATAACTCGTCATTATATCTTATTCTCCAAACGTTCCCATCTCGCTCAGGTTCATAAATTCTCTACAACAAAAGTGTCCAACGTTTCTCTCTAACTTTTATAATTATTTAGTTAAAATTTCTGCGTTTTTTGGATGTTGTAGGATTCGAATTGTTATGAGAAACCTAAGTCGCGACGCGGTCTGCACCGTGTTAATTTTGTTCGGTCGCTCTGCAGTCTTCGTACGACACGTAACAAACGGGAAAAAAGTAAAACAACATTATGGCCATTAATCATTCGTGTTACGGAACGGCCCGCCCGCAGCAGCAGGAGAAGGGCGGAATTCCGCAAGGCGGGAAATGCCTTAAAAGCTTTCCCCGGCCGAGCTCCGCGGCGGCCCCCCTCGTGTCGCGCTGCTTGTGTCGCGGGGTAATTACGATTGCTGCGCAACACTCAACATATTATGGCGACATTATAAACGAGTAACTTAATTAACGTACTCGCATTTTGTTAATGTGACAAAAATTGCTACTCATTACACAAATTTCTGTTTTTTCTCGCGTTATTTTATATTAAAGTATAATCTGATAACTCTCCACCCCGGCCTCCTCGCGCCGCCGCGGGGCCTGCGGCGCGCTCGTCACCTATCGTCTGTATAACTGTGTAGCCATCTATATACCTACATACACAGGATGTAACAGACCTAGTCCACAAACTTTTGAGTCGAAAATGTTTAATGAATATGTGCAAATTCTACACCGTTGCGGAAAACATTGTTATTTAAAATTTATATCTACGTACTTCGAAATAAATATTTGCGAAATGTATCCATTATTAATTTGTATCTTTATAAAATAGCCTGGCCGCTCGAAATTCGATGAACTTTATTTTTTGTATTTAGTATATAATTTGGAATCAATAAAATATTTCAATTAATCGAAATAGTCGCATAATTGCACTTTTTTTAAATGCTTATATCTCTAACATAGTTAAGATTAAGCACATACTCCATGAACATTTTCGACTCGTAATTTAGTCAAGTATCCACCTAAAAAATATTGTGGACTAGGTCTGTTACACCCTGTATATTATAATTATTTATGTAAGGCTTTGCCTTAAAAGTAACGCTAAAACCGCACTTGGTCAAGGGTAATATAAACAAAGCCTTGATAATGACACGTGTTACCGTGCCGAAACGTCGGCCTAGATATCACATTAAAGAAACCATCTACAATAAACTCGATCTGACCAAAAAGATTCAATAGTTTCATATACTAACTAGTGCTCGCGTAAACCTTAAATTAAACATACAGTGGAGACCCGATTTTTAATTTTTGAAAAAAGCAAGGAAAACCAGGGAATGTGTAAATTGGGGTTATTAAAAAAACAGAAAAATTAAACATTTTTTTTACTCAAAAAATTAAATAAGGTTTTTGCTGCATTTTTTTTTGTTGTCAATGTTGTTTTTGAATTGTTCTTTCAATATTGTAAATTAAATTAAATATTTCTGGTGGTAAATTACGAATACCTTCAATATGCCTCATGACATCGTCCTTTGTAGGAACTGTGTTGATGATATGAGCAGACACTTCGTCAGAAGGTTCTTCTTCTGTCAAGTTTTCGTTTATACGACTTTTCACTATTTCATCAATTTCCATTCCGTCAATGTTATTATGTTGGGTGTATTTAATTTTTGTCGAATTTTGATTAAATTTTAGATGTAAATCGCGGGAAATGCAAACATAAAACAGGATTTTAAATATACTAAAATAATACGGTACTGCAAAAATAACACGCAAATGGAGGGAAAACATGAATTTCGGGCATGTAAAATCGGGGTTCCACTGTGTATATATATATATATATATATATATATACATCCTTTGACCGAACTAAACCAAATTTTGCATAGTCATTTTATAGGACCCTCAGAAAAACATATATACCATCGCCCCTTCTCCTTATTATCACACACCCATACCCCCATATAAAAATTTATCATATTAAATACCATTCGTTTCAAATATTGCTTAGTTTCTCTTTACGACTCTGAGCAATCTAACGGCACCCTCTCCTCTCTCCTGGCCACCCCACCACCTCACCCCGATATGAATGTATATTATAATACATTGAAAGTCATCCATTCCAAATATTGCACAATTCTTCTTTAGGGCCCTGCATTTGAAATGAATGCCATCCATTCCAAATTTTACGTATTTACTCTTCAAGATCCCACATAGACAATATGTTTTGCACTCAAATAATTGGTTTATCCGATTGTCCAAATCTTGAGCGGACATCCTCAGTCCCTGCTGCCTTCAACAGTCGCCTTATTTATTTTGTTTATCACCTTATATTAAGATTTATATTTTATAGGACGTATTTCGTCGTTTTCCAGTAGATAAAAAATGTTCCTATTTACAGAGTCAAATATTTTAAATCAATACCAATTATTTAAAATATTTTCGGAGGACATATTTTTTCCACAAAATGCCCAAAACGCCCAGTAATCAATGATTTTGTTGATTAATATTGTCCGCTGGAAGCAGTTATCGCGCCTGTTTCCGTTTTTTATATTGTTATTGTCAAAATAATTATCTTTTAATTTATGCGACTAAAATGATTAATGTTTTCGAAGTTATATGAAGACGTGAAGTTAATTGTATTATTTAAACATCGAAGACATAAAATTGATTGAATCAAAAGAATACATGAACAATTTCCAATTAGATTGTACAAAAAGTATTATTATTTAAATGCAAAAATAAATAAATGATTTAAAAGTTTATCATTGACTGTCCATTATCCACTGACGCTTCCTTCGAAGCCTATTTCCTTCAACCGGAAATTGGGTTATGCACTGCCTGAAAGAAGTCTTATCGTATTTCTTCCAAACAGCCAGAACGAAGGAAGGAAATGTATCGTAGGTGTATCACATTACGATAAAAATTAAATCAATTACGACATCCTTCTCACATCAGAAAAACAATGTGTTGAATTAGCATTATGAATTAAAATGTGCTGGTATATATTACAAATTTAACAATAATACTTATTTTTAGGGCTAATTAATATTTATGTAGCTACGGCGGCATTGATTTTTTTATGATATTAATGATAATTAAATTAACTCAAACAGAAATGCTAACTTGCGTGATGTCATGATATGCGTATAAATATTACATTGTCTGTGTGTGTTATATCAATTATGCAAACAGAGTAAATGTTGTGATTATTAACACCTTCAATAACACCGTAAACTTATTTACTGCGTTACTTTCATTTTAACTCAAATTACGGACACATAAACGAACACGTTAACAAGGTGGTTACCATTTCTGAATGAAATGGTAGTGAGTAATATCTATGTGTGCTTTATGTATTCACGAGTATAGGTTTCATTTATAAGAGCGATTAAATAATATCTTGGTAAATTTTTGTCACCTTGGTTACCTATTACAATAATACAAATAACGCAGTATCATCGTAAAAAAGTGAAAAATAAAAATAAATCATGTAATCTACTAATTTCTTACCACATAGCAATTCATTTATATTGATATATGTATGTAATGTTTTAGATATAATAATTTAATTATAGATTTACGTACGTAAGTAATAAAAATATTAACATAATGTTTAAATAAAATTTAAAAACGCGTTACATATCTCAGTATATCATACCACTCCTGCATATAGTGTATTTTTCTGATTCTAAAAAAATATAAATGAATATTTTTTCGAATTAAAAAAATAGAAGCGAATCCTGATCTCTTGTGTGACAGCCGATGATACTGATTACTACACTGTTGATGAATCAAGGAATACTTGTACATTGCAGTTTAAAATATCTCATTATTTTTATTAACACTGGCTTGTTTCAAAATTCACCAGAGGTAACGAATATTATAAATAAAATTAAATATTAGTCTTACAGTTTCGATGTTACTTAATAATTAATGAGTAAACCAATATATTTATATCAAAGTATCAAATTTGAGCACAAAAGTGAGCATTATATAATTATTTGATAATTTGGCACCACAGTCTGTTAGGGGCGTAGCTAAGATATAGGAGGACTGACTTAGCATACGACAGGTGGCGGGAATCAATATTAATCGCCTCATAATGGAGGCAACAAATTTTAGTGGGGAGCTCGCTGAATAAACATATTCTACTAAAAAATATACGGTTATTCAGTTATTAAGAAGAATTTTATGCAACAAATATGTAAATATATTATAACATAATACTTACTCACATTCACGTATTATTCATTTATCACAATTTTTTTTACTCACTAAAGAGAAAAATAATTGATTTAATTAACCTTTACCATACCGTGATAGAAATTATCCGTAAGCTACCGTGCTGTCAACTCGTGTTACCGTTAAGTACTTATAGCATTTTTAATGAGAAAAAATGCTTTTAGTAGCTTAAATGGCTTTAAAATAGTTAATACCGTACATTTACTATAAATATCGAGCAATAAAATTGAAAAAATATATATATTTCGTAGCATTTATTCACACAAATTCTATACAATACGACATTCCTTCTTATTATTCTTCATTTAATTAATGAGAAAGACACATAATTATATTTGAATGTTTGTTATTCTTTTCATTGTGAAATTAATGTTTGATCTTTTTTGTCTTACTGCAAATACTATTTTTTTCAACGTAGCAATTTTACATGGCATTGAATTGAAAAACCATTTCTTTAACATAATTGGTTATTACAAATCATTAGTTATTTCTAAGCGTAAATGATTTTTTTAAGGTTAAAATATTAATTTAGTGTTGCGTGTATTTACGGAAATATGCAGGTTTAATTTGGGCGGTAGACCCGTGTTACAGCATGGCTAGGGAAGGGTTAACCTACTAGGAATGTGTTTACATATTTGACACGCGGCAAGCGATATTATTAGTAAGAAAACATTATATAGGTGTATTTTATGCACAGCGGTAAGCGTACATCAATATTCACAAAATCACCAGCATTATAAACAAATACACGTTGCCGCAGTTATGCGCAGGTGCCGTAGGTAGTTTGTTTTTCAAAACACACGAGAAAAAGTGGCCAATATACTCGCGTAAGGCGGAAAGACGCGCACGGCCGTCGACCGCGGCATTGGTGATTCCTGAGGCGTGAATCCCGGACTTGAAGAAAAAGTGTCTGCAATCCAACCTTGACGGTTGTGAAGCAACAGATTACTAGTTCGTTGGTGACCTAGATGGGACTTAAATACAGGAAGACCTGGAGGAAAGAACAACGAAGGTTTGATCTTGCCCAAATCAGATATTTCTCCAAAAATAAATGTAGCTCGATTTCAATTTTACTATCCAAGGAACGTATCTACGAAAGCATCTATAAGGTGTGCAATTTTTAACAAGACTTTTTCTTCCTTACCGTGTTGCAGTATATTATTTTTGAACATTTTGTTGAACATTGAACTACTTTTTCTTTATTTTCTTTAGTGTCTTTCTACTACGCTTCTGCCGCCTACAATTTTCCATAGAGTTGTAAAATATTGTATTTTCCATTGCGGAGATGTATTATTAGTTCTCTTGACTTATTTATGCGTCTTAATACATTTTCATTAGTAATGTGGTGATCCCTGGCAAGATGGTAATTTTTTTCTTATTTTCTCTCTCAGCACGCAAATAATGCACAAATATATTTTTTTATCCGAACACCGCGATCCAAACTTAAATATTTAAATATGTAGTCATGATGAGATAATCTCAGAGATTTAGTTGAGATACATCTCAATACCATGTACACATGTTGAGATTTTGATCTAGAGAGAAATTCAGAGATCAGATTGAGATTGGCAATAAGAGGCAAAAACTCAAAACCAGTATACACGATGTTCGATATGATCAATTATCAATTCTGAAAATCATACAAAATAAAATTATAAAAGTCATTAAATTACATATATAAGTCGTTAAATTACAAACATTTATCCCGTTTTAGCTGCTGCTAGGAATCCAACCAACGAACGACAGTGTGATATTTGACATTTGATGTATATGCAGTGAGGCGCAAGACAGTGAATCTCCGAGACACGGTAGCAAGGTAGCGAATCCCGAGAAGGGTAGTACAGGTTCACTTAAAAATATGGATTCCTCACTACAAATAAATGATCCGTATCCACTAATGGATTTTTAAGACATTTTCAACTCGAGAGTTAAGGATATTTTTGATTTTCCTCTCACTAGATTATTAAGAAATAACTTGTGAATCAAGGGGACTTCTAAACCTGAGAGTTATTTCTTAACAATCTCGTGAAAGGAAAATCAGAAGTATCCTTAACTCTCGAGTCGAAAATGTCTTAAAAATCCATTAGTGGATACGGATCATTTATTTGTGGTGAGGAATCCATATTTTTAAGTGAACCTGTACTACCCTTCCCCCGAGCCAATGTACGTAATTGTGAAGGCATTTCAGGTGCTACAGGAACCGCGACTGGAGCGGACAGGTTATTATTGAAATGTTCGCAATTCCCGAACGTATTATGGTAACGAGTGTGTATTATCGATGCTAATGGTCTGTCAAGGCAGGCCAACACGAGCAATGAATCGAACGCCAATTATTACCCATTCAATGCTAAAATGTATTTAAACTTTCTATAAAAGTGCGTGAATTAAAATGTTGTGGACAAAATTACCTTTCTTCCATTTTTTCTCACGTAAAATAAACGGTAAAATATAGATAATGAATGTTTGGAACAAGTAGATGAGTTTCTGTATTTGGGAAGTATGTTTGATAGAAACGGAAAGGCTGAGAATGATATCGAAAAGAAGGTGACTGCAGGGAATAAAGTGAACGGCGCTTTGAATGGAATTATATCTAACGGGAACTTGTCAACCGAAGCAACACTAGCTGTGCACAATAGAGTCCTGGTACCGACACTGATATATGGAAGTGAGAAGGAAGTGAAGAGGAACAGTGGAATGCAGTGGAAATGAGATCACTCAGGCGTACATACGGCATTTTTCTGATGTACCTGTATCAATAACTTTTTACATGGATGAGGTATCAGTCCTTCGCACAACCCATTACACTACACTCATTGTTAACTCATATAATATTAATTTTAAAATAAATATATAATCAACATTTTTCAAATCTCTGTTCATGCGTAAAAATTAATATATTAACATAAATATAATAATGCGACCATTGGTTCGCCACAATCTAACGGGAACGGGAAGAAGAAGATGAAGAAAAGGTGTATATCAAGAATGTGAAGGAAAATTAAACTTACTTGAGTACTTACCATCACACCGTTTCTCCACAGGGGCAGGTGGAGAGCTACAAACAGACCCAAATTTGCTTCTAATCTTTTAATTCTTCACTCTATGGTACATAGATTTTTCACACACGCGCCTAAGCACTTCCAACGCATTCTCTCTACTTTCGTCCTTTTTTTTACCAATTCCAGGCTTCACCGCTGGCCTTGATTCGTGCGACACTCTATTGGCGATAATTGCATTCAGAACACCATTCACTTTGCTGTGTTATATAATGCTCCCGCCGACTTCTCAGCACAACAAACCGAGCCGGCCTTGAATTGAACAACTCCCGTCATCCGCACTGGTTTCCATGTCACGAATAAATAAATAAATATTACAGATAGAATCCAGCCAAGTGTGAAAAGCCGACACGATCACGTTTCTATAAATAATAAAAGAGATCACCAGCGGCTGAGCCATTTTGTATAACACCATGGGAGAATTCCATTCAGAAATAGACATTGGCGTGATTTAAAATAACATTTATTTCTTTTTCATTCGATAGATTTAACGTGTTAGAAATAATATACGGGGGAAGCTTCTAATGTTCAGGGCCATACAAATGCGCGGAAAAAAACACTGTCAGGCAATGTAGAAGGGCATGATTAATTAATATACATATATGTACAGGGTGAATACTATGTTCCAGGCCGATGTTGTTTTTGAATTACTAAGTAATATAACACACTTTTTTAAATCTGATTTTATTTCTCGATTAATTTGTTTATTACAATTATTTGTAGAATACCACATTGGCCAAGTAGCGGCCAAATGCGCGCTATTTTAACCATATTTTTCATAACATTATCGCACGCTTTGCGTGTTAATTCAGCAATTTCATTTCGAATATTGTCCTGTAGCATCGGAATTGTTATTGGCTTATTGGTGTAAACTATTCCTTTCAAATACCCCCACAGAAAATAGTCGAGAGCCGTCAAATCGGGTGATCAAGGAGGCCAGTCGACATCATGCGGCCGAGAATTTTTTTTTGAAATTTCAAGCGTAGCTCGGGTTGTGTGTGAGGTGTTTTGAGAATTTTGAGTGCCCCAATAACGGCTGTTTTGTTTATTAATATATTCCGCCAAGTCGAAATGAGCTTCGTTCATCAATATTGAACTGCAAAAACATATGCTGTTGCATGTTATTGAGACAGTAGATGCTCCATAATAAATTGTAATCAAATATTCTCTACGACTACCAAACTCAAAAAGACAATTATCTACCAAACCAAAATGGCAGCCAAACAAAGTCGGACTGGAACATAATATTCACCCTGTACTATGTACCAGGGTCGTGTACTCCATATAATCAAAAAATATGTGCATAACACAAATTCTGTGAAATAAATCTCAATTACATATCTATTTAATATATTATGTATTAAGTATGTAAGTCCACGCGCAAATACTTCATAGTTTGCAAGATAATGATTTAACTAGAACCATTTTGCGAAAGAATTTAAAAATGACAAATAAAGCTGCGTATGTGTTTCGCGTAATTTTCCGTAAAATCTTCCTCAAACGTATACAAACAAAACACAATCCTCTCACTTTACCTCTCGGGCCCTCATTGTTCCCGGCTGACTCACTTCATTAGTAAATAAGATATTTACAATACATTTAAATAAATAACAAAACATGTTTACATATAAAAGTAATAATATAAATAATACAATTAAAATATAATAGAATAACATAGATAGAATAGTTGACAGCGGAATAGGCAAGGTGTAATAAGGCCGGGGAGCAGAGGGGAAGTGAAGAGGCAAAAGAAAAACATGAATACAACCAAACAATTCTTCCCATCATATTTTTAGAGCATCGATATTAGCAGCGTAACCTAAATTAATGCCCAGTACTATATTATATACTACACGCGCACGCGAAGATCACATGAAGTTAGTTAATGTTAGAATACAAATGGTCTTTTAACATTCAATTATATTAATTATATTATATCTATTCAGCGGGTATCCCTATTAAAATAATTTACAAAAACTGCGGTATAAAATTACGTATCATTTTTATATATTTAATACTTGTATATTGATTAAAGCACTAATCCAGTGCTAAGCCACTAAACTCTGCCATCTTAGCTACTCTCCCGGTAAACTATGGTTCCATGTTGTCATATAAGTATATAATGCTGATTTTTTTGTGTTAAAATTTAATGCATTGATTTATATATTTGATATACTCTATTATTTATAATTTTTAATTAATTCACCGCTTACCCAGGACCGATGCAATAAGCTCAAAGCTCCTATCTCGGTCCTACTCATTCGCCGTGTGGTTGGCATTTTTTAATGCCACTAGGCAGCTGTTCGATAGTGCCTCGCATATATGACAGGGCGATACCTCACAGCTGGCAAAACAAAATTTGCCCTCATTGTCCCTATTTAATTTAATAAAATAGTTATCTCTGTTGAACTTTATAACAAGACAGTATTATTAAAATGCTTAACATATTTGTAAACTGATATTGCTCGAATCCCGCCCAGTCCATGAGGCTGGTGTTCGATTCTCCACCAGGGAGATTTTTTTATTATTCTATTTATTTAACTAAATTTATGAATATTTATTTGAACCATAAAACATAATATATGCAGGGCTTTATATGAGACATGATGTAATGCGTTTTGTTCTTACGGTGTGAATATTTTCATAAATTAACAAAATTCTTATCATTAAGCCGTAGTATAGAGACTGAAGATGTTAAAATCTACTATTTCTCAAGTCACACAAATTCATACATCACTTCAACACAGTGAGAGTTCTAAAAGAAATTTGTCACCACATACTGACGTTCTTCTACCTAAAATACAATTAAGTTGGTTTTGATATTGCTCAGGTTTCTCATTGTGACGCAGATTCTTAACAGAGCAAAGAAATATTTTCAGTTCAAGAGCTAGAGAGCCAAAAGCAAAATGTCATTAATGCTATAAAACAACCATCTAAAATGTAAACCACTGAAAACATTTTAATTAAATTATTATTTTTGCCGTCAGTCTTATTTCTATGTCGGATTGAAATGTTTAAATTTATATTTGTGAAAATAAATACCCAGCCTGTCATCGAATAAAAATGTCTAATTAAAAACATGTTTTTTTATATTGTATTCATTTAAGAGAAATGGCCCGCATCTACAGAATGAGACACGATGAGATATATCTGGAGATAAACTCGGCGATCAGCTTGAGATCCGTAGAAAAAGATAAAACTCAAGCCCGAAAATACAGCGTTCGATTTGGCAACAAGACCACGTTTAAAACTTAAAACCAGAAATATCTACAACTATTTATTTTAAAAAGTTAGACAAGTAGTAAGTATCAAATTTGTCGTAAACTTACATGGTTAACGTAGCATAATGGCAACGCATTTTCCCGGCAAGGAAAAGTATCACGGTGGCTTACAATTTTTTTTTTATATATTTTTTTTTCTGTAAGCATGCCTAATTGACCAATTTAAGATATTTTTATGATCACTTTGTACAGTTCAAAAATGAAATTTTGTTTAAATAATTTCTTATTTCAACTCACGCCTTTCAAAATGTTAGAGAGATAGCGTTAAAATTTAAACAAAGTTTTAATAGATATCGTTAATAATTTTATGCAAAAGCGTAACTCATGGATAAAGGCTGTATTTACACGTATCTGTACTGGTACGTATATCTTCATTAGAGCAACGGCACAAAACTCGTTCAGCCGTTTATTGCGGCTCGTGGCCGGACCACACTCGGCATCAATCATCAACAGTTAAACAAAAAATACAATTTTCGTAAAAAACATCGCGTGCTTACCGTAGAGTAGAGCAGAAATATTCCTAGAAGAATCGTCTCCAGTATGGTCCACATGCCCGACGCAATCGTCTGCAACACAAAGTGATACAAAACCATTATTATATTGTTGCAACCTGTTTCAAGGTCATTATCTTCGACTGACTGCGACTGACGAAGGAATAGAGTCTCTGACTTGAAGAAACGTGTCATTGACTCGATAAACATTATTTACTGACTCTAATTAATATATGGGTAATTCCACTGCAACAAACAAATAGGAACATTGATTATTAGATTGTCCAATTTCACAACACGTAAATATTCATTTGCAAATAGCGCCCACAAATTATCCTTAATATTGCATCATTTCACTTAAACAATAATAACATATTCATAAATCATCTCGAAGTAATGAAAATCCTTAAAGTAACCAATACACCAGAAATTACAAATATTAATACTACATTCCATTTATATGTAAGCGTGTTGGCTGCTTATGCACCTAGCGAGGTAGGAAACGGCCAACAGGCTTGCATGTAAATGGAATGTAGTATTAATACTTGTACTTTCTGGTATATCGGTTACTTTAAGAATTTTTATTAAGCTTTAAAGGAATGATGTTTTAAAAATAAACGCCGATGACACTGAGAAAATGAAAATGAATTAAACGCGTAGGTAAGAATATTTATAAATTTTCAAGTATGTTATAAATACAACTAAATGTTCTAAAATATAAGAGTACAAGTTAAAGAATAAAAAATCATCATAATCAATTTTAGCAAACCGTCACGTGCCTGGTAGATGAGAAAGGTGCATCTACTCGTAAATAGTGAAAGTATATTTATAAAGGACATCAAGTTTCAGAGCTGATTTGTGCGTCATATTTCAAAAATTCTAAAATAGAGCTGAATTATTTATCCTGCAAAAAAAACTGCATTCAATACCGCGACAACAAAAATTATAAAAGTACACATTTCTCAATATTCACAAACATTCTTTACAGGAAATAAAACCTACCTCATTAGGTAGGTGAATATTATGTTCTAGGCCGATTTTGTTTGACCGCCATTTTAGTTTGGCAGATATTTGTTAGTTTGTATTTTAGTAGTCGTAGAGAGTAGTTGATTACAATTTATAATTAAGCCCCCGACTTTGAAAAAAAAATCATCATGAGCAACGAAGCTCATTTCGACTCGGCGGGTTTTGTTAATAAAACAGCTGTTGCAGTAACGGAACTGAAAGTCCGCAATTGATACACCAACGACCTTTACACCCACGCAGACTTACTGTAAGATGCGTTATGTGGGCCAACGGAATCATTGGGCCCTATTTCTTACAGGATGCAAGAAGCAATGCTGTAAAAACTTCTCGGTGGCCGAAACGGGTCGATTGGGCCTGCAACACATGTGGTTTCAACAGGACGGTGCCACCTCACACACAGCCCAAGCTGCGCTTAAAATTTTGATGAATGAAACAACATCGGCCTGGAATCTATTCACCCTATATCAGTATCAAAATATATATACCCACACTAAAATATTCATTTAAATTATTTTCGTTTCAGGGCAGATTTCGGCCTCCGCCAAAACTGCTGTTCAACGAGTCATATCCCTAGCCTTCTTCAGCCTTTAGCATGGCCACCTCTTCCTAGATCATTTACACTGAGGTTCATCACATGATCATGATCGTTGGTGTTGTCGTATAACATATTATACTTTCAATATGGCCAGTCTTTTGAACAAATCTGTTCAATTAAACTGTCAAGTTTGCGGTTTATTTTTATTTTGTCTACATCTTAGATTTATGTGATTTTATGCTAAGCAAAGAAACAATAAATTATCGTAATTAGCGCGAAAGCATCATTTATTCTTAGTGTAACACGACTTTGAACTGTGAATTAAGAAAAAAAATTAAAGCATTTTATTTAATCACTGGTCTTTCATCTTCTCGCTTTACATTTTTCTCCGTTCATGCACCAGACTCGAGATAATTAACGACAAAAAAATGAAAATACTTATTCAGTTGGATAAATAAACATGATAAATAAAAGGAAATGCACCTTGAGGTGAAGTACAGCTTTTTAGTAATAAATAAAACAATAATTAAACAAATAATAAACATCTCATAGAGACGAAGCTATTTTTTTATTATATTTTAATGGAAATATATGGAAGTATGGGTAATTACAGGGAAAATAAAAATAAAAATTAATAAAGAGTATTAGAAACCAAAAAGAATGCTTGTTTATTTTCTTTTACTTCTTACATATCTTTAGTCTGTATCAAAAATATACTTTATTCAATTCACTTATTATGTCTACTTGTCACCATTTGATTTTTCTGTTTTTTTACCATTTAATTTAATTTATTACCTTACTTCCAACTTATATTTTAGCTTATGGAACCTTATGGCTACCTACCTCAGAGCAGGTACTTTATATGAACCGAACGAGGTAGGAAGCGGCCAACCAGCTTGTTGTTATAAAATAAACGCCGATTTATCGGCACTGAAATAAAGAGTAGGAGAAGAAAAAAGATTAAAAACGTAAGAGATGAATGAAAAAAAAAGTTTAATACATTCAGAATGAACGAGAGGAAAAAATTTAATAAATATGGATAAAACGTCATTAAGCCTGCTAAAATCAGCGAAGGCAGTATATTATATCAAATATTACAAATCCTGTTGTTCATTACAATAGTATTCTGTTACCGTGAACCAGCAGTTTAGTTTGTGATTTGGTGCATCCTATTTATTTCCATCGCTAGTAGGAAGTTGATTTCAATTGTATATAAAAATTCTCAGAAGTAAACAAATCGGATGTGTGATGCATATATAAAATTTTATTGTAACAAATTACAAAGATATGAATTTGGAAATACTTGTGTTTAAGTCGCTGCAAATAGTTTTGTGATGATCAGTAAGTTAAATCCAGTCCTACCAATTTTTGCAAAGATGTATTTAATTATTTATGTATGCAATTTCTTATCTTTTTCTATGTATTGCGCATCCCATAGAAAAGTGCAGTTAGTCAATTTTTTCTGATTTAAATTTTATTTTTATCCCCAGTGTCTCTTTTCAACGGGACCGCTTATTCATGATTCCCCGCAGTAAACAATATAATTTTCAATTCTAACGTTTTAAATTCCGTTCATAAATATTTCATCAAATCACTATTCTTCAATAAAAAAAAATTTAAAAAAACATGACCTACGACACGTACCTAAGGGAAATGCGTTATATTGGTTATTATTAAAAATTGTATTATTCAAAAGATCGAGTCTTGCACACACAACATGATTAAGATAGAATAAACTAATTGTTATTAATAATAATTTTATAAATCTTTAGCTTCTTCACATCACATATTACTATGATAAGTAAACCGGTCATTTCAGATTTGGCCATGATTCCATCCGTTACCTCGGAATTACCCCGTGCATAACTGATCGCGGCAGTGTGCGCAATCTGGTTATGGAATTGCTGTCAATAGTAGGCGTGATACCCTGTTCCAGTCCACCGGGCGGGACGGTCGAAAGTTGTTGGCGTGGAGGAGAACCATTCTAATTAGAAACACTTCAGCTGCGATGCCCACCACCTGTACCAAGTTCACGGCAAATATCCGCATAACTCGAAACTTTACATAAACAAAACATTCACGTGCGTGGATGTAATTAGAAATTTTAAAACGTTTACATTAGTAATTATTGGAACACTACACGAAAATTTTAACACTTGAAAAATATTCAACGAATTTAAACATGAAAATACGATTCCCAATTGAACAATTCAAATCCTGATAAACTTTGTTTCTAAGTTGTGAAAAGATAATATAATATTATAAATCTTGATCATTATTAATATTAACATAATTTTGCCGCTCTCATACGTCCCCCCCATCCCATCCCCTCCATATAGTCGATTTAGTTCTAGTTTAAGTTTTAGTTTATTACTGATGATGACGCAGTAAACGTAGAAAACGTTTTAATAAATACTTAATTAGTATGTTGTGTGAAGTAAACAAAAGATAAAGTTTTTTAAAAGTTAATTATACATATTTTAGGACGTCTGTTGGTATATTATGTACCCTCATTTATATTATGTTAATGTCAGGATAACGCATATATTTTTTTTAAATTTTTACCACCCAGATTCATCATATTTGCAGGGAATTACATATTTCTGTTGTGTCTAAACATAATTTGGACTTGGATCATAAAAATATCAGGTAAAAGAAGAGTTAGGGGTTTACGACATAGTTAGACATTTTTAAGATCAGGTCATATTACAAGAGTACATATTTTTAATTATTATACACACTTTACGTATATGTACATGCATGCCTGGCTAGATAAACGGTTCTAAGAGCATAGTAAAGGGCTTACTAGGGATATCGTTTCACAGCTGATAATATTGGGATGATTTAGGTGAGTGCGGCGGGTGGTGGAGTTGTATGGAGTGGGACGGTTTCTTCCCGTACAACGTCGAGTGAGATTATTATACAAGAATAATTTAAAAAAAATTTAATGTAATGTTTTCGGCATTTTAAAATTATTATTTATATTATAATAAAATATTTAAAAATCATTATTAATGAAAACAATATGTATATGTAATAATTATGTACCTAAATCTTAGATATGAGATACAGTTATTTTAACTCAATAATTAAAATACACCGCTGAACAGAAATTAAAGTAATGAATAGCTTCAAAAATATAACACTTCACACTTCGTGTGTGTAAATTGTATGCGATAAAAGAAAAAAGATAATGTAATACCATATAGCAAGACTGAGTTAAAATTTAATTGGTTTTATATTCTTTATAAGAATTATATATTTTGAATAACTTCATATAAATATTTGTAATCAATTCTTTGCGTTGACTGTGAAGATTAATTATGTTTTTTAAAAAAACTTATGGAAAAGGAATTCCCTTCCCTCATTTCATTTTAATAATTGAATATATAGTACATTTAGTATTTCTTGTTCAATTATTAATTTTAAATTCTGCAGATCCTAATTTATATAAACTTAAACCGTTAAACGTAACATAAAATGTGTTGGTAAGTTAGTTAATTCTAAATTAAACGATGATTTACTACTGAAAAATATTATAGAATTTCACAAATTTAATGCAACTAAGTTTATCTACTGAAAAATATCCCGAAAGACTATTTACTTGGCAGATGTGTATCTTAGGTTACTCAGCTGGTAGTCACTACACTTGTAATTAATTTACTGTTAAAATACAGTCAGTAAATTACAGAGATGGATAACGAAGCTATAAAAAAAAAGATTAAAATCATGAAAACGGGGCGGAAATTCCATGAAATGGGCAATAGACTTGATTATCGTATTATTAAAGAAATATGTTGTCTGTTAGGTGTGTTGTAAAATTCAAATCACCTCAGATTTATTATTAGTATTTACTGAGGGTTCAGGAAATGATTTAATATTTGAACAATTACGTTACAATTACATTGTAATTGTACTGCTTAAACACGACTATCACCAGAACCATGGCCATGATCGATACTATGTGGCAAGTAGCACGCTCTGAGTTGCTAGAGTCGGGTTCCGCTAGGGAAACTCTCGCACCGTGCATACCTTGCACTTGCGCTGCTTGAACACGACCACGTGCCTTCCCTTGTACAGCTCTCGCACACCGCTGGGCACGGCTCGCACCTGCTAACATAACGCAGCGCGCTTACCTTGCACTTGCGCTGCTTGAACACGACCACCGCCATGGCCAGGGTGGCGGCCATGCAGGCGGCCTGCGTGGCCAGCAGCGCGCCCCTCACCAGCGGGTTGATCTGCGCGACGCACGCGCCCTCCCTCGTGCAGCTCTCGCACGCGCCGGGCACGGCTCGCACCTGATAACATAACGCAGCGCGCTTACCTTGCACTTGCGCTGCTTGAACACGACCACCGCCATGGCCAGGGTGGCAGCCATGCAGGCGGCCTGCGCGGCCAGCAGCGCGCCCCTCACCAGCGGGTTGCTCTGCGCGCCGCACGCGCCCTCCCTCGTGCAGCTCTCGCACGCCGCCGGACACGGCTTGCACCTGTGAACATAACTCTACAATTAGAATAAGGAAATGCATTAGATACATTCTTTATGAACATGCATTACGTTCAGTATACATCGTGTCACAATAATGACGTTTCGAGTGAATACATTTCTTCAACATTAAGTCTTTCATTCACATTTTCGTATTTTAGAATGCTTGATTGTAATTTAACTACCGTGTACATACATAAAAGTATAATTAATTAATATTAATTATATATATATACCAGGATAAGGATCGTGTTCATTTTACATAAAATAAATACATGTTCTAGCTACCGAATTACATGATATATAATATTGTCATCCATATAATATATCATATAATGGAGAATATAAATCTTCTTCCCTCATGCGGGCCTGTTACGCAGTGGATTATTCGGAAAGTCGGCGAATGTAAAGTCTCCCCACCACCTCCCACTCGAGATAGTCTAAAGAAAACGTTGACTCTCAAACGACCCTTGTTTGCGTTTGTTTGGCATATAAACGTTAACTTCTAGCCCTGAAGAATGCGGGTTTGCTTATTGTACTAACTTAAACAACCTTATATCCTCGTACATCGGACACCGCACACCTTAACAACTCAAAACGATTACACAAGTCGTTTCACTCAATGCAAATATCATTAAATAATTTCGTGAACCATTCAAAAACAAAGATATATCCCGATAAAGCAAAAGTTTTAATGAATTAATAAATGGCATATAAAATATAATGTGAAAACAGTATAAACATCCAACAATTAATATTGATATTTCAGAACCCGCGACTAAGTATGAAGATTAATACATGCGTTGGTAGACTGAAATTAGTTATGCATAATAGTATATTATACGATAGTGTTAAACTAATCATAATTTAAAATATATTAACAAAACTCCAGTGATTAAAAAGAATTAAATATATTAATTAGAAAGATATACATATAAAATAAATTTTATCGAAAAATATTGTTGTATTGGCGTGTACAAGATATACATATAAAATTGATTTTATATGTATATCTTTCTAATTAAAATATTTAATTCATATTTAAAATATCACAGACCTATGTTCTGAATAATTACAACTTCACAATAAAAATGTGTTCTCCTAATTAAAATAATGTTTATCGCTAAAAACGTCTAATCACAAAGTTTTTTCAAATCAAATATGTTAGTAATTATTTGTGTATTTACGTGTATAAATGAATAAGTATTATGGTCCGTGTCCACGATGATCTTTGATCTCTATGAGTCATACTGTACCGTTAACTGTATGCGTTATTATCCGCGAACAAAACACGTGTGGTGATGAACTCTACTTTACGCGCACTCGAGAACTCCGAAACAAATTTTATGCGTTGACACAGGCTGTTTATTTATAATAGTTTAGCTAGATAATATTTTGTTGATCTTAGGAACTGTTTTCAGATTTACGGCTTTTCTGGAATTAAAACTAATGTTAATATTAATTTATGAATTTTTTTAAATTCCAGATATCGATGAAAACTTTCAACTTGTTGATTTCATTTCAAAAAAATATCTCGTTTGGCTTCAGCATTAAATAAACAAACACTGATAAACAAAGCTCCTGGTATAACAGGCCTGACAGGTTCTAATACTCACGAATATATAAACATGAGTGGTACTCGTGTCAAAATAATACACAAAATGCTAAACATTAAAACAAACACATTAATATCTTCAAAATGTTTTTATTAATCTTTTCTCACATCTTCTAGTGCTTTTTTCTGATGCAGTGGCGTAACTACATAAATTGGACCCTAAAATTCCATGCAAAATGGAAAGAAAAAAGCATTGGTCCCCAATGCAAAATGAAAAAGCCGCCTGTATATGTAATCTATGTATTAAATAAGAATATTAAATACTACATAGTAGTTTTATTCATTAAATCGTAAGAACAAAATTGTTTTAGAAGAACTCATTCTTATTGTGAAGTTGTAATTATTCAGAACATAGGTCTGTGATATTTTAAATATGAATTAAATATATTAATTAGTATATCTTTCTATGTTCTGAATAATTACAACTTCACAATAAGAATGTGTTCTCCTAAATAATAAAGTTGTATCAATGTGTCCAAAATTTAATAAAAATTAATTGATAATACTGGCGTCTGCTATCAGTTTACTCAAAGGTATTTGAGATTCTGTAAAAGTAAGGTAGATGGCTCTGTCAAATAATGGAACGATTAAATGTATTAATATCAAAAAGGTAACATATAGGTTCGAAAATTGTCGCTAAAAATATTGTCGCTGTAGCATAATTGGATAATGCACCTTCCCCGGTTAGGAAAGAGATCCAGATTCGAATCCCGGTGGCGCAACAACAATATTTTTCGATAAAATTGATTCTATATGTATATCTTTCTAATTAATATATTTAATTCATATTTAAAATTCATTTCTTGTCTAGTATGTTTTAGGTATTACATCAGTAATGGTAAACCGTTACGTGACTGCGTTGTGTCAATGATTGGTAACTGAGATATAACGATGATTGGTAATTAAAATTTAATTGTTGGAGATTTTTTTTAGTGTACTAGTCATTTCTTGATGAATTACATTAATCAATTATCAACCATCGATACAATCAAAGACAATCACAGTCACAAATAATGGTTAAAATGACCGTTTAAATTACGATTTTACCATTACTAATTAACATACGCCTGTAACTGAAAAAATTCCTAGCTTCATTGCAGAGATTTTCGCTTTGCAGCAATGATCTAGTTCCTCTGACCCGACATATTACTACGTTATACATCGATAATATTTTTTGATTAGAGAAAATTCCCTTTCTTGCTGTTTTGGATTTAAAAAAATAATTTCCACATTAGCACCGGGAAAAGAATTGATACCAAATGTATTTTTATTGGACGTGGATATTTTGCTATGATGAACAGCAGTAAAAATTCTTTGAATATCTCTTGTTTTGGTTATACACAATTCCCGTGCAAAGAGCCTGCCTGCGTGATAATGCAGGGGGCTGTAGGGACGGTGACCAATGGCTAGCGACCAGTGACTAGCATCTCAGCAGCCCCCGGTATGTGGAGGCATGTCGCGTAAGGGGTGATTGTGTGTTCGATTATAATCATTGAAACTGTGAGTGTGACTGTGATAAAATATTCAATTGTTACGACGATTATCGAATTATTAGAATTAAGTAACTGAATTAGTTCTTTTCTTGTACCGCATATATAAAAATATATTTTTTTTATGTCATTTTCAAAAATATTACAATGGGTATATTATCTGATATTTCAAACAACCAAAAACAATATTTAGAAACTTTTAAATTTTTTAAAGAAAAATACAATCAGTAGAACGATCTTATAGAATCAAATGTTTATTTTATACATTAGTAAATATATATATATATATATTGTTTATATTAAGATTTTTATTTATTATATCCTGTGATTCTTAGGTTGTAATTAGTTTGTTCCTACATCGTTTATTAAGTTGCGAAGAAAATTCAATTGCATTTGCATTTTCGATAAATCATAAATAATTAAACTGAGAAACAGGAAATAATTATTTTGGTACGTTTAGATGAATGCGGATTATTTGGAAGTGCTCCAGCAAAATTATTTATTAATAGATTTCCTTAAGGAATTTTTATAGACACTTAATTTTAAGATGTTAAACAGAAACTAACTTTTGACATGTTTTTATCAAAATTATTTTTTGCGTCTTAACTTGCATCTTTGCAGCAAAAATAACCCTCGAACACGTCTTATTTATTATATTTTGGTTTAGTAAAATTTAACAAGAATATTCTGAACTTAACATACATATTTAAATAACCTATAACCAAACTTTAATTTACTTGATCTAATTTTACTTATTTACTCTTTCTTTACTTGCACTTTTTATTTTTTATAAATTGAACATTACATTACATAAGTTTTACATTGTATTTATATGCTATCTAAGTGCATTTTGTTTTACTCTATATATATTTTTTTATACATTGAACATTGCATTTACTTTAAGTTTTACATTGAATTAATATGCTATCTAAGTGTTTCTTGTTTTAATATATACATATATTTTTTATATAAAACATTACACATTATTTACTACTATACCGAAAAAGCGCTGTCTGGTATAATACAGTAAAATACTAGTGTAGCAGGCAGAGTACCGAAATATATATCTTACTTTGCTGTAATGTTTTATTCTATTATAACAATACTATAGCACACTGTACTATGACTCAAATAAATTAATTAATTAATAACAAGTATAGGCGCAAAACTTTTTCCCTTTCATTCTGCGCCAAGTGAAAATAAAATGGAAGAAGGTTGATAATGTGTGAGTACCTAGCTCAGCAGCCGGAGATCCGGAATAAATTTGATTAAGTAAAGTCATAAAATGTAGATTTGGTTTGTGCCGAGTACGACCCATTTTCCCGATTCGGAAGGTAGTGGTTGCGAATGTGTTCCACCTGGATATTATGTACCGTTTCGCGTGAAACAGACATCGAATGTTAGTGCGCGGTCGCTGCGTGTACACTGGAGCATAATAATAATTGATCATCTTATATATGAGACCACCCCTGCAACAACACTGTACAAGTTTTGGGCAGATCTGAGTTATGACGTTGTATATCTTCTTGGGCATCGAATGGTATATTATTAAACAACCATATAGAATAAAATAAATTACTATTAAAACAATCTTCAACAAGCTTCGCTGCAACAATACTGTATGAATATCATCCAAGATGGCCGGTGATACATCTATCAACATTTGCAAAAACCGATATACAGTAATGCTGCAGGGGACGTCTCATATTTTGTCGAAGAATTCGCAGGTAAAGCCGCTACGGGGCGAACATGCAAAAATGGCGAACAATGTGAAAAGTACTCAGCGGCCCAAAAATACTCCACGGCCGAGTGCAAACTCTGTGATAAGACCAGTGAAAGTGACCAATGATGGAGCCAAATGCTAAGATCATAAATAAAACTCATGAGCATAAATTACACGAGAACGAAACAAAGATACTCAAATAGTTCGGCCGAGTAATGAAATTAGACAGAATATGAAATGAGCACGGGAAAAGAAGCTTTATGGTCGAACTGATTGCCGAAAAACTCAAAGACGATCAAGTTGTACACTTTTCCATCAACATCCCCACATATGAGATTAAAAGAATCAGACGGAGACCACAGGCTACCTGGTGATCAGTTATAGAAAAAAAATTGAAGAGAGACAAAAGATGGACCAAAATACGACAAAATCAACAACAAGTATACAACCGACTATTTACTCATTTATCTTATAAAATGGAATATAGAATACCTATTTAGAAAGGAGGGTGTTGCTACCCCAGAAAGGGGGATCAGGTGGTCGTAAATTGACGATAGCACGACCCAACACAATCCTGAATATATATTTATGTATAGTACCTTCTACGCCTGTGTTTTGGGTATCTTATAGTTTGATCAAACTTATTACTTCATTTTTTCTACAATACAAAACTGTAGTAGGTACGGCACATTATCTATGAATAGCTTCCCTTGGATGACTAGGGGTTAGCCCATCCTAAATCACTTATCATCCTAAAAGATACTTTAGTATCAAATTGATTTGTAATTCTATTCTGTGTAAAAGTTAACTTCTCCTTAGGTATTTTATATATAATAAAATATGTAAAAATAGATGATTCAAATAAAAATATAATTTCATAATTTTGTTTTGATAATTCTTAATTATTTTAGATTTACATTTCAAATACCTATAAGATGTAAAATCCTGAAATATATTTTGATTTTTAAATATTAGACAGTATAAATAAAGTCATTTATTTTTCTATTTGAAAAGTACACATACCTTCAAAACAAAATCTCAACCTTAGATTACGAATGAGAATGGTCAGATGCTAAGTGTTCTCGATTTTATTTTATGTAATAGAAGCATGGACACTTTTGAACACTAGTATTTGAGATCTACATAAGAATGCTTTTTTATTTGAGATCTACATAAGATTGCTTAAAATACACGTAATATGGATGTATGGAGTTACAAATGAAGATGTTATGGTTCAGAATAATAAAGAAAAAAAAGTATTTAAATAATAAAAATTCGAAAATTTTAATATCTCGGACATGTTGTAAGGAGAGATTCGGAAAAGTACGAGACGTTGCACCTCATAATTCAGGGAAAAATTGCTGTAAGTCGAGGCCCTGGAATAATTTTCGGATAAGACACAAAAAGAAAAAGAAGAAAACAAAAAGATCACATGTCCACCTGATTCGTATTTCAAAGGAAATTGTCACTCTACTCTGATGTAGTTCGTAAATGTAGTAGTTTCAAATTCGTCTACGAAAAGAAAGCGACACAAGTTCAGTGATTTTTTATTTTTTTACAATTCTTGTATTAAATTATTAAAAAGAAAATAAAATATTTATCTGCACCCACGCCTGTAAAATTTTCTTTATAATTTAAATTAACGAGATCATTTTTTGTCAAATAAATGAAAAATGTGTAACCAAATAAAAAGTAGAAATCCTGCCGCAACCAATAATTACTGCTGTTACCAAATTATTTGGGTTAGTTATTAGATGTGTGTAGTTTAATGATTTCGGAAAATTAAATCTATTACCAGAAGAAGGAACCAATGAGCAAAATAAATCTAATCTTTAGAAGAACACATTCTTATTGTGAAGTTGTAATTATTCAGAACATAGGTCTGTGATATTTTAAATATGAATTAAATATATTAATTAGAAAGATATGCATATAAAATCAATTCTTTCAAAAAATATTGTTGTTGCGCCACCGGGATTTGAACCTGGATCTCTTTCCTAACCGGGGAAGGTGCATTATCCAACTATGCTACAGCGACAATATTTTTAGCGACAATTTTCGAACCTATATGTTACGTCTGTTACGTCTGTTAGCGTCTGCTATCAGTTTACTCAAAGGTATTTGAGATTCTGTAAAAATAAGGTAGATGGCTCTGTCAAATAATGGAACGATTAAATGTATTAATATCAAAAAGGTAACATATAGGTTCGAAAATTGTCGCTAAAAATATTGTCGCTGTAGCATAGTTGGATAATGCACCTTCCCCGGTTAGGAAAGAGATCCAGATTCGAATCCCGGTGGCGCAACAACAATATTTTACGATAGAATTGATTTTATATGTACATCTTTCTAATTAATGTATTTAATTCATATTTAAATCTAATCTTATTCATGTAAATTAAATGTATTGTAAATTTTCATTTATAAATTTCAGTTTATAATTTAATTATTTTCAAACAGTTTTAAAGCGTTAGTTTACCTTAAGCACCGCTGAAACACAAATTTGCCGAGGTTGCATTTCCCCTGTACTCAATCATTAATGCCGCGTTTAGTTACGTCGTACGCTTTAATACGAAGAAACCTCAGGGGCTAGTTGGCTAACTACTGTTTAGTTACTGTTACACGCGTTGTACACTTTATGGTCGGCTATTTCAACATTAATTCATTACAGTAAAAAGTCGGATAGTGCGTTATGTTTAAATACGCAAAGTTTACGATTAGCGCTAGTTTTAACTAAATCTTTCGTATAGATCTTTAACATTTTTTAAACGATGTCTCGTTAGAATTTAATCCCTCAAAGTAATTTTTATAACTCACCACATTTACATAATGTAAACATCGATTCGGAGATGCGTAGTTCGTTCGGTAGTGCCGCGAGCGGCCACTCGACTCGCAGTGCCATGTGAATTTGAGGAGACGCGCGAGGCTTATTATTGTTGTACCTGATTTGCATTGTACTCTCTTCCAATGCAGAAATGTCAATTTTCTTTTTCGGGCCACGGGCTGAGGACACCCGGTCTTATTGTGGTGTTGGCGTCACGAATAGCTGAGATGTGCGATGTATGCTAGGCTCCATTTGGGATGGAGCAGTCATCGGGCACTTCCAGCATCAAATGGATGCGTCAGATTTGAATATTATGTGACCAATCTATTTGTTAACTGCAAAGCCATGAGGACTATGGATCACCATCAGAGAGGTGGTATTGCTTTTGTTACAACATTCTCTAACTTGCAAATTGTACGTCAAGCTTCGCCGTCGGCGTGATATCAGATCCGAGAACCCTGCCACCGGAATTTGATTAGGTTAGGTTTTATTACTAGGCATTGATATTAATTGTTTGCTCCATAAACTTTGCTATTTCTTTATATTAAGCAATCTTGTTATAAATTAATCTCTTATTTATTAATAGTTTTGATTCTTAGTCCGAATTACACAACACTGAAATAAATTTACCACAGTAATAATAAATTCTCATGTAACTACTATCTAGCCGGTGGCGGTGCCCTGGCATCATATCCGCAGGTGCCAGAGCGCACCGTGACAACATATTAACCTAACCTAACCAGCATAAAGCAATCAAGAAATAAATAAATAATTATTATAATTAATTCATTGAAAGTACAAAGTATTAAGCGTGTCCTGGTGATCTTTCAAACATGCTATTTCTAAATAATACTATTTTCATTTTTAATATAAACCTATATCTGTTTATCGTAATTACAAATTTGAATAAATAAATCATCGGCGATCATTTGTACAATCGGTGAATTTTCCTTTCGACGAATTGCGAGTCGTTGAATTTTCCAGTCAATGAATTGTTGTCGGTGAACTTTCCGTCGGTGAATTGCAATCGGTGAACTTTCCGGATACCGGAATATTTAACATACATATAACGAAAGCCATTCAAATTATTATTTGAACTATTTGACTGCTATTTTGTTCTCACAAAGGGATTAATATGATTTTCAGACGCAATGATTATTTTCTTCGAAAAATGTAATTGGCATGGACATCGGACATAGTATATGGATTTTAGTGTCCTGTTTCTGTTTCTGTCCTGTTACAAACATTATTTATAATCAGTATATATTTATAAAACACAATTAAATATTTTCATCTGGAGGCATTCAAAATACAGATTTATTAGAAATATAGATTTTTAACACAGATTGTGAAGTTCAATAGTAATCAGCTGCAGGGGTGGTAATGGAAAATTTCCACATTTGCATGTTGTCATGCTTTACTTTAAATAGTGGAGTAAGGAATTTGACTACAGTTTTGGGTGAAATAAAGTATCTTCATAACAGATCTCCACCTACTCATGAAAAAAACATCAAAGCAACAACGACAAAAATCCTACTCAATAAAATGAGCGAAATAAATATATCATATATTAGTAAGCATATACGTATGTATTAAAACATTTTCCCAAAAATACTATTAATATAACCTACACTTATCTATATTAATTCACAAGCAACATGAAAACTGTTATTTTAACATCTAAACATGGAGAGAATTATATATCTGTAAATTAATAAGAAGTATACTATAGTGAGAAATCCGATCTATTCCATAGAAAGAGAGAAAAGTTTATCGAAAAAATATATACAAAGTGTCCCAAAATGAGTGAGAACATCTCGTAACACGTAAATTATTCCAAAACATGATATAATTAATTATAATTCTTAATGTAATTTTTTTTGCAAAATATTTAGCTAATCAGAAATCTGGGTTTAAATCTGGATTGTTCGGTAGCCACATGCCTGGCTCGATGAAATTAACATTCTCACAACGAAGAAAGTTGATTGTCTTTCTGGCTGTGTGAGATGCAGCTCCGTCCTGCTGCAATGTCCAGTTATGCTATAATGTCTAGCTCTCTATACTCCAAGCTTTGTTTTGAAACTCTTTGATCATTTTCCTAGCACCCCAACGTTTTTCAATTCGCAAATTTTTGATCAGAATAATAAACAATGGGAAAATTAATATTCAAAGATGGCGACTGGAAATTGTCGAAATAAAACGTAATATGGGTAAATAGGTAAGTAAGTAAATAAGTAAACTATTTACTCTATTGTTAATATAGTCGAACTAATTTTGATGTAATTATATCACGTTTTACGAAATGTTCTCACTTTTTATGTGCCATCCTGTATATAAAAGTAGCAAAAATGAAATATCTGATCTTCCACCAAGGCGGATTCCTGTCTCCGTAGAAGCACACATTATGCTACAGCAAATTATTAGCCTGGTGGAAACGTTCATATTTTTCTTTGACAACAGATTGCCCGTCTTGCGCGACTAATTGCATGTCACCCTCTAGTGAACTTTCCGAGTTGTTCAAAGGTCGAAGTGGTTCTATACTCGTCTAAGCATTGAGACCGCTCCGCTGAGCAGATAATCAATGTGACGAAGGTACGATGGATCCTGGTGTAGGAAAAGTCCACATGAAGGAAATGTGTTTTGATTAATACAGTTTTACATATTTCTTCAACCTTGTGAAAGACGAGTATTACAATACTCCGTGAAGCTTAAAGTGAAAAACTAATACGTCTGTGCATTCGTGTCAGGGCGACTGGAGATGTTCCAGACCACCGGATGATTTCACGTGTCATTTACAAGAGTCAAATGACAGTATTCACATAACGCCACCTTACGGTAACAAATTTAATTTGCCTAAATATGATTTATCTGTATCAACCAGAAATATTTCCCCACATAACGTGGGGATTGAGATATCGACATGTTGTATGAACATGTATAATATAAGGTTACAACTATAGAGTATGGTTGGATTGCCGGTACGAGAAGAACGTTGGCAACATTGAATGAATGATGTAGAAGTTTGCGTGCGGGTATATATTGTGATCGAATCAGAAGCATTATGCAGGTGATGTTTCAGATGATGAGACTAATTCATGTATGTGAGTGGTGGATACCCCAATATTCATCCATTGGTGTCCGATTGATGATCGCGAAGATGTATTGTGTGTGCGATGTGTATGTGAATTGTAGCAGGCCGCAGGTTATATGAAGGAATAAACTATTATATTTACATTTGTCACTTGATTTATTTTTAAGCACAGATTACACAATACAGTTATAAATAATAATTTACGTAAGTGAAAAAATTATTTGTGTTGTCATTTATTTCAATTATATTTGAATATATAATATTATACTGTCCAATACGTTGATAGTTTATTTGTCTGATTGGTTGCAAAAGAAATCCCATTTAAACTACCTGTGTTGGTAAGTGAAGTGTACCGCGTACTTCTTCATTTTTCAATTAGAATCTAGATTCCTCATAGTAAAACGATAAAAGATAAATGAATTAATATCACACCGCCATCATTGTTAAGAATGTCGCGTGCGACCCCTCATATGTGTTTCCCGATTGTTACGATCCAGGTAGTTTTAAGAATTCGAATATTTGTCCCTCCCAACCACACACTACTCACCCTGAGGGTAGTTAGAAACCCACTCTGAAACGAATATTGATTGAATTTGGGTAAAAATGAATTTGGGCGGGAATCGGACAGAAGATTAAGTTTAAAAAGAGAAGTGAATTTAAATGGGAGAGTGGATCTGGCGGAAGAATAAATTTGGGTAAAAGCGTAGTAGAAGTAGTAGAGTTAAACACAACAGTAACATTCGTATTGCTGTAGCGTAATTAATTTATGAAAATCTAAGAAAACATACACATTATAACACAAATTTCATAAGCAAGTCAAAATAATATAGTTAAAATAAATTACGCATTAAATCCGTCAGATACTAGAACGTTGTCAAGAATGAATAAAATATACATTAATTTTATTAAATAAAGTGAGCAGTTATTTAGATTTTTTAAGAAAGGTAGGTAAGTAAACTATTTTAATTTTACCACATAATGCTACCTCATAACAGGTACTTTATATGTACCTAGCGAGGTAGGAATCGGCTAACCGGATTGCATATAAATAATATTTAATACTTATTGTATTTTCTGGTATATTATGTAAAAAATAATTATATTGATGCAAGCTTTAAAAGAAAGTTATTTTTGCTAAAAAAAGCAATAAAAAGCAAGACAGATATTTAGCTGGCAAGTCTTCAGGAGGAGGACCACGACTCTTCAGACTGAGCTGAGAGAATATAATGTTATTTAGTTTTAAAATCCTGACTAAGAAAATATCGAGAGAAATTTATAAGAAAAACTATTGCAAACACGGCAAGAAAAGAGAGACAGAGACTGTCATTCAGAAAGAAGGCTAAATCTCAGAAATCGATGATGTGCAGTGCGATGAAGATCTTTAATGAAATGCCAGAAGATATAAGAAAGGAGGGGAAACTACATAGATTCAAAATGAAACTAACCAAATGTGTGCAAGATAAGTTGTAGTAAAAAAGGACATTATGATCTTGTTTATATTAGAAAATATATATATAGATATATATTCAGATATATGTAAATATACTTATGTATGCACTATATTAAGAATGAATAAGTCTAATGTGTATTACTATATTTTACATAGAATGATTAAAAAACCAAATTCAAATCACGAAGATTTACTCTAGAACAAAACTAAATGAATGAAATTGAAAAAAATCTATTTCGATATACAGTACTAAACTTGTGAAGTATCAGAGATAAATATCAAAACAGGTATAACCACAAACAATAGGGAGTAAGCGTGACTGTACAAGAAGTGATGAGAGACGTTAAACCTGGCTTGATTGAAAAATATATTTTCCTAAAGAATCTATTTCCCAAGAGTCTCAAACCGATAAGGTTTACGGTGGCACTACTTGGTGATATCACTGTAATATACAATATATATATATATATATATATATGATTCTGAAACCCTCGAGACAAGAATAATTTTTAAGAATCCAAATTACTCACGTCTTGAAAACCATTCATAGCTTTTCCTCTAGCACCAAAACATTGACTAAAAATTCCAGTAAAAAAATCATTGAAATTGCGTCTGATTCAATCCTTCGTATATTAAACTGAGTTTAGAAAAACAGTCCCCAAAATATTTTTGACTCGGGCATAAAGCCTTAATCCATCTTAGGGTATAAGTTTTCAATTACTTTGAACAACATTATTTGCTGAGGATGATTCTAGAACGGGAAAAAATATCGGAAACGAAAAAAGTTTTTGAAAAAGTGATACTTAAACCAAAAGATAAACTACGTGATAAGATTACAAGAGGACAATGTTAAAATAATAAAAAAGCTTGATAAGATAACAGTAGGATAATTTTGTAATAGAATCAGCTTGATTATATTATACTATCAGCTTGTATTACAGTATTATAATCATAATTTTTAAATCTTGATAACATAGCAGTAGGACAATTTTATAATAGAAATTAACGTAATAAGATAAGTATAGGGGACGATGCGAAAATAAAAAATCTCCAAAGATTACAGTAAAGCATTGACAATATTATTATTATAATGTACCGTTATTATAAGGGAAAACCACTACAAGAAGCTAAAGCCCTGCTCCTCACTGCACGGGATGTTTTTATTAAATTAAGCATTTAAATACTCATTTAAAAATTTAAGCTGTATTCGGGGTGAAAACCGTTAAAATGTAATACATCAATTAAAATATGAACAGCGGAATGAGTTTTAAAATGTTTACATATTATAAATACTTTCAGTTACATTTATTGCGGACAGTGAGATATAATGTACGTACATGTGTCATAGATAGTCTGCTTGACTTTTAGTTATAAAGGCGATGCTTTCGAGTAGTTGAACTTTTCTGAAGAATTTCGACCTATTTGCATTTTTGTTAAAGGAACGTAGGAATATTTTTATTTACTTACACTATGACAATGTTAACTTTGTGCTTTACAAAGCTTGCTTCTTTGTTTTCAGTAAAATAATTTCTTACAGCTAACCGCAACGTCTGAAGGCTTCGTGAATGCTTTTCAAAAATTTTAGAAAGACAATGAAAATGCATCTTATGACAGCGAATTTTATTTATTTATTAAGAATTAACCTTAGATATACGATTTTTTTTATTAAGAATTGACCTCGACAGGAAAACCCATATAAAATTAAATCATAACAATACATAAGTTTGTGAAATATAAATGATGACAGACATGTTGTGTTGTGTGAAGTGAGTAGTCGAAAATATATTACGGTTTCAATTTAAAATGGAAAAATTTAAAATGAAATCTGAATTTTGAAAATGACATTTTAACCGCACTGAAATCTCAGATAAAAAAAGAAACTAATGTGGTAATATTTTTAAGATTAAATGTTAATATTAAAATTATAAAAAAGATAATAAAAATGTAGCTACTTTAACTCTGGCAGTTCCTACCGTTGCTGTACTTTGAGTTTCTCTGTTGCTTGTAGACGAACCTCAAAAATGTTACTATTTAGCACTTGCGTGCAGTAAGCACAAACTTAGATAATGCTGTTACCAACGATGCTAACTAAGTATACAATAGGTAAACTAGGTATCAAAAAAATGTTAGAAAAATTATTCAAATTTGGAGAACAATTATATTAATTTAAATTTAGAATATAATTGTGAATTTACTATTTTAACAATTACAAGTTTTTTTATCGCTCGATACCGTACTCTGATTTCGATTTAAAATATTATCTACGATTTCTCCTTCGGACAACGTATTTAAAATGTTTCATTAATAGTGCTTACAACACATATTTAAATAACTATCTATACAAATTGCCATAGCCAAAACTCATATCAGAAATAATTTGATTTCATCATTTCATTTAATATTGTTAATAATCTAACTGTAATATCCCAAAAAAATCAAACTCGCTCGCTTGACAGATAATAAATAGACGAATATTTAATCTATGCAAACACTGAAATACGAAATGAAGTTGGAAGATACCATGAAAACAAAACGATTAATCTGTTAAGCAAAACAAATATGTGTAAGGTGTTATTGCACGCAGTTTTTATTAAGGATTAATCCATTTCGAGGACAACAGAATTAAACATAAATTGTTTGAAAAATGCATAAAATTAGCAGACGTAAAGACATAGGTTGAGTAAGAAAATATTTAGTTCAGTATTGAACAAATAAATTAGACGCGTACGTTCTGGTAAATTGCCTGCCAGCATGGCCACGAAGTTGTACATAAATGATTCGCAATTTTTCTGAATAACCCACGGCAAGACAAAAATCAAGCCATGGGTACGCTAATTCTGGTAATAACGGCTAGAATTATTTTTTTTATTTCCCAAAATCTTTAGTAATGCACAGCTTTTTTGCATGTATGCAGTGTACGCCCCTGCTATTCAGCTAGTCGCTTCTCGATACACCTAATCTTTATTCTCATGTGGTCAACCAAAACACGAACTACTGCTAATCCTCACCCTAATATTCCCTGCGTAGAAACGACGACCCATTCTTCGAGAATGATTATAAAACTGATCATAATTCATAAATTCTTTTAGAATTTTTTGTTCCCGGTATAATGTGTGCCCTAAAATGGTTCGAATATTACCGGATCAGTCTAAAAAACGCGGGCGGAAATAAACAGAGGCGTATCAACAATAAAACCATTTCCGTCCGTCGGTACACATTTTTGGCGCCCATAAACCTGGCTAGTCCGATATAAACCCGCCATTACCAGATGTGACAAACAAAACACAGACATGTGGCCAATTGATACATTTTATCAGTTTTATTTTTTCCTTTGTTGAAAACTATTATTCAGAATAACAAAATTGTGGGTTGAAATATAGCGCCACGAATGAGGAGATTTGTAATGCAGGTTAGATCGAAATGTATTGCAGTATAATTTATATTATAATACTTAAATTATAATAGACACGCATATATATGAATTGAAGATCCGACCTCTAGCTAGATATAAAAGCTTATATGCGTATAAAAAAACTGCTGGGGTCGAAAATACCGAGTCAACAAAGCAAACTGTTATAATACAGGATGGTCCAAAAAAAGTGAGAACATCTCGTAACACATTATTTCAAAACATAATATAATTAATTATAATTCTAAATGAATTTTTTTTTTCACAATATTTAGCTAATCAGAAATTATCAAAACCCCCAATATTGCATAATCTACTGGCTGAAATTAACATTCTCACAACGAAGAAAGTTGATTATATTTCTGGCTGTGTGAGGAGTTTCGTCCTGCTGTAATGTCCAGTTATGCTGTAATGTCTAGCTATACTCCAGGCTTTGTTTTGAAACTCTTTGATCATTTTCGTAGCACCCCAAAGTTTTTCAATTCGCATATTTTTGATCAGAATACGCTCTTCTGCAGTGATTTTTGTCATTCTGGGCGGCAATTTGAAAAACCCAAATATAAACAATGGAAAAATTAATAATCAAAGATGGCGACCGGAAATTGTCGAAATAAAACGTAATATAGTTAAATAGGTAAGTAAGTAAATTATTAAACTATTGTTGATATAGTTAAATTAATTTTGATGTAATTATAACACATTTTACGAAATGTTCTCACTTTTTTGGGCCATCCTGTATATGACACGTATGGTTGTGAAACATGGTGCGTAACCCAAACCGAAGAAAATAAATTAGCAGTTTTTGAGCGTACAATATTGGGAAAAACATATGGACCTACACTAAAAAATAGAACTTACAGAAAAATTAATAAGAAACAATTAGAAGATTCTGCATATCTCAAAGATTGCGATGGGTTGACCATGTTGAATGTCAGATGATAGGACACCAAAGATCATGACCGAATGCATACTCCAGTGGAAGCGATCTAGAAGCAGACCAAGGTAGAGGTGGGTGAGATAATTTTTACTATTTTAAGTTTTTACATCTTCTTCTTAAGCTAATTTCCTCAAGGCAAGGACCAAATCCTCGACGCCCGATTACTACTAGGCCAACAAGCAACGACTCTAAGCATACTATGATACAATTTCAGTGATCTGTTAACCAGCCACACTGTTTATATGTATGTTGTTTTATTGAAGTCTGTTAGTAAAAAGTGCTTTACATTTTGTTCATACATCATTGCTCGATTTTTTGAAGAAGACACGATCCGTATTGTTGAAAGCTGTTTCGCCTCCAAGTAAGATCTAAAGAGTTGTGTTATCCCACAGATAATTAATAAAGTCTTAACCATCGAAATCATTAATTCATTAAATAGTTATTAGCAATGGTAATTTTTTTTCTTAAATTACGCGTCATTTTTAAATACGCGTAATTAATTGAAATCAGAGTACCATAAACGTACCCCTTCAACCCGCCAAAGGTGTGCTCATGTACATATTTGCCACAGATCTTATTATTATTAATTTTTTTTCACATCAATTGTTACGTGCAAGTTTTTTTGTTTATAAAGAGTAATTCCGCTTATACGTGCATCAAATCAGTAAATAAATATCCAAATTGCGAAACACCTTGGCAAATGTGCTAACATATTATTTCTATGGTAAGTATAGTGATTATTGATCACGGTGTGTTCGCAAGTTCACCGCGAAGAATAATAATAATAATAATAATAATAATAATAATGGATAATTTGTATAGCGCCATTTTCGTAAAAACTTTCACCTCATGGCCGCTTTACACATAAACTCTTTATAGTTCTACAATTATCTATGTTTTTTTAAAATTAAAAAATTGTTATTTTCACTGATGGAAATGATTTTTTTTATAGTAGTCATTGAATATTTTAAAGGAACAATTTATTTGCAGTGTGTATCATACGAAAGCAGGAATATAGTTCAGACGTTTGACAACGTTGTGTTGGAGCAAAAATGAGCGATTTGATTGTATGCTCTTTATATGTACGCCGATGATGCAGTACTAATGGCGAATAATGAACAAGAACTACAGAATCTGGTGAGTAGAATGCACGATGTACGCGAGGAAAGCGACCCCGTGATGAATGTTAACAAGACGAAAGTGATGGTATTCGAGAAGGAGGAAAGCAAGACACCGCGCTAAATACTTGGAGGTGATGAATGTTTGGAACAAGTAGATGAGTTTGTATATTTGGGAAGTATGTTTGATAGAAACGGAAAGGCTGAGAATGATATCGAAAGGAGGGCGACTGCAGGAAATAAAGTGAACGGCGCATTGAATGGAATTATATCTAACGGGAATTTGTTAACCGAGGCAAGACTAGCGGTGCACAATGGAATCCTGGCACCGACACTGATGTATGAAAGTGAGGCCTGGAGCTGGCAGAAAAGGAACGAAAGTAGACTGAATGCAGTGGAAATGAGATCACTCAGGCGTATTTGTAGCAAATCTATTTATGATAGAGTAAAAAATGAATATATAAGGAAAGAATGTAAAGCTGATGTTAGTATAGTGAGTAAGATTTAAGAAAGGATCACTTAGATGATTTGGTCATATGGAACGGATGAATGAGGAGAGAATGGTAAGAAATATATATGACGCAAGTGTTGATGGCACCAGAAATAGAGGACATCCGCGGAAGACTTGGCACGACCAAGTAAGCCAGATAATGGAGGATGGTTCTGTTGGAAGCCTCAACAATCGGCGAGCTCGTATGAGAAGATATCTATCTCTGCCTACCCCTGCAGCAAAACGGCGTGATGGTAAGTAAGTAAGTAAGTAAGTGTTATTGGGCAGTGGAATACAAATATTACTGTATCTATAGCATACATGACTATTTGACTTTGAAATTTAGACTGCTAAATCCTTGCAATCAGAGAATGCACGGTGGTTCAAATCTCATAATGGTCATTGGCGCGCTTTTTCATTTTCAAAATGAAAGACACTTCAAAATTAGTCACAAATTATGTTTATCTGCGGAAAGTCAAATATATCGATATCAAAATTACATTTATAGAACGTTACTACGCCCGCCATAATTCGAAAGTACGCACGCACACAAGACAATTAAGTACTTTCAAAAATATTTGTTTCAGGTATGTGAGAATTGAAAATTTTAATTGAATACAAATACAAAACCGCAGTTCAAACCCAAAGCTTAAATAGAACGTGAATACGTTATTTAACTAATCTTCTTTTTATAACAATATATTTTTTCCTAAAGACATCGAATAACTTACAATCAGTACATAGCTGGAAACCGCCTACAGATCAAATAAAATTTATTGAATATTTGTTTTAATTATTAATATATTATTAAAGTATGCGCGATTGTTTTATATATATATATTCTCGACCTACAGAAAACTGCTATATCCAAAGCATGGACTGTAAGAAGATCGATCATAACTGTGTTACAAGTGTAGCCTTTAAAAAAAACGCATAATTAAAAACATTTTTCTAAGAAAATCTAATAGAAATGTGCGGAATTAATCTATTTTATAAATTGGAAAAATTGTTTCATCGGCACGAATACAAAAAGGATTAAATATTATAATACATGTGCATTATAAGTTATAGATGTCTCTAGTATTTTATTCTGACTTACCTCGTCATATTCTGAACCGTGGGAAAGTTTTAACATAACACACATACTTACATATAAATAAATTTAGGCCCTTTATCAAATAGATGAATATCAATATTAACGTTTCACAATAACCTTCCGTATATATATATATATAGGTATGTATGTGGTAAAAGTACGATTAAACAAATGTGGGATTGTTTATTTTATACCTTCTTTCTCGTAATCGGCCAAAGCATTATTCACGTTTATTAATCCTCCGGGGAGTGGACGTGTTTTTAATCGCACTAAACTCGTTCTGAAAATCGAATATAGCCAGAACCACCCCTAGCTACGATAACAAGGGCGCGGCAGCTTCCCGCATTGTATTCGGGTAAACACCGCCCGACTAATATAATTAAGTTAAGTATTGCGTCCAATCGAATGGCAACAAGTACACAGGTATGTACGCAATACGAGTAATTATGCGAATCGGCCAAATGCTTACATGTATAATGTCCTCTCTCTCTCTCTCTCTCTCTCTCTGAATTTAAAAAATATTTTTTTTATAAACCTAAAGTTACTATATTATATAATAATTTTGTATTTAAAAAGGTCAGAGTTATTATAGAAAAATAAAATGTATTTTTTGAGATGTTTTATAAAGGGAGAGTATATTTATGCAGTGGACTTAGAAACGAATATTATATTATATTTATTAATTGAGTTTACATCATTTCGAGCGTTTCCTAATTTCGACTTATAAAATATATTGAGTTTGTATTGTTCATAAGTACGTATTAATAATAGGAAAATAAGACAATTAATCAGATTTAATCCGCCATGAACGACAGAAGAAACAACTAGAGTCTCCAGCAACTCGTGATCGCAGAGACAGTTGAGGAAAACAAGCAAGATGGCGTAACTACAAAAATTGGGCCCCAAAATAGAAAAGGGGTCACCCTGTCTATGTATATAATATGTAAGAATAAGCAACACGCAGATTTATCCATGAAATAAAAATTTTCTCCTATAATTTTCATACAAACGCAAAAGTATGTTTTTAGGTATTTGTATGCACTTACGAGTGAAAAACAAACCCATCCATCATTTTATAAATATGGTCTGGTCCCTAACCCGACATAAACGGAGAACTACTGTATAGAGCAGTGATGGTGAACCAATGACACGTGTCAAACAATGTCAAAGGTGACACGCTAAAGCGTTTTGGGCGACACGCAAGCGTTCACTAATATCAGAGTTATCAAAGAACACGTGTCCCGCCACCAGACGTCTACCCGACAACAGCGTTCGAATTTATCACTACGTACATATTACATATGTATTTTTATTGGGTCTCACTTTGTGAAAAAAACAATTAATTAATTGACATCAAATCAAATATGATGAGTTCCATAGTTGTTTCCAGTTAAATTTAAATTAAAAATGGGGGGTTAAGTAAGTTTTTCTGAAATTTTGACACGCCGGGCCCAAAAGGTTTGCCATCATTGGTATAGAGTATACATTAATAACATTTTCACGTGTTTTCGTAATACATTTTTAAATTTTATAATTTATTTTTTGTTGAGGTGAAATTATAAATGATTAGTCTATATTAGCGCTGGGATATCGTATCAATTGTACTATAGGACGCGGACCTTCTGGGCCCTTGTCTAATGTGGGCCCCAATGCACCGCATTGGCTGCATTGACGTAGTTTTGCTACCGATTACAAGTTGGAAAGACCAAAAAAAGGAGTTAATCAAGTCAAAACCACTGACATTGAGATTATTCAAAACCAGGAGGAATGGAGAAATATTGTACTCTAAGTTCCAGTCGTATCAGGGGATCGTGACACTCAACATTCAGGATATGATGAAGAAGAATCCATTTTAAATTTAATCGAAAAAAACGTCACATTCTTTGACAATGGAACTCACTTTTTTGAAGCTGATCGGATCGATTTTATCACATAAAAAATTCAATATCAGTGATTTATTAAGCCAGCCAATAGTTTTTATGTTTTAGTGTCTATTTTAAAGTAAAAAATAACGTAATAATAATTTTTTAAAAAAACAATTACAAAACACGGAAATAACGAATTTTCCAACTAGAAAACAGGAATTTTAACAAACTTTTGTATAATATTCCAATTAATGCCAGCCCGCCAACTGTTCATACAAATACATAGATTTTTATGTCAACATGTGAAATCCGACGATTTCCCACAATTTTGCATTTATCGTTTAGATTGTAAACATGACTCGGTAATTTTGGCGCAAATGTTAGGAACATGTGATACATTTGAATCTGTTACAATTAAGATAGGTATTAACTGTTACTATTTCAATTGAAATAAATTTGACAAAAAATTCGTAAATAATTTAATAAATGCCTTAATTAATAATTTTTTGACCAGTGTTTTACATAAAATTAAATATCATGTAAATTAATTTTAAAATGCCATTTTAGATAACATACTATGTATTGTGCAGTGCGACAGTTAATTCAGTCTTGTCCTAGCTACTTTGCTATTTCTTCTGTGTTAAAATAGCCAAAACTAACCGATGTATTGTAAGTACATGTGTTATTGGATTTTAAAAACAAAGAACATCTAAATATATGTTTGATTATTTATTCATAAATATCTATTTCTAAATATTATATCCATGCGATACTCAATAATGTTGGAAATTATTTTCATATAGTTGTATTATTTCTTTTTTATTAAATAAGATACAAAGATCTGGTGAACCTTGTTATATGATAAATAGAATAAAATATTATTAATACTTTCCACCTCAAGATCTGCACAAAAATATTATTTTTATTATACTGTTATTTCTGTCATGATAGAGAGATAATAGAAAAAATAAGATACAGTGGGAAGTGAATATAATCTGCCAATTCAGATTTAGTCACTAAACATTATAACGTTACGAATTCTTAGTATAAGAAAAAATGTAACGTTAGTGTACCATAATTAAAATAACGATCACCCCGGTTAGTTAATTTCACGCGCGGTTCAAAATGCCTAGTACTGATTGCGATATTTGCCGATAGGATCGCGTCCATCGATTCGAGTGACGGGCCGGCGCTAGCAGGTACGGACACTTCCATTCGCGCATCAAGCTAGGCGGCTGTTGGCTGTTCCCGCCATATTGTGGAATTTATATTTAAAGATACGCTGAAGATAGAGCCCATACAAGATCCAAGCGCAGAGCTAACACCAGAGAGGCGTTTAGACGTCGTGCCAGGGATAATAATTGAAGGGAAATAATGTAATTTCCCTTCTTTCTTTTATTCATTCTTTCTTCATTATCTACTCTTTACTACTTAAAATTACGACTTCTTCCCTTCACCCGTTGACAATTTCTTATCATGGTCCACCTGGGAGAAGAAGATTCGTGCATGGGCCGCCGATTGAAGGAGTGTTCTGACCAATTGCCAGGCACTCGGAAACGGCGGTGGATGCTGCTCCCAGGACACCAAGAGAGACGGATGCAAGAAGATGTTATTTTTTTACCGCAGGAGCAAGAGGAATCGCCCCAGGTCGACGTATTATTTGTAAAATTATTATTATCGTCGTCGCCTGTTCAGTTTTCAGTTCTTTTAATTTTTGTAATAAATTTAACGTAAAATTTTCTGACTCTTTTATTATGAAATATCACCTTTCATGTTTTACTGGGTTTTTTAAGTAAATTTTATTTCCCAGAAGATGGCAAGGTGGATCTCGATATTATGGTAAGTAGGTAGCTTCTGATTCACGTACTCACAAATCCATGCTTTCCCCTGTTACTAGTTAGCGGAGGATAGTCCGCCAGAACACGCCTCACATTGGCGCTTCCAAGTCGTGGCGGGCTACACTCAGTTTTAATTAACAACTGTAATTTTTATTTGATAAAATAATATGTTTATTTGTGTCAAACAGCTGTTTAGCGAGTTGAAGAGATCAAATAAAACGCCGTGTGTCATGTAGTCTTGCATGATTTATCTCAATCAAAATTTTTATCGAGGAGAGAGAAAATATAAATAGAAAATCCTTGGCCATTCTTCCGCTTCAATGGACAGTTGGATATTATAGAGAGGCTTCCAGGAGACAAATCCGGATTATTAATAAATTAAATATTGTCTGACATCAAAAAACCTGAACGGCAAATATTATACCCATGTTAAAACCATTATTAAATAATTCTTGAAAATTAGTATTTATTGTTTTGTAAAATAATTGTTGTGATATTTTTGAAGATATAAAAGTGACGGTTATGGCAAATTATTATATATCCATACATTGTTTAAAATATACATAGATTGGCTACATTTTTTTATATAAATTACAAAAGTCTATCAAAATGAACAAATTAAATTTTTATCTCTACAAAAAATATAAGTGCTCGTTCTATTGTTAAATATACTATTTTTTTAAATGCTTATTAAACATATATTTTTCTAACTGACTGAGTATGTACTATTTTATTTGCGATTCAACAGTAATAAATATACTGCTATTCTTTTTTTTACATATTTACTACTAGTAATAACGACAAAAAATAATATAATACGACACATGTCTGTCTACCTGCGTAAAACTAAATCAGGCAGAGTGGGTACATCCAACAGTAATGGAAAACGTTCTCTATTTCAAACAAGAATAGAAATAAATAAGTAAACCACCTCAAGAAGGGAAACTTGATAGAAAAAACTAGTCTTAGGAGGAAATACTTTTCTACGTGTTTCATCGTTAGAGAATGCAGGAAACTGAATTGACGCCGGAAGAAAACAATGTTTATAAATTCAAAAGAAACAAAACGTAAAAAGACAAAAAAGAAACTCTGTAAAGTTATTCCATTTATGGTCCATGGATCTCAGTAATACAATATGCAGACCAATCTTTAAATGTATCCATAAAAAGTTACTGAATGCAGTTTTAATCAGCTTTTGTATTGATTTGTATTAAATTTACTATTCTAAATTGTGTTTTTCATTTCTTTAAACTTTGTTATATGTAACACCTAGTTCCAAAACCCTCTAAAACAGTTTTATGTGTTTTTGAGTTATGAATTTGAAACTTATATTTTGAAAGAAATTGTACAAAATGTTTGTTTTTACATCAGCATTTTTTAAATAGACTATTCCGTAATTATTATTTTTCTATATATATCGTTCTGGCAGCCATACTGGATTTTAGATCACGTAAACATCAACAAGAGCTATGATTAACTGATTTCATTTTAGAGGGAATAGCAACTTTTATTCAGTCTGGTATGAGGTATTTTGGAATTAACCCTGATTTTGAATATGCAATATCAATGGATTTAAGTTACTTTTGCGAAAAATAGTATGTTCTGCATGTAGCTGATAAAAAATCTACAAAACTACATATCTCAAATTATTCTAAATCCGTTTTAGAGGGTTTTGGAATTAGGCGCTACTACTATACGTTTATACATATGTATGTATTTATGAACATTTTTATATAATATTATAAATTTGCCGTGAAGTATCCATATACGCGATTATACGCAAAGTATCCGCCCCTTCAGGCGAGGGTGAGCTTGACACGAGGCAACTCGGAGCGGCTCGCGAACCTCGTATTAATTTTGTATTTGGTCTCTCGAGCCTTTGTTAAATCAGGTTCTCTATAAGTCTATGAATAAATTTGATTTTTCTTAATCTGATTCGTGAAATTGTACCACATACATGTTTTTTTTATATTTTCAATCAAAATTGTGAAAATGCGACAAACTTAGACGACCGAAAACAAGGTCATATTCCCAACCATCGGTGGCAAAGGATGGTATTATAATTATTCAACAACATATCTTAGCGAATTCAATAATCACAACGTTTTAAAAATTACTTAGATCGAAATAAATCAGCACGATTAATTCATTTATATTAACTATTTTTTTAAGATATGTGAGTAATCGAATAATTATTGAGTCTAAAATTCTAACTAAGAATATTTATTATCCATGAGATTAATTTTCCAACGTTCGACGGATGAATTTCGCAAAGGTATATATATATAAAAGATTAATTTGTGGGTCACTTGTAAAATATTAACAAATCAAATAACTAACCAACTGAATGTAGATATGTAGAAAGCAGCCCAACCACAGAAAATTCAAACGGTGTTGAATGACTTAAGTATTTATATATGTTTTAAGAGGATTTAAGAAAGAACTTTAGAGAAATCAAATGATTCATTACTTTGTTTTCATAATAAATATAAATAAATTTACTACACCAACCAGTTTTGGAAAATACATTTTCCTTCATCAGGATGCCATATAAACTAACTAACCATATATCAAATTGTTCTAATATTTTCAAATTCAAATTTTTTTTATTTCAAATAATAAATATACTCAATTTTTGCATTTTAACATATCATGAAGTTATTTTAAGATATTAAAATGGGGTTTTGCTTTCAATGTAAATAATAATAATTATGACTTTTTGAATGAAAGCTGCCTGGCTGTTAATGGAAAAATATAGAAATGACCTAACTGCGTGCGATAAAAATAACGTAATTTTTTCAATTTTGAGAACTAGCTTCTTTCTACATAACTACATTAAATTGTAAATTAATTTACAAGAACTACATTTTGTACACGTTAAGTGATGTACGCGATGTATTGTAAAACTAAGGCATTTTCATATAAAATTCGAACACAAAACATAAAAAATCTTTTTCAAAACTAATGTAGACTGTCTTGGCAAATGTCGCATTTGACGATAAGTCACAGGCAATAGAGAAAAGACTATATCAGAGCAGTAATATATGTAGATGTTTCCCCGGTGAAGTTATGTTGTTCATCTGAAAGTGATTCATGCCTCGTTTCTGCGGGGAATATCCGAACAGAATAAGTACGTTCAATAGACAAATCAGTAAACATTAAGGTGGAACGCGAGCCGACATTCTAGGAAATTGATGGGTAGCATTCATCAGCCAAGTAGTGGGGGGGGGCTGGAATAGGAGTCTGAAGATCTAGGAACTAAATAACCGGAAAATTATATTTTCTAAAACGCGTAAATCGTTGCGTATATGCAAGGGATGATCTTAGTTTAGAATATAATAATTATGCTGCTCAATTAGACCACAGTGAAGCTTTGGTAGAAATTTAATAATTCATGTTTGATACAAATCAACTGCTCGTACGAAAAACGACTTGGATCTTTTCCTATCCGGAGAAATGCGTGAAATCTTTCTAGTTGATATATTTAATTTGTATTAAAAATTCCACAGAAATATGTTCTGAACAAACTACAACTTCACAATAATAATGTGTTCCATATAAGAATCCTAATAGTCATATAAGTCTCATGTAGATATATTGATTTATTACTTCTCTATGAGAGTAGGATTCGTGTACAGAGAAGGAGTATATACGAGACAATTTATGTTTCAGTTAGTCTGTGTATATATTTTTTCACTTCAGATACAAATTGATTGTAGTTTGTAATTATTATAATTGTGATGGGAAGACTTAAAAAATTTGATGCCTTGATAAATATAGTGATTTTGGGTTGCGGTATATTTTAGTTTTGGAATATCAATTTGGTCTCTAAATCTTGTAGATTGGAATTCGCTTCTCAAGTTTAATTGATTTTGAATTTTGAAAATTTGGATTATTGATTTTTTTTTGCATATGTCTATTATTTTTAGCACTTTGAAGTAAAATAAAAAAATAAAATTTTGTGAGTGATTTCTAATAGTGACATTGAAGTTTTATATGCTCCTCTCCATCCAATAATACCGTATTGCAAATGTGACTATACAAACGCGTTATATATTATTTTCAGATTTGTAAGTGATAGGATGTTTCTGAATTTTAAAAATATGTAGGCAGTTTTCCTTATTTTGTTTGTAAGATTAGTAATATGTTCTTTCTTTTAAAATCTTTTCAATTACAATGTGTTTTCCTTCAATTTTAAAGCTTTAAATTACCATATAAAAAATTGACTCAACAGTCTTCATCCCGATGGACAGATCAGATCGAACACGCTACCTTGCAACGGCTATCCGAAATGCGGGCCGCAAATAACGGTGGAGCAGAATCATTAAGGACACACTGAAGAATAAGTTCATCAGTGACAGTGTGCATAATATTAATGTTTGTATTACTAAAGTATGGAAAAAAATCATTCTAATTATATTATGATATCTTGTCAATTCAATGTATGCGTATGTGATGTACGAGTGTATGCTAATGTAAGACATTTTCTAAATAAATATGTAATGTAACTAGGAATTACGTATAATGTAGAGAATCATCTCGAGCAATACCGAATAACTGAGAACTCTATAGAAGATATGTGGAGCGGAGGCCAGTGGACAAGTTGACAGGTTGGAAATACGCGGTTCAGGGTGGCGAAATGAGTGTGGGTGAGACGGGTGGGGGGATATATTGATCAGAACACTGCTGCGCACACTTCCTCCGCCTCCCCGCCGCCCCGCAGCCTTCTCCCGCACAGTCATCATGGGCTATTATATTATACAGGGGCGGAAAAGTCACGTCCGAGGATTTAACTTTGTTTTATTAATAGTCTCATTAAAAATATATAAGAATTGTTCTCAACGTATTTTTAAAAGTTTTTCTTTATATTTTTTTATAATTTATTGTCTCGAAGAACTAGTCGCGTAATACTCACTAGCACAATTGTGCTTAATTTAAAAAAAAAATCATATTTGTTACATTAAGTATAAATAATAAATTTAATGGAACTAATACTTTTTTTACACATCTATACTGTTTTAACTACTTGCGAGAATCGAAAAAAAGTCGCCTTGACTTCTACGAAAATTCGATGTAATATATAATATAGTATGTAATTCAATGTAAAGCTATAAATTATTTTGAGAAAAAAATACTTGTAAAAATAACCAACCGTTGCTTATTACGTCAAATGACATTGCATTTATTCTGCGATTATGAAACTATTTGCAAAAAAAGATGAAACACGTGTTTTTATGAAGGATAAAATTCTTTCGTTTGTTTTATGGTCAAGTCAAATTTTAATCATATTTCATTAAATCTATAATCATTATTATTAATAATTATATTATATTCATCATCATTATATATTGTTATTGATAATAAGTAAATAAAAATACTTATACGTTATGAAAAGTACCTATATACGCATCGTAGATACAGTTTTTTCAGATTTTGTGTTATCCTCAATCCTGTGCAATAACTATCTAAATTTATTAAGGACTACAAAACAGCACCTCGATTCAATATCAATAATATAAGCTTTATTAAAGCTAAGAAAACTAAACCACACACAAGTTTACTCTGTAAATACATTAACACAATAGCAAAAATATCTCAAAAGTATCATATACTCCTTTCGAGAACAAAAATAGTAACATAAATCATTTTTAGCGAGCAACAGGTACAGGTAGTGTACAACAACTTATCTCAAAATACAAGGCAATTAAACACCGTTATAATATAACGTTAAGTGACAATCCTACTAAGATGCGCAGAGACTAGTCAAACTATATACTAATAATAAAGGACAGTTGGAGGGGGAGGACCAACCCTTTCCCAGGACCGATTTAGAAACTAGGGCTCCCTTGTCGGTCCCACTTATTAAAACTAATAAAAATACGCAACTTTAACATATTCAAAGAAGTTTATGCAGTATATAAAACAAAAAAAAGTAATTGAATGTGATTATTAGCAATTTTCGTAAAAGTTTAAATTTAGACCTTCCAGCATCCCTTAAATGCTGTCTTTATTCCATAGAATAGACAGTTAGATTACATATAGATTGAAAATTTATGGTAAATTAAGGTGCAGTAGTTCAAAGCAGACACTCAGGAAACCAGACATCAAAAACACTCCCAAAAGAGGGACAGTGGACGAAACGCAAAATTGTTTGAGTCACACTTACGCGGAGAGACTAACGGAGTTGCAAAACACGAGGTACGGAGAAAGAGAGAGACAGAGAGAGAGAGAGGTAGGCGCTTAGGTGAAGATACTTCTCACCCACGCTGATCTGCCTAATTACCTACCTATGGAGCTCCATCAGGTCACCCATACCCGAATAAATTCTTTATAAAAAAACAAAATTCGTCCCATTACTAATTACGTCAAACCACCAATCATACATTCACGTGCATCTCTAAGTATCTCACAAGTCCACAAAATATGCTCAGGCGTCTGTTCCACTCTTCCGCATGTACACTGCGGTGCATATATATATATATACTAATGTAATAAAAAATATAAATATCTTTTAATTTGTACACAATCTTCGAATTGCAATCGTATTGACCTCGGATTCTCTTTTACGGTATTACATACTTATTTCCGGCAGTTTGCAGAATGGGTAACCCTGGATTTGCTTCGCAAGGATGTCACCTCACGGACTTGGTGGGGCATTGTTGATCCAAGTAGAAGTGTAGCTTTATTTGTTTGTCCGTGTGGTACTTAAAGTACAGGCCGGCGGTTACGGGCATTGAATCAACAATAATAAAGTTTTATACATGGAATAAAACAGGAACCAAACCCCAATAAAACTGCTGTAAAATCGATACAAATATGGCGTAAAAGAATTGTATGGAAAAGGATTGTCATACAGGGTGTCGGTGTAGATATTTATAAGTATACTCTTACCTAAATTGCTTGAAATAATGTTATCAGTTGTTTGGAATTTTAGTAATTATTTCCACCTATATAGGGTTGTTCATTATTCATACAATACAATATACGTACATTTTATTATTTTTCTTCAACATTTTCCCTTTCTTCGTACTACACCCAACGCAACAAAAATAGCCGCACCACCTAATTAGGCACAAAAATAGCCGCACCACCTAATTAGGCACAAAAATAGCCGCACCACCTAATTAGGCACAAAAATAGCCGCACCACCTAATTAGGCACAAAAATAGCCGCACCACCTAATTAGGCACAAAAATAGCCGCACCACCTAATTAGGCACAAAAATAGCCGCACCACCTAATTAGGCACAAAAATTGACATGAAACATCAATAAATCTTAAAGCAGGTAACGGGAGAAAGCGGTCCGCTTCCAGGAAGGGTAATTCGCTTATCAGGTACCTGAAGAACCCTACATGTCTTCACTGTAGTACCCGTTTTTGCAGTGAGTGGTCGTTTTATTAGTTTTACCGGATCGCAATGTCTACGAGACTTCAACTAAGTGAGCAAATAAAAAGCAATGATAGTTGAGTTAGCAAAACAAAACTTTTCTAATTGTGCTATAGCAAGGCAAATTCAGTGTAATAAGTCATCGGTAAGTAGATTTCTACAAAAATTCCAGGAAAGTGGGACTTTAAACCGGAAAGTGGGAACTGGCTTAAACGTAGTACTTCGAGATGATCACATTTTGAAACGACTTTCTTTGAAAAATCGTTTTTTTTCTGCTTCAGTGGACCTCTAAGACATCACGAGTGCTAGTGTTAGTATCGGAACTATTCAAAATAGGCTCAAGGATATGTGTTTACGAGCAAGAAGACCCGCAAAAAACCTCTAATGAATGACCGAGGAAATAAAGAAAAAACGACTGCAATGGTCCAAAGAAAAAGAAAATTGGTCTGTGAGTGATGGGAAAGGATTATTTTTTCTGACGAAATAAAATTTAACTTGATTAGTCTAGATGGTTTGCAGACAGTGCGTCGGAGATCCAGAGAGAGATACAGCGATGAATGCATCGCACCCACAGTGAGACATTCTCCATAGGTCATGGTGTGGAGATGCATCACATCACTCTTGGTGTTGGCGATCTTATAATGCTAGAAGGATCAGTGAATGCCGAGAAATACAAAAAAAAAATTCTTGAAAGTGTTTTGCCGACAATTAAGAATTTGACTCAAAAAATTGATGATCCAGTATTTTAGGACAATTCTGCACCTTGGTATCGTGCCCGCTCTGTAAGTTAATTTTCATGAGTTATTCAAATTTATTTGTTTTTTTTTACTTGGTGAACATTTTCAACACCAAATTCCTTTTAATTTTTTCACAGGTATCACAGTTCAATGAATTGTTGCGATTGAAATCACTTTAGTAGCCAAAAAACAGTTCCGATTTAAACATTATCGAAAATCTGTGGTCCATAATGAGTAAAAATATCTGCAAAAAATCACCCAAAACTATTAAAAACATTGTAGAATGCGTGTGGTATGAAGAAATTACAGTGGAATACATACACAATCTTTATAAATCAATGCCGAGACATATTCAGAGTGTAATCCGTTCCAAAGAGGGCCAAACAAAATATTGATTTGATGTTTAAAATAATAAATTCGCTTTAAAATCCTTCTAATTTAGTTGAAATAAAAATATTAGTGTCAAAATTAAATATAGAAATACGTCGATATAGAAACTATTTTGAATTAAGAATGACTGATTTAGTTGTAAGAGATATTTATGGAAGTTTTCCATAATAAATGTAGTCTTCAATAATTAAACACTCGATGCTGTTATTCCGCTATAAAATGTATATTTATTAAAATTAAAGTATTGTAATTAAAGTATTAGTAAGTACAACATCTCGGAATAACTTATTGTTAAAATGTTCATCATTAGAATGTATTGACGTATTTGGAACAAATTAATCATTTTTAATACAAATTAAATATATCAATTAGAAAGATATACGTAAAATCAATTTTTCGAAAAAATATTTTGTTGCCACTTTTAAATATATTCTGATAAACTACAACTTTACAATAATAACGGAATAACATATATATCAATTCGAAAGTGAAACGAATAGGTTCAAAAATTTGTTGTTAATATACTATGTTGACATGGTGTAATTGTCAGAGCAGATAGGAAGGGTTCCTGATTCGAATCCCGGTGGCACCATAATATTTTTTTGGATAATTTTTTTTTATCCGTACCTATATTTTTCTAATTAATACATTTAATTTGTATTAAAAATATCACAAAACTATGTTCTGAAAAACTGCAACTTCACAATAATAATGTGTTATTCTTAAAAATTAATCATTATGTTATACCTCTCAAAAAATAATTATATATACAGTGTGTACATCTTGTATATATAATATTATTATTAATGACTAGTACATAGAGTATATCTAAATAAATCAGATAATGAGAACGCTATCATTGATATATGTTTTCTTGTTGTAATACTTAGATATTTTTAAATGTTCTTTCATACCCTACATTTACACAAATCATATAAATGAGATTCTTCTTCCTCAAAATGAATTATTAAAGATTATTCAATTAAGTGTTAGCTTTTTAAAAGTAAAAATAGGTATATACAGATAATATTATTAATATTAATTAATACAGTTCAACGCTACATTTTTTTTAATAAACGTGGTCAAAAACATAATTTATAATTATACTCATAATTGATTTGTTTAGATAATTTCCAAAAGGATTAATTCTTGATGTTGATAGGTAACTCCGCAACAAAACTAGTATTCTGAATTGAACGGCGTTGTACTCGTTACTATTTCTAATATATCGCTGGTTAAAGTGTTAAATGTTAATGTATTAATGTTACGTAGTGTACTTGTGAATTCGGCTCACAAGAGAAAATGAAACAGCCCAAGAAGATACTCCTGTGGCCATTTATAATGTTCTCCGTCGGCATTAGGAAATGGAATATCAGGTCAGCGACGTCAGCAGGCCGAGAGTGATGCGCGGAACTCCTTCCATCGCGCGGTGCCAAAAACACTATCTCAATGCCATCTTTGTCGGAATGCAGTCAAAAGCTGGTCGAACGTAAGAAACACTTTTTTGTTTATTTGAAAATTTCCTTCGTAATTAATCAAAATGTTTCGGATCCTGAAGTAAAGATAATCATTCCTATTATCATGCATCTTTAACATCTAAACTATTCTCTTATCTATCTTGAAATATTTTTTAAATTTAAAAGATTAAATCCGGCAATCTAACATAAAGAATGACAATAAGTGTGATAGTGTTTATTACATCCAATACTGAAAAAAAAAAGGTAATAACATTTTTTAAACATTTGTATACCTCACAAGTGCCAATAAATACGAAAAAAAAAGTAATAACAGAGTTTTGAGAAGTTTTTAAAAATTATATTTTAACAAAAGTTAACTACTCTTTCACTTTATAAATAATACAAAATGTAGGTCTGCTGAAAGAGAATTATGAATTTGAAATCGTAACGAAATGATGACATTTTTGAAAAAATAGATGAAATACATCGTAGGAACAATAGTGTATACGTAGATGCGGAAAATATATGGATTCTATACAACATATTTGTAGCCGTAGTGATAGAAAGAAAGATGGAATGATGAGCCAGTTGCTGGAGTGTAGCGAATGTAGGAGTTACCGGGAAATGAAAGAACTGGTTCAGAATAGAACGATGAAGAAAGCTACAATGACAAAATAATGACCCTTAAGGAAAGAAAAATAAGTTACGTAGACAACTACATACATGCTAGGTCGATTCTCTTCTTTGCGTTCTCTCTGTGTAATGAAAGTTTCAGGGTCTGATAATAATTCTAATACCATCTAACGTAAATGTATGTAGACTATTATATAAATTTATCAATTTTTATTTATGGATAAAGGAAAAGTACATTAAAACCCAAGGATGTATATTTACATAATAATATTCATAGTCGGAATAATGTAAACACCTACTGTATAATATTTTTATTACAGACATCGTGCACACCCCTCTGTATTATGTTTTATTTACCATTCTGATTCCGGTCACAGGGTTGTATAATAAAGGACGACAGAAAGAAATCAGAGACCGCCGCGCCGTATACGGCGAGCGGTTTGGTCTCGAAAAATCATTTTATTCGATCTGCCTCGTACGGCCACATCGGATTAGGTATTCCACTCGCGGTGAGTGGCCATTACTGAAGTGGTGGACCCGCTTAATGAATCTGTATTGCTTCAACGAAACAGTGCCTGGGAAAAATGTTATTTTATATCTAGCAGTCGTCCACAATTTTTTTAATTCAAATTTCTTTTTCACGTAAGCCAGCACATGGCTTAAGTTTATAAATAATAAAGGTGTAACCATGGGGAATTCACTATTTAATCTGAACATTAAATTATCATCAGATGGAATATCATTTATTTATTCAAGTATATAATTATACTACACGAGATAAGATAAGCCATACAGCTCATGAAATATCGCTGCGTACTGCACAGAATTCGTCGCGGGTCATTCTAATAAAAATAAATAAACAATAAAACTTTTTTTTTCCAAATACTTCACAAAAAATAAAAGAATTTTAAGTACGAGTGTCTTGATCCTGGACAATAATAATTGATACTTACGCTACCGTGTGTTCAGGACTTCGTTTTACAATATTTTAGGATTTCTGTACTTAATAAGGTATTTTGTTTATTTTATTGATAAGACTTGCGTATAGTTCTTACTTAAAGTACTTACTTACTGAGCTCAAAAAACGGTTAAAAAATTTCCGAAATATTTATTTCCACCTACCAAGTGAAAATTAGATGGAACATTAACCACATAAACTAAATTATGTTATTGAATATTCAACAAACAAATATCAGATATCCCCTAGAGAAAAAACTATTTTTTATTATATTTAATGGAAAATATATAGAAGTATGGGTTAATTACAGGGCTTACGACCAGTCTTCGGCTGGCTTAAGTGATCACTTTATATATATAAATAATAATGTGTAATTCTTAAAAATTAATCATTATGTTATATCTCCCAAAAAATAATTATATATATATAGGGTTATAAACTTATATACAGTGTGCATATCTTGTAAATATAATATTATTATTAGTGACTAGTACATAAAGTTTATCTAAAATCAGATAATGAGAACAATATGATTGATATATATTTTCTTGTTGTATATATATATAACGTTCACCAATTTTCACCCCTCAATCTCCACATTTATATGGACTCGCTTCGAGTGCCACTACACCATCGCCTTCTATGGACCAAATTTGATAATTATTATTTTTTTTAAAACAATATATACGTCAATATATGAGAATTTAATTTTTTTGAGCAATATTCTTTATCTGTAAAATATTAAAAAATATTTTATACTAGAATACGCCTGAATAATCAATATTTTTCAATATTCTATATATTTTCTTAGTTTATTATTTATTGTTAATATTCGGCAATAGTAATAAATGTGAAATCTTTACATTTGAGATTAATTTTCGCTGTCATTTTCTGTATTATTTTTATACACGAGTAGGTATAATACACTCTATTGTATTATGATCTGTATAATTGAGAAATAATATATACTTAACATTATTTTATTCTGAAAAGAAGCCGCGTCGTAACGCTCTTCTACTATATACTGTACTGCGCGGTTGCGGGATAGGAAGGGTAGGGGGGGGTTGGGGGGTAACACGTATCCAGGAAATTAAAAATTCCAGGGTAAACTCCAAAATGGCGGAGCGTGTGCGATAAAATTGAAAATGTGTAAACAAGTTGCCAAAGCTGTTATAACAATGTCACTTGTACAGGATGAAACCGTCGAATGTTGTAATTTCGTAGTCTTTGTTACGGGAAACATGTTATAAAAACATTAATGAATTTTCTTTTCAAACTACTTCGCGACGTCTGTGCAAAATAAATGCTTCACGCCAACTTCATGTTAGCGGAACTTCCTCTATTCGATAAAAACTTGCGGAGCAGGCGTTGCGCGACCAAATTCAAAAGCTTTTAGACTTTCAGGCGTTCGATAGGGTGGAATATTAGCAAATGGGGTAAGCACGTCTTTATATAACACATAATACAGAAACGTGGCTTATCCCATTATCATATCGACTATTCAACGCTACAAGACGCTCGATCATTCCAGTTTCTGTTATGTACCTATATCATTTCGTATGCACTTCTTGCCGAATCCCCCAAAGTCTTCCTCCTTCCCAAAATTATTCTTCCACTTAAAATACCAATGGTACCCATTCTGTGATCATTCTCGGTTCATGAGGTTTTAAGAGATTTTCGACTCGAGATGTGAAGTTTCCTCCGATGAGATTCTTTGCAAACAACTCTCAGCTTTCGTAGTTCTCGTGTATTCAAAACGTCTCAGATATTTGCCATCTTACGCCTCACTTCACGTTCATCACGTACGTCAAACGTCATTGTTGTTCTCCCCAGCAGCAGTTAAGAGTACATTAACAGAATAGAATCAGAATAAGATATATGGTGGTTTTAGGTGACGTTTGTGTGCACGTGTCAAATCTCGCTGTCAGATCGAACGTCATGTACCTACACTGGTTTAAGTATCTGTCTCTTTCTACAAATGCAAACTGATCTCCGAGTTTATGTCTAGATCGTGTACATGGCATGTATCTCATGTATGTATATGAGTGCCATCTTATAAATAAATAATTATGCCTATATTACAAAACGTATCCTAAATACGAAGTCGATAACCGGAACTCTACCTTATGTACAATTGGCACGGTATTCACCGCATTAGAAAAAACTAACCCAATCGCGACCACAAAACAGCTCAACATCGATCTATTTCTTTCTCACAACAAAGGATACGGAGCGTACTAGAGTCGCTGCTTACCTATGGTACATTTATTTTGAATATCGTTAGAAAATCTGATAGATTTATAGGCACCTATTTGTTAATGATACCAAGGCAAACGTAGCGTGAGTGGAAAGTAATATTCTTATGGTATACGAGTCACTGTACATATATCAAAGCAGTTAAACTCCAAGATACGTGTACTTACTTTTAATTTATAATATAATTTATTTTTTTTGTAGGAGAACACATTCTTATTGTGAAGTTTTAATTATTCAGAACGACTTCACAATAAGAATGTGTTCTCCTAAAAAATAATAAAGTTGTATCAATGTGTCCAAAAATTTAATAAAAATGAATTGATAATTCTGGCGTCTGCTATCAGATTTACTCAAAGGTATTTTGAGATTCTGTAAAAATAAGGTAGATGGCTCTGTCAAATGATGGATCGATTAAATGTATTAATATCAAAAAGGTAACATATAGGGTCAAAAAATTGTCGCTAAAAATAATGTCGCTGTAGCTTAGTTGGATAAAGCACCTCCCCCGGTTAGGGAAGAGATCCAGGTTCGAATCCCGGTGGCGCAACAACAATATTTTTCGATAAAATTGATTTTATATGTATATCTTTATAATTAATATATTTAATTCATATTTAAAATATTCTTATTATTTTTCATATAAAGCTAAACGCTCGAGTTATGAAAAATACAAATAGTCTTCCAGGAAGATGATCGAATCCCCCGACCTCTCGATCACTATGGAATCGTTTTTGTACTAAATCAAAAATACACGCCATACATACATTAATATAATATTTTACACCCGCAAGAAATGTCTCCGTATAACGATTTATTATTTTGTACAATAGTAGAAATATTTGACATTTATTACTCTGAGCTTTTTATTCCAGAACATTCTACTGCACATTTCTTACAATTAATGTTTCCTCTAATGTTTCGACCAATGTGTGCACAAAAACAAATATTTTGTTAAATTTGGAGGTCCGAATTTGTGCGCCAGGGGAGAAATTAAGAAAAAAATTACCTTAATAGTATTAGGGTATTTATTTGAATTTGTGTATGTACAAAGTATTAATAGATGACGTATCTATCCGTGTTAAAATTACTAAGATTTTAAGCTTTATTAGCAGTCAATTATTTTTATTTTTTTAGTGTCTTCTTAAAATTTGAGCGCGCGCACATATGCACAGCTACGAGGAAACATTGCCTACAGCACATTTACTAGTATGTTTGGAAAAAAATATTATTAGTTTTATTCCTCGTATAATGTCAACAAACTCAAAAATATTGAGAGTATCTGCAAAATCAAAAAATGTTTGTTTTGATTATATTATTAGAAAGTTATTTATGATACGTGAATGTATGATTCACTGCACTATATTGCTCTTTTCTTGCCACAAACCATAATATAATCTTTCATATATTGTTTTATACTTAACTATTACTATATTTATGCTGCGCATTTATTTTATTTCTAAAATTTACAGAGAAATTCATTAAACCCGAAAACAAGTTTACTGGGAATGTTTTAATTATTTTATACGAGTTAATATTACGAAATTAATTATTTTATTATTTGAAATAGTATTATTTGTATAGTTATATAGAATGGGTGTACGGTGTGCGTTTTGAGACATATCTTGCCACGTTTCTAAATATTATTTTCTACCTAGTTTGAGATGTAAACGTGGATGCCATAAGATGTATTACATATAATATATGTACGTACATAGGAACTCAATTCGATTACTATCCAAATATCATTTGTGACCAAATTTGTCGTGGGATAAATTTATGTCACACTGAGAATTATTAGGAGTTGGTACTGCGGTTACTGCGAGAGGAATTCTGCGATTCTGGTGCCGCGATACGGATAGTGCGGCATTGCGATTAGACTCAAGACGCAAGTTGGATACTATTAACTCTTACGCCGATTTGTGATATCGGTGTGATTTTGATTAAGTTTTGTGTAAGTGATACGTATAAATATACATATTTTTTCTAAATCACAAATCTCTTTGGACCTACACCTAATGCAACAGCAGTGAAAAATATTTAAATTCTATTTAATTCGGGTTTAATAAATATTTAATGACGTTGTTTGTGTCTTCTAAATTATCTTTCAATATTACAATAGCCATAAAATTGAAACAATTAAATGTGTATATAGATACCACATACCACATAAGATACCGTTTAAGGTAACCACTTTAAACAACCAACATCAGAATAATTTAGTAAAAAAAATATTTGAAATTTTGGTTGTAAATAATGGTCCGAATGAGTAAGATAAAAAAATCAAGATAAAATTACTAACATAACTTTAAAAACCTATTTGTTTCGCATTATCTGTGTTTTACCATTTAGCTTTGAAAATAATAAAATCATTCCTTACATCGAGCGAACGTATGAAATCATCTTCTCCATTATTGTATTTCAGCCGAATATTGTCTGAGGCTTCTATAAGCCGACATGAAATATCGCTCCTTGTTATGCGACATGAAAGGGCTGAGGCTTCAACAAGAGAAGGGGCTTCCATCAGCCCCCACTTCCCTAGCGCCCCTCTCATCAGACTATGGATGCGGATACGAAGTCAGTCACAGATCCTAAGTTCCTAAGGAAATGTAGGAAATTCTGTTGGAATGTAAATGCAATTACACTCTAAAACAATTTCCCTGCAATAATTTACCTTTACCTTAGATATTAATCTCTCCGTGGACGGACTGAATGGTTCCATATTAGGTGACATTATTATTTATAAATGTATTTTTATGTATGTATATTTCTCCTACATTGCTAATTTCATTTTATAAAAAATATTTTTTTTAATATTAAATAAACTAATTCATTTTTTATCATTTTTAATGAAATCGCTATTTATCAGGAACAAAATATGTCATTTGTGTATTATATTAATCAATTATTTTTATTTATTAAAAAACTGTTTGAGCGAATATATTCCAGATAATACAATCGAATTATTAACTCTAGATGAGTTTCATACTCATCGAGGCTTTTGTTAATGTTTGGTATAACTTGCTGGTGGACAATGTGTCATATAAGCGTACGTTAATGGAATTGAAGTTTCCGATATTATTGCATTGGATTACTGCGCACAAATGAATTCGCTGAAATAATCTATATAACTCGAATATACTATTATATAAAAATATAGGATAAAAATGTATTTCATAAAAGAAAGACACCAATGCGGTTGAATGATCTAATGTGCCATTGCTTGGCGAAATCTCGTCAAATTATATTTTCTGTCACAGAGAAAAGTAAAAAAATCTGAAATTCTGTCAACTTTACTACGAAACTGTGGCAACGCAATTAACTAAAGTCGATACATTTCTCTCAATGGTGGGCTCGCTCCGGGGAAACATAAAATCCTTTAACCACTCTTGAAAACATTTTTTTTCTTTGTTTGGGTACTCCACTGCGATGGAGAATGAACGTAGTGGTAAAGAATTTTACAACTCGGTCTACTGGAGCACCTCTAATTAAGAAATAAATTATTATTTTCAGTTTACTTTGATATATAATGAAAAGCGTTATCAAAAAACAATTTTAATTATATCCGTGTTTTATTTTTAAAAAATTAATTACTTTTTTGTGTATTCGGAGTTACAACCCCATTTAAAGAATCCTTTGTTGTACTTCAAAATATTGGTGAGGCTGGTCTATAACGTTTTGACAAATGGTTTTCTCCTTTTATTTAGAAAGCAATCTTATGATAGCGAAATAGAATTTTACGTCACGAAGGTAAAGGGGAAATCTTTAATAAATTCTGGACTCATTCGGGCGCGGGATGGAAGCGGGGACCAATACCGATAAAGGGGGATGCTTCGTTAAGATTAATAGGAACACGAAATGGGAGAGTTTACACTTTCTCGACCTTTTTGATAAAAAAAAAAACGTTGTGACCTTCGTAACTAAAGCCCACTCCATGAATTCCTGAGAAAATGTATGGTCTATCTCATGCCGAATCTTGAAAAAAATTACATACGATCGCGGGAATTTCAATTTTAAATCTGATTAACAATCGTTGTAATTTAAATGGTGTTAAATCGTAAAATTATACAACGTATGCAAATTAAAACATAGAAAACACACAATACCTAGACCTTTAAATATAACCAAACGAAGATCCTTTCCACGGTGATACAAAAACAAAATATTTTTGTAATGACTATTAAATATAGTTTTAAATACTAATTAAATGTATTAATTAGAAAGATATACACATAAAATCAATTTTATCAAAAAATATTGTTATTGCACTACCGGAAATAGAACCTGGATCTCTTTCCAATCCGGGAAAGATGCATTATCCAACTATGCTACATTGACAGTACTTTTGACGACAAATTTTTGAACCTATATGTTACACTTTTCAAATTAATACATCTATCGTTCCAATATTTGAAAGCCATCTACTTTGTTTTTACCATTCAAATACCTTTGAGTAAACCGATAGCAGACGCCAGAATTAACAATTCATTGATACAACTTATATATTATTAAGGAGAACGATAGATGTATTAACAACAATATTTTTCGATAAAATTGATTTTATATGTATATCTTTCTAATTAATACATTTAATTAGTATTTAAAATATCACAGACCTGAATAATTACAACTTCACAATAAGGATGTGTTCTCTTTATTAAAATATAGTTTTGTTAAATAATTTCTATATTAGTCATAAAAATTGTGTATTCTTTAATAATTTTATAAGTATCGAACAAACTTTTCGAGATTTTGGGATTTCTCAGAATATATAAATCCAACATCTCAAATCTCAGAACACTAAACATCCGAAAATAGACGTTTTAAAAATCGTTGTACTTGAATAGTTTACCAAATGTAAAAAGTTAAAAACAATTAAATATATATATATAATTACATCCTGAATCAACCGGGTCGAGCATGCGCAAATTATCTATTTTAAATGTTTTATCATATAAACAGTTCCATCGAATCCATTATTTAAAAATAGGTCGCGCATGAAAACGTGACTCGTTAATATTATCGTTTATTTTAAAATAAAGCTAACAACTTGTGTTATGAAAATTATAGCGAACTTGTCTCCGGAGACTAGGATTTATCTCTAGACTGCTTAGTCACCAGGCGAGCATCTTACAGCTAGAATAAACGAGCGTTAAAATAAAATCATAAAAAAGTATCTCCAGTTTAGAATAATATTTTTAAATCACATTTTGTATTGAAAACTAAATATAATTTTATTAGGAGAACACATTCTTGTTGTGAAGTTGTAATTATTCAGAACCTGTAATTCTGTAAAAATAAGGTAGATAGCTCTTTCAAATAATGGAACGATTAAATGTATTAATATAAAAAAAAGGTAATATATAGGTTCGAAAATTGTCGCTAAAAATATTGTCGCTGTAGTATAGTTGGATAATACACCTTCCCCGGTTAGGAAAGAGATCCAGGTTCGAATCCCGGTGGCGCAACAACAATATTTTTCGATAAAATTGATTTTATATGTATATCTTTCTAATTAATATATTTAATTCATATTTAAAATATAAATTTCCCGATTAAATTTATTATATCCTAGGAAAAGTCTTCAGTTTCGAGCAACAATATTAATATAAATAATCTTGAAATTTAATAAATGATAGTGAGATTTTTGGGAAAATTTATTTTAATAAAATTTGGCTACTTTATGGATTTTCAAATATCTACGTCTATATACAAGTTTAATGAATTAGTAATATAATCGTATTTTATTGGGTTGGTGCATAAGTTCGTATACGTTTTGTTTTCAAATAGTATTTTAAAATAAATATTTAGACGTGTCATTTCAATGCTGTAGTATTTTTTTTTACTGGATTCATCTTGAATATTTCAATTGGTTGAAAGTTTGTATTAATTATTAAGTAAAGAAGATGGAGTATCGTGTACAAAAAACAAAGATTTCCGCTTATCCTTTTGTTGAGTTCAATGGAGGACTTCAAGCTTCAGAGGTCTCTAGAACCATGTGTGCTTTATTGCTTGGTCATCATTGTTTAGCTCGTTAACAACTTCGCCCGTTTTTGTCACAAATGCCTGCCTTTCTGCCTACATCAACATTAAGAAAAGAATGGAATAGTTAAGCCCTTACGGACAACTAACTCCTCATGCAAAAGCCGGTGTCCATCCAAGTAAGCTAGCGGTACAAACAAGACGTTAGTTACCATCCTATCACTAGCCATCACTTTGAGGTTTATTGCCAACAACTCCATCGCTTTGAGACCACAATTCAAGAAAAATAACCGAAAGACAGTGATTTTTTAAGTATTAAGGAGAATACATTCTTATTGTGAAGTTGGAATTATTCAGAACATAGGTCTATGATGTTTTAATAATTACAACTTACAATAAGAATGTGTTCTCCTTAATAATATAAGTTGTATCAATGTGTCCAAAATTTAATAAAAATGAATTGATAATTCTGGTGTCTGCAGTCGGTTTACTCAAAGGTATTTGAGATTCCGTAAAAACAATGTAGATGGCTTTCAAATAATGGAACGACAGATGTATTCATTTGAAAAAGTGTAACATATAGGTTCAAATATCTGTCATGAAAAATACTGGCGCTATAACATAATTGGTAGTGTACTTCCCAGGATTGGAAATAGAGATCCAGGTTCGAATCCCATCACAATTAGAAAAAATACGGACTATCATAAATTTAAAAAATATGTATCCAGACTAACTGAAACATTAATTAACTCGTATATACTCCTTCTTTATACACGAGTCTTACTCTCATAGAGAAAAAACAAATATTAATATATATATATCCACTGATTATTCAAATTGTATTATATTTTTAATATTAGTAAAAAAAAAATTAAAAATCCCGGTAGCGCAAAAACAATATTTTTCGACAAAATTGATAGTATATGAATATATTTATAATTAATACATTAAATTAGTATTTTTTAAGTATAATAATGCCTGTCCGCATACTGCTAACGTTGCAAAAGAGGCTATTCAAGTGCTCGGTTAGGAGATTATTCACCTCCGCCTTAGTCTCCTGATTTTACTTCATCAAATTTTCACATTCTCTGCTCTCTATTCAACAATCTCCTTCTTTAATAACATCGTTGCTCTTCAGAATTGGCTGACGACTTCACCACCTCCAAACAACTGGATTTCTTCAGGTGTGGAATCAAAGAACTTACAAAATGTTGGGAAACAATGTAGTAAAATATATCATGTATTAATTTATGTTTACTGTTTATTTAAATAAATACATTTATAATTTAATAAAAACTCTGCGAACTTACGCATCAACCCAATAGAACTGTTACACAGTTAACTTTATATATAATATAATTAAAATGATGGTTTGATTATTACGTAAATTTTGTTTTACTTTGCTAACACGTTTATAAAATGAGGCACCAAGATTGTAAACATAATTGACCTGTTAAAGGCCTGAAAAAAATTTACCTGTTTAAGAGCGGTACTAAATTGACATATTTAAGGTTTGCACTATACATATAAGAATAATCTATTTGGGTGTTGCAAAAAGTAAAGTCAGCATATATTCTTCCTCGAATAATACATACATACGTTATTAAAAAGTTCCTCTCCAAAATGGTTGAAGAAAAAAGTTTTCGGAAGCTAACAAAAAGGATACCTTGTTTACAACTAACTATACATATGTAACGCTACAAACTCCGTGTACAGTTTTATTATAAATACGGTAAAATCCACACACCTCAGCAGTCGTGACCGAGCAGTTAAGGCGTCCGAACTATAAATCAAATCCCTTCTGGGAGAGCGTAGGGACGAATCCTTTTATTAACATTGGTATTATTCAATTCATTTAATTGTTTTATTTATTTTCCTGTAATCTTTAAAATTATATTAATTATTAAATTAACATATATTATTATGTTACGCAAAAAATACTAGTATCACTGGTGTATTTTTCTTGCTCAGCACGCGGCAATTGGCATTAGGCTATGGAACACAGCGCGTGTGCGTCGCGTCATCGAGTATTGAAAAATAGATGTAACGGAAATACTGGCCATGGCCGCCAGCAACCATTGGCCGCGAAGCAGCAGGTCTAGAAATATATAATCAACGATCGAAAATTGATTTCTGCTATTTAAAATATTTATTTTGTAGCAAAACACGCCGATTTTAAAATAATAAAAAATCTTCATTTATTTCAATAAATTTATTTAAGTGACTAAATAGTCATTCAGTTTAATCGTTTAATTTTCGTTCAGACTATAGGTTTTTAATAAGATTTTTTTAATGTTCATTATGTTCTACTTCGTGACCGATAAAATACACTTGTATTTAACCCTTCCCTAGCCAAGCAGTAACATAGGTTTACCGAGCCAATTAAATCGTATTTCTATAAATATGCACAACGTAAAACTTACATTTTACCTAGTCCTAACAAAATCATTTGCGCTTAGAAATGACTAGTGAAAAATCATTTATGTAAAACAAATCATAACAAAAAAATATTTTTTGAATTCAATGCTTTATAAAATTGATGCGTTGCATGCTATTTGCGTTAAAAATTCTACTTGTATCACGTGAAAAAGATCACACATTAATTTAAATGAAGAGAGATTAAGATGAAGGTCATGTTAGGATGGATTTTTTGACGAATACGTTATAAGAATAACGTTTGAGAATAAAATGAACCTATTAAATTATTATATTTTTCATTGCTTATTATATTTATAGTAACAATGATATTAACTATTTTAAAGTCATTTAAGCTTGTAAAAGCATTTTTTCCCCATTTAAAGTTCTTAAAAAACTCAAATTTCTTCAGTAAAAATAGATAACAGCATGGCTGCGTAGAGTATTTTTAGCATGGTATGGTAAAGGTTAAAACAATATTGAAGCATAATGGGCCTGGTGCTGTTCCTTGAAGTACTCTGGAGGATTATTTTAGAGATTTTGAAAAAGCAGTTTTCCCATGCCTACAAAAATCTTCAATTTATAAATCACTCACGTGGTTTGGATACGGAATATATTTTTTCTCATGTGACATGCCTAATTTAAGGATACCCAGCATGCGTGTCGTACCGCTTTGTTCCAGATTTGGATGTTTTAAAAATGGTTTAAATAAGTGATCAAATATGGTTTGGTTATTCTACTTCTACTTTCTTTCCTTTTAATTATATATATATATTGAATTTAAGGATTCCGCGAGCACTAGTGTATAGAACTGACGTCTCTTTTAGATTAGATCGCATTTTTTGTAGATGGTTTCCTTGAGGAAACCTAAGCCACCCCTTCTCCACGGTATAAATATGTTTTTTGAACAAGGGGTTGGGAAAATGTGATCTAAGAAGGGTGGAAAAAATTTGATATAGGGACAGGACAGTAAGGACTCAAGGGCCAACTCTAGATTTCTCTCCGCTGTAGCCATAGGTCTCCTGAATGTCAGAAGCAACTTCGATGATTCGCACGAAGCACTGTACCACACAATAGCGGTATTGGCATGCACAGCGAGAAACCGAACACACAATAGCAACAGTAACTGTACTCCAGATCAATGTAACGAGCTCGCAGCAGGACATCGACAGTTCAAAAGTTCATGGACAACATACATATAAAGTCATACTGTGAGGTATATGAGAGGAAGGGGGGGGCAGATAGATATAGTCAACATATTGGAGCATCCAGACACGCGCACGGTGATCAGTGATCCGTGGACCTGTTATAAATATCGAACATACGTAAATATATTATATTGTATACAATCCGTTTCAAATTTTGCATAGTTACTTTTCAGGATCCTGCGCAAAATACGGGTGCCTTCCCCTGGCTTCCTCACTCCTTCACATAAACATGTTTTATATTATTTTTTGGCTATATCAACATATACTGTACTGTGGCTATATCGAGAGAACTAATAACAGCAATCAAACAATGGAAAGCTACATACTTCGGACTCAGTCTACGCAATGATAAATACTACATCTTAAAAGGCAGGTAAAAATAGAAGAAAGCGGAGGCTTAGGTAAGAAGAGATTATCTTAGCTACAGATACATTACTTCAGAAAGTGCTGGAGATCTTATACATCTTGCATAGGATAAATCAACAACTGTAACTTGATCGCTAAATTTTGACAGAACACGGGACATGAAGAAGAAGATTTTGCATAGTTACCCTTTAGGACCCCGCGCAATCATAAACATTAAGTTACTTTTTCATGTTTGTCTATTATTATAAAAATTGGGGACTACCATAGCAATTATGAATGTCTGAAGTGTTCCATGTGGCTTTTTGCTCATTACAGCCATGGTCTTGTTACAATCATGCTCGTTATAACGAAGATCAACTGTATGTTCATACGTACCATACAAAATTTTAATTTTGAATGTACCACAAATATAAGAATGTTACAAATGATTTTAAGGAAACAGTTTGTAAAAAAATAAAGCGACACCAAAAATGTTTTATTTACCTTCGTGAAGGATTGGTATTAAAATGAATTAATGGGTCTCTTACTTGAGAGAGTGAAGAGGTTCCCGCTCCGCCAGGTCCCCCGGGAAGCCGGTCCAAGAGGGCTGACCTCCGGAGTAGTAGTGCCCCCCGCGACAGCCGCATCGGTAGCCCCCGCGCCGGAGACCCCAGCCCTCCTCAGGAATGCACTGTTGACAAATCATCAAGTTTGTAAACATTCACAAAATACTTGAACGATATATATTTATGCTAGAGCCATACAGACGCAAAATTTATTAATACATTTTATTATCTTTTGAGAGTTCCCAAAATATAATAAAAACAATCTTTGCTGATGAATTTTGCATAGTTATTCTTCAGAACCCTGCGCAAAATACAGGAACCTTTCCCCTATCCCTGGCGATCCCACTTCTTCCGCTGGATGGAAATGTATTTTATATTGAATGCTATCCACTCCAAATTTTGCATAGTTATTCTTTAGAACCCTGCGAAAACATAAGCCCCACTCTGGCCACCCATCCCTCTCCTCCTCCCTATATAAATGTGTATTGTATTGAACACCGTTCAAATTATATTCAGTTGCACTCAAGGATCCCGGGGAAAATAAAGTTTTCATACCCCTATTCCCCCAAATCTCAGCTGCACAAATTTTGCATACATCGTTATTAGATATAACCCTCCATTCCCTAAATCTTTATTTCAAATTATAACTAAATCTGAATTCAGTTCAAGACAGATTTATAAAGCGCCTCTACATGCTTGCGTATAATATTAGTATCTTTGGTTGGATTGTATTCATTATTTTAAAAATTCCGTCTGTATGTTAAACGAAAGGATATTTCCCATAGATATTTACATAAGTTAATTTTTTAGAAAAGTTCGATCGAAATCTAATGAGAGACTCTCTACGGAAGATATCGTATCCACAAATAAACTTTTTAACGGGGGGCGGCTTCGGAGTCTCTGTGTCATGATTGAAGAAAGTTCATTTAATTTTTTTTGAAATTTAATTAAAGACATTTTTCAAACTAAATCTTTTTACACACTTGAGTTATATAGTATAGAGATATGGATTTTAACGATGTGTATACTAACATCACCAAAAACAATAACAATCGTACAATTTGTATAATATTACAAATGTTGATAAAATGCGTAAACAATTAAAAGAAGTATCTTGAATAAGTCAATAATTTTGACACTGTTAAACCCCGCCCAACCGGGATCAAAGAATAATTTGGAAAAACCTATTTATCTAACATAGAGTGAAACCTACCAAGCCCATGTTGATGATAATCGTAGGCTAGATAAAATGCAACGTGCGTAGCTGAATGATTAATCAATTTGATAATTTGTTTGTGCGAGTGATTAAACGTCACAAAAAAAAATTTGAAAGTCACCAAAGTATCACTAACACGTCAAGAATGTACTGTCACCTACTTTCATTCACCGGTTAGCTGACGCGTTTTCCTAAAATGGCGACCACGATTTACTTGTTCCATCCTGTTCCGGTTTACGGTTGTCAATTAAGCCGCTACTCAAAGATAGAGCACAAAAAAATAAGTTAATAAAAACGATAATTCTTTAATAGACATACCATGAAACATCGGTGTATTATTCATATGTAATGACTGATATTGATTTTTTGTAAATAATAGAGTGATTAACCAACGAATATATTATGATCTATCAAAAGTGATTAAATTAATTATATATAGATATAGATGTTTATTATAAAAGTTTAGCACTTGGTAACATTCTCTCTAGTTTTAATTAATAGATGACAGTGTGGACTAAAAAAATATTTTGTCCACTTTTAAATTCAATGTTATGTAATCCGTGTGTTGGGGGATGATAATTATCATCATTACTTTACCAGTGTAATGATGATAATCATTTAAATCTGTATAAATAATACAAAGTGTTTATAAGAATATCTTATTAAAGTTGCTGCGCGCGCTATATTTTTTTGTAATCGCTATGTTGGCAAATCATCTTCGTACGCAGAGGCGCACGGCTTAGAAGGAACATTAGTTTAGGAATTGATATAAACATTCATACATATGTAAATGCACACACAAATTAGTTAAATTCTCTCCTGAGATTTCAACTGTTCAATCTAACATATTTTTGGAAAGAATTTGAATAAAAAAAATATATTTATAAGTGAATATACAAATTTATGAAAAACTTTCTCATTTTAAAAAAATATACTCGAAATAATTGTAATCTAGTTTCATTGTGCTTAAAGCACCTGTATTAAAGAACAAGAAATATTGTATTTACATAATTACTGATGTTTTATATTTTGATGCCAACCGGTTTCGAAGAAAATCTCTCCTTCTCCGGATCAGTTAAAAATAAATAACTAAAGATAATAAATAAAGTAACTGCTTCAAACATTAAAATTAACAATTTTAATTTAATACAAATTAAATGTATCAATTATAAAGATATATGTACAGATAAAATCAATTTATCGAAAAAATATTTTTGTTACTACCTATATTCGAAGCTGGATCTTTTCCTATCCGGGGAAATGCATTAACCGATTATACTACACTAACATAGTAAGTGGACGACAAATTTTCGACTTATATGTTGCACTTTCAATTTGATACATCTGTCGTTCCATTATTTGAAAGCAATATTTTTTCGATAAATTGATTATAATTTATACATTTTATTTGTATTAAATATCACATAACTATGTGCTGAAAAATTGCAACTTCACAATAAGAATATGTTCTTAAAAATATATTTATTTTTTTTAAATTTATTTACTTATTAATTATATACTTCCTTAGGTCGTAAGTTTATTTATTTATTTCATACTAGGGCAGTCCATTAATATGCACGTCACGTAATATTTTTCCATAACAAGTCAACTTTAAATGCAAAAGTATCAAAATGAGACATATTTCGCACGTGATATATATGCTTAATCGAAATTCTGAGTATGAAATTTGTACTCGCCCACATTCCGACCGACGTACGAGTGAGCACACAATAAGGAGTAAGCTAAGGTTGATTCGAGCCCAAGCAAAGCAGGTGATTAACAACGATGGCGAGTGGCGTTCAAACACTTCTCCCCAAAAAAGGCGCTCGCAACTCATAAATATTTTGTTGGCATACTTCACACCCATTATAGACGCCGCGCAAATAGCGCCTGTGACCGAGACCAAATATTATACTAACGGTTAACGCGTTATTTTCTTCTCCAACTGGGAAACTTTGGAAGAATTATTGCGTTAGAAGAAACTTTTAGCCGTGACCAAGACAGGGTCTTCAATATCCAATTTACATAAATATAGACAGTTTATTTTTATTTTGGAAAATGTACAGCTATTTTTTACGTACATCCTGAATCTGGAGAGAAATATTTTAGCCGATTACTGTTTTTTTACTGAAATAAATTAAAGGTTTTTCTGACATATTATGTTAATATACAAAATATTTCATTGCGTGTGGATGTGTAAACTATATATATAAGAGGGTGAGTGCGTGTGTATGTTTGAGTACAGTATGATGGTGGGGACCTAACAGAAGGACCGGTCTCTTAAAAGTGCCTTTGTTTTTTACTTTATAAAAAGAAAGTTATATTTATAGGTTTTTTTATTACATGTGTCAAGCGTATTTTTAAGAAATGTCACCGGAAGTTAGTGTTTTACTTATATACCTACACAGAAGAGCATAGGATATTGTGTGGAATACAATAATTTGAGTTACTCGAGTACCTATAGATCATATTATGTTATATTATCAATATTTTAATACTAATTAAATGTATTAATTAGAAAAATATACATATAAAATCAATTTTATCAAAAAATATTGTTGTTGCTACCGGGATTCGAACCTGGATCTCTTTCCAATCCGGGGATGGTTTTCAAATTTCTAAATTTTCTAACCTACATGTACACTTTTCAAATTAATACATCTATCGTTCCATTATTTGAAAGTCATCTATCTACTTACATATACTTCACATTGATACAACTTATATTATTAAGGAGAACACATTCTTATTGTGAAATTATAATTATTCCGAACATGTTTTAAATACTAATTTAATATATTAATAGTATAAGTTGTATCAATGGGTCCAAAATTTAATGAAAATGAATTGATAATTCTGGCGTCTGCAGTCGGTTTACTCAAAGGTATTTGAGATTCCGTAAAAACAATGTAGATGGCTTTCAAATAATAGAACGACAGATGTATTCAATTGAATAAGTGTAACATATAGGTTCGAAAATTTGTCATGAAAAATACTGGCGCTATAACCCAATTGGTAGTGTACTTCCCCGGATTGGAAATAGAGATCCAGGTTCGAATCCCGGTAGCGCAAAAACAATATTTTTCGACAAAATTGATTTTATATGTATATATTTATAATTAATACATTAAATTAGTATTTATAATATTTCTATTAGAAATAATAACAGAATACAAATATATTGGACATGGACAAAGAAATCGACACGAATAAACATAATAAGTATGTGTTAATCGAGAATAATTTTGAATATATTCACATTCCTAATAATTTTGTACTGTTTGTGCGCTGAACCGCTTCATGTTCAAAATTTCAATCCAATCACAATTCAAAAGTATGTAATTGAATTATTTATTGTCCTGCATGGTATACATTAGTTAAATAATTTGACATAAAAATGGTGTAATAAGTTAATATAAGAGAAGCTTAATTAATACATTTATATTATACATTTTTGACATCAAAAGTAAGCACATAATATTAATATAATACAATTCACTTGTTTCAAATAAAATGCTATCACTGTTTACAATTTTTTATTTCTTTGAGTTGAATGATGATGAATGACTCGGCCTTATTTTACTAGACTTTTTCACGCTGTTTAGATGATGTTATTTTACGGTCATCAATGGCTGCGTAGCGGCCACTAATAACATAATACGGTAGTACAATAAATAATATAATGTATATGTTGAAAATCTAAAAATGTATTATCTGTGCTGAATGTAACTAGTAATATGAGACAGCATTTCTCCCGACTGATATTTATATTAGGATAACACATTCTTATTGTGAAGTTGTAATTATTCAGAACAGACGATCTGTGATATTTTAAATACTAATTAAATGTATTAATTAGAAAGATATATATTTTTAGCGACAAATTTTCGAACCCATATGTTACCTTTTTGATATTAATACATTTAATCGTTCTATTATTTGTATAATATTATCGCTGTAGTATAGTTGGATAATGCACCTTCCCCGGTTAGGAAAGAGATCTAGGTTCGAATCCCGGTGGCGAAACGACAATATTTTTCGATAAAATTGATTGTATATGTATATTTTTCTAATTAATATATTTAATTCATATTTTTAATAATATTAATAACTAATTGATAATAAGCGTGCCCGCTCTCGAATGTTTCTCGTATCCTTCCAAAAGGACCTTCATATTTTTAAGAATTATGTACGGAAAATCAGGGAGTTGCCGAAACAGATGCACATACATGCTTTACCGTCAATCGATATAGGAAAATACGCGAGAAAACGGATTCTGCTCGTGCAACGATCAGAGTTATTCTCAAGTATGGATGTTTTACACGTCGCGTCGTGCAGTTATGTATTCTATTCGTGCAGTTATGTATTCTATTCGTGCAGTTTTATCAGTTCTTTAAATTCCGTTTGGAATATTTGTGATTAGACTTTTGTGAGTTATATTACACAGTGCTCAAAACATGTCCGCAAAAATATTAGGACAATAAAATGATATTTTATGAGATATCTGATAAATACGTTTTGTCCGCATGTCTTACCATCAATGAACTAGCATAGGTATCCTATTTAAATGTCTAACGTCACTGTAACATAGGTACATAAAGTATAGTTCTTATTGTATTTTTCTGATATAAATTAATTTGATATTAATAGAAATAATATATATTTTTTTAAATCTAAAATTTAACATCCATCCTATTTATTTTACTAATAAATGATTATTAATAATAAAAAAAATAAGAACTAATATTATAAAATAACTACTCTAGTTCCAAAAATCTTTATCTTATTTATTCATCGTCTTTATAGTCATTAATCTTTCTGAATAGATTTTTATAACATTATAAAAAATATAAAACGGATATAAAAATATTACTTTTAACAATGAGAAAAATACGTCAGTGCTGCAAAAACATAATCTGATGACCCACATAAGATGGTAAATTTTTTGAAACCATTTGTTCTGTTTGAAAAATCTAGAACAATGAACTTTTTCAGTGTGACAAGATTATAGAATGACCTTTTGTTACGATAGGCGGAGCGCCATACTCTCGCTCCATACACGTCCATGCTTTTTTTCATGCATGCTCGTCGGTTGTTGAGACTTCTAAGTGGACAAGCAAACTTCCGCGGACATCTTTTATCTCTGGTGCCATTTAAACTAGGAACTTTAATTCGAATATCGAATTATTCGCCCATTTCGAAACTATTCTTAAAATACTCAATCATATTTGCAGTATTTTTTGTTTGAAATTTTTAATTTCTAAATGTAAATATTTTACTCGAAGCGAATTTCAATAATACATGTAGTCCGGATTATCCACTAAAATAATTATGACAGTCCATTAAACCATATTCCAGACTATAACGCACTTCGTGGCGGAATCTCCGTCTCGATGTTTCGGCGAAATCAGTGCATATTTTCTGTTGTGAAACGAATATTGTGTACGAGGCTTTAAATCAGTTACCGAGGAAGGGTTAGCTCGTTCACGTCTATACGAAAGGTTATTAATTGTACATCCTGTAAGCAATCAAGACCAAAAATATTTTTTTTTTTGGGGAGACCGCAATAAGAAACAGCGGTAATATATGTTTTAAATGGATATATGTTATTAGTTCTAATGGAGTAAAAAATAATTCAGTTAGCCATGTCAAAGCGATCAGATGTATGGTCTTATTTTTTTTAATTAAAATGTATTTATTATTCAATCTGCTATTTTAGATTCTTCATAACTTTACGAATCTATTCGAAAATCCGAATATTTTACCTTTTACTATTCGATATTCGAATTGTTGAAAATAACGAATATTTGTAAACTCTAATCAACGCTCGCATCGTATCTTTCTTAGTATCCTCTTCTCATTCATTAATTCATTCTACTCGATCAAACCGTCTAACACCGTTTCTTAATCCTATTCAATACGCTAGGATCAGCTTTGCATTCATAAGAATAAAGTTACCTTTGTGTTATTCTGGCGACAATCAAAACCAATCATTTTTTAATACTATATTTTTAATAGTTATAATAATAATTCTTATATTTCGTTAATTAATTATTAAAATAAATTTCAACCAAAACTATATTTCAAGTAATTTACTTTACTTTACATATGATTATACTTTCAGGCAAGTTTATTTTACCCAGCAATTTATAATATTTATATAACTTATTCTAAATTTTTTTAAATCAATTTAAATTCTATGTTTCAAAGTAAAATTATATGCTTTTTTACATATTTGTGTCATTTGTCATGCAACATTATTTTTAAAATACTAACAGAAAACACGGGTTTTGCCAGGGGCAGACAAAACATTTATATAAAATTGTCTACTTATCTGGGATGTGTGCCGTTGTGAATTATTTTAGAACTCTTTTTTATTTAAAATATAAGATATCTGCAAGGAATACAAAAAAATTACATTTATACACATATTATATAATGGATTTTGCATTTTATTAAGTGATTTTACCGTATTTTTTTTAATTTAATTTAATTAGGTTTTAGTTTTAATATGCCTATCTCACTGTAAAACTCTGTGTTAACACAGGCAATTAGTATTTAATAGTCGACATGTCTGTGCGCGTTTTTTAGACGTCAATTTTTAGATTTCACAAGTCTATTATATAGTTTCAATATTTCTCTTAGGGTGTATTTACTAAATCTCCAAGACGCGAGAGTAATGTCTCATTAAGACAGACAGACGGGTAGACAGAATTTACTTTTTGAAATTGTGTACTTTTTAAATAATTAAAATTAGGATCATCCATATATACATAATTCAAAATATTTGTATATTGTGGAAATCACTTCGTGAGTTCATGTGTACATTTGTGCTTGCGGTGTAGTTTTATTTTTATATTAGAATTATGGAACATTTGAGATGCCTAAATAACAATAATTATTCAGAATTTTTAAATCACCTTTTGGAAACAAACCATTCTTTTGATATTAACAAAGGTTTAGAAATTATACATACAAATATTAGGGGTTTACGGTTAGGGAAATTTTAAATTTTAGAAATAAGAAAAAGTGTTAATAGCATGCTTAATATTATAAATAACAAAATCCTCTTTGCAAATAGTCACCTTTTAAATTTGTTTTCATATTAGTTCTTACTTATTCACCATTTTATAGTTTTGTTTTTATCTATGCTTGCATTTTTTAATTTCAGTATAAATTGTTTCCTGAATAATATACCATAGGTATCAAAACATGTAGAATAATTAATAAATAATGGTTTAAACAAAGTATTTTGTATAATTATTAATATAAAATGGGGCCACAAAGTAATTTTGCAAATATTGAAGAAGTAAAAAAAATTATTTAATCATTTTGAAATTAAGAGTCAAAATGAGAGGCCATTTGATTGAAATGTTTGAGGAATACTGAACATATCCAATAATTATTATGTCAACCCAGTGGCGCTACGGCACTAATCAATCGGGCATAAACATTGTGGAGGCGAGCGTTTATCAATCACACTTTAAATGTCACTTAAGTCATTTTTAAATCAATATTTCATATGAATCTAGTTATTGTATTGTCAGACAACGGAGGTATGAACACTGATATTATATTTTAATACACACTATACCACAATCAGGTAATAAATAAATAGCATAATTTACATTATGATTTTTAAAAAAATCAAATCTTACAACATGTGTTTAGTAACATTCGCCTCGTGAGCTACTGAGCAAACCTAAGTTAAAAAAACTTTAATATATTCATATTTACCAAAATTCATCCCTAAGCTAAGAAAAATTCAAACATCATCTACAGCAACTGACGATGATAGTTGCAAAACTTTAAAAAAAAAAATTAAAATGAATTAATCAGAAGGTAACCAATCTAGCACATTTTTAAAAATACATTAATAAACTAATGCGTGCTGTAATTTTTTAACGTAAACATCACATAAAAAGGGATTGTAACCCTCTAGGCACACAGTGCAGCCGAATAGACGCGATATGCAGAAAGTTATCGACATTATGGGTCAAGCTCCCGGAGCCACACTTCTCACTTGTCCGCAGTCCATACATAATGCAGGAGCCACTAAGCCATCTTTCTCCGAGGACCTTTTAAAAACTTTGCTGTGTGTTTTAGTTCACAACTTTCCGAGGTTTGTTAAGTTGTTTAGTTTTGCGGGAAAACAATCGAATTTTTCTGCCGAAATGCAAAATTGTAATTCGTTTTCCTAAAAAGATTTAAATCATAATAGTACGTGTTCACAACGGGTGAAACCCGCTGAGAGCGACACGCGAATGTAATGTTCAGTACACACACACACACACACACACAGTAAGTCATTCAGTTAAACGTTGGCTTTACACTTCACATTTATCGAATTTTATCGCCACTCGTCAGTATCTCAGTATTTCGAAGAATCGTGGACAGACATCGTGAATCTATCAAGAATTTTTATAGTAGATTCAATTTAGATGTTATTCAAATAGTATCACAATACATAAATGTATCAAAATATGAATTAAATATATTAATTAGAAATATATACATTTAAAATCAATTTTATCGAAAAATATTGTTGTTGCGCCACCGGGATTCGAACCTGGATCTCTTTCCTAACCGGGGAAGGTGCATATCCAACTATGCTACAGCGACAATATTTTTAGCGACAATTTTCAAACCTATATGTTACCTTTTTGATATTAATACATTTAATCGTTCCATTGTTTGAAAGAGCCATCTACCTTATTTTTACAGAATCTCAAATACCTTTGAATAAACTGATAGCAGACGCCAGAATCCTGGTGGCGCAACAACAATATTTTTCGATAAAATTAATTTTATATGTATATCTTTCATATTTAAAATATCACAGACCTATGTGCTGAATAATTACAACTTCACAATAAGAATGTGTTTTCCTAACATAAATGTATCGTTTGAACGCTGGGAAGTCACGGCCTATGATCGGGTGCAATAGCGTCAATAAGTAGGTTGGTACATTGCTCCGGGGATACATATTAACAGAAGAGGGCTACCACAATAGACGAAAAAATTGAAAAAGATACAGTAAAAGGAGGAAGATACATCCCTCAGAATCCCGCCGCCTAGCGGATACACCTGCACAACGTGTGAAAGGATAGGACTCCTAAGCCACGTGAAGACTCAAAATCTATAAACCATGGCAAACGTAATCTTCGCAACAAGGTACTGTAAACTTTAGACTGTATTAACATGCGTATTTTTGTTGTAACAAAGGTGAATATATTATAATATAACATGATAAACATAACATACAATTATATTACAATTAAGTATATACTCGAAGTTTATTGTGCGGTATGGAGTAGACTCCACCTCTGATATATGCAGCATTGTCCTGGCTTTGCTTTGCTAGACTGCCGTCTGGGTTAAAGTAGCCAGTTTTTTTCGTGATTTTGTGGTGTTATTTAATTCAAGATATATAAAATTGTTTTCCCTTTATTATGATACAAAATACACGTGCACGGCCATGATATCAATTCTCGTTATCTAAGAATTTTACATTTTTTAAAAAGAGAGACATAATTATATCCGTAAGATTTATCTTTTTTTTATTGCGAAATTAATTTATTGTTTTTGTCTGTCCTATTTCAAATTGTGTGATCTATCTTTTCAATTTTACTTCGGATTGAATTTCAAAATATTTTTTATTATAGGATTCGCTTTAAATAGTTAGTTTTTTAACGCGTTATTTTAAGCGGTTATGTATTTTTTAACCCTCAACATACCGTGATAGAAAATACCCGTACACAACCACAATGTCAACTTATGTTACAGTGACGAATGTGTATTTTTTAAACATTATAAATGAGAAATGTAAATGCTTTAACTAGTTTTCATGGCTGTAAACTATTTAATTAATTAACATATGTACAATGAAGCATTCATTGTACGCAATCGAACTACGCAGACGTCAGCTCTAACGACAAGTACTGATCTGTACCGAGTGGTCGACTTATGTTACTGCATGACTACTGAAGGGTTAAACCGTCAATCATGAAATCTGATGCGATATACCTATTTACTATGCGTACATTTACACTACAATATTATTATATAATGTAACATGACATTTCATCCTGATTGTAATATCAGCGAATGATAGAAATTCTGATGCAGTAGGTATTTCAGACTGCAGGTACCTGCAGTCACACAATCCTCGCGGGAAATCGTGCAGATTAACACCACATGGCGAAGTCAGTCACTTCTGAAACCAGAATAGAATAACCAGATTCTCATCTTACCCCCCTTCTTCGTTTCCGCGCGGCATCTTAACGAATGCAGAATCGATCAAACCTTCACATAAAGGCTGCCGTAAGTATAATTATTGTTATTAAAATAATCAAAAAGTAGTTTTTGTTTCCCAGTAAGAAATCTAAAAGCAACTTCTCTGAAAGCGAGCTCGGCAACAAGTTACAGAGGAATACAATAATTTAAATGGCGCTTCTATAGCCCTGGATAAATTCAAATACGGACCCCACGTCATGAGCCGCCGTTTAAGGTCTTGGGCAAATATGGTACGCAATGAATTTCATATGATGGAATGCAAACAGAAGGCGCAAATATTTGGCGGGGATAACAAGTCTAAGGGAAACGTTTTCGGATGGGATCAAATCAAAGTGACTAATTTACTTAGGTATTCCATTTAAACATCAATACAACCATAACTTTACCGAATACCTATTGCTATGACAACACGAATCATAAGGATAATATTATATTATAATATAATAATACTACGTTATAAGAGTCCACTTATTTTTCATCAAAACATTTACGTTACAATACTAGATAAGATAAAATAAAATTGTTTATTTTCATAAGAGGTGAACAACAATAGCAATATTATAATCAAATAACATATCAATTAGAAATTATATCACAATTAGATTACATTTTATTTATTTTTATCTGGGATGCAGTATGTACCTGTGATTCAGCTATGTCCTGGCTACTTCGCTACACTTCTGTCTATGCTAAAGTGTAATGTTTTTATTGAATTCAAAAACGTGATCAGGGGCTGTATTTGTAATTTAAAAGACATCACGAGCCAGAGCTATATTTATTAAAGTCCGACGATATATTTGTGAGATTCCACGAACCAGAATGGCGTTTCGATTTGTTCTGGTCCATTTCGAGACCTAATTATAAATATTACAGTTGCAACATGAACACGATAAATATTTTTATAACTAGTAATTATGAATCCAAATCTATATAAAAACTATAATTAAGCATTATATTTACAAGTGTTGAGGCATTAATTATTCCTCCCTTCACTTTTATTCCGCTTTTAATAATCCACTCCACGCCATCATGTACCAGGGATCCGCTCTTCAAACGAGGACGTTTATTTTTTGAGATCCGGAGATGTATTTTGTAAGCTCTCCGTTCGGTATTTGCCCAAATAAAAAAATGTGGTGAAATTATAATTCAACGGCGAATTTTTTTTGATTATGTGGCGGAAGGTCGAAGTTTAAAAATTCCAACAAAAAAAAGCGTGCATAGAACTTATGTTTCTTATTTATTTTGGATTATTATTTATTTATTAAGGAGAACACATTATTATTGTGAAGTTGTAATTATTCAGAACAGACGGTCTGTGATATTTTTAAAAAAACAAATTAAATGTATTAATTAAAAAGATATACACATACAATATATTTTATCGAATATATATTGTTGTTGCTACCGGTAATGTAACATATGGGTTCGAAAATTTGTCGACAAAGGTACTGTCTGCTGTAGCATATTTGGATAATGCACCTTCTCTGGATTAGAATGAGATTCAGGTTCGAATCCCGGTATCAACAACAATATATTTTCGATAAAATTGATTATATGTGTATATCTTTCTAATTAATACATTTAATTAGTATTTATTATTTATTTATTATGTAGCGTAATCTATATATACAAGTATGTATGAATAATGGTCAAATGTTATAAAAAAATCTATTAGAAAATTCTCAATTAAACTTATTTATGGGAATATTTCTTTGTCATTGAAGTTCTCTATCGAGATTTTCATCTCTATTCTTTTGCTTTTCGATAACTTCTGCATCTGCTCCGCTCTGTTTGCCAACTGTCAACCAATTGCCTGAGATGAATCCTTGAATTTTTTGGCTATCTTGCGTGAAAGGAAAGGAAAGCTTGGAGAAGCTTGTTATGGTGAGCCACGTCAAATGACGAAGAGAAAGATCCCACACCCGCCAGGAAGAGGCATCAGTCATGAGAGACTAACGTGTATGATCTTACGCTTCAGCAATTATACATCTTCTTTTTCTTCCTTCTATGGTTACTAGTGTGGTGTGCCGGATGATTAGACCTGAACATTTTCCACGTCTATTCGCTGTCGTCCTCACGGAAAATCTATTTTCCTATCTTTCTTCCAAAATGTCATTTATTTCCACCCAACTGATTTTCACCAATCTTCTCCAGCACGACATAAAATCTATTGTATCAAAAATACAAAGCTCTAGAAATTTCGCATTCATAATTATAAAGTTTCCAGAGTATTCGTATTCAAGTGAACAGTTCGCAGATAAAAAGTATTCAAGTGCGCAGATCAACCTAGCGCCAATTTTTTAATCATATAATATATTATGTCTTACTAGAATTATTCAACAATATGCAAATTAAACTACACGGGTACCTAATTTTTTTTTTAGTGTTTGTTTCTGATAAACTGGTTTAGTCAAGAATGAAAAATGTGCGTTGTTTTTTTAACTAGCCATATTATTATGTTGTATCTTACTTATAATTACTTTTCCTTTCACCGCGTACCCTACTTTCTCCAATAGGAATTTGATTTTAAAAAATCATCATCTGTTTGATGCTTTCACACAAGCGATTGTACGCAGAGAACAACATTGTCTATGCCTAACTTGAGGTCCACAATTTACACTCCAAGGGCCGGTTGTGTGATCAGTAGTAAAATTTGACCGTGGTAAGTTTTTACCATCGCCCATAGTAGTGTGGGTTGTTGCTACGTCAAATTTGCTACTGTCAAAACATAGATAAGAAATGTGGCAAGACATGCTTTATCTATGACTTTATTCGCCTCCGCGTTCAAAACCTGTCACTTTTTTTCGGTTTAAGTGCTAATATTGCTAATGTACATTAAACAACAACATCATCATCGCACGAACTCTCAATAGCGGATAAAATAGCGAAATGTTGAATGATTAATTGTTGAATACTGCAACTTTCAAAGTATCAATGTAACACGTGACTTTTGAAACAGCTGTGAAGAGTCCGCCATATTTAACCAACGATTTTCGGTTTTTACCATCCGATACTCGAGAGTAAAATTAGTTAACCATTACATTTTTTAACAACGATCGAATAACCTGTTTACGCAAAAAAAATTACTTTTTTTTACCACAACCGTCCCTAGCTATGGAAGAGATCTTCCTGCAACGCTACATCGAACCTAACATATTTTTACTTTTTATCCGTTTATTAAGTTTTAAAGTAGGATGAACGTATGTTTACTAAAATAAGGGCAGAACTCGTACATCGGGTTGATAGAAACACACCCCCACCGAGCGATATAGATGTGTTATTTTAAAGTTGTAGAAACGTTAATTTATTTTATTTTGGATCTACTATATGGTTACAAATTACAGAAATTATAAAACAAAATAAGTATTTATATTAATTTATATATAATGCACCTTCGTAGAATTTTACATACTTCGCTTATAATATCAGAACATCTTGTCGTCTCAAAAATATTTGTAGTATCTATGTACATAGGAATATAATCTTTCCATATAAATTTCACTCTTCGTCAAGCGCATATTGAAATAAAGATTTATATTAAATTTTGGAACCGGTATGAAGTGGAAATTTGAAGAAAAATTTCTCAAAGGAATAATAATAGGAAAATCGTGATATAGGAACGTAGTATGTAAAAAATAATATAATGTACCTATGTAGGTTTTTTTTATTGTATGCTGAATGTTGATCGTGGGTGTAGAATCTCTTTTAAGAGATATTTAAACATATATCCAATAACTTGATTGCTAGTAATCGTTATATTAACACATTACTTTTATTTATACTTAAAAGGTTATCTTAATCAGAGGTGGATACTTACCGCATACCACACAGTAAACAAATAAGTGTATAATATAATTATATGTTCACTTCTGATTTACAAAAAAATTGATGTCAATAAAGGTTTATATAAATAAATACTTTTGAAACACTCCACATTTTAATGTGTTTGAATAAATGTAGTAAGATCTCTTAATACAATAATAAATAATGATCATACCACAGTAGATTCAGGATCGCAATGATGTGGTCCCCCGAACAGCTCCGCCAGGGCCGGATCGCACTGGTCCAAATGAAGCGGCATAAACACGGCTGCTGCGGCTCTGAAAAAATGTGTTATTCTTTAAAAGTTCACGTAAGCAAACTACAGTTAACGATGCTATCAGTCGCTCGCCAGTTGGTAATTCAAATTATCCGAAATAATAATGTTACATGTAAAGTTACATTTCAAAACAAATGTGAACACATATAATTCCACAATATTTAATTGACAATAATAACATTCAAACGAAAAAAAACAATAATAAATGGTATCAATGGTTTACGAAAAATATGGACCAGATAAAATATCTCGGCTCAAAGTGGCCAGTAAATGTGACAGACGCAAGTCGCCGATCACCAAAGTCGTCAATGATAATGGAATTGGAAGTATGGGTTAGTTAGGAATTAGGAAATCGGAATGAGGAAAAGGGGCGATGGAGGAGGAGGTGGGGGACCTTCGATAGCGGACCAGGATGGACTCATAGAACCAAAGGACAGCTCGACTCACCTGGTTGATGACGTCGTCACGTTACTCTTCCGGAATTTCACACAATATAGAAAATGAAACAGCACAAAACTTTGATGAGTTTCAACAAGTTAAAACAAAAATCACAGCGGTGTGTGCGAAGTAGTGATCCAACACAAATAATCTCATAATACACTTCTTCTTCTCGAATGCAAAAAAATAACCACTCGAGCCGTAGGAACAATGTGTACCGGTCTGGGAATAGGTTAAGGGGGTATGAAATTAACTAAACACTGGTGACAATATACTACAGTTAACAATAAATATTCAGGGCCAAGTATGGAAGTATATGTGTTCACCTATAAAAATAATAATTAATTCAATTTATTACGAATACGGAACAGAAGTTTTAAACGACAAACAGAATAAACTAGAATTTAGCATGTTATAAATCTTTTATTAAAAATATTATTATTATGCTCTAATATAAACTAGATCAAAATGTTCCTTTTTATTACAACTTATCTTGCTCATATTTACTTAGTTTCATTTTGAATCTATATAGTTTCTCCTCCTTTCTTATATCTTCTAGCATTTCATCAATGATCTTCATCGCACTGTACATTATGGATTTCTGAGATTTATCCTTCTTCCTCAGTCTATCTTTTCTTCTTGTGTGATGTTCGTGTTCGTGTTGATTTGCATATTGTTTTCGCATAAATTCTGCCGATATTTTCTTAGTGAGGATTTTAAAACTAAATACCATAACATCGAAATATATTTTCTGCTTAAAGGTCATCACATACAGATCTGACACTAATCCGAGTATATCTATTTTTCAGTATTATTCTCAAAACTCTATTTTGCAGTACTGACAATTGTTGAATTTCTTTTTCATTAGCCAAATTCAAAATTTTGCTGCAGTAGTTGATGTGAGGAATAATAACAGAGTTGTATACTAGTTTACATGAATCAATACTAATTAATCTTCTGATTCTTCCCAGAAGTGAGATTTTTTTAAATTATTTTTAGTCGCGTGTCTTGTATTCTTCGAAAAGTTCAATTTCAAATATTTTATTTCATATACTTCCTTCAGACTTTCACCATCTATGATAATGATTTCTGGTGTGATTGGTATTATTATTTTATTTCTAATGTTCACTAATTGAGTTTTGTTTACATTTAGTTTTAGTTTATTTTTTTTCACCCATATTACTATAGTCATAGCTGAATTCATTCAATATAGTTACATATTGTCTCCCGCGATGTATATGAGTGCATAGTCTTAAAATAATCAAATTTTCCAATGTTTTAGCATTTTCACAATGTCGTTTATATAGATATTGAAAAGGATAGGTCCAAGAACTAACCCGTTTAATACTCCTAGGGCTTCCACACCGGTTAAAACCGAAACCGATTAACCGGTTTTTTCAACTCGGTTAACTGGTTTTTTACGATTATTTTTAAATTAAATAAGATTTTTTTTTTCTATCCAAAAATTATAAATATTACAAAATCGATTAATTAATTCGTAAGCGAAGCGACAGCGATAAGACTGCCGTTTCTCAAAAAAACCGTTTCAAAACGGCTTCAGTTCATCTTTATTTTGTGAAAGGCTTGGTATATGCATAAAATAATAATCCATTTGTATTTTTCTTGTCAATATATCTGTTATGTTCATTATTATGTTTTATTATCAAATATTTCACAATTTATGATTTATTTTGTACATCTACTATGCAAATAAATAAAAATATGTATATACATACTTTCAAATACAATACATACTTTTTTCGTGTATTTTATTATCTATTTATTTGTAATCAATGAAATTATTTTTTTTTCCATAATTTTAAACAAATTAATAATTATCATTTATTATTTATATATTATATTAACAATAATCATTTATTATTTATTTTTAAAAATAAAAATTTAAAACATACGCAATATTTTCATTTTTCGATGACGGTTATAACCGGTTTACCGGCTTTTGATCAGAAAAAAAACGAAAACCGTTTTTATTTCAGACGGATTTTTGGAAGCCCTACCTACTCCGAATGAAATAAGGAAGGCGTTAGATATTAAATCACATACTTTAGTGGTTTGGTGTTTATTATTTAGGTATTTCTTAAACCATTTCAATAGTGTTCCCCTTATTCCGAGTTTCCAAAGTTTTTTATTATTATATCTTTGTCGATGGTTTCAAAGGCTCTTTTAAAATCAAAATCGTCTTTCCATTCTTCCAGGACAAGATTGATAACCATTTCACATGACTGACTATTTCACGACTAAATCACATGGTACTTCATCATCACTGCTTAACCTTAATATAAAATATCTACATACATAGGTATGCCTAGTCTTTTGTCGACACTATCAGTAATATTGATTTGCATTATAATACTGGTTAACTTCTAGAAACAAAAAACTAAACTAACTTTTAGCGATTAAAAAAAAAAAATGTTCTCTGTAAATACTTTTTATTGGGAGATTTTTTTCAGAACCTAACTGATAAGTTTATTGGCAGTAATCATTTATTTTTTCAGTCCAGCATTGAATAAAAAAATATTACTTTTTTGTATAATAGCGTTAGTACATTTTACCAGCTCGTGAAATAGCCTTCGGGGGAGGCTTTAGAGCTCTCCGTTCTTCCTACCCTCACCCATTCGTCATCATAAGCCGCCCTTATCTGAAGCAGAAGTAGAGGGGGGGCACATCGCCCGTAATAAATAATCCCACAGTCATGAAGGATTTACGAGATCAAAGTTCTCACATCAATGACTTATTTGTGTATCGAGGAACTTATCTGTGTACTTGGTTAGCTACTAGCTGGCCAGATGAAATATAAAATTAGACTACTTAATTATTAATTAATACATAATTGTTTGTTTATTAAATGATAAAAATAAGTTAGGTAAGTACGTTGACATTATTTCAACGTATCTTGTTTACTTGGAAATATCTTATTAAAAAAAAATTAAACATATATGTATATGTTTAATTTAAGGTTTCCGCGAATACTAGTGTATAGAACTGGTGTCTCTTCTGGGTTAGATCGCATTTTTTTAAATGGTTTCACTTGCCATATACGTCAAGGCGTTGCCTCAAAAAATCACGGTACAACCAACGAAATTTTGAGGCAACGCCTTGACAATGGCACGTGTTACCGTGCCAAAACGATCTAACCCAGAAGAGACGCCAGTTTCGTATATAATATATACATGTGTGTGAAGGTAAGGTGGTGAAATGAAATTTTTAAATAGTCGTGTAGTGTGAGGTACAAGCAGGTGTGTATAAAGATCTAGCGGAACGAGTCAGCGCAGTCGAGTCGGGTCGAGCGACGGGGCGAATCTTGTCAGCAGGGTCCAGATGTCGCCTGTATCGTCGGTCAACTGGTAGCAGTGATCATGGCGGTGGATTTGAATCGCCGCTCCCACATATATAAAAAATATATATACTTAGGTACTATTTTTATAACTAATCTAATCCTGTATTAAAAATAGTAATCTTGTGGCTGTTGAGTGTTGGTTTTCTCGACCTTTAGATCGATAAGCAGAGTGGGATTGAACATTTTTAGGAACCCATTCTTGCTTTCTTTATATCCCTAAATTTTTAGCCTGTGAAATTAGTCACATTAGATTGATATTTTTGAATCCAAATTGATAGGAAAATTTACAAAATTACCACTTATAGGACAATCTGGTAATTCAGGAGAAATGTCTTGTTAACGAAGCACTCATAATGCGTGAAAATAGTACGTTAAATAAAAAATAACTTTATTTTTACAATAATTCAGAAACTGGTACTGCGAACTTCTCTGATTTTAACCTTTACCATACCATGATATGAAATACCCGAACGCAGCCATGCTGTCAACTCGCGTTACCGTAAATAACAGTTAGAAAAAATATTTTTTTTTAGCTTAAATGCTTTAATGGCACGAATTTACTCTAAATATTAACATAATTTAGAGCATTTATTAAGTCCTATACAATGTGTCTTTCCTCTTTATCTCTCATGGTTTAATTAATGAGAAAAAGACAATGATATTTGTATGTCTGTTATTCTTTTCACTGTGAAAATAGTGTGTGATCTCTGTCTTTCATATCACAAATGGTATTTTTACCAACGTATTAATTTACAACGGATTGAATGGTAAAAATAATTGTTTTTGTACGATTCCCTTTTTTCATAATTGATTTTACACTAGTCATTCCTAAGCGCTAATATTTTCTTTAGGATTATTTAAAATATGAATTTTATGTCGCATGTATTTACCGAAATACTACAGGTTTAATTATGATGGTAGACCTGTGTTACTGCGTGGTTAATAACCAGTTGTGTGCCGGTGCAAACGTGTCGAATCCCATCACTCTCTATAATATAAGCAAGTACGAACTTACTCAATCTCTCTATTAAAGCTTGTCTAAGTTAGGTTATATTTATTATAATATTTAACGTCTCTTTGATATTTATCATTAAGTTTTCTCATCTTGTGTCGATTGATATATATATATATTTATTTTGGACTATTTTCATAACATATATAATGGTTCAAACCTAACTGTATGATGCTTCAATGATCTGTTATGTTCTATTTGTTGAACCTTATAGTAATGTTTTTATCTCGTAACATCTTATTATAACTTTTAATTTAAAATTAAAGTTATTAATGAAAACACATTCTTAATATAAAGTTGTAATTGTTCAGAACATAGATCTGTGATATTTTAAATACTACTTAAATGTATTAATTATAATGATATAAATATAAAATCTATCTTATTGAAAAATATTGTTGTTGCGCTACCGGGATACGAACCTGGATCTCGTTTCCAATCCGAGGAAGATGCATTACCAACAAATTTTCGAACCCAAATATATATTTTATGTTATAATGTAGATGGCTTTCAAATAATGGAACGATAGATATATTAATTTGAAAAAAAGTAACATATGGGTTCGAAAATTTGTCGTCAAAAATACTGTCGCAGTAGCATAGTTAGTAATGCATCTTCCGGACTGGAAAAGAGATCCAGTTTCGAATCCCGGTAACGTAACAACAATATTCTTCAATAAGATGGATTTTATATGTACAATTAATACATTTAATTAGAATTTCAATTTCAATTTTAAATAAATTTAAAAATTATAAATAAATCTCATGAAAATTCATGTATCTTTGCCCTTTCTGTTAACTTATTCGATGTTTTTTTTAAAATTTAAATACATTAAAAAATGTTATATAGGATGTTCAACGGAAAATTTTTAAGTTTAAATTATAATTGCGCGTAAACCAACAAGGTAAGGTAAGTGGGAGGGCTATTGTTCGACGCGCATGATTTGCGGGATTGCCAGTTGCAATGAGTCACTGGTCGGTAACGCACCGCGCGTTTGTGGTTGAATAATATTTAAAGTGCGGTGATTCATTGGTACGTGCGCGTTGCGCTTTTTGTACTCACTTTAATATTCGACGAGTAAATAATGGGCCAAGCACGCAACTTATCTGGTGTTGGCTTCAAAAGTTCAGACAAGAAGGGACAATAGTTAACTAAACTCCTCCAGGACCATTAACGTCAGCAGCATGCCAGAACATGTGGCTCAAGTTCGACGTGAAATTATGCGCTATCCGCGTAAATCAACAGTTCACGTTATTTTGAAAAAGAAACTACAGTTTCACCCATACAAAATACAAATCGTGCAGTTTATCAATAAAAATTACTATTCTTTACGTGAAACCTTAGCGAGAACGATGCTGGAACATTTTGGAACAGCACGAACGCTTGCGTTTTGGAACAGAACGAAACATATTGTATACTGATGAAGCACATCTTCATATCGATGGCTATGTTAATAAACAGAACATGAGATACTGGTGCCCCGCCAACCCAAGGGATAATTGGCCCTTATTTTTTTTAACCAGCGAGAGACAATCACTGCTGACGTATATTGCCGAATGATCGACGAGTTTTTGGTACCGCAACCATATGTTCCCATGTTCAACAACAGAACCCAATTTCAGCAAAACGAAACCACTCCACACATAGTAACAGTTTTAATGGAGAAGCTGAGGGGAATTTTTCCCAATAAATTAATCAGCAAGTACGGAGACATACCCTGGACACTTCGGTCACCGGACCTTACACCGTGTGACTTTTTTTGTGGGGATATCTAAGTCGAGAGTTTACAGCAACAACCTCTACAAGAAAATATCCGCCGTGAAGTTGCTGCCATTGAACCAACGCTTTGCTCTCGCGCGTTCGCAAATTTAAGAGTCCGATTGCAAGTGTCTTGAAAGAAATGAACGGCATTTAGACGATATTGTTTATAAAACGTTAAATTAGCATCGTTAAACTCAACTTTCTATAAATAAAATGTGTAAATAACATTGTAGTTTTTTTTTAATTTAAAATACGCTGGATACCCTTTATTATATATGCTTCCCATCCCTGCATTAAATTATGTTTATAAATAGTCATATCAATGATACTTATGAAGTATGAAGGTAGAATCGGTGAGCGGAAAGTAAACTTAACCGTGCACATATAATAAATGATTAATATGGTTATTTTGCCATCCGATAGTACCAGCAGGTGAATCAAAGTTTGTATCCGAAATATTTTCACCTTCCAAAGCTCTACGAAACTTTACAGTAAAGATACAAACTAACAGAAGAAACCTTTTTAAGAACTCTATCTTTAGATGTGGACTTGCGTAAGTCTTTTCTAAAAGTTCCTCCGGACAGGCAACACGTCTAACTTAATTATAGTGACAAACTTTCACATGCCTATATAAATTATTCTCAGCTGGAACCGAGGGAAGTTTTTAAGATGTGAGCAAAGCTAATCAGAAGAGATGATCTTATTTTGTATGAAATTCTCGAATATATCCTCAATTAGGTAATAACGATGATTTTATTATTGTTAAACTTTTTTCTTCCAATCGTAAATTTGTCTCTTGTGTTTTGTGAATCCGTTATATAACAAGATTGCTTTATATCACTTTGTCTATTCAACCCGAGCATGGAAAATTGTATCGATGATATCGATGCATAAAAACTTTAATTTTATGCAGAGAAAGCAGTATTATTGGCTAACCAATGCTTTAATTACATACAGATAAAGCAGTTTTAATAACTAATAGGGAATGTGATTTATTGTGCCTATGATATATGATAGAGAAGTAAAAGACCTGGCGCAGATTAGGGATCGACATAGAGAGCTACATAACTAAAGAAATGATCCTTAAGAATAATTATTTACATAGCCATAAGTCACATGTCAAATCCACTCGGTAAACACATGTCTTGAATATTACCTGTATTTTAAGTATATAATTCCATTTTTTCCAACTATTAAATGAATTATTGTCCGAATCCTTATCAACGTTTTTACAAATTTCTATTAATTTCATTACCTCTTATCAAGCCATCGTTGCATGAAAAGGCTGTTGGAAAAATCGCGTGTGGTCGGTCGAATTTGTTTTCATTATACCTACATAGAAGTAGCAATTTCATTGTTCATGTTGTTTCTGGTGCCATGATAATGATTCATAACGTAAATGCCAGCGAGCCTCGCTCACGACACGTAAATAATACATGTCAGTACTATCAAATATTAAAAAATACCTCTGGTTACTTTAATTAATATCAATATATTTAGCATAACGTGTAGGTACTAGGAATGGTCTTAGGTTATGCTATAGAAATACGATGGGCTGTATTAATCTAAAACAGAGGCTCTTTGTCTGCGAAAAAATAGTCTGTTAGAAACATTTTATTGCAAAAAAGTATGCCTGCGGATGTTACTTTCTGTTCTGGTTTGTTTTTTTAAAAATTCTTCAAGCTATAACGTTAAAATAATTATAATATAAAATAATATAGCTTTTCAGTTTGTATGAAGTGCACGTCCCTGCCAAGTATTAGCGTCGTATATGTGATTCCATTTAGATGTATTTCAATTCTATGCAACATATTTAGTTAATACTTTTATACTCAAACTTGTTTATATTCCTAAATAATAGTTGCGATAAAAATATATATGTGTTAAAAAGTATGTTTAGTAACTTTTTCACACGCACAATTACTTTTTACGGCTATAATATTTAGCAGATTTATAAATTTATTGTACTTTTGTTTTCTGTATTCTCGACATATCTGAATTGCTAAAGTAATTTGAATTAATTTGATTATGCACTTACATCGATTTTATACAACAATTAATTGACGAGTTTAATTCTTAAATTTTTATACAAAAAATTATCTTTTTTCTCAACATCTTTTTTCTTATTATTCTTACTATTTTGCAAACTATGGTACGTGCATATATTATAAAAATATGATTTACATAACTAAATACTGGATACACAACTGGGACGATGCTCAAACCCCCCTATTATTTAATTAACAGTCTTACGAATGTTTTATTTTGGGCGGTAAGATTATTACTTATGATAAAATAATTTTATTTTGCATATTATAGATATCTCATAAAGACGAAGCTATTTTTATATTATATTAAATTGGGAAGATATGATTTGGGTAATTACTATGAAATATCTATAATTTGTTTAATAACAATGCTTTTGTAGGTAAAATCCAGAATTTTGTGTTCTTGGACATACTCATATATTGTTAATATTTTGTTTTATTTTTATAGAATCTTAATGAATTACGTCATTTTCAAATACGATAGTCACTAATCAGTAAGTTTTTGGTTTATTTGGGTACACAAATGAGGACAATAAATTGATGCATGTTTAATTAATGGAGGTTAAGTTAAAATAAAACTATTTTATCACGTGTCGTATAGACCAGGGAAAAATAGAGGTAAATCACACCAAATGGAGTTAAAATTAATATTTTTGGGAAAATGAAGGTTTAAAAAAAATATGAATTATAAAAAGTATAAAAAACGTGTTAATATCATTTAGCACATATAGATTTTGAGTAAAACCCAAAAAAATTTCCCGACCTCTGACAATATTCAAACAACGACATGAAATTTAATAAAATTTAATGCGTTCAGATAAACCACTGTTGCAAAATTTATAATTTACGGTCCCATATATTTTATACCGTTTTGCCATAATTAAAAAATCAGAATATGAATTAGCAGACTCGGGTCCAGGAGTCCCTAAACATTTGACAACAAATGATTAACATTACTCAAAATGATTAAGAATTAATTACATTTATTGTGAAAGTCGAGTAGGATTCGGCGTCACATTTTAAATAAATTGTGATATAAAAATACAAAAATTGTTTTTTTTCTGATAACCGATTGACTACAATAATAAACTTACGTGGTCAAATACAAAGTGAATTGTACAAATTTTATTAAAACTGACTAACCACAATGGTTTTGCGGTAAATATTAAAAATTATATTTTCTCAATTTGCTAGAGATAACTGAGTCACGTCAGACTTGATCGAATTGAACTTATTTCCGATCTTGCGTCAGATTGCTAAGCGCGAGTGACTCAAATAAGTATTAGGTATTAGTATAGATCATCAACTATAATCTTCAGTGGTGAAATAACTTCTTAAATATTTTATATTATAATGTATTTTTATACGGAATACCCTCACCGTTCCACAATTGTGTAAAACCTGTTTCACCCTTGAGGGATGAATATATCTTTCCAGATCTCAGTTATCTGGTTAGCTTGTTGTTTCAAGTGATTGTAGCCGAAGGGCTTGCTCCCTGGATAGGATTAAGATCACCTCGGATCGATATTTCACCCTTTGTCGTATATTATTGTAACGTATATTTTTAACAAATGTAGATGATACGAAACTCAAGTATGCGGGGATCATATAACATCACCATACAGGGCATAGAACTCGGTAATAGAATTATGCGGAAACGGAAACAACAACTTTTTGTAGAAGCATTTTCGAATTATCATAGACTTTATTAATACGTGAAATACACATAACTATTTGTTATGCAGTTATAACTGAAATATCTGGTTGGAAAGCTGACGTCTAATTTTTTTTAGTAGCCGACTATCAGCGCATAAATACGTTCGTTTACAATCCATATTTACAGAGTGTATAATATTTTAGCTAATTATTAAAATAAAATTATATTTCCAATACTAATAAAATAATTCTAGTAACAACGGCACAAAAACAGTATATTTTGAATACTTTGTCCAGTCTTTCTGAAAAAAAAATTGCATCACAATTACATTCATCTTGCTACTTATCTGTATTTCATTCGACATGAAAACTGTACTCCTTTTTTTAAGTATAAACACAAAGGTAAGTAGGTACTTTATCTAATTCATTTTTATAATTCTATTATTTTTATTATTACTAATTTTAAAACATTAATACCGTAAAAAAATCTTAAAAACACTTTTATAAAAGTCTACAACATCTAAAAATGTAAAACATTCATTATAAATGTTTAAAATAAATAAATAATTGTATTAGAAAATTATTTTTGATCGCCTTGTGACAAAGTTTGAAACAAAACATCATATTAGAAGAACACATTCTTATTGTGAAATTGTAATTATACTTATAATCAACTTCACAATAAGAATGTGTTCTCCTAATAATAAAGTTGTATCAATGTGTCCAAAATTTAATAAAAATGAATTGATAATTCTGGCATCTGCTATCAGTTTACTCAAAGGTATTTGAGATTCTGTAAAAATAAGGTAGATGGCTCTTTCAAATAATGGAACGATTAAATGTATTAATATCAAAAAGGTAACATGTAGGTTCGAAAAATGTCGCTAAAAATATTGTCGCTGTAACATAGTTGGATAATGCACATTCCCCGGTTAGGAAAGAGATCCAGGTTCGAATCAACAATATTTTTCTATAAAATTGATTTTATATGTGTATATCTTTCTAATTGATATATTTAATTCATATTCAAAACATCATAATTTGATTAGGCACCGCATTCGCTCAGCAAGAAACACGTATTAAATCAACATTAATATTATTAATTTTACAATGCAATAGTTCGTTTTCACAGGAATGAATAATCAAGAATAATTGAATTAACAACAGCTGTTCAACAATACGGCGCTGATTGCACTTTTACTTTTCCCATCGAGCTATGAATTCCAATATCGTTCGAAAAGCACTTCTCATGCAATGCTAAAATATTTTGTACGGTACGACTCTTACTTGTTATGAAGCTATTTAAGACTCGGCACTGAGCTCGTTAAACACGAGACGATTGAATTAACTTAATTATGTTTTTTTAAATGTGTCGCAGATACTGTTCTAAACTGCAATAGCTATCGTTCCTCTGTGAAGATAATATTATAGGAACCAGCTTAAAACTCTAAGGGCCGGTTGTGTTTCACTTTATACTTTTTATTGTTTGATCATTGATAAAAAAAATAGTTACTTCTCGAAAGTACACGCTGTAGTAAATTCATTTATCTCTCCGATATCCGACAGTAAAAACGTTAATATCTGACACATTTATCTCGTTGTTTAATGTACATTAGCAGTAATAGCACATAAACCGAAAAAATTTCACCATCAAAGTGACAGATTTCAAACGCGGAGGCGAATAAATCCATAGATAAAGCATAAAATAAAGCATATCCCATGATTATTTGTCTCGCCTATAGACATCTCATTTATGCTTTGATGTTCAAACAACCCGCAAACGATTTTTACCACGGGCGATAGTAAAAAGTTCCTACAGTAAAAACTTACCATGGTTAAAATTGACCACTGATAACACAACCGGCCCTGAATATCCAGCAGAGTATCAGGAAGGCGGTTCAATTTAGAAAGTTATTTATTAGAACAGATAAATGAATGGCAGTGTTACCGGTGATCGTCCACGGTGACGGAGACGGAGAACCCGTGCAACCAGATAGAAGAACCATTGCGCGAACAGTCTTTCCATGGCACTGACCAGCTGCCTTCAGTGCGGTTCCAGGAACCAGCGAGCGCCCGCCAGTACAGTGTCAGCGCGCTCGTGTTATTTTTTTGGAAGATTATCTGCGGAGAATAAAACAAGTTATCATACATTAGATTGCATATTATACTAGTAATTGTAATAACAATTTTGCTAATTAAGCTAATTTAATTAATTAATTAATTGCTAAGAGGATTATGATTTTCATTGAATTTATTATCGGATACCAAAATCCAAATTCGATCACTAGTATAGAAATATTGCAGAGCTTTTGATAAATTTTAAAATACAGGGTGTTGTGTTCTAAGACGATTTTGTTTGGCCGCCATTTTAGTTTGGGAGACATTTGTCAGTTTGCATTTAGTTCGCAAATTACAATTTATTATGGAGCATCTAACGCCTTAACAATGTGTTGAAGTCATTAAAACAAACACGAACCGGACTTTGGGAAAAGAAATCATCATGAGCGACGAAGCTCATTTCGACATGGCGGGTTTTATTAATAAACAAAACGGCCGTTATTGGGGCCCTAAAAATTGATACACCAACGACCTTTCCATCCACTCAGAGTAGTATGGAGAAAGTGTATAGTGCACCATGAGGGCTAGCGGAATCATTGGGCCCTATTGCTGTATTTCAATACTGTAAAAACTTATTGGCGGCTGAATTGGGTCGATTGAGCATGCAACACATGTGGTTTCAACAGGACGGTGCCACCTCACACACAGCCCGAGCTACACTTGAAATTTTGATTTGAATGAAACAATGAACATAATATTCACTCTATACAAAAAACATTAGGTTACGTACTTTATATTACTTTTCATCATTGTCTTTCATATATATATAAATTTATTTAATTGATTGTAGAATTTATAAATGGTTTTATAAGCGTTATTAGGCACTCTCAAGATTATAAATCGGGTTTTGTGTCCAATCAGGTATACTTCTGTATACATCTAGTGACACAGACAGCACTCACTATGCTTACACGCAGTCAATCTCTAGTAAATTTAGCATTAATGTATTGTTAAACGTAAGTAGTATGTAGACCAATATTCATTTAGAAAGAACATTTGTATTTGTGTTTCAATCCAGCCCGTTTCAAAAACATGTAATACTTTTATTTAAATAATGATTTTTTTAATATTAAATAAATACATGTGCCGGAAAACTCGTGAGAAATACATACAGAGCTCAAATTTACGGACAAATAATTATTGAAATATATAATGCTTTTCAGAATGTTTATTTTTAATATGTGGCTTTTATAGTGTAAGTACGTAGTTACATATTTATCATAATGGAAAAACCAACAAATGTTAATAATGATATAAAAATACAAAAAGACAACTGTAATACATTAAAAAATTAACAGATATATACATCAATATAAACTTTCCTAATTCACAAATTCAAACATTTCGTACATATTTTTTGCGGATTACCGTATTTTTAACTAATTTCAAACGACAACCCCCGCCCACTGACCAATTAAAATGCTAAGCGGCAGCAATACACCGTTACAATGTGCATATCGCGTATGGTATTACTCATACTAATACAAATGTTATTTCTAAATGGAAAGTAGTATACCTACCTGATTATTGCAAGTGTTATTTTTGATCCATACACATCGCTTATTATATACTTTGATTTTTTTATTCTTTTAAATTCTGTCACCAAAAGTTGTTGTACGATAATATATCATTAATATTATAAATGTACAAAAAGGTTGCGCGATATTTTTTATAATTTATGTAGGTTTTTCAATTGAACATAGCGATAAAATCTCAGACGCCCTAATAGAGCGTTGGATAGGCTAATAGGCTGAAGATATACAATTGGTACCTTCATGTCGAACTATCGGTGCACCGACGTTCGATGCCGTTTCGACGTTTGATCCCCCAACAGTTGATCCCCCAACAGTTGATCCCCCAACAGTTGATCCCTCCGATAGTTGATCCCTCTGCCAATTGATCCCCCGGACGATTGATCCCCCAAAGCTTCTTCAGGTGCTTATTTATATTCATAAATACCAACATCCGTGAATGTTATAAATCGTGTGGGAGCAAATTTATACAAATACGACTCTCGTATAAAATTACATATAATTAAAGATAATTAAAAATGTTTTCATATCTACAATAAATCGTTATTATGTTAAATATTATTATTAGGATAACACATTCTAATTGTGAAGTTGTAATTATTCAGAACATAGGTCTGTGATATTTTAAATACTAATTAAATGTATTAAATAAAAAGATATACATATAAAATCAATTTTATCGAAAAATATTGTTGTTGCGCTACCGGGATTCGAACCTGGATCTCTTTCCGAACCGAATGGTAAGAACGATAGATGTATTAGGTAATTTAAAAAGTGTAACATATAGGTTCGAAAATTTGTCGTCAAAAGTACTGTCGCTGTAACGTAGTTGGATAACGCACCTTCCCCAGTTTGGAAAGAGATCCAGGTAGCGCAACAACAATATTTTTCGATAAAATTGATTTTATATGTATATCTTTCTAATTAATACATTTAATTAGTATTTTAAATATAATTACTTTTACGAATTGTGGTAAAACATTTTTAATGTATTGTTTTAACATTTTAGTCGGGGGATCTAACGTCGGGGAACCGAATTATCGGTATTGCATTGAATTGATATATAATACAATATCTTCCATCATGCTTTCAGTTTATTTTAATATTTATTTACTTCTAATTTATCAATATTTATTTAAGGCCATATTGAACATCGACGAGTTAAGAAAGTGCGGACAGCGATCCTCGTGATCAAAAATAATACTCACGAGGTGGTTCCTGAAGTGCAGTAGACCGAGGTTAATCTGCGGCACGCCCAGCGCGATGGCCACCAGGTCGGGGCGGGCCGCCATGGCCGCGCGCGCCAGGGCGGCCGCGCGCTCCGGGCTGGCGGCGCGGCGTGCCACCTGGCGGGCCAGCGCGCTCGCCAGACCCGTGGCCACGTCGCGGTCCGAACGGGCGCTCTGCGGAAGGTAACCGACACAGTTCTGAATAATATAGAGGTTCTGTCACCAACACAATCCTACAGCAAAAAACACTCATAAATATTATCATTAGGAGAACACATTCTTATTGTGAAGTTGTAACTATTCAAAACATAGGTCTGTAATATTTTAAACATTAATTAAATGTATTACTTAGAAATATAAACATATAAAATCAATTTTATCGAAAAATATAGTTGTTGCGCCACCAGGATTCGAACCTGAATCTCTTTCCAAAACGGGGAAGGTGCATTATCCAACTATGCTACAGCGACATTATTTTTGACGACAAATTTTTGAACCTATATGTTGCATCTTTTTCAAATTAATGCAATTATCGTTCCATTATCGTAAAAACAAAGTAGATAGCTCTTTCAAATAATGGAACGATAAATGTATTAATTTGAAATAGATGTAACATATAGGTTCGAAAATTTCTCGTCCCTGTAGCATAGTTGGATAATGCACCTTCCCCGGTTTGGAAAGAGATCCGGGTTCGAATCCCAGTGGCGAAACAATAATATTTTTCGATAAAATTGATTTTATATGTATATCTTTCTAATTAATACATTTAATTAATATTATAAATATTATCAACTGAGGCGGTCCCCGTAGTCCATTAGGCGCGACAATAGCTTCTCATATCGGGGACTCCGGGTTCGATTCCCGGCAAGTTCACAATATATCTATGTCATTATCTCAACCTTAAGCGTTTTTATGATGTATTTTACTACAGTAATAAACTATTGTAGTGTTAAAAATACCCATAGACAATTATTAGAACGAGACTCCCGACAACGTTGATTTTTACTTTTAAAAATGCGTTATACGTCTCAGATAAATGTATCATACCATCACCGTATAGAATATCTTATTCTGGTTCTAAAAAAATGAATTCAGTTAAACAAATAAAATTAACATAATTAAAGCGCACATGAGATGATTTTTATTTTAAATAGCGCTATAAAAATATCCATTATTATAAATTCTCCCCAATGGAGAATCGAACCCCGGTTCCCGCATCATAGGAGGGTATACTAACCACTCTAATACCAACGGTTACGCATGAAAATAGACGTTTACAAATATATTAAGCTCTTTAATAATATACCATGTTACAAAGTTTATCAGATCTAATTATTTTTTAAATAAAATTTAATTTTAATATCTAAATTTGATGTTTAGAATACATAGTAATAAAGTGGCTACATCAAAAATATATATCAGCAAATACTATGAGCATTACATAGGGAGCAATGGCAAGAAGGTAGAGAGCTCACTTAGCATCTGAGATGTAGTGAGATCGATCCCGGTACCGGTAAATATGTAAATAAAACACAAGGTAAAAGTGAGAGTAGGTATATAAAAATATCTAACGCCCTATTTCAATTATGACAAATTTTAATGGAGAACCCGCAGAATAATGTACGCATATTATAATTTAATAGTTCATTTCCATTTATAATTCAATTTACGATCATCACCCTTTACTGTTGATTACGTCAATTCACATGTACAGTTTTTATTTATTGTGGTCCACCTACAAAATGCAACGCTTGGAAAAATTTTACAAGATTTGTAATTACATACATGAATGCAGATTCTAATTGCACATGAACATGGCGTTGTAAATTCATAGCATGACAGCGAAGGCGTTAAAATGAATACTTAATAAGTAAGCAATCACAAAAATTAACATTATAATATTTTAAACTATATTTAGGTAATAAAGAAAATAGAGAAAGGGAATAAGCGCCAGAAATAAAATTATTGAATTTTTTGTTTCCACAGCCTCACTAGACGTCTCACAGGCGTGGCATGTTTTGGGGTGGTATTTATATATATATATATGTGGTATAACATAATTATTTATACATTGCCTAACGATAAAATTACAACCACAAAATAATCATAATATCTTTCGTGTCCCCTTCAACAGATAACGAAGAATATTTTACGATGTATTATATTATATTAATCTCAGTTATATATTACATTAAACAATTCAGCTTCAATTAAAATTATGTTTAGTGCAACAAGCATAACTCCCAATATGATAATTCATTTTATCCATCTGACAGCATTTTTTATAGAGCTCGAGAACTTTCCAGAACAATAAATGATGAGATAAAAAATATATAAAAACAGTACTATTTTTAAAGTCACGGATTACGATTCAAGAGGGCTCAGTCCTTATCCCCGGATACATACGATTACGATTCAATATAATAATGTGTCTGTCATATTTAATTAGAAATTAAAAGATGTCTATATGTGGTTCAGGAACTTCTCATATATTTGTGACACATTTATGCAAATTGAAATAAAAAAAATTAAAACCTACGTGGCAAAAATATGATACAATAGTTCGTTGTTTAAATATATTTTCATTAACATGTTCGAAGATTATATATTAATAGTATAAACATAGTGCATATTGAGTATTTGTGGCAGGCCTGCTGTCAGTTGCCGCGAGCTAATCTGTGTACATTACATACATACAAAATACAAATTAAATGTATCAATTAGAAAGATACATATAAAATCAATTTTATCGAAAAATATTGTTGTTACGCCACTGGGCATCGAACCTGGATCTCTTTCTTAACCGGGGAAGGTGCATTATCCGACTATGCTATAGCGACAGTTTTCGAACTTACATGTTACCTTTTTGATCGTTCGTTCCATTATTTGTATTTTTCGATAGAATTGATTTTATATGTATATCTTTCTAATTAATATATTTAATTCATATTTAAAATATATATTTTTTAATGTACTGTGTATGCAATGTAATAATGTGTTTGATAACTGAATTTAAAATCAGACATATTACCAATAGTATTTATATTAAATAGGTACATTTTATTTTTTCACAACAGATATATCGCATCAGCTGTGCCGATTACGATATCCCATGTGTGAAAACATACATTAAAAACTCATCTATAAAACATTAAACTCAAAGAATGAATATATAAATACGTTCAATATTGTACCATGAATGTGTAAATCATTTGAGGACCCAATAATATATTAATTTAAAGTTGCTACTCAAAGTTCAAACACGTTAAAAAAAATGGTCATCATCTGTCAACTTTATCTTTTCTTTCCTACTCTTGTTCAACATACGAGCATTCCGCACTAACACTTTAATTAGTGGAATATGAATGGAATCAGTTTCATGGACCCGCATAAACACGTCCAGAGAAATCTTCTACTAGTGGAGGTAGTAAAAGTACCGTCGCCGGGCGCGCTACCCCCGTATAAAATGCACTCAGCGGAGAGTGGCCGAGAGTCGACACGTGATCGTGTGAATAAATGATAAGGGGTAGGAAAAGTTTTAAGAAGATAAAGAGTGAAGTTGTCAATCTTTATATTTTTTTATTATCTTGAAGTTGGAGAGAGAAACTTCAATATTTTTTATTTAGTGCTACATGAGATAATTTACCTTAAACAATCGGCAATTGTTCTCTTGATCGACTGGCAACACTTTATTTTTATTAGCAATATTTTAATATGTCCAAGAACACACAATTACCGGACATTTACCAACAAAGGGACTATTATTAAACAAATATCAGATATCTCGCAGAGACAAAGCTATTTTTTTATTATATTTTAACGGAAAATATATGGAAGAATGGGGTAATTACAGAACTTACGACCTATATATATGTAACTTTCACCAATTCTCAATCGTCAATATCCATATTTATCAAATTTTTGAAAGTTGTATATATGTTAGTATGTGGACTCGCTTCGAGTACCAGTCCATCTATAAACCAAATTTTATAATTCATTTTTCCTTTTTTTTTAAACAGCATATATGTCATCACTATGAGAATCTGATTTTTTTGAAATTATTTTAAAGCCATATTCTTTATCTGTAAAATGTTTTTTTTTAACATATTATACTACGTTATGGCTGAAAAATCGTTTTTTTATCAATTTTTTAAATATATATTTTTTATTTGACCAGTATATTATTTTATTTTTGTTTCGAAAATAACCGTAAAACTTATTTAAAGATTAATTCCTGAATATCAAATAATTAATTACTTTTTGTTGGCATACCTCTACTTCGGGTGTTTAAACTGTATTGGACAAACACTTATAACATGTAATGCTAGACCCAATAAGAATTTGAAATATTCTAAAAATCTGTAGAAATATTGACAATGGTATAAAAAAAATACAAAACAATGTAAAAAAAGAACTAAAATAGAAAGGAGTACATAATACAAAATATATGAAAATCAACCAATATACACGAAATAAAAATACTACCAATAGATTCTATAACTCCTGTATTATAACTGTATTTATAAGGCCACATTCTCTGGGACAATAAATTATAAGAATTAAAATATAAATTAATTAATAGATTTGAGTTTGTAGTGTCGCATAATGTGAATTGGTAGCAATAGTTATTTCAAATTACTACAAGAATATGTGGGCACATTTTCGGAACATTACACAATTGTATCTGTACAAATATTATTGCATACTGACCAAGAATGAGAGCGAAATCCAGTCCGCAGATAGACCGATATTATTATATATGTATAAAATTAAGTATGCCTATATTTGGATATGATGTCAATGTTTCCAAAAAATGAGTTAATATAAAAATAAAAATAAATTTGATAGTTAAATAAAATCAAATTTAAAAAAAAAGTAATGTTAAAAATATAGAAGCATACTTATACATACATTTATATTGTTATATATTAGACATTCTTAGCTGTTAAAATATTTTAAAGACGATTTTGTCATGTTTACATATAGACTATTGTTTATTTTCGGCGATGCAAACAAACGAAATCTCTGCGCAAAATATTTGTTTATTTTTGGAATAAAATAGTTATACTGTCCCATCGTTAGGTCGGGATCGTTATATGTTGATAGTGTTGTTAAGACAATAACAATATTTTAGCCTGCCAAGTACATACATCTGATGGATGTTGATGATTTTAAGGGTTGCGAAAAGACTTTGTATATGTACGTATAATTTGTATAAATTGTGAAACAAGACGAATAAAATATTATATAAAGATACAGCGTGCGCCTTGACATCGCCACGTGACCAAGAATTGGCTTACTTACTTTTTAATATTCACAAAAATATTTTAAACGTAACAATACATTTTTCCGTACAAAATACGCTAGCGATGAAACCATTTACAAAGAAATAATATTAAAGAAAATGTTTCTTTATTATTTCATGTTATCTTGATCCAATAAAAAGGGAATATCTCTCATAGTTACTCTCCGTTATAAATTGTACCACGGCAAGAATAGGAATTCTTTTAATTTAAAACATAATCAAACACCACAGCGGATTCAAGTTATTTATATCCCGTTCGTTAGAGCACTTGAACCGGGACAGATTAAACAGACTGGGATACATAATTGGGTCGGAATAGGTAAGAAGACCTTAGTTGAAACTGGGTTGTGCCAGATATGTAAGGGATCATTAGATATATGGACTACGTATATACATATGTTGTAATTTTTTTATTCAAAGTGGGTCTAATACAGGGCTGTTCAACATTAAGCCCGACTCGGAATATTTTTTCTTTAATGTCCTACTTTTAGCTATACTAATCACTTCTAATAGTGGTATATACTATACTGTTACGCTATTACGCTATATTGCGACGAGAGTGGAAATGAGTACGCTGCTATGAAGCATTATTTTTTCATATGAAAATGTAGAAAGGTAAAAAGAAACGTAAAATTCACACAAAATTGTATCGCGGGCTTGAACAGACCTGATCTAATGCAAAGATAATCTGACATTTTGCAAATTTTAATTAATTATAAATAACCCTTTAATAAGGCAAATTTTCATGTTGTGTCACACGACGTTTTATTGAAGGAGTCACCAGTCACGCTATGTTTTGAGCTGAATGTTTGACGCGCTCATTGCACACTTTTACATTAAATTAACGACAGCCGGTCTTGTTTGCTTTATATTATTGTATTGTACAACTCGACACGGATAGGACTTGTGAACTTTATTTTTACTTTGTGCTCATGTTTTGCAACACTCCATATAATATTGCATACATTCCATTTCCCATCAAATCATTACGACAGGTGTTTTACTAAAGCAGAATAAACCACGGAGCTTTTACTCCCCACCCTAAAAATAATAATATGAATTCGAACTAAATTCTCAATCAAGCTGTATTTTATGTACCTACTCAACGCGAACGATCGACTAAAGAGTTTCCAGCGGAACATTTTCAAGTTTAATATTAAATTTTTAAAAAACTGCAATATTATTCTCATATTTTATTTATACAAATTGGAGCGTTGGTTCAATGGCAGCAACTTCACGGTGGAGTAGGGCCTGAATTGTTCGAGGATTGTTGCTGTAAACTCTCGACTTAAAGTATCCCCACAAATAATAGTCGCACGGTATAAGGTTCGGTGACCGAGATACCCAGGATATGTCTTCGTACTTGCTGATTAATTTATTGGTAAAAATTCCCCCCAGCTTCTCCATTGAAACTCTTGCTGTGTGGTGGAGTGATTCCGTCTTGCTGAAATTGTGTTCTGTTGTTGAACCCGAGAAACAGCTGCAGTTGCGGTACCAAAAACTTGTCGATCATTCGGAAATACACGGCACCCCACACTCTCGTTTTTGGACAATGCAAACGTTTTTGATAGCGTTCCTTTGTGTTGTCGGAGCACCAGCATCTCATGTTCCGTTTTATTAACATAGCCATCGATATGAAAAAATGCTTCGTCAGAAAAAAATATGTTTCCAAGCGTTCGTGCTTTTCCAAAACGTTCCAGCATCGTTTTCGCTAAGGTTTCATATAAATAATAGTAATTTTCGTTGAGAAACTGCACGATTTGCAATATGTATATATGAAACTGTAGTTTCTTTTTTAAAATAACGTGTACTGTTGATTCTTTTATTCCAGCACATGCTACAATCTTCCTTATCGATTTACACGGATTGAGCATAATTTCACGTCGAACTTGAGCAACATGTTCTGGCATCGCTGCTGACGTTGATAGTCCCGAAGGAGTTTGGTTAACCATTATCCCTTCTTATCTGAACTTTTGAACCCAACACCAGACACGTTGCACGCTCGGACCATCACTTACTCGTCGAATATTAAAGTGAATACAAAAAGCGCGACGCACACGAACCAATGAATCACTGCACTTTAAAAATTGCTCAACCGTGAACGCGCGGTGCGCTCCCGACCAGTGACTCATTGCAACTGGAAAATCACGCGCGTCAAACAATACCCCTCCCACTTACCTCACCCTGATGGTTTACGAGCAATTACGATTTAATATTGAAATTTTTCCGCTGGACACCTTTGTGATTGGATTTTCTATTTTGGCGGAATTATTTTTAAATCTGGAATACTATGGAGGCGGTAGAATAAAATATCTATTGACATAATTGTAAATCGAGATTGAGTATTTTTACCAATAATTTCAGCTGGATTGTGAAATAGATATTGAAATGATAATAATATTGAACTTGAATAAAATAAAATAATTATTATTAAATTATTTTTAAAGTGATGATCGTTTAAAAGCAAAATTTAAAAATTAACCATAAAAATTTACAGAAAGCAGCAAACAGAACAAAATTACGTTACAATATAACAAAGGCGCGCGATAGCGTGAAGTAAGCCTAGTTTATTCAATAAAATTAAAAAAGTCAAGTTTTCATAAAACTGATTTTACTTTTTAACTTAAAACTGCATGCTGAATAATTAAAGAAAATCCAGAATCACAACCAGTAGATGTATATTCAACCGACTCAGCCATTTCTTGTTATATATAACAATATTTTATGCTAATTTTCATATATGTAACCTATAATAATAAAACAATGGGATAAAATACTTATTTATATAGCTAGTCTGATTGAATACAAAATTAACAAATAATGATAAATTGCTTCTTTATGGTGAATAGAGTACGAAAACAGTGTATTTTTTAATATAAAATAATCCATTAAAATAGAAACATTGATACAATAAACACCGAGATCTGTTAGTAATGATCTGAACTTCGTCCAAAACCAAAAGCAAATATAATAAAATTTCGAAATTCTAATGACATATCGCCTTGAGCCTTGATACCATCGATAATACTCGTAATTTAGATTTCTCTGATTTCCAATAATATACAAGGTGTCGCATTATTTTTTACTTTTGTAAATAAAATGAGGTGCGCGCTGTAATAATTTAATTATGCAATTACAATCATTTATTTGTATGTAGTGTTGAATAAATAATAGTCGGGAGTGAAGATTTCATGGTTTATTCAGTTCATAATGTCGGGTGAGTATGTTTTTTTTTCTTTGAGAATACATACATACATTTTCGGTATATTTGACTTCAAACAGCGTTTTATAACAACTCAAAATAACAGTATAGAAACATTATAAAAAAATTAAACCGTTCATAGCACAGCTTATTGGTCTAGTTATATTTCATTTCATGAGCATTTGAAAGATAAATAGCTAATTCATACTCCTAAAATCGCTTAAGAGTACGTGTACTTAAATCATCTACCTACTCGTTAATTACTGTATTATCTAACTAGGTAGACTCAAGCGGAGGTTTCTCATCACTGAGTTCTTCTGTTGTGATTACCTTTCCCGGACAGAGTTTGACTTAGTTTCCTTTGTTTCTTCCATAAGTTAACCCGAATGTTGAATAACATTCCATTTGCGGGATGTTTATTAATAACAATAGTATTTAAAAGAAATCCCCTAATGACAAATGATAATTTAATTTATTAATCTGTAAATACATACATAGGGGATGTAAATTAAAATAGTTATATTTATGTAGTTTTTTTGTCAATTTTATGCGTTACTTTTTAGCTCTCGAATAATCTCGAAAACTTAACTGAGCTAATCCAAAAAAGTGATATTTGATTAAAACCTAATTTTAACATATTTTGTCTTTTAAATGCATAAGAAGATTACTCAAAAACTGCGTTCATTTAATTTTTAAACATTTTCATCTATCAAAACATATATCCGTTGCCAGCTCTCGCGATCAATTTCTCCAGTCGTCTTTGATATTCATTATTTTACATCAGTTTTCGAATTATTGATCGCTCAGACCAATAAATATGTTAAAATATTTTTATAGAAATACGAAAAAATCTAAATAATAATATTTCATTATCAAACAAAAAAATATAGAAAAGTCTTGTATGAAAAAAGTAACAACAATAAAAAAACACTTAAATAATTTGATATACCTGAAGGTTTTTCTTGTCAGTATATTGACGATTCAGAGGGTACTAAAAGGGTAAATGCTTAAAAATATTTATTAAGTGTTTTTATGTTGTATGATATTTTAGATTATTTTCTTAGAGCATGTATTCCTTATAACACAGTAAAATTAATTAATGTATAGTATTACAAAAAATAGCTAATTGACTCGATAATATAATTAGTGCATAATAATTATTATACATTAACAGTACCTATTAGAAAATATGTAATATTAGTGTTGGTGTGACCATGTACGAGTTTGCCTCCCATGATTTGTATCGTATCAAGGGATGAGTAAGAAAGAAATATATTTAGAATATTTATTTCTCGCCTCGTGGCGAACGGCGGAACGAAATTGTCGTTAGAGCGGAAGCTCGTCCCCTGATGTAGATGTCGCCGGTGTTGTCAGCCAGCTGGTGACGGTGGATATAAATCGCCGCCCCCGCAAAATATTAATAGTATAAATAACACTAATGATGCGATAAGACAGAAAAATGGCAAAAAGAAGAGCAAGCGTGTCCTCACCGGTGGCGGGCGCGGCGCGGTGCGCAGGGCGCGCGACTCGCACGGGGCCGGCGCCCCCGTCGCGGGGCTCGCGGCGGCGGGGGACGGCGGCGGGGGCAGCAGCGCCTCCGCCCCGCCGCCGTCCTCCTCGGGCCCCGCCCCCGCCAGCGCCCACAGCGAGCCTAGGACCGCCAGCAGCAGCCACTCGCTCCTCATGCTCGACTTGGGTCACCTCATCGTCTTTCACTGAAAAACACACATTCATTAGTGAATAAAACATCCATCGGTGACTGTTCGTATGATCGCGCTTCAATAGTAACCAGACAACTGCACACACGACAACTGCATACCCTACAACTGCACATAAAGTTGAAGAATATTAGGTAGAAAATTAATTTGAATTACCTCTCGATGACTTACAATCCTTTAAGATAGTTAAATTAAGTTACAATAAGATGTTTTTTAGGAGAACACATTCTTATTGTGAAGTTGTAATTATTCAGAACAGACGGTCTGTGATATTTTTAATATGAATTAAATATATTAATTAGAAAGATATACATATAAAATCAATTTTATCGAAAAATATTGTTGTTACGCTACCGGGATTCGAACCTGAAAAATAATAAAATAATAAAAAACGCTAAAAATAATGCCGCTGTAGCTTAGTTGGATAAAGCACCTCCCCCGGTTAGGGAAGAGATCCAGGTTCGAATCCCGGTAGCGCAACAACAATATTTTTCGATAAAATTGTTTTTATATGTATATCTTTATAATTAATATATTTAATTCATATTTACAATAAGATATGTTAGGTTAGGTTATTTAATACAAGTCACGGCAGCACAGTAATAAATTAACTGTATGCAGTCGTCTACGTATGCACCAGTCTTGTGTTCAGCTGGCATATATGAACTTGTCTTCTGTGCACCTATTTTGTGTCAATTTGTCATGAAATCTGATTCACGCAGAATTTTTCCAAAAAAATTTCCACCCGAATAAGGCGAAATGAAAAAGTCGGAGACGGTGACGCCTCTTCTCTATATCATTTCTGACCCTTTTAGCTTTTCATCCACTTCGCCCGGAGGGTTTTATACACTTATTCAACAGGATAATACCCACGATAAATATGACGTCACTTTTATCAAACATTTCTCTAAGGTATCATATTTGGCCGATCTTTTGCCCATGCGACCACTATCCGATTGCATTTCTTATAATATATCGTAAACTAATTATATTATAGTTATATTAATATTATAACTAGATGAAAGTCTGTCAGTAATGATAGGACAATAGTCATTATTTTTTCAAATTTACATAGAATTGTTGGTAGATACCTATCTACCTTTTGGTATTGAATCAAATTATTATGGGTAGTAGACCTAGTTGAATCATTTGAAAAATGGAACGTCCTATAGATATAGCAATATTTTTTCACACAGAGTCAAGTGACAATGTGCCAGATGATTATGTCTATGTGCACATGCATATTATATTATTAAAAGTGTGATTTACGTAAGTACATACATCGAGAACTGTTTTAATGTTGGTAAACAACATGTATAAGTACCACGTTTTACTTTTTTATTATTTTATAGTTGAATTAGATAATTGTGTACTTCGTACATCATGTATTATCAAAGAAATATATTACTAAATTCCTTGCGTCATGATTAAGTCAATAAAATGCTGATCCCAATAAGGGTTGAGTATTGCAGCCCCATTAGATGTATTTACTTTTAAAAATTTCCCGTAAATTCGGCGTAATACAGCTCCATATCAAATTGTTAGAACATTTTTAATTTTATTTTCGGCATTTATTATTTTGTCAATACTCTTGAACAATTTTCTTAAGGCTTCTCTTTCAAAAGTGAATCAAATTTACAGGTTTTTTACGAAAATGTGCATTTTTATTATTAATTTATATCAAGAGTTATACACTAAATTAGACATTTTTAAAAACTATTACTTAACCTTTATACTAATTTATAGTTAATAAACTGAATGTTTTTTGCTATAATTAAGACAATACAAGTATTATAGGAAAGACCGCGACCATTAAACTCATTTTCCGCAAGCCACAAAATTGCCTTAATATGGAAAATTCTTACATATATAAAATATATTTTCTTATAATCTTGAAGTCAAGATTACGGAGACAAAATGTTAAAAATTAATAGAGTTATAAACCATTTAATTTGCAATACAAATTAGTAATTCTCGACGTTTTAAAAACACTTTTGTGTTAGTGATAATATATGATTTTAAATAATATGTTGTATTTACTTACACGCTTTTAGACTTCAGCTACTATTTGTATAATGTGTATTTTTTGTTGTTTTCATTAGCGGCATTCCGCCACTCGATCCGGCAATGATAGACGTTTAATCTGTAGCTTCCTTAATTTTTAGTTAAATACGCCGATAAAATATATTTTCACGCATATTTTAGCTATAATATGAAGTAATATTGTATTTATTCACAAAATAATTTGCAAATTCCGTAGATTAGAACGTTGTACACTGATGTTAAGGGAAAACAATGTTTTCTTGAACATTTAATAAGTGAGTAAACATTTTATGTACGTTATTTTGTATGTGTGTAGCAATTGAATATTTCGTTTATACATATTTTGTTTATTTCAAAATTACGTTTCATAATTGATTTAAGCGACCATCTAAATATATGTAGGTACTTTGTCTAATTTCAAAAAATATTCATATATATGAATTGGGAACTTCGATAAATTATTTAATTTTCGATGGATTAATTCATATAACAACAAACATTTTATTTCATTCCATAATATTAATAATAGGAAAAAAGAAAAATACATTTGTCTCGAATGCAAGAAAATCAACAATTGTATTGTGGTCTCTTTCTATTTTTAACCTTCTTTTCTATTGTGACTTACCTAACAAATAACATCATTTAGTATTTACATGACATTTATTAGAAGTTTAACAATTAGCTTTATCTTCAAATACTTTGTAATTTGCGTAGAATATCTCAAATTTCAAACTGGAAAAATGAAAATGTACCCTTAACGGATAATTTTGACGAAATAATTCATAAAGCGATTCATAATAATTATTATTTTAATAATAAAAATAATACCTTTAATGACGTAGATGCATTTAATTACTTTTCTAGGTTAGCAATCAAGTATAAATTATATCTTCCCCCAATGGAATTCAGCGTGATAGTCTACATTTAGCACATTGATAAGTACCTATTTAATGTATGGCTTATTCTCGTTATCTGTTATCGTTGTCGTTAACTTTTCACAATAAAATAAATAATATCTGCTATTAGCTTAAAACTTATCCCAAAAGTACAAAACGATCTGATCGCTGGGTTCAGTGGGTACAACTTGACAAATTTCACATCCGCTCGATTGCTTCGCACAAAACTGACCGCGAGTCTAATTTTTGCCGTCATGTTTTTAAATGAAATGTTTTAATTTAGATTTAAGTACTCGAGTTTTTTAAATTGATTTGTTATTGTTATTCTTCATAGTCCTCAGACAGTAATAATTTATTATATACCCTATTATGTACCCTAAAGCAGCGGTTCTTAAACATAAATGATCTGAGAATCTCTTTTCATGACTTTATTATTCGAGTATAACTATTTATCTATACAATAATGTATCACGCATATAAAGATAAAAATTTATTTTCAATGACATGAAATATTTTTGTATTGCAGTGAATTTGTACAAAAAAAAACTAAGGGGAAAAAGGACAAGTTGTAAATATTATAATTAGTGTTTGAACCCAAAATAGTATTGTTGTTTTGAAACTACAATGTTTGGCTCGATGTCAGAAAGTTTAGTTAATTATCAGATTCTTCAATTCTACATTCAATCGGTTTCTGTACTTTGTTTTGCATAAATTTATTTTACAAATTAACGGTAGGTAAGAGATAAATTAAAAAATCGAGTCAAACATTTCAGAACTATATTTGCTAGATCAGTGTAATCGGATCTCAAGGGCTATTAGGTGTTTTGAATTCATGCTTAATTTTCACGCGAACCCTAGTTAAAGAACCCATCCCAGTGATCTGAAGTGATAACGCGGTTCACTTTACGCGAATTTCCTATAACGCCATTCGAATTTTATGATTCGACCTGGTTATGTCGCTGTCACAACTCGCTATAACGCTATTTTAACTGCGACATAAAATTATTTTATGTCGCAATTATTTTGCATTAGGTACGTTTGCCTATGTATACCTTTACACGAATTCCACCCTGTACGCGTGGACATGAGTCATCGGGGCAGTTTTACGTCCGCAACAGATGCTTATTGGACACCTTGTTGTAATAAATAATACCATTTTATATTTTTAGGGGTGAAAAAAGAAGGACTAAAAAAATTAATTAAAACACCTAATTAACGTGATGTGAAAAGTACAAAAAAATCAGTTATTTAATCTATATACGTAATTTTTTTTAAATGCCAATTTTAATTAAATTTTTTTAGTATTAAAATTATTTTTTTTGTCGTTTTTTACTGTTCATTAAATATCCTGTGGTGTAGCTCACAACTCCAAAATATATATGGATAACGTACTCGCTTAACGTTGATTCGTTTAACAATATTTTTGTATCATCAGCTTAAAATAGGGGTCTTCTGTAATATATTTGCATCGGCGACATCACAATTCAAGATTGTTTTTAAGAGAAATAATTTCTCAAGGAATAATACAACTCTCTAAAAATTATCTAACAGTTCTAAAGGTCAATGCATAATTGAACGACTTCCGGTGTCTTGCAACCCTTTACCCGCATACCTTCCATCTAATAAAACCAACAATTGAAGATTTAATATCATTCTTTTAAATACTGGTACTCCTCACTTAACAACCATCTTATTTAACTACCGCTCACACTTTTGATCGTTATCGTACGTCTACCAACACTGCGCCCTCTATCTCGTACCATAAATTCTCTGTCCCATCGTTGTCAGCAGGGAAGAGACGCTTAATGTGATAAGATGTATCGCGTCGTCTACATCTAGCACCAAGTTGCCGTTAAACTGTGATGATAGCGCGCGTTGCCTATATTCAGTTAGCATCTCAGTGTTCACCGTGTAGAACGATTGCACGCCGAGCACAAGTTATAAAATTTTACATCTTTTATTAAAATTGGATGTCGATCAAAAGAAAGAGCGCCATTTTACCTGAAAGGACCAGCAAAAAGCAAAGAAAGACTGTAAATCTTGAGATGAAAATTAAGATTTTCTACGACTACGATATTGGAAAGAAAGTGAAGGCGATACTACACGATTCAGGCCTACCTTGTCTACTTTATAAAGTACAAGGGTAGGATCAGAGAAGCAGTGAAAGCATCATGTTCGTTTACCAACCAATTCGCTTTTCGACCAGGTCGGCGGAAAGAAACCTGGTCGTTAAATAAGGGCTGGATGTAATCACTTCTGGTTGTGATACGTGGTGCCTAACGTAAATCGAAGAAAACAAATTAGCAGTCTTCATGCGTAAAATATTTAGAAAAATTTATGGACACACACCAGAAAATGAAACTTATTGAATAAAAATTAATCATCAGCTCAAAAATTTGATTGAGTAAGAAACTATTGTAAGATTTTGTAGCTTCCAAAGCCAAACCCCACCCTGAGATGTAGTACCGTGGAAGAAGAAGAAGGCTGTATTTACTATTTATTTGCTTTTAATGTACAATTTCAAGTATTTAAAAAATAATTATAGTGTTATAGATTTTCCTGAAACTACTTCCCTGCATTCAAATATGAGGTAGGTGATAAAATTATAATACTTTTAAAATTGGCAAAATTAACTTTGTAGTTAAAATTCATTATTTTTATTTGTTAACATTGTTTTATTAACTACTTATTGAGTTTAAATACATCTACCGATTTTGAAAAATATAATTTTCTTCTCCAGGATGTCAATACTAATCAAAAATATGTTATTATTTCTTTAACAGAATCTATTTTCAGAACTCAAATTGTTACTTGATACAAAATAACTAAAATAATTTTTAGGAAAAAAATTTAAATGGGACTTGTAGTTAAATTTAGTCGGTTGTTTATAATTTTTAAATTAGTTTTACACGTTTATTTTATTTTTTAAATAATTATCGTTTTTTAAAAATAGATTTTGTTAAAGAAACAATAACATAAATTTTTGATTAGTATTGACATCCTGAAGAAGAAAATGATATTTTTCGAAACCGATAGATGTATTTAAACTCAATAAGTGGTTAATAAAACAAAGTTAACAAATAAAAAAATTATAAAATTGTACTCTACTTTCGATATGGAAATACACATAGACATGGAAATAAAAATTGTAATAATTGCTCCAGCCACTCTGTGGTTAAACATTTTAAACAAGTAAACTAGATAACTCAAATAAAACCACTAGGGTTTTTTTTTTACGTCTGTCGGTTTTACAAATCAAATTGAAACAAATCCTAACTGTGATGTACGAGTATTACATAATAGGGAATTTTTTACTTTTTGTCTGCTTTAACTTCCACAAAAACAAGGTGTTTTCAACAAAGCGTTGCCAGAAAGCACGACAGAACATAAAGAAAAACTGCTGTTTGAATTGCTGCGAACTGTCTATTAACCCTTCCCAAACCATGCAGTAACACAGGTCTACCATTATAATTAAACCTGAAATATTTCTGTAAATACATGCAACATAAAATTCATATTTTAAATAATCCTAAAGAAAATATTGGCGCTTTGGAATGACTAGTGAAAAACCAATTATGAAAAGGTAATCGTACAAAAACAATTATTTTTTACATTCACTCCGTTGTAAAATTAATACGTTGGTAAAAATACCGTTTATGGTATGAAAGACAGAGATCACACACTTATTTTCGCAGTGAAAAGAACAACAAACATGCAAATATAATTATCTCTTTCTCACTAATTAAATGGAGAGAGATAAGAAAGAAGGAAACATTGTATAAGACTTAATGAATGTTCTAAATTATATTATTAATCATTTTTTCAAATTTTAATGCTCAGTATTTAGAATAAATTCGTGCCATAAAAGCCATTTAAGCTAATAAAAACATTTTTTTTACTGTTATTTACGGTAACATGAGTTGACGGCATGACTGCGTTCGGGTATTTTATATCATGGTATGGTAAAGGTTAACACACTCACCTCGTCTATATTTCTCGCACGCGGAGCAGCACCGCCAGGTTGAAATTCATTCGCAAACGGCAGGGCTCAGAGCTTCCAGCGTTCCGAAAAACAAACTAAGTAGAAAGTGGCATGCCATCCATTTACATGTTCTTATTAATTTGATGATGACAACATGCACCGTTTTATAACGTGCTGGTAAACTTGATCGGCATCTTGAAGCATGTGGACCGAGGCAAATATTATACGTGGCGTCAGCTCGGTGGGGCAAGCTGTAATTTTACGCTAATTCGGTTTGACTTGACTTGATTTATGATTACGCCAGAGCCGAGACATTACCGCTGTCTCCTCGGCCAGAAAACCAACTCATTGTTAGTTATATCGATTTACTTAAATTACCGTACGATTAGGTAAACATCTTTACCTAATATTAAGAAGAAAAAAATTTCCATTCCATGCTTCATAGCAAATGCTTCGTTTTCATTTCTGAAATTGATTAAACTGTTCAATCATTAAATTGCAAATTAAGTTCCTTGCACAAAATACTCGTACGTGTCACATCAGTATTTTTGTTATTAGGAGAACACATTCTTATTATGAAGTTGTAATTATTCAGAACATAGGTCTGTGTTTTAAATACAAATTAAATGTATTAATTAGAAAGATATTCGTATAAAATCAATTTATTCGAAAAATTGTTTATTTTAAATCTACTCAAAGGAATTTGAGATTCCGTAAAAAGGTACGAACCATACATGTATTAATTAGAAAAAGTGTAACATATAGGTTTGAAAATTTGTCGTCAAAAATAATGTCGCTGTAGTATAGTTGGATAATGCACCTCCCTCGGTTTGAAAAGAGATCCAGGTTCGAATCCCGGTAGCGCAACAACAATATTTTTCAATAAAATTGATTTTATATGTATATCTTTCTAATTAATACATTTAATTAGTATTTATAATATTTTTGTTATTTTCAAAACTAAACTAAAAGCCTGTTCCATGAAAATAAGACTAACTTGATGACCTCCTTGAACGAAGATCGAACCCCTGACCACAAGATCAATAGGCGAGTATCGCAACCACCAGAGCACAAGCACGTCGATTAGAAAAAGCGTTATTATTAAGACACGTGTCTACGACGATCTTTCAATGAGACTTTGATCTCTCAAGAGTCAGTAATACATACGGGCTGATTGATAATTCATAAATCTCTTCGCGCTGAACGCTACATTGTCTATTATGCACACTGAAGTCGAAACTCTGAGAGAAATCTAATCCGTGAACGCCGACAATTTAAAAGGTATTTTGATAAACATTTGAAATACGACACGACGATTCATTTGGGAATTCTTGCGACATGCGATTCTGGGAGACAGTATCTACAGCCTGAACGAGTACAATGATGTGTCAGGAATGTGTACTTGGGATACGTGGTGGATGGGCTCTACGCGGGAAGCTAAATCTGCAATGAAGTTGTTCACTGAATTTTGTGTGGACGCATTCTGGAACATAAATAGCAATGGGGAGTAATAAACAATGCTTCAACGGGTTTTAACGATGCAGAAATTATTGTGATTAGATTATTATTAGAAAATCTTATTGAATACCGCGACTTCTGTCAAACTTTCGTGTTGGATAATAGAAATGAAAATATATTACAAGTATATATATATCACTTAGGAACTATTCTGATTCGGTTTTTTCAACACAAACCATTTATTAAGCATATGCAGAGATCTATTTATATACGTCTTGCATTTATACATTCATCATCATCATTTCCATCTTCTTATCTTAGGAGGGTTGGGGGCTCAAAGTCTCGATAAGGCGCTTCCATCTTCTCCTGTCTTACACCGCTTCGGTACTTGTCGACTTATCAAAATTTCTTCATACATTCGCCTATCACAACCTATCCCCCTGAGTTGCCAAAAGGATACGTCTCGGTAGTCTTTCGTCTGGCATTCTAAAGAGACCTTAATTAATATTTTAATATGTGGAAGCAGAGGCTCCATGCCGAGAATCGATACTTTTCATTTGGTCCAATAATGATAGTCCTACTTCTCCCCTAAGATATTTCATTTTGGCAGCCTGGATCCTGGATCTCATTCTCTCCTTAAGGATCCATATTTGGTGACCATACATTAAAGTGGGCCTATTCAAAGTCTTTAAAAGTGTGAGTTTGGTACTGATTTATACATTAATTTTTATAATTAAATTAAGGTACAACCACAAACCACCAAATATATAGACATGAACTAACTCAAATTTCTTGTTCTAGTATTTTTATTTCGGTGTCACCCACTTTGGTACCACTTATGTAATCAAACAGCTCAGCGAATTTTTTTTTAAATATGACTCGATTGGAACGAAAATTTAAACGCTGACAATATAATATGCATTAATGTAAAAAATACGTCTTGTTTACACAAAGATTTAATTTTCGAAGAGTAAATTCTTTGAACTGTTGCATGAATGTGTCATAAACTATCGGATTTTAGTTTCCACCAAAAATGTGTGTAGAATGACCTTCGTCCCCAATGTTCCAAAACCTTCTCCTATATGTACATTTTATTTCATGTCTATTCATGTACTGGTCTGTGGATACAACCTATCTATCTAAAATGGCGTTTGGGAATTATCACCTGGTAATATGCATCAAAAGCTGTAGCCTTTATGATATGAATGAATATGGAATGATGGTAAGCGTGTTTATTTACTTAGCTTTATAATTGAGAAAAGTTTATGAAAAATCTATTTTCGTATATATACGATCATCACGATACTCAAACTCGTGACCCTTAGCATTGACCTTGTGTCAATCATAAGCGTGTGTTGGGTAATTAATTACAGCCCGTAATGAGGGAGAGACAAGTCATATAGGAGATACCAGGCAGATAAATATTTTAACACCCGTAAATACGAAAACCATTAGTGTAAAACCAGCTTCTGAAAAATTATTAAATATTTTTATTATATTCTAGTCTGCTTAATAAATAAATATTATTTCACTACAATTACGGAATATTACCATTGAGGTTTCAATAATAATGATGACAAAAGAACAACCCATCAAGAAATGTTCCATGAAATGGACATTTCGTGCGTTTAGTATTCTTTCAAGCGGGACATTGAAAATGGCTTTTGTGCATTATCGTAATTTGCATTATGTTAACAAGTGCCTATTATGCGTACCGTATAACAGTAATAAACCCGAGTCAAGTAAGGCCTTTCTATCCAGGGGCTGCATAATTACAGTTATTATATTTGTATAGAATAGTATAGATAATTTTTTCCAATAACGGTTCATCTCCAATACTTGCAGAAATAATAACGTGGAATACAAATTTCTGAACATTGGCGCGCTGAAATTTAATCGATATATTTTTACTTTTTAATTACAATAAATACTTAAACACATTACATCTATTCAAATAATAACAGTCTAGCGCGTATATGCACTATGCAGTATTTTGTGCGTTAATGCAAAAAATACGCTATTTACGCAAATACGCTACATAATAAGCGAAGTACCTACCCACTGTAATATAATATTATTATTATACACCTATGTACGTGCGCAGGCATCCCCGGTGCGGCCGTGCGCAATTCTATTAGAACATAAATTACATAGCGACACTTTTAAAGTACAATTTCATATTAAATACACTATATATTTTTATAATATTTTTGAATTGTATACCTTTGTATGCTATATATGCATCCACGTGAAGTGTACGGACATGATTCAATGTATCTGTAGGTATTTGTTTTTTTACATAATCTTAAAAATCATCCGCTAAGCATTTTTACTAGACGCTTGTCTGCATGTTCATACTTTCACTTAACACACATAATCAAATTTTTTTTAAAACAATATTATAATTGATATTCAGTATTTTAAATAAACGTTGTATTATAAGTAACCATATCGTTTATTATAATCAATTTCTTTAATTTCGCCTCAGAATTCTGTATTTGTGTGCGTAAGGATACTCGGTAATTTACTGTTCAACATTTAAACAATTGTTCTCGATTCATACGTGTTTAACCCTTTCCAAACCATGCAGTAACCCAGGTCTAGCGTCATAATTAAACCTGTAATATTTCGGTAAATACATGCAACATAAAATTCATATTTTAGATAATTTTAAAGAAAATATTAGCGTTCAGGAATGACTAGTGAAAAATCAATTATGGAAAGGGAATCGTTCAAAAACAATTATTTTTTCCATTCAATCTGTTGTAAAATTAATACGTTGGTAAAAATATAATTTATGATATGAAAGACAGAGATCACACAGTATTTTCACAGTGAAAAGAACAAACATACAAATATAATTATCTCTTTCTTTCTAATTAAATGAAGAGAGATAAGAAGAAAGGACACATTGTATAGGATTTAATGAATGCTCAATATTTAGAATAAATTCGTGCCATTAAAGCTATTTAAGCTAATAAAAATATTTTTTCTAACTGTTATTTACGGTAACACGAGTTGATAGCATGGCTGTGTTCGGGTATTTTATAGTTAGTTTAAGGAAGTGTGTCAAATTTGATTGTCATTTCGCAAATACGTAAGCAATAAGTGTTTTGATATTTTTTTCAAAAAATATAAACCGTTCGGATTTGAAAAAAGAGCACCATCTACATGAACAAAAATATGTTCCTAATGACTGATTTAAATCCCAAAATACAGTTAAACGTTCACTTTTTTGTCAACCGAAGATGTGCGATGTTAAAGAGGCCTTAGACATCTGCGTACTCCGGAACGTCGATAAGGCTGATATATTCTCCGACTCGCAAGCAGCTCTTGAATCCCTCTCTGCTAATATGAAAGTTTGGCTAGACAGTGAGATAATCTGTTCCATCAGAAGACGTCAATTTAAATTGTACAGCAACAATAAATAGGTGTCATTCGTTTGGATTCCTGCACATAAGGGAATTCATGGAAATGAATGTGCTGATAAACTGGCCAAGGAAGCCACTCTTTCCGAGGTTTTCCCCCATCAATTCCGTATCCCGATGTATAACAGACTTAATATGGTAAAAAAATGTACGAATTCTATCTGGACTGCACAATCGATGGATCCAAATAATCATAAGGGTAAATCGGCTTAAAACAATTCTATTCTATTCCCCGCACCCCCTGATTCTCCAAAAGGAAAGTCTCCAAAAGAACAATATAAAATATCTCTAGAATGATAATTGGGCATTGCCAGGTAGCCTCACACTTATTCAGATTGAACTTGATAGATTCCTCAATGTGAGTGTGGTGCCGAGGAGGAAACCCTTGACCATATCTTCTTTGCCTGTCCATTGCGGATCACAGGTTTTATTTACAGTAATATCGTCAATGGTAATTTTCTACTCCCGGTTAACTTGTGTCATCTTCTTTCCCTCAACTCGCCACATTTAATCTATATAATAGCAAGATTTTTTAACGACAATGGTATTGACTTGTAATATAATATTAATGTACTTTTTTCTATAAAGTAAAGTGTTAACTCGATTAATGACACAAATCACTCTTGAAGGGTGGATTGCCTATTTAAAAGAAGAACATGTGCGATGCACGACTGGACCTAGCCATACCCTGCACTTGCAGATGAATGAATTATTTAGAGAATTTTGAATTACTTAACGTGCTAATTTAATTTAATTAATCAAACCTAAAATCAAGGAGCGAGTCAAGACCGGGGATCTGCGACCAACATTCCCGGAATTTTCTGAAAAAGCTCGCCAAAAGCATCACAATATTTCGTAAATCCCGAAACGTCATTTATAAATTTAAATGTACCATTACCATAGAACCAGAATAGTTCAATAACTATATAAGGCAATCAAAATTATATTATATTCGTTTATTACAAATTAGGTGAAGATAATCTCAATTTGTTATTTAAATATATATATATGTGTATATCGTTTCAATTTATTTTTGATGGTTACTGTAATTTCATTCTTATATTGGTATATTTGTAATTATATTTACTCGTAAACTACATCTGTCTCATCACAGATTTTTCTAGTGAGACCGGGTATAGTTCAACTTTAAGTTTATAATTGTTGTTATAAATATAAATGAATAAATAATAAAATGTGTTTGAGTCCAAAATTGCTATTGCTAGAGAAAAATATTTTTTTAAACACCCCATTACAAATTCATACAATCATTATACGAAGATCATTTTGTTTACTTTTATAAATGTGCGTTTTTTTATTTAAATAATTCTGGCATATTAACGTGTCAGCTTAAAACTGTCTTCAATATTTTCTTAGTCAGCTACAAAAGCAACGGATACTAATTAATACATGTATTTCATAGTCATACTCGAGGAGTATAATGAGGAATGATGGTGTATGTCCTGCTCGACCGACGAGAATTAGTATGCGGGCTCAGCGCAGCGATGATCTCCAATGGGCAATTAGCCGAAGGTGTCGGGGCTAATAGAGGTGTCGGCAGCCAGCCCACATCCTACACGCTCATTTAATATTGCACCCAATTGTACCTGACACACATTCTGCAGACAGACAATAGTTCTCCATTCGGCGGTGAATGCGAATTGTTTATGTCTAATTGTGCCATTTGTCATATCCGATCCGAGACCGATCATCACTACCTTCATATCTAAATGACACCCTGTCTTTATTATTGTTTTCTTCGATTATCAAATGATGAAAGAAAAAGTAACGTACTGTTAAATATTGATTTGCCATTAGTTACTTCCATCGATAAAATTGTTTTCCCGAAAATTAATTTTAAATGAAAATTGCGATTGGAAACGCGCCTTCAGATTCCGAGAATCTTTTATCTTCCTAAGATGGAGACAGATGTTCCCGATAACTTCCAGCGAAGATGAGAGCGTCCAAAACCAAAAATAGAGATGCTACAGATGTACGAATGTAATTAATCCCAGAGTTCTTGCAGTTCCGCAGAATTGTCATTTCACTTATCGAATCGCAAATTCCTCTATTTGACATTCAAAAGTGGATTTGTTTTCGTTAAATTCGTTGGAAAACGCGGCTAATTATGTATGGACCACTCACCTCCGATAATCGTGGATGAATATTTTCTCGCGGATTATCCTGAATGAGAGCGTATCCAAATCGGCGTTGGCGTTCCGATGACACATTTTCACAAGGTTTGTAAGGTTAACACTGCGTTCGCACTTCACCTGGTGACGGGACGCGCTCGGGTTCGCTCCTGGGCTCGGGGCTGGGCCGACGGCGACGCTGGCCGCGGGAAGCGCGACACTGGACTGGCGCTCAGCCGCTGGGCGCCCCGGGCCGCGGCGCTCCGCCCCCGGGGGCGCAGCCGAGGCTACAGCTACCTGCCGTTATTATATATTTTACATAAACACCGACAATTACTTAAAACGTACACTAATTCAGCGCCATCAGGTATTACTGAATATACTTACAAATGTATCATAAATTTTCGATACAAATTAACAAATAGTTTGTTCCGCTGATTTTTTAAATAAGCACCGGAAATTAGATATTTACATCGATAGATAATCAGATATTACTGTAACTTTAGAAGGTCAAAATTAAATAGTTTGTTATCAGGTTTATTTGTACGCTAAAATCACATTCATTTCGATGAAATATAATTCATAATAAAGATATGATTTTGTTTATTTATAAATGGAAACCTCTGTCGTGGATTGTATTAAACCTCTAACTAATTGTAGCGGAACAAAATAAAATGAAAAACTTTTATTTTTTTTATTTTGATATTTGAAATATTCCGACGCCGCTAGCCGAAGCTACACCCCTGTGAGAGGCGCAAGCGCGCGACGCCTGGGAACATCGACCTGGCGCCGTCCGGCGTCTCCATGGCGACCCGAGATCTGCCACAAACAACACTGCAGCCACTCACTCACTCGCTCGCTGGCTCACTGACTCACTGACCGCACGAGGGTGAACTCTTCGAGTTAATAATGAATCTTCATCAATAAGGCAATTAAAAGACTTTTAACAATATCGTATTGGATTACTAAAACCTTACCTATGTTTTCTCGTATTTTAAAATAGGATATATGTTCGAAGTATCCAAGGTCGAACAAAATTTAAAAAATCTGATCCGGTTAAATAACAGTACTATGTAGTAAGTTATCGTTGAAAATAATCAGGTAATATTTTTAAAAAAAGTTAACATAGGTATAGAGGAATTCTCGAAATAAGATAAATTTTATAAAAAATAACAAACGTATTCATGAGGAATTCACAAAACCAGGTAAATTTTTATTAAAACTACATGTATCCTACAGCATTTGAGGAATTTTCAAAATTAGGTAAATTTTAAAAATAAACATAACATCTACGAACTTTTTTTTTGAGGATTTCTGTGAAATTCGTTATTTCCCGCGTACACCAGGATCACACCAAAATGTGTAGGCGCAACATCACAGATTATAAAAAATGCAATGACATTAAATCTTCCAAATTAATTGAAAAGATTTTTTTTTAACAAACTAAATGGATAGGAAAATGTTGGAAATGTGGAATAATCTGAAAATCTTCAAAACGTAGGATTATTGGTAAAGCTTATCGGTGTTGGAGATACAAGTGAAAACTGATGTTTTGTAGACAAATGTTTATTAATATCAATTACATGATTAAAATAACATCTGGGATGAGACAGTAATTAGATACACAAAAGCTAAGTGCTGTTACACCATTAATTAGTATAGTGCTGTGACGTCCCCGAGTGCACTCCTGGGACAAGTAGCGAATTAATAGTACGTACGTAAGACATAACGCTTACCATTATGAGCAGCGCTCCGCCAATTAAAGTACAATTTCGTTGAGTATTTGTTATAAAGGTTATAGTCATTTTAGTAAACACGTGATCTATTGATAAATACTTTATTACATATAAGATTACAAAGATATTGTCAATGTTATATAAAATTATATAGAATGTTATCGCGTTTATTTTTATAGTAGTTTAACTACTCAAATCGCTAAAACTTAATTTGAATTAAAAAAAAATTTAACTGATCTCTGCGATGTAAAAAATATAATTTAATATCAGTTATGTAAGACAGATGCAGACTATATTCGCGCTAAACACGTTAAAAAATATAATCACAGAGTTAAACAAAAACAACACAACACGAACATGCATAACACTAATAATAAAATATATCAAATGTTTTAGAATTATTTGTAATTAATTTTAATATTTAACCTACTTAAGACTCATTTCAAACGAATCACTTATATATTTAAATTAATGTCACCGTAAATGCTACATCAAACTTTCCTTGCACGCTTTTAAATGACTTTTTTTCAGGCTTATTTTGTATCGAAAAATTAACAATATTAGAAATTAAATTGTCGCGTCCTGTTTTCGACAAGTAAATATGGTTTAATGTTATAGTAATCTATTTCATTTTCATTGTTAATCTGAACGCGATTTATAGCGACGCAAGTTAAACGGATGCTTACAAATTTACACGGGACATAGCTACCAAATCACAAAACTTCCCCCAGTAGAGGAAAGGAAACATAGGTCGACCCCTACTGAAAATTCCTCTGCATAAATTTAAGAAATCAATGACACAAAAATATTATATAATTAAAATCTATTTTATAACGATTATGTATAAAACCTAAAATGTATTCGTATGAATAAATGAGTTGATAAAGTTGTCGATATTATCCAGATTGTTTATAGGTAACTTTTTACTAAGGGTAGTTTCGTGGTCTCCTAGTCATGATCGAAGTGCATTAAAATTTTTCGGAAGCTGCGTGTAATGAGACTGTCTGCAATAGGTAGTATTTCTATTGAAATTTATATGTGGACAAAAAAGACCACAGGTACATTAGTACGTACACACTTTTCTTAAAATTTAATATTTTATTTTAATTTTGACACATGAAAACAAGTAAGAAATTTAGCATCATAACACAAAATGTCATGTGCGCTTTTGCTCATTTTGCTTGAACACGGACAAAGTTACTAAAATCTATATATATATATATATATATAAAAGAGTGTCTGTTGGTTTGTTTTTTATACAAATCTACATTTTTATCCCGAACTTGATGAAACTTTGCACTTGACCTTCAAAACAAGAGGAAGGTCACTGTTTACTTGAAATTTCTAAAAACCATCCCGCATCCCCGTTTCCCACCCTCTTAAAGCAGAATTTTTGTACTTCCTGATGAAATTTTGCACACTTAACGGACAACGGCAAACTTATTCTCGGTGCAACTTACCCCATATTACCCATTTTTTGCTTCATATCAATACAGTGGAAATTTTAATATGTACTTTATAATTAAAATTAGAGATTTTCGGTAATGTTCCGGTATGTATACCATCGGTTGCATCATTCTACTCTGCGTATAAAATACAATAAGCAGTGAGTCATGCTCTTTAAGAGCCGATTGTACGAGCAGTAGTAAATTTTTACCATAACTTTTTTACTACAGTAACTTTTTATTAACGCCCGTAGTAAAAAATACTTTGTGGCTTGTTGATACATCAAATTTACTACTGTCAAAGATGGTCAAAAATAATCTCACCTCTCAGTGTGGCAAGGCGAATAATCATGAAACGTGCCCTATTTTCTGCTCCATCTGTGACTTTATTCGCCTGTCACTTAGAGGCGAATTTTTTTCGTATTATGTGCTAATGTATATTAAACAACGAGATCACCACCGGACGAACTCTCATCACTAAAATAGCGGAATATTGAATGATTAATTGTCGTACACTACAACATTCAAAATATCAATGTGACAAATGACTTTTTAACTTTTTAATTTGACCATCTATTCTCGTTTTCACTATTTCACTATGTACTTTCGAGAAACAAATATTTTTTTACGGACGATCAAACGACCCGTTTTCGCGAAAAATGTTACTTTAGTAACATTTTTAACTACAGTAAAAACTTACCACTGATCGCACAACCGGCCCTGTGTGAATTCAGAAACAATGCCCATCAATGGACAAGTGCCGTAAGAGTGTTCTGCTTGTGATACAAATGTATAAATTTTCTATAGGCGTAATAACTTTTCGATCAGAAATTGTTTTCACACCATCAGGAATACTACAAGGTCGCCATTTCGACCCACTATTTAACGTATAATGCATTAATGATACAAGCAAATGCACATATTATATGTTATATGCCGGTGAAAGCTTACATTGTAATATTTACAACTGGCATTATGCACTAAACAAACTTCACACTCGACCAATGGAAGTAATTGATTTTTTTATGGCATATAAAATAAATATTGAATGCCAGTGATAATAATGCAGTATATTCAATAGAGTGTCACCTATGTAAAATGCAGGCCCGGCGATAGAAATTCTAAATTAATATCACTTTCATAAAACTGCTTGAATTCATTTTGTTAAAATTACGTAATTATTGTTTATATTAGTTGCTTAACTCTAGGCAAGTTACATGAGGAATTACAACACTTTATTTGCGATGGAGCATCTCTACCAGTTTGCATCTCACCTAATGCGACGGGGGCCCATGTAAAATATTTGAAAATAAATAAATAATTTATTCAATGTTTGATTTCAAGTCATTTTGTGCATACTAGAAGAAAGAAATGTCTGTCGCCGATTGGTGCTGCCAGACCCCGCGAACGGCTGTAATGTGGCTTAGCAACGTTATAGTGGCGTTAATTTGCCGTTTAATATTCAATTTGTTGTTTTGAAATGATGTTTTAGATGAAACTATAAATAATAACAAACCTGAAGCCTAGAGTTCCCGAGCCGACCTTGCAAAAGATCGAGCGAAATCACGAAGCCCCTACCCAATGACAGCCGAGCACAATCTGTTCTGCCAGTATATTTAGAGCTAAAACAATGTTTCTAGGCTGTATTTTTTAAACTCTTTCCTTTTTTCTTTTCGCTCCTCTGTTATTTCCGGTTTTACTTCCCTTTTTTCAGTGAATCGAGGGGACATGCGCGACTCTATAGATCCGATCCGCTCCTGGATGAGAACGACATTAGTTTTACAAACACGCAAATAAATGTTTTTATTATCTTTATACGATATATGTTACCAATATAATAAATAATATTATTCCGTAAAATTACATAGCGCAAAATACATAAAAGTATATAGATATATTGTACATATGCACATTAATATGTATGATGAATGAAAATAATACGAGCACACCAATCTGTAAAATATAATACTTGTACACTATTAAGTATTACACAAATCTAGATTACAATAATGTATTTAATAGACCTACGCCGACAGGCATCACCAAAAATAAATGGGATTCAAGAAACCACAATGAGGTTCTCTTTGATTATATTTATGACTCAGTACGTACAATGAAAAAAAAAAACTTAAAAAGTTGTGGGTTTACATTTACATGATTATTTCCAAATTGAAAAGAAATTAAAACAAATTAATACAATCCAATTGTTGGCAAGATAGTTTTTATAAAAATTTGTTCATTCATATATATATATTTATGCGGCATTTATAATAAAATGATTAATAGTAATTTCTGAAAACTATATCTACTATTTATTATAATAAAACATATTAAACGCATTAACACTCCTTGAGATAAGAATAATGTAGGTATCTATATTTCTGATGTTTTTAAGCGTTAACTTTGTGTTTGGGTGTAATTATTAATTTTAAAAAATAACAAACTTCATATAAACTATTTCGATTAATTTAACGTCGACCAGTTTCGATATACCTTACACCAGTCGACGCTAAATCAATCAATGTGGATTATACCGAGTTTGTTATTTCTTTAAATTAATAAAAATATATCTTGCCATTTTCACGCGCACCTTATACATTCATATTTGATTTTAACATATCTATTTTTGCGGACAAAATGTTTTACGAAACTGCATTTTTTTAACTTATTCATGACATTTCATTATATATAAAACGGCTTGCTCAGCTACAAAAGAAGTACGTAACATTTTTTTAACTCAAAATTTTATAAAGTACCGTGTAGATTCTGAATTCACAAAGAAGTTCTTCACCTGCCTACCAGGATGTGAAAGGACAGATATATATTTTAATTTCCAAACGTGCGAGTGTTGCCACTATTCGAACGCGTAAATTTTGAAAGTGTCAAAAGTGCAAGTTTGACATTTATGGGTGCAGTATCAAATATGTACTCACCATGATAACGGGCATAATGTATATATTTGTATTTTTTTCAGTTAATTTTGGTGGGGGAGGGGAGGGGAGGCACGAGCAAGCTACATGCACACATCAAAAACATATTCTATGCACGAGTGGTATGATACACGTGTCCGAGACATGTAACGTGTTTCCTAACAATAACATCGTAATTCATTTAAACTTACAGTTGTCAGATATTAATTATTTACGTCATCATATGCACGACTTGAATAGATTCAACGGTTTTTTTTTTTTTTTAAATATAGATGTGTACGAACTTAAAGGTCAAATATTATATATTATTCTGAATTTACCAAAAAAATTCTTCGAATCGTAGACTGCATAAATTTTGAAATAAATAATTGTATTTGAAAGGTTTTCTTTTATTATTTTCACTACTTTATTACTTAATTATTGATATCAGTTTATAAATTTAGTTAAAAATATGAAATAAGTACAAATATATGCTAAATTATGTCTGTATTTTATTTCGTTTTTATTTTCTTATGAATTATATGTATTATGAATGTACAAAATCTTTACCAAATATAATAAGGTCATTAGTTTTGAACTGCATATTTAACGCGTTTTATTTTGTTCTGTTTCACTAGACTGAATTAGTTTACAGACAGTTAACAAATGTATAGTACGTTCATCTAAAAATTATCATTCAGTACAAAATAATTCTAATAAACCTTGAATTAACAATATGTATAAATACTAGTTGCAAAGTCAGCAATCTCCATTAATTACTTATTTTGTAACTTTTAATGCGGTTATCCTAGCATACAGTTTATACACATTGCGTTCATTTATTAATAATCTAATTTAGCTGTTTTTGATGTAAATTGATTGAAACCTCAATCACTACGTGCTTAAAGAAAGATATTATAATACTAGATAATTAGAGATAATAAATTATTGTTAGCTCAGTGTTGACTTCAATTAATCAACACACCGTATCGCAAACATTCAATAGTGTTTTCAAGTTATTTTATTTTGTAATATATTTTAAATGTTCTTTTTTTTTAATTACTGTAAGGGTACTGTAAAAAACTTTACAAGCTGCTACAATAATAATGTATGCATTTTAAAATGCATAATATTTTGTTAATATTAGATTAAAAATTAATAGTATATAAATTACAAATTCAAGTATACATATATTTGTAACACTTTTACCAATTTAAATCAAAGCCTAAACGCCTTGCGCTATGAAAATGAGATTAATTCAAGGGTCCAAGGTTGAATCAAATCCGTATCTATGGGAAAACTAATACCTTCCCATATGACGTGATCATTGTATCCTTGAAGGACTATACAGTGACACTGTGTAATCCAGAGACGTGGGATATATTTCATTAGTTGGTTTATGTAAATACACAGTCTTCAGTAAAAGCGCCGAGAAGCCTGTAAGAGTTGTTTTTTAGAATAGCCCTCATCACTTGCGGTGCGGGGGAAGAGGTGGCAGAGGGGCGGGGAGCCGTCACCCGGAGGACGTACTCCTTCTCCACCGGGGCCGGAAAGGTGCTAGCCCGGGGGCCCGCCGGAGCTGTGGGGGAAGGGGTGGGGCGGTCCTCCTGAAACAAGGAGCACACCCTGCTGCCGATTTGCCCCCTCGCTCCTCCAGACACCGCTGCCTCGCCATTACTGACCAGATCGGATAAGAACTGCCTGACTTCGCCGTCTATAATGGTTTCCTTCGCGTAACCTAATTTCAATTTAACCGACGTGAGGCGCGCGACGATGACCTCCATCGAGTACACCTGATCGCTGAGTGTTTGATATTTGTCAGCTTCCGCCCTCTCCCTCGTGACTTTGGTGGCGGTGGTCTTGAGTCGCTCGAAGAGAACCTCCAACATGGGCAGCTCCGCTTTATTTTCGCATTCTTGCCCCAGTTTCTCGATGACGGCTTGCGTCAAGGATGGTAACAAAATGTCGACTATTTGAGATACGCTCCTCGATTCGAAGAAATGGAGAATTTTTTCCGCTTCTTTGGTGTCGTCGAATAGCCTCCTCTGCCTTCTGGCAGGAACCGGCTTGGCAGAGTCCCAGACGTCCTGCCACATGTTGTTCGGGATCAACATGCGAGCGCTGAGGTGCCCCTTCTTCTCGCCTTCTACGTCGGAATTCTCTTCTTCGATCCAATCCCGGGGGGAGTACCAACGGATAAAGTCTTCAAATACAGCACCTGGATTGGCAGCTTTAAACGATTCCATATCTGAGAGAAGAGAAGCGCTCATGATTCTGGCGATGGTCTCCGAGCGGGACGGTCCCGTCTCCAAGGTGAGCATTACCTCCGCGTCCTGTTCCAGCTGGTCCTCGGTTTTCGGTACTGGCTCTTGAGTGACAGGGATGTACATTTGATCCCCCGTCTCCAGCAAGTAGTCATTACCAAATTTAGCGAGCCTACCGATAGGACGGTTCCACGAAGGCTGTTTTTTATTTTCCGAGACAGAGACAGAGACCGAGTCGCTGGTGTATTCCTCGTCGCTGCATTCGTAGAACTCGTCCTCGGAATCGCTGGAAGTTTCTTCGACAGTCGAGGATTGAAGCGCGGCGATATCCCGAGCCTTCCGACGGTCAATACAAACGTTTAACATCTGCAGCTTTTGGTGTAACAGGGACGTGCGTGAATTCGGGAAACCTTCCATGATCCTGTGGACAACGAATGAAAATTTGTTTATTTTTATTTTCGTATAAATTATACACAATATAGCCTTAACACCTTAAGTGTTTAGAATTATTTTTATAAAAGTTGTGTTATTTTGAAAAAAAAAAGTTTATTTATAAGCAATATGATGATCTATAAATAATAGTAATGGTAGTAATCAAATTAACACCCATGTTCACAGGGGTATTTTTTTTATTTTATTAGTGTGAATCGCGTATTTATTAATTATATATAAATTTATAAGTAAGTTTTATTTAAAAAATATATAAAGTAGGTATTATATATATTTTTTAATAAAACTAATTAATCTTTAATAACTTATTATTTTAAATTACCGATTAATTATTATAAAATACATTTTTAAGAAAGCTAAACAATTTGTTAATGTATTACTTCTATGTCGTCTATTTAGGTTTCTACAAATACTCATTTTGAATTGCAGATTTTTTTAATGATTTCTTATATCATTCATTTTTTCAGCAGAAATTATTTTTAAAAATACGGTTGTGCAACTCCATCACTCGAATAATTTTCAACATTTTAGATTTTTAACCCATTTACATCAATATTTAAAATACGACGAACATCTTAGAAAAGTAACAATTCTCAAACCATTATTTTGAAATAGATTTGAAATCGATTTTCAGGTTTTAGTTTGTGTAAACAATTCGCAAATCGAAAAAACACAAGACTCCTTAATATTTATCGATCACTCCTGCGTAAAGTATAATATAACTAATAGGTCATTTTTAGTTGTTCTAGTATTTCGCATATACTAGATACATATTAAGTGGTACACAATGTATCATTTTAAATAATTAATTTTATATATTGTATTCCATATAATACTTATTCTTCTTCTTTCAAACAGGCAATCCACCCTTCAAGAGTGATTTGTGCCATTAAACAAGTTTAAACATTATTTCATAGAAAGCAGTACAACAATATTATAGAATAGGGAATATTGCGTTACAAGTTTAATACCATTGACATTCAAGAAATTTGCTATTATATAGCTTAAATGTGGCGAGTTGAGGGAAAGAACAAGTTAACCGGGAGTTGAAAATTACCATTGACAAGATTATTATAAAAAAAACCTGTGATCCGCAATGAACGGGCAAAAAAGACATGGTCAAGGGTTTCCTCCTCGGCACCACATTCACACATTGGGGCGTCTATTATGTTCATTCTGAACAAATGTGAGGCCACCTGGCAATGCCCAATTCTCATTCTAGAGATATTTGCTACTGTTCTTTTAGAGACTTTCCTGTTAGAGAACCAAGGGGTGCAGGGAATAAATCTTTGGATTATTTTAAGCCGATTACCCTTGTGATTGTTTGGATCCATCCATTGTGCAGGCCAGATAAAATTCGTAAGTTTTTTTACCATATTAAGTCTGTCATACATCGGGATATGGAATTGATGGGGAAAAAACTCCGGAAAGAGTAGCCTTCTTATCCATACAATACAATATATGATGATTTATAAATTATAGTAATTAAATTATTACCTATGTTCGCGGGGATATTATAATTGTATTAGTGTGAATCGTGTATTTATTAATTATATATGAATTTAACATATTATATTTATTAAGTACATATATATAATATTAAGGAATTGTATCAACTACATCTAGATATTTAAATAAAATATATAACAGGTATAAAATCATTTCTCAAGAAAGTTTTATTATATATATCTGCTAAGCACTCGAGACAAAGTAAAGTGAGAACGTTTCCTGCTGCCCGCATAACTGTATAAAATCACCACTTTTCCTTAGACAGACTACTCCTTTTTTTACTATCGTGTAAAAGAAAATGATATGACCAATTATGCACGCGATAATTTCCCCGCCGGTATCGTACGTACAAAAAGTGATACCGTCGGAGGAAGTACAGCAGCTCAAATAGTTGACTGTTTATATTATTTGTATAACTGCTCGTACATGTTACATTAAATACCAATTCGTTTATATTACTGTATATCGCAAGCACAGTAAAAATAACATAAACAGGACGTGCGCTCAATTGTTACGCACAAAAAGTTGGTGACTGTTTTATACCAAGAAATAATTTTACTTTCTCTCCGTCGTCTTTACTGAGAAATCACATTCCAAAACGTCTGAGATACTAAGTATAAAAAGATGATTCAAATTATAATTTACCAATTAAGTATGGGAATGACACATGTCTTACAAAAATAATTATTCTTTTCATTAACATACACGTTCGAAATATTGTCGTCAATGCACTGTGTTGGTGTAGCATAATCGGTTAATGGATGTTCACCGGATAGGAAGAGATCCAGGTTCGAATCTCGGTAGCAACAATAATACTTTTCAATAAAATTGATTTTATATGTATATCTTTATAATTAATACATTTAAATAGTATTTAAAACATCGCAGACCTATGTTCTGAATAATTACAACTTCACAATAAGAATGTGTTATCCTTAATAATGAAAAACATTGTCGTTGCTACCAGGATTTGAACCTGGATCTCTTCCAATCCGGGGGACGTGCATTAACCGATTATGCTACAGCACCACAGTGAATTGACGACAATTTTTCGAACCTATATGTTACACTTTTCAAATTAATACATCTATCATTCCATTATTTTAATGCACGTTCTCCGGATTGGAAGACATCCAGGTTCGAATCTCGATAGGAACAACAATATTTTTCGATAAAATTAATTTTATATGTATATCTTTCAGATTAATACATTTAATTAGTATTTAAAATATCACAATCCTATGTTCTGAATAATTAAAACTCCACAATAAGAATGTGTTCTTAAAAAATATAAATTTGCATCTTTTGCCTTCCTTGGATTTTTATGAAGACAATCTTAAAATAATAAAAATTATAAGCCATTAACCTACATATCTATCTAATCCTCGAATCGTGCGCCTAAGATTAAATTGCAATATCCAATTTTAAAATTGAAATAAATTTTAAAAAATATTATATTCGGTACCTTAAAAGTGTTTCCTAACATTTCCATTATAAATACATTAGGCTAATAGTGTCAAGTTATTGTCACTGACTTTAAATGGTGTAAAACAAATAACAATTATAGGAATTAAGGTATGTGGATCGGTTATGTTAACATCAAAAATTTGAGTTTATTCAATACACAGATTCAATTTAAAAAGGTACATAAACAATAAATAAATTTTAAAAACGTATAAATATAAAATATTATAATAGATTGCCGTAATAGTATTAGATAACAGTAGTATACAACAAGCCAATTTTCGCAATTGAAATATAAAACATTTAATAAGTTGTAATTTTTTACATTCTAGTTTATTATATTGTAGAAGTTGTAATTCTTTACATTCTAGTTTATTATATTGTAGAAGTTGTAATTTTTTACATTCTAGTTTATTATATTGTAGAAGTTGTAATTTTTTACATTCTAGTTTATCATATTGCAGAAGTTGTAATTTTTTACATTCTAGTTTATTATATTGTAGACGTTTAACAAACCAATGAGCAAATCCGTGTCGTTATATAACACACAAAGTACAGTAAGAAAATATTAAGTACATTATGATTACAGTTCTCAGTTAACAATATAATGTAGACCGTGTGAATTGTGTATCTGTTCACATGGTCACAAATAATAGTTGGCATCGTTAAGTGCCGCACGTACAGGTGCTCGGATACCCAATGGCATAACTCCCGTGTAGAACAAAATAGATCCATTAAAACCCAAATGCACATTCTACTGGTGGTTTCACACGTCTAAATGAAACTGTTAATATTACCGTATTGAATGTGTTTCACAAAACAAATTAATTACGATCATATTTAACTGTTAAAACCATACACGATTCTAGGAATTTTTTTCACCAGCTTTTATACGACAAAACATCTATACGAGGGAAATGTATACGCCCAGCACCTTATACGCCAAGAATTCGAACGATTATTTACTTTATGAGTATAGCACGATGCACTTTGTACGCAAACAACATTTTTCTTAGCAATATTTGAATATGTCCAAGAACACACAATTACTGTATTTTCACCCACTGTTATTATACAAATAATAAATATCTCACAGAGACGAAGCAATTTATTATTATATTTAATGAAAATATATAAAAGTAAAGGTAATTTACAGAGTTTACGACCTGTCTACGGCTGGCTTAAGTGATCACTTTATATAAATATAACGTTCAGCATGCTCACCCATTAATCAATCTCCATATCTATCAAATTTTTTTATAGTTGTATATATGTTAATGTGTGAAAACACTTGGAGTACTTAGTAATTGTGTGTTCTTGGACATATTCAAATATTGCTAATAATATACTGGTCAAAATAAGAAAATATATAAATAGAAAAATAATGATTTTTCAGGCGTATTCTAATATAATGTGTTAAAAATATTTTACAGATAAAGAATAGTGCTTTAAATAATTTCAAAAAATAATTAGATTCTCATTGTGACATAACACAATACAATATAGATGGCGATAGTGTAGTACCATACAGCACAAAAAAGAGGACTTATAAACACTCTAGCAACGAGGGCAAACAGGATTTGTCAAGAAGAATATCTGCAGGAGGAGAGACAAGCACTGTGCGAAGCGCTGGAGTGCAATGCTCACCAAAGGCGACAGATACAGCACATCATAAGAACGAAGGCTGACCGCCCCGAAAAACATTCAGAAGCCGTCCTGCCCTTTGTTCAAAATGTCACGGACAGAATAGCAAGAGTCCTCAAAAAACGAGATGTAAAGACGGTTTTCGGGACAAACGCCAATGTGAAAAACCTGCTAAGATCAACGAAGAATCGAGATCCCTTGGAAACAGACGGTGTTTACAGACTCGGCTGTCAAGACTGCGAGAAAGTATACGTGGGATAAACAGCGCGCACAATTTCCAAAAAGGTTGACGAACATAAACGGGCATGCAAACTCAACCATCCAGGAAAATCGGCATTGGCTGAAAATTTTCTGGATACGGGCCACCATTTTGCATTTGAGCCGAAAATCCTAAGAAAGCCCAAGATTCATCACGCACGTCTGGTCAAAGAAGCAATTGAAATATACAAACACCCAGTGAACATTAATAGGGATGACGGCCTAAAATTAAAAACCTCGTGGTAACCGACGCTTCAAAACTATAGAAGTCGAAGAGCCCTCACAGATAGTTATCCGACAGTAGATGGAACTTAACATAACATAACACTACTCACTTCACACAACACCTGTTTTCGACACGATAGTGCAAGCCAGTATCTAATAAACGACAGACCCTACATTCGACACGGTACTGCAAGCCAGTACTTAACCACAACACCAACAGTCATACATCACATCAGCCCTGATGATGGACCCTGCAATGGGATCCGAAACGTCGGTCATATACACATGTCAGATTAGCCCAGAAAACTATACACAGAAGATTCAGAAATGCCGTGAAAACCAAACCGCGACACACTGTTGGAGACGATCTTTGAAGTTTTATACAGCTTGTTCAAACATATCGCGGGGTATGGCATTAACTTTAGCTGTATGAGGGCGATGGTTAAACACATTTTCCTTCAGATATCCCTAAAGATAGAAATCCTCAAATCTTGTTGCGCGGAATGTTGAACCGTCGCCGAAAAGCTCTTTGCGTCGCAATCACACATTGATTGTTTTCAAAATACGTGCGCACGGCAAAGCAATCTTCTCCCGTCCAAACTATATTGGCCACTGAAATAGGGTCATCGACAGAACAGAGGGAGACCACGTGCACCTGCCTCCCCCCACCTCCGCCTGAGCATTGACCCCTCCTAAACGCTTAGTCAGTTCTGCCGCACCCTGTACCTACTATACTATTGTTTTAAAAAAAAAACTCTCGGAATTAAACCAACCTATAGTTTGTGGGTACATATGGTATAAATGTTGTCGTTTAAATGCTGGCGTATAAGTTTCCGTCGTACAAAATTCCGCACACCGTACGCGATATGAGTGCAAAAATAATAATATCATTAAATGCGCAAGAATTCTTTTTTCATCGATTAACCTCGAGTTGTGAACAAAGCGAATAGAAAATTTGGATTTAATGAATAGTTGAATACGAAGAATAGTCGAACGTCACCGGGAATTCCACGACACAAATATGTTTCTCAACGGACCACCACTAGCCAGTCATCAGCCCAGGTGCATTTTTTGTGAACTTTTTTTACATTATTCCTCTTCTTCTGCAGAACTGCGTCCAGTGTTGAATATAAACCTTCCTTTTTTGCTTTTCACTTCTCCCTATCTCTTGCGCTTGACTTCCAATGTGCTCATCGTATCTTAAGACCGTTAAGAGGCTAGCATACAATAACCAGCAAAAATATTCAATAAATCATTTAACCTAAAATGCGGGTATATTTTAGTATGATTTTATAATCAAAAATAAAATTCTTACGAGTTAGAAAATGATTGCCAATAAATAAACTTAATAAAAATAAACTGATATATAAATTACAGTACTGTCCAAAATAAGTGCGAACATTTGGCAATAAATTTCAATTAGGCAGATTGTGTAAACATGACATATAATATATGTTGTAATTTTAAAAAAAAAACATGTTTAGATAAAAAAAAAAACCTAGAAGTGGATCTACACCAGTGGTTAACTGTTATGGAAGAAAGGCCAGACGAGCGGCAAGTGTCCGCGTGCACTCGTTACCGAGTAGACCAACAGGTCACAGTGAGCAAGGCGCAGCGAGGAAGCGTCACAATAAATACCATCTTGCATCAACAAAAAACTTGCAGCGCTGTAATTTGTAATATTGAGTAGAAATTGCGGTACTTCCTAAGGTATTTCAAGAAAATTTACAAATATTATAAAATTATAGTTAAGATTAAATAAGAACTTTAAAAAAGTATTCAATTTATATTAATTAAATGTATTAATTAGAAAGATATACATATAAAATCAATTTTATCGAAAAATATTAATTTGAAAAAGTGTAACATATAGGTTCGAAAATTTGTCTTCAAAATTACTAGCGCTGTAGCATAGTTGGTAATGCACCCCTTCTCGGGATTGGAAAAAGAGATTCAGGTTCGAATCCCAGTAGCGCAATAACAATATTTTTCGATAAAATTGATTTTATATGTATATCTTTATAATTAATACATTTAATTAGTATTTAAAACATCACAGACCTGTGTTCTGAATAATTACAACTTCACAATAAGAATGTGTTATACTTAATAATGAAAACATTGTCGTTGCTACCAGGATTCGAACCTGGATATCTTCCAATCCGAGGAACGTGCATTAAAATAATTTCAAATAATGGAACGATAGATGTATTAATTTGAAAAGTGTAACATATAGGTTCGAAAATTTGTCGTCAATTCACTGTGGTACTATAGCATAATCGGTTAATGCACGTCCCCCGGATTGGAAGAGATCCAGGTTCAAATCCTGGTAGCAACGACAATGTTTTTCATTATTAAGGATAACACATTCAACAACAATATTTTTCGATAAAATTAATTTTATATGTATATCTTTTAGAATAATACATTTAATTAGTATTTAAAACATCACAGACCGTCTGTTCTAAATAATTACAACTTCACAATAAGAATGTGTTCTCCTTAATAATATTTAATTTATGCATTTGTGATAAAGCTGTAAATTTCTATAATTAATAAATATTTAAAAAATTATACAAATTACTTGTCTTAATTGATACGCTTGTTGGTCCTGTCATCGAAACACTCGCCTAGTGATCCGACATCATTCCAGGAGACCAGCAATTTAGTCCTACTTTTATACCACAAGCGTTCAGCTTAGTTTGAAAATAGTAAGAATATTGATGTGACACGTATTTTTATACGCGTCTCTATTAAAAAACAGAAAATGTGTTGGCAATCGACGGGCGTAAAGATTTAACAAAACACGCGGTAAGTTCCATATAATAATATTTTCCTCATTTCCGTCCGTATGTGTACCACAGCAATGTAAAACAAACATATATTGACAGATTTCCATGTCGCGTGGCAACATAAAACGTGAAAGTGTGCGGTTATCGCGTCAAACAAAGTAAATTATGTTGACATCATATTTTATATATAAAAATATATATTCTCGATTGCATTAGTGATTAGCCATCATCATAGACGGTGTAAATTTCTAGTTTGATCGTAAAATTGATCAGGAAAGTAGACGCGTCTTTACTGCGTAAAGTGAAAAACGTCTAAAATGATTATACATCGGTTACATTTATCATCGGTGGCAATAATCGCGGGCGCCGAGGAAAGTTCTAAATGTGTGGTTTTATTGATACATTAATAGGCGACATGCCAATTGGAGCACAACAATCGCGAAACTTCCTCGCAAACGTTACTGGGACAGAATAGTCGCGCTCAACGAAAGCAATAATGAGTCTCGGTTAAGACAGAAATTGAAAGTCCGCGGAAGAAAAAAAGACCATAAACAAAATAACGATAATATACGCAAGTTTGCCAATCTCGGCGTGATGAAGAATTCTCAACATGCCAGTACATATTTACTATTTCCGAGGTAAGTTTGTAGAACTACATAATCACACATGTGAAAATAAAACACTTGTTTTTTTTTTTATTCAACTCGTTTAAGTTACTTGAGACGCGTTTCGCGTTGTAAGTGCATTATCAATCTAACGATTTAACTCAACAACTTAGTTATAAATACAAATTCTTAGATTTATAATTCCCTTACAAGGCGAAACGCGTCTAAAGTAAATTAAACGAGTTGAATAAAAAAACAAGTGTTCTATTTTCACATATATTATTCTACAAACTGCCCTCCATTATAGTTATAAATACAAGTTGTTGAGTTAAATTGTTAGATTGATAATGCCCTTACAAGGCGACACGTGTCTCATCTCAAGTAAATTAAACGAGTAGAATATAAAAACTAAGTATTTTATTTTTACATATGTGATGGAGTACCTACTTGTGTAGATTCCTTAAAAACTATAGTAATTATCGGAACAACTGATTCAACTCTTTTCAATACGATTTTGATTTTATTCAGCTTTCTAAACATTGTTTTGTATGGTCAAAAAAATAATATTAAATATCCATGTTAAGGGACCTAAGAAGGAATACACAGAAATGTACTTCGCAGGTTGGATTCCAGCCATTACGGTGAAGGACCATTGAGGTGAATTTTTTTACGAAAATGGCGCTATAAAAACTATTCAATGTTATGTAACGGTAATTAAAGGACGTAAATTGGCATTGGTACTCGGGTCCAGTTTTCCCCCGCATATTTCTAAATGATGTAGCCAATAAACCACCTACTGTACCTGTCTCTTGTTTATGGATCTAATAAATATTCCGTTACATTTAATATCTCAAAATTTGCCTTGAATTGAGTAATTAGAATATAATTTCACTAGCGTGTTTTTTTATTGCAATATCTTGTTCCGGTAATAGTTTAGAAGATGAAGTTATTGATGGTAAAATAATTAATGTGATAAAAGTTTCGGAAGAACATATAGACGACCTTGTTTTTTTAACACGGTAATAATTATTTTTATTTATATTTGTTAACTTTGTTTCATTAACCACTTATTGAGTTTAAATACATCTACCGGTTTCGAAAAATACCATTTTCTTATTCAGGATGGCAATACTAATCAAAAACATATGTTGTTTCTTTACCAGAATCTATTTTTAAAATAACAATAATTATTTTTAAAAAATAATTTAGTACCTAACTCAAATTGTTACTTAATACAAATTTACTCGAATAATTTTTAGGAAAAAAATTTAGAATGGTTATTTATAATTTTTTGATTAGTTTTACACGCTTTATTTATCTCCCAACGATTCTAAATTATTTAATTTACGACCAACACCGTTTACATGCAAAATTGACAATCCCAATTTTTTATCAAAACCGTGACCATTTTCTATCAAATGATTAGATTGTTAATTACATTTCCCAAAATATGTAAAATTTATATTTTATTGAAGTAGGTACAAATTCGGTGTTTATTTATTAGCTCATTCTTTTTCTATAAAAAATTATAAATCCTTATACATTTTATTACAATTTATCCACTTCCTGTGAATATACTTTATAAAAATTTTTCGTCGGATTACTTATTCAATGAGATTCAAATAAAGTTTATGCGGTTTCCAGCACCGTTCCGCACACACACGCCTTGCACTTGTATATGTTCAATTAATTGACAGATTTTTGCATTTAAATTTCTACATTACAAACAAATTAGAATAATTATTTCGGTTGATTCGGCAGCATTCTATGCATACGCAAGTCAACAATGCTCAATTTAATATTTAAATAATCATCGTGGAGAGATTCAGCCGGATTGGATGATTCGGAAATTATTTTTACTTATTTGCGATTTCAACGAAACTTTAAAAAATTATTTACAATACTTTTATAATCAACGTAACAATGTTGGTTGAATGATTTATATGGTAAATTTTTGGTTAACCTTTACCATACCGTGATATAAAATACCCGAAGGCAGCCATGCTGTTAACTAGTGTTACCGTAAATAACTGTTAGAAAAAATGTTTTTATTAGCTTAAATGGCTTTTATGGCACGAATTTATTCTAAATACTGAGCATTCAAATTTGAAAAAATGATTAATAATATAATTTAGAACATTCATTAAGTCCTATACAATGTGTCCTTCCTTCTTATCTCTCTTCATTTAATTAGTGAGAAAGAGATAATTATATTTGTATGTTTGTTGTTCTTTTCACTGGAAAATAAGCGTGTGATCTCTGTCTTTCATACCACAAACGGTATTTTTACCAACGTATTAATTTTACAACGGAGCGAATGGAAAAAATAATTGTCTGTACGATTCCCTTTTCATAATTGATTTTTCACTAGTCATCCCTAAGCGCTAATATTTTCTTCAGGACTATCTAACATATGAATTTTATGTTGCATATATTTACCGAAATATTACAGGTTTAATTATGACGGTAGACCTGTGTTACGGCATGGTTTGGGAAGGGTTAAATAATAATATTGAAGGTATTTTTTGAGTATGTCTAAATCTCTGTAGGGACAAATTACTGGGATTTATCCCCTGAGGGATTGCCATCAAGATATAAAAGTCTCACAGAGATGAAGCTATTATTTATTTACATGAGAAGGTAAATATGGAGGAGCATTACAGAGCTTACGACCCGTCATCGGCTGGCTTAAGTGATCACTTTACACAATGTAACGTTCACCAATTTACCCATGCTACCACACCTATCAAATTTTTGGAAGTTGTTATCATGTAGAAACCTTTCAAATGTTTATTACCAACTATGCTGTCGCCATCTATGGTTTAAAAATTTGATACTCATTGTCACGTGACAGTATAGATGTCGCTGAAGCTAAGACTCCTGAGGGTCCTACAAAGATTTGGACATACTCAAATTATTATGAAATATATTGGTCTAAATAAGAAGTTTAAAATTGAAAAATATTGACTTTTCAGGCGTATTCTAATATATGTATTAATAATTCGGATGAATTTCATATATACACATAAAGAATATAGCCCAATACTACAGTCAAAAACAGATGGCGACAGCATAGATAGTAATAAATAATTGAAAGGTTTCTACATGATAACATATATACAACTAGCAAAAATTTAGTAGGTGTGATGGCATGGGTAAATTGGTGAACGTCACATTGTGTAAAGTGATCACTTAAGCCAGCCGATGACGGGTCGTAAACCCTGTAATGCCCATGTACCTTCACATGTAAATAAATAATAGCTTCGTCTCTGTGAGACATCTATATATTCATGGTATTTCAGACATGATTTACTTTGTGGTTTTCTGTTCATTGAAGATAATTTATAAAAAAAAAAACATATAATGGAGTAATAATTAACTAAGTTAACACAAAATGAAAAACAAGACATTTACATTTTTAATGGCTAAATGTATTTTTAACGAGAATAATTTTTAATTTAATAGTCATCTAAACCGCTTCAAATTATAAATAAATAATTTCAATTCAAACCAAAACATTCCATTCCAAAGACTGTATGAGACGCCATCTAAGTAAAAAAAAAAATATATAGCATCAAAATGACTTGAGATGCGCCTACGAGACGAAGTAAAGTTCGTACATATATGATTGCAAGTGTCCGTACGTACCATATACGAACATCCTCGTATAATAATCGCGTAAAAGAAGAAAGAAGCGATAAATTGCACAGTGAAAAAAATTCTTCAATAAGTTTACTCAATGTTTTGGTTTCCAACTTGCGTAGAACGGTATTTTATTTGATCAGTTAAACAAGTTGTGAAAACATTTTTTATTCTATAAATTTGAATATAAAAATGATAACAAATCCCCATAAACTGAACGGCCACGTCATTTACTCTACTCTATATCCGGTTTTTTTTTAAAAATGTTATTCTATGATATACTTTTTAACATTTTAGAGTTTTAACGCAATAATTTATCGATAAAACTTGGACTATCTTTGATTTATGAACTAAATTATTTATTTTTTTGATAAGTACGACTATAATTTACAAATTTTGTTTTGTTATAAATGTTATCTACACGTGTTTTAAATCGAAGGCAGTTCAAATAGGCAAAATGTAATCCAGTATGGGAGGTATATTAATTACTATTTAACTCGTTTTTTTCAAATCTTTTAATTTAACATAATAAAAAAATAAAAAACAATCACAATTTTCAAACTTTCCGCATATTATAAATGTACATGAATTGTAACATAAACAGAACCAGATCACAAAAACCTGACCAGAAACTAAATATACTGGTTAAAATATATGAATTTATTATTTAATGTGGGCGGGCACTAGTGCCCACATATACCTTATACCTAGGTATAAGACGCATTAATTGTCTGAAATCTCGCCTCAAGAAAAATTTCTCCAACCGAAGTATAATTGAACGTCGAACCGTACGTAACTGTACATTGTACCATAATAAAGTTTGGCGTTTAACAAAATACCTTTTAACAAAAAACTACACCAAATATTGAGCTAATTTAATTTGTCAAATTGTAAATTAATTATTTCAAAATTCATATTTGCCAAGAGTCATGATTTCACTCGCCGCTTCTCGCCATCCCGTCCACAAACCGCAGGTATGGTGATGGAACGGGTGAGGTATGCAACAATGCAAAAACAAACACAAGAAGGTCGCCGGAGGCCCGGAGGAGAGGCAGAGTGGGGGCGCCGAGGCCCGGGTCCACGTGGGAAGTCTCCGCGCCGCGAGCGATGACCCGCACTCAGTTGCAGACAGTCCGCCGCGATAGACGCTCCTCTCTTAACACTAACATCTACAAGGACTGCTAATACCACAAATTACTAAATACGAAACGAAACTAACGATAAGAACTGCTTTGATCAAAATGTGAAAAAATAACAAATGTAATAAACTTGTGTGTGTGAGAACGATCCTAAGGGTCCCCCTTCTAGTGATACTATGGTTTGTCTTGACAAAAAATGGTGAATAATGAAAAATACCAAAATAAGTGATATAAGAATGTTTTCCGAAGTTTGAGAGGTGGGAAACACACAAGGTTTGAGGATCAAAGAGAAGATGCACAAAGCGATGGATTATAAAGTAAGTCTATATATAAATAATTAAATTTATATGTAAGGTAACAAACAATTTATAAAAAATATAATACACATGCGATAGGCAATAAAATACAGTTTTCGAGAACGAAAGCGGTAATATAAATAAATTTTAAATTCCAAGTATGCAAGTTGTATACTTTATGTCGTGGCCAATAATCAAACCACCCCTAAGATAACGTCATTTTTAAATTGTAAAGTTTTAAAAGCATAATTGGTAACCGACTAAATCGCACAAAATTGTGTCAATTCGAAATTGGCACAACCTTGGCAACCTGTTTAAATCCAGTTTTCACAGAATTAGGTCAAGACACATTAACAATACGAAATTCAGCACGGTAATAATAATTAATGAGATTCTTTATAAAAGATCTCAACGCGTCCTAATGTGATATGTGATAATAAGTGGATGTTAAAATAAATTAGTGTTAAAAATTCATAAAAACTAACAGTACCCGCACCGTACGTGTGACGCAGCGATGAAAAGTGGCGGCAAGCCCGCAAGACTAAACAGATATTAACAGCTAGGAACCAGTATCCACACCGTATAACGGCAATACGGCCCGTTCCGTTCAAACGGGTAAGATGGCTAGAACATATCGTGCTGTTTTATTCCGGCGACGGAACCATCTTCGAGTTCAGCGAGACCACCGCGCCGATGGGGAAGGACTGGATCCCAAACCGGTCCCGAAACTGACGAAAGGGCGGGCTCTAAGAATATTGTGCACGCGCACACAACATAAAGATATTGGTTTTACATCAATGATAGGGTAGCGCGAAATTTGAATAAAAACAGTTCAACCAACCGAGTCCGCGGAATAATTCGCACGAAGTGCGAGCAAAGCTCGATATTTGTTTAGAATTAAGGAGTAGAGAAAGTAAAGCACGATCAGTGTTCCCTCTATATTTTTTAACTAACTGCGAGAAATAAAATATTTCTGAACGGTAAAGTGCAAGTCTAAAATGACTTGAGTAATTTTTAGCTTCTAAAATAAATAATAGACATTAGGTACCGAACCCATTTTTTAAATAAAATTATTGAGAACAGTTAATTTATTTCTTCAATATTTGCAAAATTACTTTGCGACCTCATTTTATATTAATAATTAGACAAAATACTTTGTTTAAACCGTTATTTATTAATAATTCTACATATTTCGATACCTATGGTATCTTCTTCAGGAAACAATGTATACTGAAATCAAAAAATACAAGCACAGATAAAAACAAAACTATAAAATGGTGAATAAGTAAGAACTGATGGGAAAACAAATTTAAAAGGTGACTATGCAAAGATGATTCGTTTATTTATAATATTAAGCTTGCTATTAACACTTTTTCTTATTCTTAAAATTTCAAATTTACTGTAACCCCCTGTATTTGTATGTATAATTTCTAAACTCTTGTTAATATCAAAAGAACGGTTTGTTTCCAAAAGGTGATTGGAAAATTCTGAATTGTTTTTATCTCTGTTTGTATTTTTTAATTTCAGTATACATTGTTTCCTGAAGAAGATACCATAGGTATCGAAACATATAGAATAATTAATAAATAGTGGTTTAAACAAAGTATTTTGTCTAATTATTAATAGTTCATTTATTTTTTGTAAAGTGTAATTGAAGGAAAGTTATTTAAACACTTATTTATTTTGTCAGAACGATGCTAATGTTAAAATAATTACGTGATTTTTTTTTTTAAATCATTAAAGGGATATTAATTAAATTCACCGCTTATGATTAGCATGAAAAGTGTCATGCGCATTGCGCGGGGAAGAATAACATAGAATATATCAATAATGAAAAATCGTAGAAAAGAAGAAGAAATGTACACGATCGTTTGTCGATTTCCAAAACTGCTCGGCGGAGCGATTCGAAACTTAATTGAACCGCGTTCGGTCATCAGCTTTCATGATTATCACGGCACACGCTGTAATTTAAAGTAGCCTGCACATTAAGCGCTTCGTGCATCTTTCTTTGAACATTTTCTCGATGTACATTAGTTGCGCGAATCAGAGCATCTCGACAAACGATCGATGACGAGAGCTGCCGGCCGCGGTTTCCCATTTGCCAATGCGAACCATTTTATTCATTATTTTCATATCGATACAAAAGGAAATATTTTACAAAAAAACTGCCATTAAACACGATGTACTTTCGAATTTTATTACGTTACTAAAACGGCGTGAAAATGAAACTTGAGCAAAAGTAAAAACATTTATTAAATTTTGAAAATAAGAATGATAATAATAATATATAATAAAACCCCACCGAGAGCGCTTTAAAAGAAGCCTAACCTTATAATAAATACATTACGACGATACAATGAATTTGATAATTTTATTTTAAATTTCTGTGTATTGTTTTCAAACAGAGAAAAGAAAAAAAAATCGATTACAAGCACTACCGCATCGGTGTTTTAATTTTTAATATTTATTCTAAAATAAATCTAAATATTTATATTAGAAAAACACATACTTATCGTGAAGTTGTAATTATTCAGAACATAGGTCTGTGATATTTTAAATATATTACTTAGAAAGATATACATATAAAATCAATTCTATTGAAAAATATTGTCGTGCGCCACCGGGATTCGAACCTGGATCTCTTTCCTAACCAGGGAAGGTGCATTATCCATATATTTTTCGATAGAATTGATTTTATATGTATATCTTTCTAATTAATATATTTAATTCATATTTAAAATATCACAGACCTATGTCCTGAATAATTACAACTTCACAATAAGAATGTGTTCTCCTAATAATAAAATTGTATCAATGTGTCCAAAATTTAATAAAAATGATTTGATAATTCTGGTGTCTGCTATTAAATGCTATTAAAGGTATTTTAGATTCTGTAAAAATAAGTTAGATGGCTCTTTCAAATAATGGAACGATTAAATGTATTAATATAAAAAAGGTAACATATAGATTCGAAAATTTGTCGCTAAAAATATTGTCGCTGTAGCATAGTTGGATAATGCACCTTCCCCGTTTAGGAAAGAGATCCAGGCTCGAAACCCGGTAGCGCACAACAATATTTTTTGATAGAATTAATTTTATATGCATATCTTTCTAATTAATACATTTAATTCATATTTAAATATTTATAAACTATTTTGATAGTGGTATTAGTCACAATCGCATTTTATAAATATAGTATATTGTTATTAGAATTTTTAAATATTTAACATCAATATAAAACGTATAATAAAAATGAAAAACAAACTAATTGATTTTTATAACGGTTATTTAGATACTTAGTAACGTCTGAACATTTTGAACCACAGCGCCAAAATTCGCTGGATCCACGTCTATTTTTATTATCAATCTAAATTAAATATAATGTATCAAATAATAGACTCTTAATATTATCAACGAAAAAAAAAACGTATTAGATTTTTTAACATTTGCTAATTACACAAAAACCTAGTCTGTGAATTTGATTATAATTTAAATCGACAACAAAATATTTATTTATGTTTAAATTTATTATATTTGCAGGTTTCATGTTTATGTTCGAGATCTCCTAAGACGATTATAAGAAGAGAAATACCTTAAAATAATTTAAAATATATTAATATTAAACGTGTAAATAAACATACGAAAAGGAAGTAAAAACGAATTCAAGTGCACCGATTATGAATGAAAAGACGGGATACTGTAATATTAAAATTGCTTAATTCTTCATTGTTAATAAATGAAACAATTTTCCAAGCAAGGTTAACAAACACGTTAATGAAAAGATACACGAATCAAATTATAATTTATAAAACAAGTTCCGTGCTTTTCACAAAACAGTAAAAATTATTAATTAGGTAAGCTCACAGATCCCACGGACCGAGTTCAAGTTCCCATAGCGCGAAACCTTATTTCTTTTAAATACTTGATTGTGGATAAATTCATACAATACATCAGTATTATGTACCATACCGTAACAACATTACTGATTTATCAAATGTACTAAAAATTTATAAAAAAAAATCGAGTCTTCGTTAGTTTAATTTTAATTGGATTTTGAATTATTCAATCGTAGCGAATGAACTTCTAATCATTTCCTGATTTAAGCTACCAATTTTGAAAAAATTTCCGATATTTTTTATTTTTTAAGTACCAAATAGTTAGAAGATAATGAAGTTGTTTAAAAAATTATTACAGTCGTATTTTTAATATTAGCAAAATCAACATTGTGGTTAAAAATATTATTATTTTTCTAATAATTTTGTATCATCAAGTAACAATTTAAGTTAGGTACTAAATTTATTTTTTAAATAATTATTGTTTTTTTTATAGATTCTTTTAAAGAAATAATATAACATATGTTTTTGATTAGTTAGGCCAGTTTTGATTAGGCCATCCTGAAAAAAATGATATTTTTCGAAACCGGTAGATGTATTTAATGCATCAAGTGGTTAATAAAACAAAGTTAACAACCTAAAATAATATTATATTCGTACTGAATTGGACCCTTTAAGTCGACGAACTTCTTCAGCATGGCCCAAACAATTTTGACGTTGTCAATAATCCTCGGTCCCATAAAACAGTGAACAGATGACATGTTGGCATTTTTAATTTAAATCTTTCAATCGGGCCGTTCAAATGCCACACAGCGAGAATCCTTGCCCCGTTATATGAAACAAAAATTGTAAAGCGAGCGTTACAAGTTAAGTACATTTTTGTCAAAAATTGCAAAACAAGCGTTGCAAGTTAAGTACATTTTTGTCAAAAATTGCAAAGCAAGCGTTGCAAGTTTAGTACATTTTTGTCAAAAATTGCAAAGCAAGCGTTGCAAGTTAAGTACATTTTTGTCAAAAATTGCAAAGCAAGCGTTGCAAGTTAAGTGTAATTTTGTCAAATACTAGTAAAAGCAGATTTTTTTTGTCTACGAAGGAGTCTGTAAGGATGATCACTGGTCAAACACAAGTAATAGTCGATACAACACAAGGTGACCAGCCGGTACATTGCCTCTCGGAGAATTGTGTGACCTCTTAACTAAGTATTTCTAATCGTGCCGTTTCATCTCGTGAAGAAACAACACGACGATCAAATTACCAATAATAATTGGCGTCAATTATGAAGCAGAGTTTGAAAAATGCGTCTGTTCGTCCGTGACGAGTGAGCATTTTAAGATGGCGAGTAGAAATTTATAATTTGCAGTTATCGGCTCAGTCCGACGCTGGTGGTCCATGTTCGACAATGTGCCACCTCATAACGCTTATCTTTGGTGAGGAATAGATCGGCAATTGTTGTCCTCACTTCAGATAAATGAGAAAAACTGAAAAGGCAGTCTGACTATTTCTACAAAATTGAATCAATAAGAGAGATGCCACTGATTTCAGAAGTGACTCTGATTATTTAGTGCCGACCGGTCTCTTCATCAATTCCTCGATGCAAGAGCGGTCTAAAAAAAACTACAATAGTAAAAAAAAACACGTTACTTGAATTTAATTGTCAATAAATCTCGATTTCAAATTCGAAATTGCATTTCGTTATCAAAAGTAACACGGCAACTTTTGACTGCGTAAAAAATGAACAAGTTTTCGACGTACAATTTTCGAGTGCCGAAAACCCGAAAGTGAAAATGCGGCGTGACTAACGGCCAACACGCGGGGCTGGAAAACATTCGGAGTCGGTTGATGCAGCGCTTGTGACGCTTTTACGAAGGTTTGATCAAATATCTGGCAACGAATCTGACATCAACAATTATGACGAGAAGGAAGTCCGAAGATACAATCGTGCGGCGGATCCGTCCAAGTTTACGGCGAGCCGTGGATTAATAGTCCGAATAAATTTTTATTGCAATGGTTTTGTAGATTGTGGAAAATTATATCATATATGACCACTTACAGACGATTGAACTATTTTATTATTTTATTTCTGCCTGCACAATTTACACTAATATGACATTATCTATATCTAAATTAAGTTTCTTTATTTTTATTTTATTAGCTTTACTTCGCAAGGTTTACCTTGTACGGCATGTATAAATTTTAGCATAATCAATTTGATTAAATAATTTCAACAGTATGTGCCGAGTTAAAAATAATTTACATGGTTAATCAAAATATTTGAAATACAAATTAATATTAGAAACAAGAAAATATATGTAAGTATTTTAGTAAAGGAAAATTTAAATTATGCTTTCATCTCTCTAATAAAGAAATACCCATAAAAAAATCAACTTCAATATAGTAAGTAGGTACCTTAATATGCAGATATCGGATTTAAAATATTTCAAATCCTATAAAAATTACGACTTTACGTGATTTATCGCATTATAAAATATGAAATTATATTAAAACACATACGGAATTTCTCATTACGAAATGAATAAAAAATTGCCAACGCAACACTTGCAATATTGTGGGGTTTCCGTATCCCTCTAGAAAAATATTTTGATGACAATTTTTTTCACAGCCAGTTACTTCTTTTAACATGATCTCACTAGCTAGACCCGGAAAGCTTATTTCATGATGCTTGTCAACGGGTTCATAAATGCATTTAAAATACTTTTTTTTAAATAATAGTAATGTGCTCTTGTCAAGGTACGTGTTACCGTGCCGAAACGTCGGCCTAGTTTCCTCGGGGAAACCGTCTATCAAAAACGCGATCTGACCTAGAAGAGACACTAGTTCCATACACTAATATTCGAGGAAACTAAGCCTAAGTTAAGAGCTTTATTTGAAAAATATAATATTGAAGTGACGTACTTACTGTAAACGCTTCTCTATAATACGAACTTGTCAGTCTCCCGGGACAAGGATCAAACCCACCAACCATCGGTCTCTAGACTACAAACCATTAAACCAAACGAGCACATTTCAAGTAGCATAAATCATAAATTTTTTTATATATTGTATCTTTAAAAAAGTATAAATAATGATAATTTCAAATAATCCATCATTTGAAAAGCTATCGAGTCATTCTGAATGCGTTACAAGCAAATTAAAATATATTAATTATTAAAACACGCAACGAACGCAAAATAATTATATTACATTGCATTGCAAAAAAAAAAAAACCCATCTCTGAATAATTAAGCGCGATATATGAAAGAATAATTACGTTGCATATATTAAGAATTTTCGAAAACTATTTGCACAACACAATATAAAAGTCAAACAAACAGAAGTACAGTACAGTCAATAACGTTGGTTTGTTTATCTCCTGCTCTTTACAGACTGGTACACGAATAAGATTTTAGATGTTCAGGATCTAATATTTTTTTTAAAAAATGTGTGTCTGTCATGTGACGCTGCACCTGACTGAAATTTATTTCACGATATTTGTATGGAAAAAAATTCTATCACACCTGTTTTTAATGCTTATCTCTGTAAGATTAAGTGCTTGATCTGTTTTTAAAAATGTTGATAATAAACAAAATTCCGCCACAACTTTTTCTATTCCAACATCTTGCCTGACGCATCACGTCTTAATATGGGTAAAACGCTAGTCTACGAAAAAATACACTTCTTTAATGTACTGGTATTAGCAATGAATCGAAAAATATCACCCAGTAATAACAAATTAGAATTGCAGTTATTTTGAAAGGGTTTACAACGCATAGAACACCACTGTTATTTTCTTGTAAAACATAATTGTTCAGTCAATTATTACACTGACACGCGATTCTCTCGCTCTAATGGGTATTTTGTAACGATTAAACGGTATATTTACATACATACTTGTGGAAAAAATCAACAGCCATTTAAAACTTTTGAACGAACGATTCCTGAAATTATTACATTTTTCACTATTTAAGTATGCAGAAGAAAAAAAAACACAAAATACACGTAAGCATCACCGGTGCAATGTACCAATCCGCAATATGATTTAAAATATTATTGAATGCCTCGTCATGCGTCCTCCCAAAACAGTGTTGCCACATGACTTTTTCAAGGTAAAGATGACATGACGGCATAATGATAAATCTATGTTAGTACACCCACCATTACATTGATCGATAACCGCAGAAACACACCTACGTATACGTATGTCGGTAGCTCGATGACTAAATTCAAAGATCAATTATTTTATCAAGCTAATTCATACAGAACAACGCGCCAGCACAGCTATCATACTTGCGTCCACTTAGGGACCACACTATCATACTGATACCAAAAAAAAAAAAAAAACTATTAGAAAAACAGTTCTTGAAATATTGTGCTGCGTTTAAAAACAGGTCTGAGAATCTTAAAATGAATTACTTAAATTAATATTCCACCTCTTTAGTATATATAACTATGTAAACAGTTATGTAACAGTAATTTTGTAATGTGTGATATAAACTCAAAACGGTAAAGCCAATATATCGTTTTCATGTCATTACACAGTTTTGGATCACATCACTGCTACCAATTCATATTCCGACAGAATTCAATTAATTCTTCATTATGCCGATTGTAGTTTTATATCGCATACTAATGTATCAATTAAGAGACGTAATGAAACCGTTATTCGAAAAGTGTGCCAGCGATCGCCGTGCAATGAAGGAACCGTTACCGAGATCGGCCCTCGCATTGCGTAACGCCCGGACTTGTCAAACATCGAGATCAGACTGCGTTACACATAGTACATAATAACCAGGGGCGTGCAGTGCATACAAGCAAAAATGCTGTGCATAACTAAAAATGTTGGGAAACAAATATAAATTTAAAAATTGGATTAACATTAACGAAAACATTATTTTGCAATTAGTGTCATCTGTGTACCAGTAGAGGCTTTAATTGCTTAGTCCTAAAAACTCGCTGCAACTCACCGCTGTACTCATGGCGCTCTTTTTTATTCGCCGCATCGTACTATTTACATTACTCAATTCTATCTTTAAGGGTATTTACTGAATTGAAAATTCCTTTCGGTTGATCTGTTTTGTATGGAGTCGTTACCTATCCTGTTTATTAACAGAATAACATTAGAAAGGGTTACAACTGCGTTCAAATCATTGAAGTGTCTACTTCCTCTTTTACTAATTCGCGAATTTTACTATCTTACTGTTTTTAACGTGTTGATTTTATGATTGTTCTTTAAATTTGGTGCATGGATTGGTTTTTCATTTGAGAAAAACAAAAAGCAATTGGCATAACTATTTCCTACGTTAACCTTTAATAAAAATAATTATTTCCTTTAGTTATTACGTGAAGTATTTTCAAACAATAAATTAATTATGTTCAGTCATAGAAAGTGTTCTCAAAAACGTCCATACATTTTTTATATTGGTAAAAAAGTATTATTTTACGTTAAAGCTTAAACTTTACAAACACTATTAATACTACTCTAAAATTATAAATAAATTAATGGTAGGGTCGTATAAACGACGGATTTATTTTGTCCAAAGACGTTGTTTAAACGAAAGTACATATATTATATATGATTGTATAATATCATTGGTAACAGCATAACCTAAGTCTATACCTACTATACGCCACCGATAAAAACTTGTTGCAAACTATTAAAAAAGTTTTAAAATATGTAATAAACTTGTTATGAATCAGATAGTGAAAATAATATAGAACATAGTACAAAAATATTTCAGGAATACTCGTAGTTAGATAACTGATTACGCATACCTATGGACAATTGATTGTAACCCCTTGCAAATGTGGACATAGTTTCCCTGTTCGGCAAACAATTCGTTTAATCTGCCTCTGATTTCATATTAATTATTATTCTTTAATAATCTCCCATTTACAATTAGAAAAATTACAGACTATTTTAAATTTGTATCTAAAATCAAAAAATATATATACAGACTAGCGGACACATAAATGATATACTCTCTTATGCACTCCTTCTCTATACACGAGTCTCCGACTCTCATAGAGAAGAAAAAAATGTAAAATGTAATATATATATATAATTACTGATTATGTTTAAAAATATATTATATCTCATTATATCTTCTAAAAAATAAAAAATAAACATATATTCTTATTTTTGCCTCTATAAGTCATCAATTTGAAACAAGTACAGTAATACCCCGACTTACGTAAATTCGGCGTTACTTTATTTTCATTTCCCTTCCTCCCATTCGAAGCGAAACGTTATTTGTTCATTTTTTTCTTTGTTTTATAATATATTCTATACTATTAAATTTTATACATTTATTTACGTGATTTTTTAACTTGATCTTTGCTGGTCCCACCTATAACTTAATCTTGGGGTAATACTGTATTATCATCCTATATACAATAACACATATAAAAATACTAGTGTGGTCAAATCAATTAAAATGGATGAAAAATTACGCTGGCTGAGGCACGTACACCGTATGGAAGACCGAGAATCCACAAATAAAGTTTTGTTTAATGATTGACAAGGATGCACACTACCATAGCTGGGGTGACTTTGTGCATGTGCGTGCTCTGGGGTGATTAACCGGAAAAGAAATGCTACAGATAGAAGTAAATTGCGACAAACATGCAGGCAGCCAAGACTCGTCAGATGATCATCTGATAAAATATGCATGTAGAAATGTACACTAATGGCTACTGCCACCTTCAAAGTACTCCACTTACGCACCTATACATTAACTTCGGCGTTCCCATTTCTGGAAGCAGGCCTGAAATTTTCGGACCTCATTTTTCGGAATACTGTTGAATACCTGTCTCACAATCTGTTGGACATATTAGTTTTATATTTTGGAAATAGCCAGAAATCACAGGGAACTAAGTCAGGGCAATAGGCAAGGTGATATAACTGTTCAATCGATCGTTCATGTATACCCACACGCAGATAACTGTTACTTTTCCGACAGTTAACTAAAAAAAAAACTGGCTCCGTCAGCCTGAAATTTACGCACGTATTAGTTCACTCACGCGATTTCGATACAACACGGGTCACGGGTGACTATTCGCGACCATTCCGGAAATTAAATTGCCACACCTCGTACATATTATAAAAATAACAACAGTCTAACAACAACAACAATATTAATAAATAAATAGCCAAGACTCCGAGCTGAACGCAATTGTGTAATGCCATAAGGTTAAAGGTATTATTGCAAAATAATAACTCATTTATCTTAGTTCGTGCGGAGGCTTCAACTCAACTCGCGCTATGTTGATGACGGAATCACATTTTTTAAACTCACCAGGAATGACCGGTAGGTTGTGTGCAACACATTTTATGTGCTGAGGAGTATTTGCAGTCCAAAAACTATTTATAGGAATGCATATGAATAAACGAAACAATACTTTGTCTTTCATGAGAGTGGTCATTCTGCTCTGACAAAGCAGCAGCAGTCGTTCTGAATCGGTCGGCAATAAAATTAAAAATTCCACTAATTTAAAAAAAACTGTTTATTTGTAAAAAAAAAATATATAATCTAACCGCAAAATTATTGGGTTTAAATAAATTAAATTTTATAAAAAGGTCTTTAAACTATTATATTATAACGGATCAAAAAAAATTCACTGCAGAGTGAGGTCTGAAGTGAGCAGTACATTAATCAAAACTAATGAATTGAGAATACAAATTATTATTTTTATTGTTTATGCTATTATAATCATGATGTATTTCTTTTGATTCAATATGTATAAAATAGTGACGTGAAAGATTCACAAATAATAGAATTGACAGTCTTAATACTAATTAGGTATGTAACTAACTCGACACCAGTCTGAAGTTACGAATTAATGATTCAATTATGTTTTTTTTTTTTTTAATTATCGTGATTCTGTCCACCTAGTATTTTATGTAGTTAGTGACTTTTCCCGTAACAACGACGACACACTCGTATGTGACGCCGGCCCATCCCATTGACAGTTGACAGTCCAGTTCACCGCGTGGCGGCGAAACTTACAGTTGACTTTGTCCCATTTTCCGATAAAATAATACGAGAAGCAGCGGTGCGAGTAACGGAAGAGCCGGCCGGGTATCTGGACTTACGGCTGCGGAGTCACATCACACATGGAATTGATGATTTATACAACCTCCCGTTAAGCCATACCAAACGGTAACGCGAGTCAGTTATATATTGCGGATTTTTTTCATTCCAGTGTAGCCACAATTAGTGTCAAATAATATATGTATCTACCAGTAGCGTGCAGTAGGTATAGATTTAGGTTATGCTGTTACCAATGATATTATACAATTATATATAATATATGTAATACAATATATGTACTTTCGTTTAACCAACGTCTTTAGACAAAATAAATCCGTCGTTCATACGACCCTACCATTAATTTATTTATAATTTTAGAGTAGTATTAATAGTGTTTGTAAAGTCTAAGTTTTAACGTAAAATAATATTTTCTTACCAATATAAAAAATGTATGGACGTTTTTAAGAACACTTTCTATGACTGAACATGATTAATTTATTGTTTGAAAATACTTCACGTAATAACTAAAGGAAATAATTATTTTTATTAATGGTTAACGTAGGAAATAGTTGTCAATTGCTTTTTGTTTTTCCCAAATCAAAAACCAATCCATGCACCAAATTTAAAGAACAATCATGAAATCAACACGTTAAAAACAGTCAGATAGTCAAATTCGCGAAATAGTAAAAGAGGAAGTAGACACTTCAATGATTTGCACGCAGTTCTAATGTATTCTGTTTAAAAAAGGCATAGGTAACGATTCCATACAAAACGGATCAACCGAAAGGAATTTTCAATTCAGTAAATAGCCATTTATATGACTTGAGTAATTCACTAGCTTAAAGACAGACCAGAATACTGTGAATAGCTCAATGCGGCGAATACCAAAGAGCGCCATGGGTACAGCGGTGAGTGGTCGTGGTAGTTTTTAGGACTAAGCAATTAAAGCCTCTACTGGTACACAGATGACGCTAATTTTAATATAATGTTTTCGTTTATGTTAATCCAATTATTTAATACATATTTGTTTCCAAGAATTTTTAGTAATGCACAGCTTTTTTGCTTGTGTGCACTGCACGTCCCTGGTATCTACTGCAATACGAGCACTAAAACACAAAACAGCTTCATATTTTTTTTGTCATTAAACTTTTGGTTTTGCGTCCCACAAACGGGTCTTTCAATTAACCTTTCAGGCTAAAGAGAATGTCTCTAATGTATCTATTTGTCAGAACGTTAATTATTTTATGTACAATATTATAACATATAACATTACATGCAGATGACGAGTAGGATTATTTCAGTGAAAAAATAATAATCCGTTATTTTTTTAATAGCGGTGTGTACAAGATGAGCTTTATTGACATATTTATAAAAAAAATTACATCAGAGATCCACATACAATAATATAATACGCTTGTTACAAATAAATTAATATTAAGTTTACAAATTTATTATTTTTTTAGTGGAATGCAGTAGGTAAGCATCACCTATGTTAGATTCAGCCTTGTCCTGGCTTAGCCAGATGATGTAATTTTATTGAAATAAATAATGAATGTGTTAAAAATCTAAAAATTGATTATTTATTTACGCGTTTTTATACTTCGATGGGTAGGCCTGGTATTATAGTTTGAATATGTGCATTCTGTTTGTGTGGATTCAAAAACAGGAAACAAAAGCGAAACTGCTTCTGTTCAGAGACGGTTTCGGAGTCGGTTTTATATTTTTACGGCGGTGATATAAAAACATTTTGTGTATTTTATTTTTTCGGATTATCGGTTGTGCTACAGTTTCGGAGGCTGGCTAGCCGAGTTTTCAGAAGATTCAGAGAGCAACCATCGGTAGAAGAATCGGCGAGTAACAGCCCAGTTTCGCAAAGGTTGGTGTCTTTTCATTTACATAGGTTGAATGAATATATTCAACAAACCAATTAGAAAATCAAGGACTAGCTATCGAAGTTAATTACGGCAACAACGTGTTGAATTAAACTAGGAATATTAGACAGCGTTGCCTCCGACTGATCTGTTAATTGGATCATATCTTGGGTCCATGTATGAATTATTTTAGTGAACGATTTCCAACAGAGTTAAGTATATTGAATGGATGATAATTAATTTATGTAATCATTTAAATATATTTTTATTGAAATCTAATGCAATTTTAGAACATCGTTTTTTGATAATTAAAACAAATTAGATGAATCACCTAGAAATGAAATAAATAAAATTCACACATGAAAAATCTATCAAAAAAAAAAAAATAGTTATCACCGGGACACGAACTTCATTAATTGGTAACTCGTTCTCCCGATAAGAGAAAGTTTCGGGTTTGGGGGCGATAGATTTTTTTTTTGATATCAAAAATCTTTTTAATGTGCCTATTAATCAATCACTACCACGATAAAAAAAATGTATATGATTCAAAATTCGTGTAGTGTGTTAATAAATTAAATTTTTTTTATAATTTATATGAGTTCACTCTAATTTGTGGCCTTATTGCGAAAAAATTTTCATGCACATTCCAGGGAAAAACATCTCCAAATCGTAATGGATCATTCACAATGTTTAACTCTTGGTTTTCTACCTAATTACAATTTTCACGGTTCGATCTGTTTAATCTCGTTTCTGGCTTTTCACACGCCAAACGGCAGATATTTCATTATTTGTTATGAATTTAATAACTCCGCATTTCGTTTTCGCTGGAATACATACAGACGTACATAATAAAATACAACTAAATACGTTCCCAAACATAATTCTTCATAAATATTTACCAACAAATATATAGAACTAAAATAGCTTTATTAAGTATAACACTTAACACATAGTAAACTGAAAATTGAGAAAAAATATATATATACATTTTTTTCATATTATTGGACCTCCATATATCTTTGCGGTAGTCAAATGAAAAACAGAAAAAAAATTCTTGTCATTGCCGATCTTACAACCTCAAACTATAAAAAATACTAAACCGTTAAAATCTAAATAAATTTAAATAAGGCGTACAATATAATTTCATCAATATTTGCGAAATTACTTTGTGGCTTCATTTTATATTAATAATTATACAAAATAAAAAATATACAAGCATTGATAAAAACAAAACTATAAAATGGAGAATAAGTAAGAACTGATATGAAACAAACCATTCCGTTGATATTAATAAGGGTTTATAAATTGTACATACAAATACTAGGGGTTTACAGTTAGATAAATTTGAAATTTTAGAAATAAGAAAAAGTGTTAATAGCAAGCTTAATTATTATAAATAACCAAATCCTCTTTGCAAATAGTCACCTTTTAAATTTGTTTTCATATCAGTTCGTACTTATTCTCCATTTTATAGTTTTGTTTTTATCTATTATGCTTATATTTTTTAATTTCAGTATACATTGTTTCCTGAAGAAGATAATATAGGTTTTTAAACATGTAGAATAATTAATAAATAGTGATTTAAATAAAGTATTTTGTATAATTATTAATACGTACAAAATAAAGTCATAATTTAATTTTAATTATTTTGTACTGTATTCCTTTAATACAGTCAATATATATTTAAGTAACTAATTACTTGGTAGTGGCCGCTGCGCGGCCGCGGACAGGTTTTCCGTAATACCTATTTCTCAATGTTGAAAATATAATTTATCAAAAAAAGGAAGTCATCTATCGCGATAACACAAATAGATACCCAATTAGACATATTCTTAAAATAATTTAAATACGTAATTTACCGTTCCTACGATATGACACGACACACAATCGCGACGCCGCCTGGCGACAGATTATATTCTTGACATTGTTAAATAAAGCCGGTTTTGCCTAGATAAAAGATGGAAAAAAACTTACCACACATGGATTTAGAATCTGATTTTCGTATATTTATGTCTCGACTAAAGTATATACCACCGTAAAACGACACGTAATGATGGTGGTGATTACTTGCGTTTCTGTGGTAATATAGTATAGTTCCCGAGTCGATTGATAAATGTATGCATAAAAAATATCAAATTTATTATGACATGCAATTATGAAAATATATAGGTACGTACTTAATAGAATAATAAAAAACGTTGTTATTTTCAAGTGCTAGGTATTCATACTGTTAAAAGAAATCAAGGTATACACCAACAAGCAACTATCTGTCCGACAATGTAATATTTTTTGTAGTGCCATTAATAAATATCCATAAACAGACCGGTCTGCGAAGGTCATAAAATCAGATAAATTAATAAACCGGAATGCGAAGCCGACAAATTAAAATATCTAATACGGACTCGCCAGCGGCTTTAATGTCATGGGAAAGGTATTCGAGTGGGTCGGACAAGTTGCGCTAATAATCCTTGACAAGTGTTTTTTGTACTAAACGTCATTTATGAAAAAAAACTACTTTGATTAACGCACTTTCTCATTTTTTTTTTTTGGCGCGTAAGTTACATATACGCGTGTATGAATTGTAAAAACTTTCACACGCGAATAATTACGTCATCATTTTATGTCGTCTCGCTTTTGGTGGAAATTTTATATTTTCATAAAAATTTAATAATTTTATATTTTCATAAAAATTAAATATCGATGCGCTGTGAGGCCCAATGGTCGACAAAATCGATAAAAACAATATGAAATGTAACGAGTGGAATACGAGTATGAAAAATTTGTCAGAAAATGATATAATACACAATTACAGTACATCGAAATGTGCCGTCCTTAATTATATATTTTGAGAAATAAAGCGACATTTACATATTTTTCTGACAGAATGCTACCATATATTAGTGCATGAATATTATGAAAATAATTGTAATAAGAATTATTGCGTGATGCACATTTTATTTAGATTTATTTCGCAGCAATTCTAGTAAAGTACAGCTTATTTCAATGTATTGACTGCACGCCGCTGCTAATTACGTAATATATTAATTAGAAAGATATACATATATGCTATCTGGATTCGAACCAACAATATTTTTCGTTAGGAGAACACATTCTTATTGTGAAGTTGTAATTATTCAGAACATAGGTCTGTTGATATTTTAAATATGAATTAAATATATTAATTAGAAAGACATACATATAAAATTAATTTTGTCGAAAAATATTGTTGTTGCGCCACCGGAATTCGAACCTGGATTTCTTTCCTAACCGGGGAAGGTGCATTATCCAACTATGCTACAGCGACAATACTTTTAGCGACAATTTTCGAACCTATATGTTACCTTTTTGATATTAATACATTTAATCGTTCCATTATTTGAAAGAGCCATCTACCTTATTTTTACAGAATCTCAAATACCTTTGAGTAAACTGATATTTTTCGATAAAATTGATTTTATATGTACAGTAGAACCCCGATTTCACATGCCCGGAATTCACGTTTTCCCTCCATTTGCGCGTTATTTCTGCAGTCCCGTGTCATTTTAGTACATTAAAAATACTATTTTATGTCTAAAATTTATTGAAATTCACCATAGAGCCAAGAGTGTGTTGGTCGTTTGCATATCGTTTACACGCATTTCTCATTCACATATACCTACATAAATTTTACGTTTCGATTTTTTATTGTTTTTTTTCATGCTGGGATAAGCCAGAAAATTGCGTAGAAGATAGTATAGACAACATCGATGGCTGAGAAAGAATTTATGAATAAGCCTTACAGACTAACTTAGACGTTGATTCCAACGTAATAACATCGGACGTAGTGGAAATTGATGAAATAGTGGACAATCGTACAAACGAAAACTTGACAGAAGAACCTTCCTACGAAGAAGAAGTGTCTTTTCATCCCATAAACCCAGTTTCTACGAAGGACGATGCCATGAAGCATATTGAAGGCCTCAAAGCATATTTTACTAGTATTAGTAATGTGCCACCAGAAACCTTTAATTGACTTTATAATATTGAAAGAACTATTTAAAAACAACAAAAAAAAATGCAGCAAAAACATTGTTTGATCATTTCAATAAAAAAAAAATTTTTTTTAAAACCCCAATTTACAGTTTCCCTCTGTTAACATTATTTTTTTTTTTTTGGTCTTTTGGTCTCTTCTAAAACTTTAATTCGGGGTTCCACTGTATATCTTTCTAATTAATATATTTAATTTGTATTTAAAATATCACAGACCGTCTGGTTCTGAACAATTACAACTTCACAATAAGAATGTGGTCTCCATAATGACTTAATATATTTAATTATTTACGAAAAATCAATCAGTTACTGCTATAATATACACAGTTAATGATATAATATAATAATCATAGAATATACTCGTATAAGATATAAGAACGTGAAGAAGAAGAAGATATAAGAACGTGAAGAAGTGAACAAGTTTAGGTTTAAAATAGTAACGATACTGATGTGATATACGTTTTGTGCACGTATCTCTATTGTTTTTCAATAATAACAAAATATAAATCTCTATATTTTTCTGGCATGGTTGCATAAAAATAATTGTATATTTTATCACTTTTCGTATTAACATTTTTTAAAGCTAAAGAAATAAAGTGAAGTGATATTATTAAAGTTTACTATATTTTCTCGGTTAGTCAAAATAATCTCTAGACATACATAAAAAAAAAGAGAAACGAGATTATATATCGTTTTTGTGTACTTAGTACTTAGTACCTACATACATACGAGTATGTACCTATATAAAAACATAATCGAGGTCAGTTTGTTACTCACGGAGCAGGTAGATTATACATAGATGATACGGCAAAAAAAAAACATACTTTCAAAATAAAATATAATCCTACCTAATCACACCAATAATATTATAAATATCCAGATCTGTCCGAAACGCCCTAAACATCGTCCGAACTAAACACAAATACTGAAAAATCTCGAAAATCTAAATACAGATATCGCCGCAATAGCGTATTATTATCGATAATAATTGTGATAATTTAAAAATAATAAATAACAGATGTCGCATTATTTTCACTTTGGTTAATAAAATGAGAAGCGCGCTATAATAATTCAACTATAAAATTGATATCATCTATTTTTATATACCTACGTCTTTATTTATGTACCTGTTGACTAAATAATAGTTGCAGGTGAAAATTTTATATTTTTGACATTCTGTTGTCAGTTTGTGTCCGTAACTGGTTGAATAATAAAGTTGTAAAACTAAGTACACAACAGTCACACAATTTGAATATTATAGAAAGTTGACAAAGCAGACAATACAGTAAAAATAACGCAACTCTTAACAAAAAAAATAAGTACTCGGTTAAGAATTTATTTGCAGGCTCTTTTCTCAAAAATCAAAGGTCAGCAAGATTTTTTATCTTGAGGCTTAAGTACAGTCATACATACTTAGAGACACAAAATATCATTTGGTAATAATTCAATGCATATAATATAAACAGTCTATGGACCCGTGAATAATGGAGAAGTGTGTAAGATTAGAATCCGGTACACAAACCAACTTTACACTCTATACAAGGGGACCAATTTCTAATACACACAAAAATGCTCTGAATAAGACGGGCGAGACACCTGCGACGGGTGTACGATTCACGAATTTCATAAATCAATGGAAATCCAGGGGTAAAAAACTGATTGGAAGAGCAAAGCTCCACTGAGGAAACGATGTGAAGAAGGATGCCAAAGAATAAACAAAAATAGGCAGCAGAGCAGAGAGTATAATTGAAGAAGAAACATATGTACGAGGGTAACCCAGAAAGAAAAAGGCTTGTTAGATATAAGAAAATATTTTATTAAACATTTTAATATATTTTTAATACACCAATAATTAAATTATTTCTTTACATAATCACCTCCTATGTTTAAACATTTTTCATATTTGTTCACTGAGCTTTAAAATCCCGCTATTGTAATCGTCCACCACCGATCCATTTAACCAATTATCAACTGCCAGCTGTAATTCGTCATCGGCTCTGAAACGTTTTCTTCCAAGGAACTTTTTAAACTTAGAAAAAAGGTGAAAATCACTCGGAACAAGGTCTAACTATACGGTGGACGATCGAACACCTCCCAGCCAAATCTGATCAAGGCTTTCCTGGCCAATTATAAACACAATTGATTAAATGGACTGATGATGATGATGACTACAACAGTAAATGTGATTATGTGAAGAAATAATGTTAAGGTACTGTGTGTTTAAAAAATATAAAATTGTATAATAAAATATTTTCTTATTTTTGAAAGTTACAAAGTTTTTACTCTCTGGAGTACAGGTCCTGTTGGCGATCTACGATCTATTCCGTGCGTATAAAGTATGGATCTTCATATACACGATGTGCGTACATTCTGTGACACAAACAATAGGCGGTAGCGGCAGTTGGTGGAGTTTGACCCGAGTAGATGGGAAGTCATGGGAATAAACGAAGTCAAATAATGACACAATAAACAATGCGATATACTTAATGTCGCACTTTCTAAAACTCCATACCGCCACGCGAGTGGTGTTTACTTAAAAGAAATTCCCGAAAGTTCAATTTTAATTACGAAACAATTCAACTTTCGTTTGAAATTTACATAACAAGCTACTTCAGAAGTAAATAGTGTGTGGTTAGAGTAGCAATCTTCCATTGAGGCGATTAAAGGCATTTTAAGAAAGTTGTCTTGTACCTGATATGGGCGCGCTCATACCCGATTGCCGAACACTTATTACCGACGCATCAGTGCGAAGCTTAATTCTAATACTCTTGAATGAAGCATGCGTTGACAATAAATGCCGGCCCACGAGACGAACAGCGTTCGATACAGCGACATCATTTTTATGGTTACCCGACAAATGCGCCCCGGTCGAATGCGCCCCCGACACATGTGCTCCAGTAAATGACATTATTTAAAAAAAAAATTGAGACGAATTAAATGAGAAGAGTTAAACGAAACTGTGAATTATAATCTGTGTAATTAATAATATAATAACTTCATTTGGCAAAGGTTATACAAATTAAATTAAAAAAATATATTGATTAAAAATTACAATAAGCATTAATTGTAATAATTTAATCTGTCATAACCTGTTTAACCTAACCTAACCAAAATTAATTAAAACCTACCTAACCTAACCGATTGTGTCAGGTAAACAAGATACTGGATGTAGCCTTAATAATCGGCGAGCTCGTATCAGAAGACGTATGAATGTGAATGAGGCGATAATCGCGCATCAGGATAGAAGAGTACGCTCTATCCACTCTGCATGTACGCATCGTCTGCGTGAAACGGCGTGATGGTAAGTTAGTTTATTAAAATATACTAATCATTTGCGCGCCTTTGTCTTCGTTACATCTAATCGTTCAAATAATACATTCGCGAGTGCTTTATGACTGTACACGGAAGATTAGTAAAAATATTATTTCATTATGTTACAATTCACTATCCACCGTGCGATTCAAAAATGTATCATTTTGTCGGGCGCATATTGACGTGTTGCCGATTTTTATTGCAACCTGCGTTACTTATTTTAACGCGGAATGTTTTCTCGGAGACTTCCTACATTAAATGCGTCACGAAATTGCATTATAAAAGTAACTAACATTTTATAGAAGGTTCACCGGTGAACACTTGTTCACATAAAACAAAAAAACACCGTCTGAAATTGAAATAAATTTAAACAAATATCAGTTATCTCAAAGCTATTTTTTATTATGTTTAATGGAAAATATATGGAAGTGTGGGGTAATTACAGGGCTGTCTTCGGATGGCTTAAGTGATCACTTTACATATATATATAACGTTCACCAATTCTCACTCTACAATCTCCACATTTATTAAATTTTTAAAAGTTGTATATATATATTAGTAATTACCCCATAGTAAGTCCTGTAATTACTCCATACTTCCACATATTTTCCATTAAATATAATAAAAAATAGCTTTGTCTCTATGAGATATCTGATATTTGTTTAATAACAGTGCCTGTGTAGGTAAAAATCCAGTAATTGTGTGTTCCTTGGACATATTCAAATATTACTAATGAAATTAATTTGTTTGAAGTGACCAAAATAAAATACAATGATCTATACGCGAGGTGGGATGTGGCGAACAAAAAAATATATTCTATGCAGGGGCGGTCTATGACATGTGACGCGTTTTTCTTAATAATATTCTAGCTATGGAATTCTATCAATATTTTTTATATTAAACTTTAAAAACGCGCGATGTTGATTCTGCCATCACAGCCCCCAATATTTGGTAAACTTCCCAAGCAGTACAAATATAGAAATGAAGGAAATTAGATGTATTGGATCCTAACCTCACTAACCTGCCATTGCACCCTATGCATTGTACTATTATGCTATATTATAAATGAAAACATGTAGTTCACATTTTCCACTGATAGTTAAAGCGGAAAAGTATGAAATTCATACCAAATCTAGAATCAAATATCACTTTATCAAATTTATTTTCGAAACCTAATTCCTCAACTTATCCCCTACTAAGTCAGATTACGGTAACGTTATTTAAATGTCGTAATATATTACAATTTTTAGTTATTTGATTAAAAGATAAATGTTAAATTAAGTCAACATGACTTTTTATAAGCGTTGAATTATAGAACTTAATATTTCTGTATAACAAAACGCTTCGAATTTGCAGTGAGAAAAAATTGAAAAGATTGTTGTATAAAACCAAAATATTTGAATATGTCCAAGAACACACAATTACTGAATAATGGATATAATCATTTCAAAAAAATCAGATTCTCATAGCGATGACATATATGCTGTTTAAAAAAAAGGGAAAAATGAATGATCAAATTTGGTCCATAGATGGCGATGGTGTAGTGGTACCAGAAGCGAGTCACATACTATCATATATACAACTTTCAAAAATTTGATAAATGTGGAGATTGAATTGGTGAACGTTATATATATAAAGTGATCACTTAAGCCAGCCGAAGACAGGTTGTATGCCCTGTAATTATCCCATGTTTCCATATATTTTCCATTAAATATAATTAAAAAAATAGCTTTGTCTCCATGAGATATCTGATATTTTTTGAATGTATAAAAATTTTGTGCATGTAAAACGATAAACAAAATTAATATTAATAATGCAAATATCAAGCGAGTACCTGTTTGTAAGAAACTTGAACAAGCAAATCAAAAATTGTACAAAACGAATATTATCTGAAATATTATTCAAAGGATTCAGGCTTCACAAAAGATGTTCAACTACAAAAAATATACACTAAGCAAAATGGAAAATAACAAATTACGTAGTACCTACTGTAAAAAATCTCTTCCGGCGACGGTCACAACAGTCAGATAGGTGTGTGAAAGAGTTTTTTATATTTTCCAAGTCCAATATTAATGAATTCAAGTTTAACAGACACTGTTTTAAAACATGATGGCGGATAAGGCTAGTTAACGAACATCATTGAGATATTTACCAGGTTAATTTATCAGGAAAATTTGATCGAAATCTTATCACATTTGTTCACAAAATCCATTACACAGTGGAACCCCGATTTCACATGTCCGGAATTCACGTTTTCCCTCCATTTGCGTGTTATTTTCGCAGTCCCGCGTCATTTCAGTACATTAAAAACTCTATTTTACGTTTGTCATTCCCGCGATTTACGTCTAAAATTTATTGAAATTCGTTCAGCCAGTTCGCTATTCGCTATAGAGCCAAGAGTGTGTTGGTCGTTTGCACATTTTCATTCTCATACCAACGTAATTTTTACGTTTCGTTTTTTTTATTAGTTTTTACAAACTGGAATCAGCAAGAAATATGCCTACAAGATAGTATAGATAACAATGATGGCTGGGAAAGATTTTATGAATAACCCTTGCAGAATACTTAGACGTTGACTCCATCGTAATAACATCGGACGTAGTGGAAATTGATTGAAATAGTAGACAGTCGAATAAACAAAAAAACTTGACAGAAGAAGAACCTTCCTGTTCATCCCATAAATCTAGTTCCTACAAGAGACTATTCAAAAACAACAAAAAAACATACATCAAAAAAATTGTTTGATTTTTTCAATATAAAAATAATTTAATGTTTTTTAATACCCTTCAATATACATTTTCCCTCTGTTTACATTTTTTTTTTGTCGTTGATCCCTTAAAAAACGTAATATCGGGGTTTCACTGCATCTATTATACCTAATAATTTTAAGGTCTCCTGGTCATGATCGGAGAAAAAGTATTGAAATTTTCCAGAAGTTGCATCAAGAGACAGACCTTCTGCAATAAGTAGTATATTTCTATCGAAATCCACCTAAACTTGTATAACGTGAGCCACAGGCTGGTAATGAAATACAAGGACACCGCACCACCTCGTCACGCCCAGCAGGTGAGTAAGCAAATCGCAAAAAGCTGTATAATATAATATTTAAAAACCACGACCCACGACAACCGTATAATATCACCCGTCATCCGTTTGATTACCTAATGGCTGCAAGGTTTACGAGTTAACGATACGTCTACTATTAGAACGCCCGTGCAAAGAGTTCGATAAAAAAAAACCGGTTGCATCAGGATCGACTCGCGATAATTTGTATTTCGATTGCCAAATATTTAACACTCGATATTATACAGACAGTTATGGATGTTAAAATCGAGATGAAATTACACAATCAAATGAAATATCCCACGTGGGTGTAGTGTGCATCTCACGCATACGCTAACGCAAACAGGAAAATGTTTTATATCAGGTAGGTACTCCATACAAGAAGTGATTAATGATTAAGTGATTATTAATGTACAACATGAGGGAATATTTAACACAACTGAACACAACCTGCGTCCATCCCAAATTTCTACTATAAACACTAACCCAATTAATGCATATTTCTTTGCGTTCATTGATTAAGTTGAATATAATAATTAACCTTAATTTTCGAACTACTGTAGGATCATTTTATTCGTTGTCACGCGCATAGGGTCGAAGTCGCGTAAATGGTGACGTATGCCCAGCCAGTGATGTAACTACAAAAATTAATCCCCGATGCAGAATGGAAAAAAGGTCCCCTTAAATAAGTATTGTATATAAGATGTAATATTAGTACTGCGTGGTATTAGTATTCATTAAATTATAAGAACAAAATTAGTCTCTTGCCTCATATAATATTCAGAATTTTCATGAAAAAACATAATTGTTTCTAGGCATACACTTACAATTTAAAAAATACTTGCTTCGATTTAAGGTGATTTTCACTTTACTGTGAATAGTCTGGTCCCTAAACCTACATATATTAGATGGGGTTTCTAATAGATCTTCCATATGGTCCATTAGAAACGTGTAACATATAATACTCTTTTGTCAATTTGGAAGTGACTAGCCATGGCCGCGCGAAGGCCACCAATGACCGCGACGCGTCCATTGTAGCCCGGCCGCGTTTTACGAATCAAATTTACTATTCCGCCAGCTGAAAATATATGATTCAATAGTGAATTCATCGTGCGTTACATAGGTGAAAAGTCAAAATGGACGTAATGTTTTCCATCCGTTCGGCAGGATCGAAATCACTTACTGGTCATTTTAATTATGTACAATTTTTAGTCTAATCTCTGCATCTTTTCAAATTACCTCTTTCGGAAACGACCAAGGTTGTATCAATCGTGAATGACGTATAAAACAATGAAGTTTAGATTGTCAGCAGATAACAATCGTAAACTGTACGCTTTAATTATAAATATCCTTGATTTACCAAAAGACTATTTTCTAAATAAGAACTCATCGTTTAATTTAATACATAGAAAACATTATAATTAAAACATAAAATTAATTAATTACGTACATACATTTCGCTTATTAGATATTTTTGCAGCGATCTGTTCGTCCACACAATCTGCACTGCACGGGGCTCGGTTGAGTTTGAGAACCCCCTAACACCGATAGATGGGAAAACCTCGCTCGTCTCGAACTCCGCAAACCGAGAAATCAATCAAAATGTAAAAATATTTTCTGCAGATGCGATACAACCATCCTATATTTCGAGAGACCACGCCAAGACTATTCATAATTGAACATTTAAAAGAGTCTCTAACGATCCAACCTGGTCCATCGTGTGTCGCAGCATTTGATCTCACTCATCTCGATTACCTCTGTTCATGTAATATAATTCATATTGATGTCGTTGGGCCCTGTTATTATTCTAATATAATTAATATTATTATTCTAATATGGACAATTCATATTAAAGTGGGTTTTCAGAAATGATAAAACAGAAAAAGAACGGTTTATGTTGTTGTCCGTTATTCCTTATCCAAAGGTCCAGTTAAAAATAAATAATAAAGTTAACTAAAATATGCGTTTTATGTATTTAATAATTAATAAAACCTATTTTCAGTGTTGAAAAGATAATTTATTATTAAAAACGTGGTCAACAATCTAAATTAGAAATGTGAATTATTTAAATACGTAAAGTAATACGGGCGCTAAGGCGAAGCGATGTAACAAACGTTTCACGTCCAAAGACCGACTGGCGACAGGTGAAAACTCAACTCACTGTTGTAACTCGACCACCACCGACAGTCATTTAAAGAATTATATATATATATATATATATGATATGCACTAGTGATATACACCCCTTTTGGGGGTGTATGATTTCTATAGCGTCTGTCTGGCTGCCTTCTAAATTGAATGTGATAACGAGTCTCACGTCAAATTGTACAGGCATGGCTCTAGTACGATAATATCGGAACCAACCTATGAATAAAAAAAATGTAATATTGACGAATCTAAACGAGAGTAAACAACTCTCAAAACGATTCGGGATAGGGTGTAAATAAATAAAAATAGTGAATTTAAATTTCCAGTTTTAATCTGCGTCCCATTTCAGATACTATGGATCGTGCTGGCGTGCTTGGCGTGCTTAGTGCACTCGCAATGCCCGTGGCAGCGCGCGGTGCCCGCCCTGCAGCCGGCGTGCCTGTGCGCGCAGAACCTGGCAAGGGAACTGTCAGTGCAATGCGACCAGGTAAACACCCCTTCACTTAAAAAAGTTGACTTTTTCTTTGACCCTTAAGGAAGTCTTCGAGGTCCCGGGACTTGACACTCGAGACTCTCGAATTTTTCTTGATGTTATTTATTTTAATCAAGTTATTTGAGTTAATCCTATTTGACCATTGTCATACAGCATGTAGTGACACAGCGGCGAGTTTTCATAGTTTGTATACAATATATGTGTAAACTTAATTTCATTTAAAAAAAACAGTTTTTATTTGTTTTAATAAATTAATAATAACGTATGTTTTTTACACAAATAATAATATGTCTTTATAAAATACCTACATATGAATATTTATTAAAATATATTTTTTTAATTAAATTAAATTCATGGTTTCGATTCCCGGGAACTCCCGGTATTTCAACATTTTGACTCCTACGAATTGAAAAAAATCGAAAATACAGAATCCCTAATGCGTACATAAATATATTTGAGTTTATATGCAGATATCTACATAAATTGTGAGGTATTTTAGGTGAACTTATTGAAGTAATATTATATAAATTAATAGAACAGTATTTTTTTTTAACTGTAAAAAAATTCATAAAAAATATCTAAAACTAGTTTTTGCATATTTTATAAAGCTACATATTATGTATTGTATAACGTATGCTACAATTGATAGATGATACTTAGCGGCATTGGTTTTATTTATTATATATTATACACGTGAAAAAGTTTGTCTCGAATAGCGAAAGGAGTATTAAAGTTTATCGAAGAAAGGTAATTCAGAGCTGGACTTCATTGTGCAGTATTATTATTTAGAACCATAATATTAAACTCAAATTCACATCTTTGATATTCATTTAGGTAATTTGTAACAGTTAATTACGCCAGAATGATTTGTTAATTTTTTGTGGACACCCAGTATTTGTGCACTCTACAGTAATTTCAAGGATGCCTAAAAGTGGATATGCAATATTCATACTTATAGCCATCGAAATCGATAGTTATAAGTTTCACTTTTACATTATCTTTTTCTTTGATTTGGTGATTTATTATCTTTGATATGGTGATTTGAAGTAATTATTCGAATAATAATTATAACCATTTTTAATTATTTATATTCAAAATAACGATGAAATAAATTGTTTTTTTCCTAGATTCTCGAAGTCAAAATGTAATCCTAATATAATTAAAATGTAAGATATTAACGACACGTAAAATCTGTTTTAAAAAGTATTAATTAGATCAAATAAAAACAATATTATTTATATTCTGCAAATCCGTATCGCGACTCGAAAACAATTGCTCTAGTAATCAATTTATTAAATATTTTCAGGTGGAATTCCCAGTTCTTTTAAAAGCATTAGACAGTTATGCAAAAAATACTGCTTTGGATCTACTTTATGTTAACAATTCGACTGTTGGAAGTTTGCAAGAAAACATTTTTGCCAATCTGCGTATACACAATGTGCAGCTGTCCGGTTGCAAAATAAAGTATGTATCTCCCGATGCATTCAAGGGACAAGAGAATACATTGAAAAACTTGAACCTTCAAGATAACGAACTTACGGAAGTTCCCGCAGACAGCTTGCGAGGACTTGCCAATTTAGCATTACTAGATTTATCAAAGAATAAAATTACTAAAATTGTTGACAATTCTTTTTCAACTTTGAAACGATTAACAACCTTGAAGCTTTCCGACAACAACATTACCTTATCGTCGGGAGCCTTACGAGGCTTGGAAGGGTCTTTGAAAAATCTAAATCTAAAGGGTACTAAACAAAAAAGGGTTCCTGAATGTATAAGGGGTTTAAAAACATTAGCGTTTCTTGATCTTTCTCAAAACAGCTTGAGAGAGCTCCCGGGACCGGCTAATACCAAAACCTTCGAAGGGCTGGACTCACTCACCGCGCTGAACTTGGAAAGAAATTTGATTCAGAGTCTGGGTAGCACCGCTTTTGCTGGAATTTGGAAAACTCTAAGTTCTTTGAGTTTGTTAAATAATTTATTACCAGAATTTCCGACCCCGGCTCTGAGCACCCTGTCAGAATTGCGTGTCCTAGATATCGGATTTAATCTACTAACAAATCTACCAGAAGACTCGTTCATTAAAAATCCATCGATCACCTTGTTGGCGCTGGATGGTAATCCGCTGAACACGGTACCACAAAAATCCTTAGCACACTTGAACAACACTTTACGAGGATTGAGTTTGGGAGGAAGATTTCTGCACTGCGATTGCAAACTTCGCTGGGTTACCGAATGGATTCGAAATGGAGATTTACAAGTCACGTCGAGAGAAAGGAACCCTCAATTCTGCGGCAGTCCGCCACGTTTCCGAGATCGAGGCTTTTACAGTATCCAGCCAGATGAACTGACATGTAGCGATGAAAACAAGGTGATCGGTGTAGCTATGGTAATCAACGAAGATGTTGAAATACCCGCAATAAGCAAAAAACTTGAAAACACTACGAAACCCTCCACCACGACGACGAGTAGTACCACAACCAGCACTACGACTCGAGCTCCCAGTTCCACGACCAAAGCCACCACAGCAGCGCCGCCCAGCAGCACGACAATAAAAAAAGAAATCTCGACAAAACTGAATCCGATCGGAATCAACGCATCGGCTAAATCGACATTAGCTCCGTGGCGAACATATAGGCTTTGTACTTCTTATCATTGACCGCCCGATTAGAACACGGTGGTACCTCAGATTCGTCCATTTGTCTCGTCGTCTCCATTCGTTGGTTGTGGTTTTTTAGGAGCATCCAGGCTTGTGATGGCGGTTGATTGTATATGGGTTGCAGGGGTGTAGGACGTTGTGGGGTGGTGGCAGTGGGGGAGTGCGTAGTGGGGGGGTCTATTGGGGATTGATTGGTCGCCGAGTTGTTGCGTGCGTAGTGTTTGGATTGTGTTTTTTGGGGAATAGACCAGGGTAGGGGTTTTTTTGTGGGTCTGTGCTAGAGTTGGTTTATGGCAGGGCGGATCAGGCGTGGTGGAGGGGAGCACCTGAATGTGTGGGGTGGCTTGGGGTGGCTATAGGGGGTGGATTGTTGGTGGAGAGAGGATACGTGAGTAGCGGCATTAGATCCGGTTGTGGAGAGTGGCTTGCCTCTCAAGTGGGAGTGGTTGGTTGGTCGTATAATGGGCACTCTTGTTGTTAGGTCGGTATTTGGTTGGGGTGTTGTGTAAGTGTGGGTGTTTTGTTCTCGGGGCCGATGTTGGATAGGGGACTGGGGTGGTTGGGCGGTATGTTGTTGGAGGAGTGCCGTTTTTATGAGGTTAAAGATTGGGTCACAAGGAGATTGAGTGGGGCACGGAAATGGAATTGCAGTTTTGGTAGGGGAGGGGCCGGAATGTTGATATGATGTGAGTGTGAGGTGGCTTTGATTTGGGGTCCGTTGTTCAAATAAAAATCATTTAATTGCGGGCAAATTCATTTTTTCATCAGGTTGATACATGCCTTCTTATCTCAATAAGTTATAATAATTTAGACTCTGGGAACTAAACAAAAAATTATTTGACCCTGCGTGGGTTCATTCTTATCCTAACTTATAGATTTCAAAAAGTAAAGATTATTATTACACATTTGAGAAATAAATATAACTTATTTATTCTTCCAGGAGTGCATAGTTGTATGTGTGATTTCCTTAGAGGAAATAAATGTCAGCCCAGAGACAGTACCGTACTCCCAATGCCGAGAAGTTCGAACAGTATCATCGGCGACATCCAATATGGATAAAATAACAATTGCGGCAAGTGCAGCAATATGCGGAACAATAGTCATAGCAGTCATTGTTTTTGTGGCCGCTAGCAGAAGACGATCAAGGAAGATGCACAATCTGCATCAGCAGCAATTGAATGGAAAGTCTGGATTACCAATTGGTGGGCTGCCGGTGAATTGCTGCACCGGAATGGGAACGACTCCCAGTCCAGGGGGACCTTTGTCATCATTAGCTACACTCAGTGCCTTCAATAAACACCAGGTATATGATTATATCTAATTCTAATTATGTATTAAATCTATAATATTAATGGAGTCCATGATTTTATAGAATTATGTATATGGATTCCAGTCCATTTATATTAACAGAAAATATTAACATAACTAAATATATTCATATTAAATGAAATTATATCTTATTTATGATCTGACTGAAATTATAAAATCACTTAGAAAGATATACAGAAAAAAATCTATCAGGTCCTGATGCCGCCTAGCGGGTTCTACTAAAATAGGTTTTTGAGAAACATTGTAATTAAAAACATGGCTCTTTCCCATGATAAAAAATAGATATAGATAAAATTCGACAACATTCTACAGGGTCATCATATATAACTTAATTGGTTAATGTTTACCGGCAATAGAAAGTTTCGGGTTTGAGTCCCAGTGGTGGATATATTTTTTCGATAGATAGATTCTTCTAGAACTATGTTTTGTACAATCATAACTTCACAAATAAGATGTGATTTTATTAAATTATTACTTCCAGCAATCTAAAAATACTTTCAATAATTTGTTAGGATTGGGATCAAGTATCAGCCTACAGTGGAAGATCTATACCTAGACCACGTATGTACCCATTGGATAACGGAGCGGCATTACTAGCGGATGATCTGCGATCACACGTTTCCCACTTCAGCAATACTGGCGGAACTAAAGCTGGAAAAACGAGGTCCATAGCTGATGGACAGTCACAACACAGCTTCTCCAACCATTCTGGAAGATATCTAGCAAACAGTGCTTTTCCTAGCAACCTAGTGAGCTCTAGATCAGGTGTGTGAAACTTGACTGATGATAATAAATTTCATAACAAATTCTTAAATTTCACTATCTTATGATACATTTAACTTTGTAAAAGGTTAACCAAATGTGCTTATAAATCCCCATTTATTAACCTATTGTTAAAGAAAAGGTAAAAACTCAAAAATGTCTGTGAAACCCTGCAGACTCTATTATAACAATCATAATTTGTTTAGATCTCAGACAATCTCGACAGTCTTTGGCAGGAGCATCGGATCGGATGTCTCGCATGTCCTTTCCCGTGGGACACATGCATGTAGGAGCCCCATCCGTGGCATCCTCCTCCCGCCACACGCGCCCTCGTCCACGCTCACGCTCCCGAGACCACCGTCCCGCTAGCAGGTATCACCTCAAGCATAACCAAAATTCGTTCAGGGTTGCCACCACTCAGCACTAAAAATCATCTCCAATATATTTTGATTTTTTTGGTACACTGACTTCGCCTAAATCCAAAGGTTTTTTTTTAAACTAAATAAACTACCGTAATAACAATATTTGCAAATAACCAGTAGATATAAAATGATTTTAATAACAAAATATATCATATTATTGCATTTTGGGAATGAATTCGAAAGGCAATAAGAAAAAATATAACCCCAAAGTATTTGCAACAATCATCAATGTATGTCACGAGCAGGGTTGTTATACGGATTTAACAAAAATATCCAAAACAACTCAACAATCGTAAAAATTCACAAACTCACAGAAACATACTCAACTAAGACAAGTTATTTCACTGTGAATTAAAGCAATGTGTTTTTCAAAAGAGAATTTGTGATAGCAAATGCAAAAATTAAGGTCTTTAAAACATTTATTTGTAACCAAGCTATCTCTTATTCCCAATAACTCGAGGAAAAATGCCCCACATGAACGCATATCCACAACTATCCTATTTTAATAGCAATATCCAAAGATTCCTGCTATTGCTGATTGCACAATGTTCAAACTAATTACATGATCTGTGAAGCAGTTTCAATCAAATTTATCTGAGCAACCTATAGAAATTATAATTCAATAACCTGCATTTTGCATACAAAATTGTGAGAAACGATAATAACAACAATATCAAGACATGCTTGTGATATAGTGGTTACTATACTCGCCAAGAGATCTAGTGGTTGGGAGTTCGAGCCTAATTCCAGGAGGCCATCAAGTTAGTCCTATTTTCATAGCACAAGCATTTAGCTAAGTTTAAAAATAGTAAGAATATTGTAACACATATTCCATGTACATATTTAAAAAAAAAAATTTAAAGATTTAACTAAGATTATATCAAACCTTAAGTTTTTCACAGAATAAAATATGATGCTAAAGAATATCTCCATATAAAGTTCCACAAATATGTAGTTCAAAACAAAAGAACCTAAAAGATACAACATACACATGGATACAAAATCTAAGCATTTTTGAAATTTGTGGACTAAATTATAAGTTTTTACAAAATTATTATTAATATTTTTCAAAATAAGGTTGCGTTTGTGCTATTGAAAATATAAATAACTTATTGGTCTCTGATGGTGAAGATTAAACCCTGACATCAGACATCTTGGCCACTAGTTGAGTACCTTACCGCTAAACTAAACAAGCTAGATCAATGCTCAATCAATCAAGTCAAATAAATGTCAAAAAATATTTGTCACCATTAACTAATTAAGCGTGCTATCATTTTTTTATTCATTGTCATTTCAATATAAGAAGACATATCAAATAGCGTTTCTAAAAATATTAATTGCAAAGGTAATTTATTCTGAAAACTGACACTGAACCCTCAATGTTATTTAAACTCATTAAAAAAATTATGTAGATATTTATACTATATAGCAGTTACAGAGAAGAAGTTGACTTATGGAAGGAGAATACAAAGGAATATAGAATAGAAAAATTTGCAGCGTTATATGGTCCTCACGCACGCTAAACATATTTATAATTAACCAATCAACCATCATATTATAATTCCAATTTTCTCAATTTAAGAGAACTATGCAGATTCTTTCCAAAATAGTCAAGCAGATTTCATAGCAGATATAGTGTAATTTGGTCAAAACGACTTACGAAAATAATGTTACATTTGTGTTGATCTAAAAAACCAGTGTACAGTTCATACATTCAAATAAGCTGTGGTCAACTATAATTTCAGGAAATAAATTAAAATATAATAAATAATGTTATTCAATTCAAATTTAATTAACAATGTTGTTATTTTTCAGAATAAATAGTTCCATGATAATTAAACCGAAGTAGAGATGTTCCTAAAAATACAAAGGACAAATCTTTTTTGATATATTATATTTACTATGGTTTAAGCAAAATTAGATATTTATTTGATAGAATATTATAATATATCACAATCTAAAAAATACTACTATAATTGCCCTATAAACGTTATCAGATAAATGTTTAATTTTGGTTTGTTTCTGAATAAATTGTAGTTAACCACACATTATTTTATTGTATGAACTGTATGGGCCTGCCTATTATTATATTTTTAAATTATTTTTTAAACATAATACTTGCAAACGGTGGCAACCCTACTCAGCGTACTAATTTAATGTAAAAATCAGTGTAACTTGTTGGACTGTCACAGATACAGCACTGCCGGTTCCACACACACACTCAACAACTACTGCGGGGATACATCAGACAATTGGACGGACCACGATATGGACATCTATATGGCCCGCAATCCCACCACCAGGGGAGGATTGGTGCCATTATAGAACCCGCTCTGTTCATGGATGATGCAACCTCGAGATGATAGCCGCCAGTCAATTGTATGATGGGAGATACACGGAGCTTATTCCAACACCAGCGGAATCGTGGTGCCATCTAAGTAGCCACTCAAGTGCAGACAATAAAGTGAATATAAATAAGTAACCAAACCTGGTTCTTCCATTGTATTGAGAAATATATGACAGAAACACAGTCAGTGGGAAATGTACTTTTGTGTGATATAAATTAATACTAAGGACTATAGTGACTTATACCTATAATAGTAACATTTTTCAGTGTTGCACATGAAACATGTGCTCTTGTATAATTATAATATTTGTGCTGATATAACAGTACCTGACTTTGAAAAAATTGAGTGCTCAAGAAAACATTTGTATTACAAAACAATGTACTTTAGTGCTATTAAAATAGGTGAAATATAAAAGTGTTCATCAAATAAACATTTTTATTATATTTTACAAATCTTATTCGTATATGGAGTTTACTTTACAAAACCATTTTAAACTCTAAATCTATATATCGTCGTGGTAAATGCAATAGGCTGTATATCAAAAATACCTAACTTTTCAGGAGAGACAAAAAACTGTCAACCTAGTGTGACGTAATACGTAACTTACGTCAAAATGGTTATAACACCATTAACAGAGAGCAAATTCAATTAAGATAATAAATTTGCGAAAGAATCGGTGAGATGGGGTAGTTTTTTGTCTCTTCTGAAAAGTTTGGTATTTTTGATGTACAGCCTATTGCATTTACCACAACGATATATATTTCAAAATCAATATTTTCAAATCATAACATTATTATTTTAAATCATTGCTTGAAATACTGCGAGCCTGAATCATCTAACAAAAAAATTGTTTTGATAACCATTTTATTTTTTGTATTCAGCATATAATTTGGAAACAATAAAACATTTTAAATTATTTAAAAACCACAAAATCACAATTCATTACTGTAACACGTGCCATTGTTAAGGCATTGCCTCAAAAAGTTACGGTACAACCGTATGTATATGGAATTGGTGTCCATGAACTTTGTATTTACTTAAAATTTACTAGCCACATCTTTAATTCATAACCCAGACAATCAACTTTATTCCCCAATTCACTCTCTGCACCAGTTTAATTTATCATTCAACCTGAATTCACCGTCTCACCAAACTCCGGTTCTGAACCAAAACCTACTTTCCGTCCTATTCCTCCCCACCCAAAACTATTCTCCCACTTGATCATTATCTCAAATCCATTAATCCTGTTAAATCTATAAACCAAATCTATTTGATTTATTGGAAAGAACTATAAAATAAATAGGAACTATACTTTGGAACTATATTTAAAGTTGAATCAATTTTGCTTGAATTGATTATTTTTCATAAATCTCATAACCGGAACATACAAATTTTAAGAAAATATCCTCCCATAAATATTATACATTACATTTGTTACAGCCTAATTAAACAGTAAGAGAATTCATGACTTGAAAACCAAACACATATGTATAAACAAAGAAAAAAATATTCCATTGTCTTTACTTATCCCGACCAGTTTTCTATTTTAGTGCATTCTTATAATAATACCTGTTCGTAAGGCTACACCAAAAATGTAACATTGCATTATTTTATATGACTGAACAAAACAAGAATGGAATCCCAATATACTTACACATCTGTATGCTCGGGCAAACATATAAGACAGCCCCTGAGCATTTCATACTTTGAATCTGAAGATTTTAAATTTGCTTTTTGAGATGGTTAGTGAAACAATGATAAAATTATATATCTAGGTTTACTTAATTCTTTGCATGGTTAATTCAATTATTCGAAATTTCTAACCACAATGTTACTATTTCAAATATTACATAAATATAACATATTTGTTTCAAGTGACAAAATAATGTCACGTAATAATGACATACTGTTTGGTCTAGTGCTAAGACACTCACCTAGTGATTAAATCAAGGGATTTAAAGCTCTTCCCAGAATCCTATTTTCATAGTACAACTCCTTAGCATTGTTTGAAAATATGTACATAGTAAGAATATTTATGTGACAAGCATTAAGGCTTCCCTTTCAATAATAATTCATCTTTTTGCATTTTTTACGAAAATTTTGGTTTTTATTATTCATTTATAAAAGAAGTTATACACTAGATTAGACAATTTTTCAACTATTACTTAGTTAGGACGTTTACACTTATTTAAAACTAATAAACTAATGTTATTTGCCATAATTAAGAAAATACAAGCATTATAAGAAAGTCCACGATCATTAAATTAATTTTCTGCGGGCCACAAATTTTAAATGATCACATGAAATGTCATTTAAAGCTAGTTTTTTAAACACATATTGATAGAAATAATATCCTTTAATTGTGTCAACATTCATAAATTGACTTTAGCATTGTCTGACTTAGATAATTCTTGCAAATAATACTCACATTTTTTGTAAGAGTTAAATAAATTACTTCGTAATTTTAATGTGTTAATCAAATTTTGTAGTTCTCATCTGGAATTTCACATTGAGCTGTTTTATGAGGTGTTTTTTGATTTTTTTGTTTTTTAGCTTCAGACATACTTGCTAAGGCTTTAGCTATTTTATCACCAGTCTTTTTTTTAACGAATCTACCATTTTTTAAACGCAAACTCATTGTTAATAAACTATTCGCAATCTCTAATATAAAAATAATCTCCAAAAATTTTTCAAAACATTGACAGCACACGTCTCCAGCGTAGGAATATTCAAAGTAACAATACCATGTTGCCGGATCGGAAAAACGACGCAATGAGAATATTTTTGAACTTCTGCGCATGTGAGCGGAAGCGAAAAAGTACACTGTACCTCAACTATTTTTTATTCTATTCATAGTAGTTTACATACTTCTTCTTGAAGGTTGAGTACGACTGCTCTTTGGGAACGTCCTTAATGTGTGTTTTTTCACTTCATATCGCCGGTTTGAGCGGCCGTCATAGACGTCAAATTCACACTCTCGTAATTTCTGTTAAAAAATGTCATAAAATATATGTTTTCACACACATTTTAGCTATAATATGAAGTAATATTATAAGTTCCAAATTCTGTAAATTAAACAGTTTTACACTGATTTTAAGGGAAAACAATGTATTCTTGAACAAAGTAAACATTTTATATACATTGTTTTGTATATAAGTAGCAATTGATTTTTCATTTATATATAACACCTTTATCTATTAAACACTAGCTGTTTGTTTCATAATTACATAGTAAATATAAAACAAACAGCTCGCAAAATGTGGTGTTTTAAATCGATAATATTAAATAAAACCACAAAATGCATCTGACATAATAATTTTAAATTTAGAACATTGATTTTAGTGACCATCTAAATATATATAGGTACTTTGACTGATTTCAAAACATATGAATTGGGTATTTCAATAAATTATTTAATTTCGATGTATTAACACACATATTTATATTAGACATATCATTCCATTCCATTCCATATTAATATGAAAAAACGTGGAAAAGACGCTAGATACGAGTTATTTTTGACACTTGTCTCAGATCTGAGAAAATCAACAATTTTATTGTCGTCTCTTTATATTCAAACCTTTCTCTCTCGCATGATTTGCGTAACAAATAACATCATTAAGGGTCAGGGTGTACTTTCATTTTTCCAGTTTGAAATTCTACGTGAATTACATACTCTTTCAAAATGAGGCTTATAGTTAAACTTCTTATAAATACTAAAGGACGTTATTTGTTAGGTAAATATTGCTAGAGAGAAAAGTTAAGATAGAAAGAGATAGCAATAAAATTGTTGATTTTCTCGCATTCGAGACAAGTATCAAATATAACTCATATTTAGTCTTATCCACATTTTTTCATATTAATATTATGGAATGAAATAAAATATGTGTTGTCATTTGAATTAATCCATCGAAAATTTAATAATTGATATATATATGAAAATATTTTGAAATCAAAGTATCAACATATTGACACATTCTACATTCAAAATTATAATGTCAGAAGCATTTGGTGGTTTTGTTTAATATATTAATATTATCGAAAACACCACATTACCGTTTTGTGAACTGGTTGTTTCATAATTACATAGTATATAACAACAGTATTACATATATACGGAATATTCAATTCCGACTTACATGCAAAATAACATACATAAAATGTTTACTTTGTTCAAGAAAACATTGTTTTTCCTTAAAATCAGTGAAAAGACATCTAAAAAACTTATGTTGTGAATAAGTTTAATATTTAATTCATATTATGGCTAAAATATGGGTGAAAATACATATTTACAGTATTTTTAACAAAAAACACGAGAGTGCAGAATTAATGTCCATTATGGCCGCTTGAATCGGTGAAATAAATAAAAATAAAAACAATAAAAAATATACATTAATTGGTTCGATATAAATATTATTTAGTAAGAAATTATAATGTTTTTCACTAAAACAAAGTATTTTAAAAATGCCGAAAATTGATAATATGTCCTGCAAATCAACAGTTTATAACTTTATTAATTTTTAACATTTTCTTATTTTGTCTTAGTTCAGATTTGTCTCCGTAATCTTAGCTTCAAGATTATAAGGAAATTTATTTCATTTATGCGAGTATTTTCCATATTAAGACAATTTAGTAGCATGCAAAAAATGAATTTAATAGTCATGGTCTTTCTTATAATGCTTGTATTGTCTTAATTATGGTAAATAACATTTAACTTATCAGTTTTAAATTAGTGTCCTAACTAAGTAATAGTTTAAAAAAATATCTAATCTAGTGTATAACTTCTGATATAAATGAATAATAAAAGAACAAATTTTTGTAAAAAAAGTGAAAAGATGAATTATTATTAAAAAGGACGCCTTATTTCCCATTTTAAAACTTTAACAGAAACTGGTGTAAAGTCACCTCATGATATGTATTACTTTTACTGCAAAATTTAAAGCAGACAATGAGATAAAATAGTATAAGTAAAACATACCCCTCAATATATAGATTGTTGTCCCATCTGTAACGCATCTCTTGACTAAATTCATACCAAATATGAGCTAAGGCATTTGCATCGCCCATCACTTGAGAAACATGAGCAGACACAACAGCTAGGCGCCAAACGAGATCATGGCTGCGACTGGCTTTCAAAACATCACTTCCTAGAATAAATGGGCTACTTTTGTCCACCTAAAACGCCATAACATACACTGAAATGATGGCTGGAATATGTACTAAAAATAATACTATTGAATAGAATCTTAATTCACAGATATAAAACCTACTTTATTTTAAATGTTATGTTTAATAAATACTTACATATTCAGAATCTTGTTTATCATCCAAAAACAAAAATTTCAGAATAGATCTCATTATATCAATCGGGACAGAATTATAATATTTACTGTCTTTTAAACATGGTTCTCCAAAAATTTTATCATTATTTCTGTTTGATGACCTTATGATGGGAAATTTTGAATTTCCGATGACTGATTCTACTGCAGAGACATCATCTAAGAACCTTTTCAAAGTCATTTGATTCTTATAAAGTCTAATAAAGTCGTCAAAATATTTAGATAGTAGTGCAGGAATCGTTTCAACCATTTCAATACTCAGTGACCAAAATGGAGCCAGTAATGGATCAAAATCGGAGTAACTCTGAGAATCCACAACGGTGTCTTCCAATAATTTAAGCCATGACACGTAGAGATATAAGTTTTTTAAAGGGTCCAAAATTGCTCCAAATGGTAAAGTAGAATAATCTTCAATTCCAAGAGTTTTCCCTTGAAGAAAATCAAAATCTGGTGGTTCTTGCATCCATGCTGAAGATGCAAAATCTGACAAAGCGTAAGTAAACATAGCAGAAATATTCACAGTCTCTAAAGCGACCGATGACGCAATTTTTCCTTTAAAAAGATCTAAAAGCCCAATCAAGTAATGACAATGACTGGGCAATTTCTGCAGATGTATGGTGTTAAAGGTCACGCATAAATCCTTTGATTCACAAACACCGAGAAAAAATTGTTGCCATGGTTCGAGACACTGTATGAAAATGGGAACTTCGCATCCTGTGTTGTTAATGGCGATGTGAATAGAACTCAGTAAGAGCTTTATATCACACTCTTTTATGCTACACCGAGTACCAGATGTTACAACTACAAAATCTCTTAAACCATACCACGTGCTGATTTGAGGTATATGATTATTCACAGATCCCAACTTATCAAAATCGTTTTCATATGTTCTAAGGTCGGTCATTGCTTGACAGTACTTGCTAGATTCTTCTAACACGTCTATATTTTTTTCATTTTTTTGTACTATCAGTTTATATCTTTTAACGAAAATTGTGTAATTTGCAAAATCAATTGTTTCTTGAAGAACTTCCCAGGAAGAGTTATGAAAATCACCATTCTGGAGCGGTGGTTCTCTCAATGTTTTCGTTAGTTTCCATTCTCCTATCAACTCCTCTATTCTTAGAATTAATATTTCCCAATCAGATACAGCAGTGAAATCTTGCAGAAAAGAACCGGCATCATCGATTTCTTCATTCATTTTACTGTAAATAAAAAGATCAAAATGAATAAGTCTATAAATACTTACAATATTTTTAACTTAGCTACTTGAATGTTGATACCTATTTTAATACAGTTTGATACACAAATAACTTAAGCATTTACGGACACTGACATCTACAAAAAATATATCTTCAAATATACCTTCTATCGCCTTGTCTCATTGTGTTATATTTCCAATTATCGTTCTTTGTTATTAAGATCTATTACTAAGCAGTATTTCTTTTAGAGTTGCTTGAATCCCTTGAGAATATGTCAACATTAATATTTAATTATTATACATTCTTTGAAAATGGGATAATACAAATGGCATTATATCTAGAAAACAACAAAATAAAGTAAAACTAAACTACAAGGTTAATACTAATTATCAAACAAAACTTTCATGGCTCCCGAGTATTTTTTTATAAGCATTACGTTTCATGGAAGGAAGAATCACGTTAATTTTCCAATGTATGTAAATGAAGTTTTACGCAAGACAAACCAGTAAGAATTATGTTCACCAAACTGTCGATTTGAGGCTTTCTTCAGTATAACTGAACAATAAGATTAATAATTACAAGTGTGCTGATAATAATGGAAAACTCACGGAAAATAAACTCATACAACTTATATTTAGGACAAAAAAAATTAATCAATCAACATGTTTTCATATTTTTTATCGATCACTGGGATATTTTAAATGAATAAAATGTATGAAACAGATTACACACTTAAATTATTATAACGGCTTGTTCATTTTTCGTAGTGAAATATTTTTCAACACCAGATAGATTTCAAGTGAGTCTTTTGTCAGATGTCAAATCTGTCAGATATGTTTCAGAAATGTCAACATTTATTCGTTTTCTATGGTAAACGAAACTAAAAAATCAGGGGTTTGAAATGTCATACATAGAAATGATAACTTGACTGAATTACAATAAATTAACAAGTTAATATGCCCCAGCGATAATTTGTGTCGCGAGTCGATTTAGATTCGGACCGTTAATAAATCATTAATTTGATACCAGCAAATACTGGGTGTTCTTGGGAATGCATTTCGCAGGGACCCGCGTCACACGGGAACCTTTTCTTACATTATTAGAAAGCCATCCTTTTTTTTCTCGGCCATTCATCGGGGAGATTTACCTCTTCCGTAATTTCGAAGGTTGACCACACGCGTTACGCAATAGATTATGTTAGGGCAACAGACATAATAGCTGGGAGATCACCCAAAATCGAGTCAATCGGTTGCCTTTTGTCGAAGGAGTAAATTGTTCCGAGAAACATCCCACTCAGGAGCGGTTAATGGCAAAACAATACATCCTCGCCGGCAGAGACATCGAGTACATCGCACAAAAGAAAAGCCATTAAGTTGCGAGCCCTATTGTCACTTCTAGGATAATGAACTCCTGGGTAATAAAGTAGCTTTTGTTAAACTCGGGATGGAGCCCATATGCAATGGCCAACCATGAGCGGCGACTGACTATCCCGTCTTTTCTCTGTAGGGGTAAGAGAGGATAGAGCGAATACCCATAAGTTGATGTACTCGGATTTACACCTTTCGCTTTCATGCACCTTATGTGGTGCATAAATCGGACTATGCCATCAGCAAATGTTCGTCCCATACGGGAAAACAATTTAAGTGTGTGTAATGTAAGGCTGAATAAAGAAAAGACCAGATCCCATATGTACCTAATTTTGTAGCAAAAATAAAAATCAACATACTATGTAAAATTACTATAGAGATAAATTTAGTCATAATTTAGTATGAGAATAATGAATAGCGATAATGAGGTCACTGGGCTGAAAATTTAATTGACAGGACAATGTTAAGTGTTTATAACTACGGATGAGATGAATTCGAAGATTAAATGACTTTGTGTGATTCGGCAGACACGAATAAATTGTGCAATTAAATATAATTAATTATTAAGAAAGTGGGCGGAACCAAAAATTAGGCCTACAAGCGAAGGTGTAACGCCGCTGTCAACGGATGGACCAATGAAGCATCGTCTATCGTGTGAGGACGGACCAATCCCCGAGCAAGAAGTACGCCCTCGCCATGGTTACTTTAAAAGGGCCAGAACGCCATTTTGAAAGTTAGTTGAAAACGAGGTCCGGGAGGAGGTAATTGAAACCGAGATCCGGAAGGGCTAGTTGGAACCGAGGTCCGGAAGGACCAGTTGAAAACGAAATTCGGAGGAGTGAGTTGAAAAGAAGCAGTTGAATACAAGGTTCAAAGTCGAAAGCGTCAGTAGAAAAAACGCGCAGTCGAAAGAACAGACAATTAACACCAGGAACCCGACCAAACGCGACAGGGAACCGGAAAATAGACAGCCACGGTTTACCGCACTCTATCCAGGAGCAGCCGCCCAGCCTGCTGTCCAGCAGATAGCCGCCTACACTGGGTGCTAACGGCTTTACTTCGCCGGCCTGAGACCAGGTCTCCGGAAGAACATCGCGAGATAATCTGAGGTAAAATTAGTTATAGAATAAGTTAGCTATAAGTATTTCCACCTGCCCATTGAGTATAAACTGTGATTAATAAATGTCTAATTTTTGCATCTTCCGTGTGTTCATATTCACCTGTATTCTTCCTATAACCATGGTACTAATGAAGGCGTGATATCTGATGGATAGGTCGCGAAGCTAACATTCCATTAGAGTGCGAGGTATCGTTCTGACGAGCGATCAGGAGAATGATAAATGTTCGATTAATCACCGATTAATCGAATTATAAGTCCTAAAAAACCCCGACTTGAATGACATGGCACCCAACGTCGTGGCATTCTTATATCACATGGCGCCCAACGTCGTGTCTACTTATATCAAAGTTCTCTAACAGATAGCGTAAAATTGGATTCAATAATTGATTGTAATTGACACAAAAATTGGACGCGCAAAGAATATCTATGAAACTGTTAAGGGGTTTTATGAAAGAAGGGGACCTCTTTATCATTTTATTAGAGCGACACGCCGCACTGTAGTCTGTCGGCCATCACGTCTCCCCTCGATCAGCTCGTCCAATTGTCTGCTAGGCTGCTTCTTTCTCTTTCTCGGTTCTGCACCTTCTTCTGTTCACTCTGTGCACTCAACTTCACTCGGTTATTCATGTCTTCGGTTTCTCCGTACGACTGAAAACTGCAGTCAAAGGCTTACTGATGGACCATCCTTCACTATCTCTGTCACGGCTGTCTCCAGCAAACTTTGTTACTGTGCCGTTTCCGGCTGACTATCCTCGAGTGTCCACTCAAAATTAATCACCTTTCTATTTGTCCATCTTATCTACAGCTGTATTTAACATTACTGTACTTAACATTACTTTATTGACTAAAAATCCATGTCCAGTGATATCATTATCGCTATACATTATTTCTATATTCAATTATGATTAAACTTATCTTTGTAATAATTTTTACATAGTTATTACATTGATTATTATTATTATATACACATCTCTTATTTTTATTTGCATTTCATTATTTTTTCCTTTTTTTACATGCAGTATGGTTGTTTATTATTTTGACCTTGCATATAGTTATAATTGGTACATGTTAATTTATCTATTATAAAAGTGCGCCCTGAATTCCCTATAAGTACTTTTATTTATTACATATAATTAATTTGGGGTAAGGACGGTGGTTAAATGAAAGAAAGATGTTGTAGATCTGTGTGTTGAGGTTTATTGTGATGGGTAGAACAATGAAAATAGATGAGATTGAATACAATTAATGAGTGAAGATGTAGAAGGTGTGCGTGAATTCCGAAGCATAGATAGAGATTCTGAAGTGAAGCGAGTCAGCGGTCTCGCTCGGCGCGCGTGGACCGGCAAGATCGCCGTTGTGAAGATTTGTAGCAGCAGCGGGCCGCGCTGTCGCTAGCGTCGATGCCGGCTGAGATGGCGGTGGATATAAATTCTGATCCCTACAGTCTTAACCTGTATATATGTATATATGCATATGATTTCGCGGTACCACGAACCTATTATAATCTAAACACTTTATTTTGATTTTGTTTGTTTTAATTTCACCCGTATTGTATGTACCTATGAAGGCGCGGTTCCTCAGAAACGCTTCCTCTACATGAAAAGTCGTTAAGACATGTGTTCGACTTAACAAAAGCAGCGCAGTTCCCGTTGTATATTCGAGCCCATTGTTTCTGCAAAACAATTGCGTGTTCTTGCTAGTGCTGACCGTTATCTTGTCGCTTTTTAGAATTAGATTTATCGTTAGGGTTGTTGCGTGGTTCTAGCTTAATTGTTCTTTTTTAAACAAGAGCATCCTAGGAATTTACTGTCCCTTGTGATAAAAAAAACGAACTTCTCCTTTTTTGATCATTATTCCTGTCACCCGAATATAAATTATTGCATTTACTTCACCCTTATAAAACAATTAATCCTTTACGACAAAAGAAGATGACATACTCCTTTAATGGTTATAGCGCAATTCTAAGTTGACGGTCCCTAGGCAATTACGTCCGCCACTCGTCTGAAGGTCTTTTGTTCAGGCATGGTTCAGGCTTATCTATGGTTCAGGCTTTATCTATGGTTCAGGCTACAGCTTCTTGCCATATGACTTCGTTGATGACGGTTTGCATGAGATAGGAAAAATGAAATTTCCTTTATTATTGTTTTTTTCAACGTCTAATTAATAAGATAGATTCTCGTCATCTCGCGTTGATGCATAACAACTACTAGAGTGATTCAGAGTATCCATAAATTATATTATTTCATGATTCTTTAAGGATGCTTGTACACAGGCAAAACTTTGCTCAATAATTCATACTAAGCTGGTTGCGTCATTCGTTGTCTATTATATGTTGTACGGAGAGCAGACTGAACAACTGATCTATACCGCTAAATCCTCTAAACTTGAGAACAATTTGTCATTCGAGTACACGCACCTTAGTCACTTAATCATAAAATCGCCCCACCGTAGATAAGATATCCACGTTTTAAAGTTGCACTGGTTGCACATCACTAGTTGTATTTTATTTTTATACGATACCATAAAGCATAGATGGTATATTCTTTTTCTATGGATGATATCATAGATTAAGGATACGTTGATGATTTTTATTTCAATAATCTTAAATCTAAATTTTATTATGTTTATTGTTATTTTTAGTTTGCGTAGATCCTTTTCTCATTTTTTAGTTTATAAAATATAAAGCCAAGCATAGTTTTGTAAGTTTACCATAACATCTGGGAAGTTACGGATCACGTTGGGAGTGCAGTGATTTAAATATCAATACATTATTTTTTATATTTTCAAAAGTCATGTCGTCCCGACAGCAATTTTCTTTAAGATGGAATAATTATTTAAAACACGTTACAAACGCATTTGATGCCTTAAGATGTCAAGAAGATTTAGTAGACGTGACATTATGTTGTGAAGGAAAGAAAATCAGAGCCCACAAAATGTTACTTTCTGCGTGCAGCACCTACTTCAAAGATATATTTAAAGAAAATCCATGCCAACATCCTGTAATAATTTTTAGAAATGTTCGATACGAAGACCTTTGGGCCATAATAAATTTTATGTATCACGGAGAGGTGAACATAGTTCAGGAACAATTAGCATCATTTTTAACAACTGCAGAATTACTAGAGGTTCAAGGCTTGACTGATGATACGTGTGATAAAGACAATGCAGGTATTAACGACTTGGAAATAATAAGGGATCAATGCTCTTCAAATGAAAATGATACATCAGATCAAGTATTTCACGCCAAAAAACGAAAACTATCTCTCAAAAAGCATTTAGATTTGGATCCTGATACTTTGCATGAAAGTTCCGAAATCGGTATTATTTCGATAGATACGATTTCTTCAGAAAATACTTTTAAATTGGAAACAATTGAAAACTTACAGGAGACAAATGCTAGTTCAGTTGATAACAATATTCCTGGTACGTCCACAGTTTCATTCCCTGAAGAAATCGAAATTTGCGATTCAGAAGTTTTTCACAATGCAAATCTTTTAAATGAACTTAAGACTTCGGATGGTGCGAATCCTGGTAAGTTTTAGCTAAGTAATGCTTTATTTATATAACATTGTGGTCATCTAATTTCCTCTTCAGGTATATAAATTACTTGTCTAGGGGGCTCTAAAAGTTAATTAGACGACTCTTATGAGATGTGTACTAGTTACGGTAAACCAGTATGTGACTGATTGTGAGGTTGGCTGGTAACTAAGATTTAAATGTTGGAGGATTACTTTCTAGTGTACCAGTTATTGCTCGAATAATTTGAAATAATCAGTTGCCAATCATCGTTATAATCAAACACAATCGCTGTCACAATAATGGTTTAAATAGTGATTTAATCATCACTAGTGTGTACATGGATAAGACTGCTTTTCCCACTCAAAGATTTAGCAGTAAAGCTCAATATGCATCAGTCGGTCATTCTGCTCGGCATACAAAATAAAATAGACAACCGATGACAGCTCACTCCGCGCTCGACTCTGTTGTATCTTTTAATTTAATCTCGAGACTAGTTTTGAGACAAGTCTCATGCGTGTACACACAATGTTATTTTGGAATTTATCACAGCTCTAAATTATTATTCATTCTTCAATATTTGCAAAATTACTTTGTGGCCTCAGTTTATATTAATAATTATACAAAATACTTTGTTTAAACCACTATTTATTAATTATTCTATATGTTTCGATACCTATAGTATCTTCTTCAGGAAACAATGTATACTGAAATTAAAAAATTCAAGTATAGATAAAAACAAAACTATAAAATGGTGAATAAGTAAGAACTAATATGAAAACAAATTTAAAAGGTGACCTATTTGTAAAGAGAATTTGGTTATTTATAATATTAAACTTGCTATTAACACTTTTTCTTATTTCTAAAATTTTAAATTTATCTAACTGTAAACCCCTAGTATTTGTATGTAAAATTTCTAAACCCTTATTAATATCAAAGGAATGGTTTGTTTCCAAAAGATGATTAGAAAATTCTGAATAGTTATTGTTATTTAAGCATCTCAAATGCTCCTTAATTCTAATATAAAAATTTCTGCAAGTTTTACCTATATAAAAATTGCAATCATTGCAAATTAATTTGTAGACCCCCGATTTTTTTAAATATCGTCCTTGTCCTTGTTATTTAATATATAATTCTGTAATTTGTTATTAGTGTAAAAAGCTGGTTGTGTAGAATTTGGGATATTTTTTATAATTGAATTTGAAGTAAGATTATTTAAAAACACAATTTTTCTCCACTGCTTCCCACTATTAATAATAGGTAGGTAAATATATGATCTGATAAATTATGATCATATTTTCAAAGTTAATTTAAGAAAAAATAATGGCGGGAAAAAATATGACAGATGAAGAGATAGCGAATCAACTTGAATATGATAGACACAGAAGATTTGGAAAATATGGATTCGGAATTGAATGCTAGTGAGAATGAAGAGGAAGGAGAAATATTTACATCAAATAATGGATTTGAATGGAATGCACTACCACCACCATCCTCAAAAAGTAGGCAGTGTCATATTATCACTGAACATTCTGGACTTATAAATGATAGTACTAGTATTTTAAAGAGAACACATTATTTGTGAAGTTGTAATTTTTTCAGAACATAGTTCTGTGATATTTTAATACAAATTAAAAATGCATCAATTAAAAAGATATACATACAGATAAACTCAATTTATCGAAAAAATATTTTAGCTATCACCAAGAATTGAACCAAGATCTCTTCCTAACCAGGATCGTAGGATAGGAAGAGATCCTGGTTCAAATTCCGGTGACAGCTAAAATATTTTTTCGATAAATTGAGTTTATCTGTATGTATATCTTTCTAATTAATGCATTTAATTTGTATTAAGATAGTACTAGTGTTAATAAAGGTTGTTTTTTTTAGAGGTTTGTTTTTCGAATTGGCAACACTTTTTCCAGCAGCAGCCAATTTGACAACTGACTTGTGCTTAGTTTAGTTTGCCATTACACTATGAATAGACTTACGCCAGAACAACACTTGCAAATTTATTTCAAAAATCGTGGTTCAGTTTGCAAAACTTACCATGCGCGCTATGTCCATTTTACGGTCAACATAATCGTCTATCCAAGCAAGTAATTTGAATAACCATGGATCGTTTTCACACCACGCATACTCTAATAAATCATACGCATCCGCAGAGATGTTGTACAGTGCGCACCGAAGAAGCTGCTGCTGCAGTGGAGCCTAGTATTGAGGAGAAGCACAGTGGTAGATTAGTGATTACTGACTTTTTCGTTCCCCGATTGAATGTCATTAATGTGAAAGAGCTGTGGTTTCAACAAGATGGCGCAACATGCCACACAGCGCGCACCACACATCAATTTATTGAAGGAAACATTTGATACGCGCATAATTTTGCATAATGGACTTGTGAATTGGCCTCCAAGATATATGAAGTCGCTAGTCTACGCCGATAAACCAGAGACGATAGATGACTTGGAAACCAACATTTGTCGTGTTAATGGAAATATACGGCCCCAGCTGCTCAAAAAAGTGATTGAAAATTAGACTTCCAGATTGCACTTTATTTGAGCCAGCCGCGGCGCCCATATGCGCGAAATCATATTTAAACACTAATGGCATAAAATTATCTTTCCAATAAAGCCAATACCATGGCCATTACCATAATTTTTATGTTTTATTTCATTTTAAAGTTCTATACCTCTAAAAAAATACCTTTACCATTAGGAAAATGTTTTTTTCTTCTGAGAAACGACACGATGAGAGAAATTTGCGATGAAACAAATTATCAGTTAGGTCATATATCCATGAATAGAATCAAGCAGATATCGGTGAAAGAATTATTTGCATTCATCAGAGTAATGCTCGCGTCTGGCAGAAATCGAACGCAAAAATTAAATTTAAATGAATTATAGACAAATGAAGGCCCTTTATGCCAGCCATTTTTTACAGCAGCTCTTGTCACGGGATAAGTTTGTCACAACACTTAGCCAAATTCGTTTTGATGACAAATAAACTAGACGGAAAAGATATAATGTGTTATCGGATAAATTAGAACCTATAGAAAGCATTTTTAATAAATTTGTGCAAGAGTGTAAACAAATTTTTTCTCCGAGTAGCAACGTTACTGTGGATGAATGTTTGGCTACCTATAGAGATAATTGCCTATTCCATGTGTACATGAAATCAAAATCCGGTAGACACAGCATAAAAATGTGGGTAGCGACTGATTCTTCAACTGCATATTTACTAAATATTCAGGTTTATACAAATAAGGTGAATAATCGCAGAGGTGAATCAAAGGAAACAGGTGGTGATGGATTTAGTTCAACCGCAATACGGCACTCATAGAGGTGTAACGACCGGCGACAAAATGACAAGAGAGTATTATTGTATAATATCGACAAGGAGATGGCATTTTATAATATTTATATCGATATAGCAGCGCTAAATGTGTATTTTTTTATGTATAAAAAATATCCAGTATGGAAAGAAAATAATTGAAGTCACCAAACATGTTTTATTGGAGAGCTTAATTTAGAGTTGGCCAAGCATAATACTGTAAAAAGAAAAAAATGCACCATTAAATTCCATAAACAACAGCAAGATGCCATAGACAAAGTCATTTCCCATTATCATCGACTATCACCCGAAGCTACCGTAGAAGATAATGTAAACATTCCACTAGAAAGCGTATCAGGGAGCACACCAGCGGTGTCTCAAGTGTCATTGAGAAATTGCAGATCCTGCCTATATCAAACAAAAAAGAACCCGATTAATTTGCCGTATCTGTAAAAAAACCTGTGTTTATCCCATAGAATAGAGAAAAAAAAAAATTTAATGTTCTTGCGATAGAATGGATACAAATATTTAATTGCATTTATGAATTTATATCTTTATTGTTTTTATATCCATGTTTACTTTTTAAATTTATATTTTTTTTATTATAATATTGTGTATTAAAAAAATATATATTATTACAAAAGTAAATACCTGTATTGTAATTACTTACGTTGACTTTTTAAATTTATACATATTTTTCCATCGAAATGTATTTTTTGTGAAACTTGTTATTAAATTAAATACTTGATTTTATGTACACATTTATTTTATTTGGATCACCGTGTAGTAAAGCGCGTATTGTAAGGAAGAGAGGTATGGAAGGTGCAGGGAGCCGGTTGCCGTTGTCTTAGTCACTTCACTTCAGTGGCAGAGCGTGCGCTAGCCTGGTCAGACGTGTTTTGTGCGTCTTTATGCTGTCGTTCGTGATGACCAATATTTTTCTCTTTTTTAGCACTTTTACACAATTGATATATATATATCAACTATTATTTAATTGACTAATATATGTAAGTAAAATATAAAATATTAATTTGCATTAGACTAAAATCACAAAAATCTCCATATCCACTGAGTTTACAGCACCGGAGCGCACATTATTATTTTAGCACCGTATGAGAAAGTTTAACCAAGGCCTGAAACAATTAGAAATAGAATTGCCCAAATGGATCTTTAATTCTACTTTCTTTAAGGAAACCATTCTCCCAATATCTATAGGATCTGTTTGGCTACTCTCTGTACCTCGTCTTTTTCTACAAAGGGTTGTGAAATTTATTTATTTTTTATTATAAAACTTTTTTTTCCATTATAGATAATTCACCAGATATTGGAGTAGACTCTGCATTAAAGGAAACTTCACAAGGTATATATATATTTTTTTTTAAACCATTATAAACTTGCATATATACCACTATTTTTTATTACTTATATAACCGAAGGCAAACAGGGTTTGAGTTCCTATCATCCTCAGAGTGCATATATCAGGTATTCAATGGTCCCTTCAAATAGCCCATTGTTATACGGACTGAATTAAATTTGTCTATTTGATTCCAGAATTAATCAATTAACATGATATATAAATAAAAACTTTTTTTTTTCTCATTCATAAAAAAATATACGGAAATAGCCTAATCCGAAATAAGCCCTGTAGAAAAAAATCCATTGAAATACTCGGTATGCACAACTCATCGAAACCAGGGTGATGTTTACTTGTGGATATATATTATACTAACTTACCTTCACGCTGTTACCGCAGGGGTAGGCAGAGAGAATAAAGCGCCACACTATTCTGTCCTGACACACAATTCTCGCCTTATTCACATTCATACAAGCTCGCATATTGTTGAGGCTTCTAACAATTTACTAGTTTAATATAATAAGAGTACTCGATTTCTTAGCATTCACAAATCACAGATACGCCCTGTATTTGATTAATTGATTAGACTCGATACAAGACAATGATTAGTTTTGTTGTTAGACAATTTGCAATCTTCAAATAATGCATCTTTTCTACTAATATTTCCATGAAAAATACCATGAAGAACTCGCATCACCGGCGTTTCTTGCTCTAGTTCATGATGACAATTACAAGTTGCCCAGCATCTGCACGTGGTTCACAGTCACATGAGAATGAGTCATTCACATGTATAATCTGCTTAAATATGGAATGATTTTCCAACCTTTGAGTTTCTTTTTTCTTACAAACCAGGTATTTTGAAGATTCAAATTGATTATTCTCTTTTAGCAGTTTCCCTCTATTACCCTCACACAATATAAAATAATATTTAAAAAGAATCTCTCGATACTTGTTAATCTAAAATATTAATAATCTTAAATCAATTTAAAATCAAATGTGTACATTTTGTTTGGGGTTCTCAAAGTTTTTATTTTTGTATGTCATAAAAAATGCAAGATCAAGTCACTAAAGATTCCTAAACTCTAATGCAACCCTCTAAAACCTATCATAAAATAGTAGTACTCTGGCAAACATATTTTATTTGATTTTTTTGGATGGAAAACATTTTAATGTGATTACAAGACTAACCTGAGTAGAGAATTAAAATTTAATTTAGAGGCTTAAAAAAGATAATTTAATAGTTTTCTTCTTGTATTGCCTTGTTCCTAGTTGCTATACTCTTCAAATTGCTAAAACCATAGTGTACATAGCACAGTTTGAGAACCCCTGATTAATAGTATTGTGTATTGCACTTCAGTGTATTATATATTATTAATTTTCCTAACTCGCAGGTGCAGATGTCTTTCCAATTACTCAAATTAATGTTGACAAATCTTGGAATCTACATCTAGATGAGCTGAAACCGTACACTTGTAATAAATGTCCCAAATCATTTAAACATCCGCTTAGTTTAAGGCAGCATTTCAAAATTCATTCTGGTGCCACGAGGTGTAATCTGTGCTCCAAAGTTTTAAGTAGGGTTCACGATCTCAAAGTTCATCAAAATCTTGTTCACGGAATAAATATTTCTTGATAAAATAAAAATCTGACGTTTCCTTTCCTTTTCCACTCCCGGTTTCGTCATGGTTTTCCCTGATAATTAAAGGGCTAAACCTACGTTCCTGATTTACAGATGGAGATTTGGTAAAATTCCGTTGCCATGTATGCTGGAAGGGCTTCAAGCACCCTACTTCATTAACTCTTCACAAGGACTCGCACACTGGAAAAACTCAGTGTCCTGTTTGCCGTCGGTCCTTTTCTCGGTCTTACGATATGCGCAGTCACCTTTGGAAAATCCATCAAGACCAAGCGACCACAGATGTACGGCCTAGAATTTCCAAATCATCTCTAGGAAACAATACCTAATTTAGGAAAATAATTTATTACTTTTGTGATTAAAGTGCCTTTTATACAAATTTGTCTAATACATAGAAAATATATCTATTTTTTTACAATTCTAAAAGTTTTATTAAAACAAATTATATTTGGCTTTTACAAATTATATTGTTAAAGATGTAGAATATTTTCAAGCTCGGTAAAGAGGATAATGATTGCCACCCTGAAATAAAGGGTGATTGTGTTAGATAAATAAATCAATAAGAGTACAGTAAATCTCCATTAATTTATAACTCGCGGGACCAAAATTTAAAAAAAGATCCGAATTACGAATAATGAGAATAAAGTTTTTTAAAAGCAACATTAGAAATAATTTTTAATGAAAACACGTTAGTTTACTGCGTGCGCAATTTAATGTGCGCCGCTGCTGTTGACATCGCAATCTTCATACTGAAACATGACTCCATTATTGCAGCTTCTTATGTGTTGAAATGTTTATTAAATAACATATTTCTCCCGAATAAGAAAGGTGTGATGAGTGGAGACGCGGCAGTCTCTCAAGGCAACAAAATCATGCACATTAATTTAATTGGCGGTCGAACTCACCTTTTCCATCCAAATTGGAATATTTATAATGCGCATGTAAAATAATTAAAAACTTTTAAATCTTCATGTCTCGCTGGCCTTGTTGGTTGAATCTTATTATTTTCCTGCGATTTTTCAAGTTCGAACCCAGATAGGTATTTAGGATTCGATTTTTTCTGCCAATTTTATCTTTGATATCAATTTTTTGTCAGTTTTCAAAATAAGCTCCATTTATCCAAATGGTCAAGAATTTATATGAATTACAAGATGTTGGTGCCATTTTAGAGAATGAAACTTGAAAAAAATGAATAAAATATATCAACGTATTTAAATATGAAAGATTTATGTAGTTTCTTTAGTACCTACATATGCAAATCGCAACATTTCATAAACATAGAAACTAGATCAAGTAATTCAATGAAAAATTTTTAAAAACAAATCTTGTAAAATGCACTATGTAATTTGATGTACATATCATATTACGTACATGAGTTTTGCCATGCAAAACTCACTCAGTTCGGCACCTATCATGCCAGCGCGCAGCGTCGTGATTAGCTGATATGTAGGGTTAGTTGCAGATGTTTATGAAGGGATGAAGGTCAAATTCCTTCGCGCGAGTTTAGGGATATAAAAACATATGCAAATTATGTGAACAAATTCTTTATTTTGGGTGTCAAAAACGCATACTGTGAATAACCAGATTTTACGAATACAAATACGAATTTACGGTAAAAATTAATATGAAATATTATTTTCAGGGAAATATTTTTTGAAAAAAGCGAATTCTGTAAAAGTATAAAATATAGGGTATGAATTAATGGAGTTTTACTGTATTTTCTCATTTCTAATTTTGTTTATTAATTATTGTTATTGAAAATAAAAACTCTATCATAACTGATTATCAACAGTATAACTACGTCGATACGGTGCGTTGGGGCCCACGCTTAACCACAAAACAGAATATATCATGCAACATACATGTATTTTACAATAAAAATTGGACTTGGTTTCCCACCTACCTCCGAGGCAAGAGAAATGTCTAATCTATATTTTTATTTAACCATCATAATCGGTTCCCTCATTTGAAAAATTACAGCTGTAATCAAAGAAACTTTAGTGGTAAAAGACATGACATTGCATAGCAAGTTGAGATTTTATGTCCTTATATATTTTACCACACATTTTACATTGCTAGAGGTACACATAATAAACATGGTCCCAGTATCCACCGTTATCAGGTAAAGGTTCTCTGATGCTAATACGCTGTCCTTGTATTTTAATTTGACTAGGTTTGCTGGACTGGAATGGACTACTTTCTGCACAAAACGAAATACCGGGAAGTATGGTGACATTAAACTCAACATTGAGCCCCATTAAAGAAATGAGGGCATTTCAGTTTGATCGCAAACTTGTCACATTGAAAACTGAAAAAGTAATAAAGGTGTCTAGCTGTAACATTTGTGACAAAGTATTCACTCACCCTAATTCTTTGACCCACCACAAGAAGTCCCACGATGGAGAAACTCAGTGCACACTGTGCGACAAATCCTATACGAGAGCTTACGACTTGAAAAGGCATATGAGGACATCACATTCTACTCTTATTGATAATGTACATCCAAAGAATAAATAAATAAGAAAAACTAATTATTTTAATTCAATTGTTTTATTTAGATAATTCAGTTTTCTCTGCAATACCATGTTGATAAACATACAAATATATTAAAATCTTCCGGCGATTCCACAATTAGTTGCGATTCGTGCGTTCTTCTGCCAGAGATGAGTTAATAATTCTTCTTATCCAGATAACGTAAGCTTTTTCTTTCATTGAAACGGGATCCTCACGTGTGTGAATTGTAAACTAGTGTGCTTCTTCTAACGTCTTCAGAGTTCCTCAGATGTTCTTCTAAGATGAAATATATGTGTAGATTTTGAATGATCTGATTGATATTTCAGATTCATTGTAAGGTAACACAATGTGCAAATTATGTATGCACTCCTTTGCAGTCTGTTCAGTGGTCGGTATAAAACATTGCAGCATGTGCAGTCAGCTGTTCCTGCCGGGTATCCCTTTACCAATATGGCTCCACTTTCTCTCCTAGGCCAACCAAGGCCTGATGGAATATAGTCAATCATTATTTAAGAAAGCCATAAACATTACAAATAATGTTTCATTATTCTGTTAGAGAAATTAATTTCTTCTTTAGGAAAAAAACATGAATGAAAAATAAAAATCCAACCAGCGAGGATTTAACCTGAAATCTACCAAATGTGTAATCTAAATCAAGGTTCAACTAGTATAAATATAAGGTTTCCTGAAAAAAATAAAATCGAGCTCTCTGTGTACTAACAAAAAAGATAATTAGTCATGAGTCCTTCCAACATCAAGAAAAACTCCGCAATAAAAAATGGTTAGGTAAGTGAGGATGAGATTATTCATTAGACATGAAGCTTAAATTAGTATGTGCTGTCTATATGGAGGAATATCCATTTTGTTAAAAGATGTTATTTGTGATTCTACAATTTCTAAAGTGTAATCCAAAATAGTTTGGAATGTCAAAAAAAGGAAAAAAAATAGAACACTGATTAGAGTTAAAAGAACATAAAATAAAATTGCTACATGTGTGGGACATAAATAATCTGAAAGGAACTTAAGAAACCGACCATAGTGAGCAAAACTCGGCTATGAAAGGTCGCTCAAGCGTGTCCTCCATCAAGAGGTGGAAATGAAGAGCTGATCAGTCATTTATCGATGTCTGTGATTTGAAGAATGGTGTGGAGTATTGCGGGACACCCTCTGTCCCTCAGCCGCTCTCCTTAATTCCTCCATTTGCCTCTCATGTTCTGCCATATGCTTACGTCTTTGCTCTTCCTTTATTAGAATCTGAAACAATTTATAACCTTATTCTACATTATTCTGGGCTCAAATATGTTACACTTCCCCAGACTGTTGGAAACTGTGCATTCACTATAAATTGATATTGGATAATTTTTATTAATGTGATATTGGATACATTTCACTGCCATTCAGAATCTTTTGTGTAAATTTTTCTGGGCTATTGCTCATCAGCCCTGATTATGGACCCTGCAATTGGGATTCAAAACAACACCAGAGAAGTTGGAGATACATGGCAGAATAGTCCAGAAAACTCTATACAGAAATTACTCTTATATGATTAATTATAAACAGTGTATGTGGCAAATGGAGCAAATCATCGCCAATAGGCTGGACAAGGACTACAAGGTTGAAATTGATGAAAATCTTTTCACGTGAAAGAATAATTCTGAAAAAAAATTCTCTCAATATTGGATATCTGATAAATTATGTATGGAATCTGAAGAATTATTTTTTTGTGCAATTTCAGAATGGTAGAAAACTTCTTCCTGAAATTGAGAGAAAGTCAGTTCTACAATTATTGCAGATTCTTGACGAGATTAAATGAATATGAACATTTTTCTTGTTATTTCCTAGTAGTTTAGGAAATAACAAGAAAAAAAGTTAAATTTTAATAGCATTTTAGAACTGTTCATTTGAAAAAAAATTCAAATGCGACTTATGTACCGGGTGTAACATACCTAATATTATACACATATATATACACAATATTTTAGGGGTAGATATATATAAAAAATGAGTCGAAAATGTTCAAGTTGCATGAGCCTAATCTCAACCATATCAAATATATAAGCATTTAAAAAAAGTCGTAGTTATGGGATTATTAATTAAAATAATTTATTAATTCCAAATTATATATTAACCCAGCCTTGCCGAAGCGGGGGATCCTATATCCCCCAAATCAACATTTATCACAATAACTCAGTAATTAATGGAGCAATTCACCTCATACTTGATGTAATCTTAAATTGATGGATATAGAATATATATTTCTATAATTTTTCAAGTGCAAACTACAGTAAAACCGCGATATAGCGAAAAATGACGTATATCGAAAAAAAAATCGAAATTTAGTCCCTAAAACCAACTTTTCATACAAAAATGCATTTATATAACGAAATCCCGTTAATATTTATAACAAAATCATTTTTGTCCCGTACAAAAAATTCCAATACATTTACGTAAATTTATAACGAAATAAAAAAAAATTAAAATATGAAAATATTATTTCGCACTTTCAAAGCCGCGCCGCTGCATCTGCCGTATGCGAACGGAAACGGAAATATTTTTGTGACGGCATACATGTTGCGCGGCTTCAAAAAAGATCGCAAATTCTGCAAACAAAGGAGGAAGAAGGCCATAGGAAACTGAATACCTACATATTTTTAGTAGTTTTGTTATTAAAACAGATAAGCAAATGGATAATCAAAGGAATTAAATTAAGAACAGAACCTATTCAACACCAATTGGAAGATATTTTTGTAAATTCCAGAATATTGCAAACACAAAACAATATATTCAGTTCGGTCATGCAATAATCGCGTTAAAAGCGGAACAAACTTAACTTAACTTTACAGACGTTACACTGAGACTGACATTCCCAATAAGTATATACTGCAACTTTCGGGGGGTTCCTGTTAATTTTTGTATTTTCCAGCTGTTTGGGTCTGGGATTGCAATACATATTAGAGGCGTATGCGTACGTAAAACGTGTCCAAGTGAACGCCGCAAGAATTATGTCAAATGGTTTTATGGGCCTACTATGAACCCAAGAAAAAGTTTGAATTGTTTTACTATCTTGTCGGCAGACCACCGCGCACCGCCGAAAAGGCCATAAAACCGTTCGCATACGGCAGATGCAGCGGCGCGGCTTTGTAAGTGCGAAATAATATTTTCATCTTTTAACATTTTTTTTATTTCGTTATAAATTTACGTAAATGTATTGACATTTTTTCGTATGGGACAAAAATGATTTTGTTATAAATATTAACGGGATTTCGTTATATTAGGTAAAACGGAAAGAAATGACATTTTTTTTACTGTACCAAAAAATTTATTTTAAAAAAAAACTATACAATATCATTCTGTTAAATAATTTCCCTCGTCTACTATCTTCCTCCATAAAAGAGGCAACTTTTTGATACCCTTTTCGTAAAACTCTGGTGACTTACTGGCAAAATACGAATCCAGGTGATTTTTTACCTGGTCAGCGTTTGTAAATTTTTTGTCACGTAGTGAATGCTCCATCGACTTAAAGAGATAATAATCCGAAGGTGCTATGTCTGGTGAATATGGAGGATGTGGCAGAAGTTCTAAATCAAGTTCTCTTATTTTTTGCTGAGTAATTTTTGCCGCATGAGGTCTTGCATTATCATGTTGTAAAATCCGCCTATTGTTATTGACTAAAACAGATCGTTTTTTTAATAACTCTGCTTTTAATCGTTCTAGTTGGGCACAGTATAGCTCTGCCGTAACTGTTTGACCAGATTTTAACAATTCAAAATGTATTATCCCCGAAACATCCCACCAAATACACAACAAAACTTTTTTTAACGTCAATGTTGGCCGAGGGGTAGGCACAGGTACTTGATTTGGTGATATCCATTGTTTTTTTCTCCTGGTATTACTGTAAAGGACCCATTTCTCGTCCCCGGTAATTATCCTTCTGAGAAATGGATCCGTTTCATGCCTGGACAATAGGGAAGCACAGATGGTGACGCGTTGCTCCAAGGCCGTTTGAGAGAGATCATGCGGCACCCAAATTCCTTGCCTGTGTTTTTTTCCCAACCTTTTCAGATGATCTTGCACAGTTGTTATTGGACAGCCAAGGTCGTGTGACAATTCCTTCACTGTTTTACGAGGATCAGCTTCCACCAATGATTTTAGGACGTCATCATCGATTTTGAGGGGTCTTCCTGTTTTTGGTTTGTCCTTTAACTCCCTATCACCACTTTTGAACTTTTGAAACCATCTAAAGCACTTTCGAAGTTTCAAGACGTCACCGTAAATCTCACAAATGGTCTGCGTAGCTTCTTTTGGTTTTAAACCTTTATCGAATAAAAACAGCATAAAATAGCGCAAATGTGTTTCTTCAATCTCGGGCTTCTCCATTTTTCTACAACGGCAAAAAAAATAAAAAATATCTTGAAATGGAAAGAGTACACACAGAGCTTTAAAATGATACCAACCACGACGTGCTAACTCAACGGCAACCGTTGACAAACTAATTTTAAAGTGACGCGCCAGAAAAAATGTCATTTCTTTCCGTTTTACCTAATATAAATGCATTTTTGTAAGAAAAATTGGTTTTAGGGACTAAATTTCGATTTTTTTTTCGATATACGTAATTTTTCGCTATATCGGGTTTCGTTATATCGCGGTTTTACTGTATATATATATATATATATATATATATTAGTGTTTATATAAAAGCCTACAAGGGCGTTGATGGTAATAAATAAATAATTTTCTTGTTTCTATTATCTTATTGTGATTTGTGTTGGATTAACTTTATGTTTCCATTACTTCCACACCTTGTTACTTACTTGCTCATAAAAATCTGAAACAGAATTATCGAACTCCCATATTTTTAATAAAACACTTTATAAAAAATATTACATGTTGAGAAGCACCGCTACACGCTGGCCACACAAGCGTGGATTGGTCAGCGATGGGCAGGCCATGCGGACAAGCCATAATGCCTTCGACAGAGCCGGTGAGATGACAGAACTCGGGAGTAATTTTGTATTATATAAACATCCCCAAAATCTAAAAATGATAGCAATTCTCGTGTATATATATATATATATACCAATATTTATGCATATAATTATTCCCACGCACGTATAAACACATTTTTCTTTAAAAAAATACCTTTATAAAAGGAAATGTTCTGGAGGTCTTTTCGTCCCCCTGCTCGGAGCGCTAATAATTTTGTTATACTTCGTACAGGGAATGTTAATTATAAAAAAACCATCATTAAACTTCAAACAGTCAAACTGTTTTTTGTTAAATGATTTAAGACCTGAAGCAAAGATATAGAATAATGGGTAAATTTCGTAAATACTTATTTCCAAATGCGTAGGCTTAAAATTTGATAAGATTTTGTAAAAATCTCATACAATAACATCTTCCGTAACGGAAAGAATTTGTACACACTCCTTGAACATTTTCAATTCATAAATTTGTCAGGTTTTAGTGTATTATAAGGCTAAATACTACTCACAGTTTCAGCATTTAAAGGTAGCCAGTAAATGCATGGTGTCGCTTTTGTCTTCTTGAACAAGTCATCTAAAAGCTTAGAAGGTGCTTCCTCTTCCTTCTTTTTAAATTTACGAGCTAAAAATAAAAAACATTTATTGAAAAATGTACATAAAAAATACTTTTGTGAATAGAGAGGAAAACTGAAGAATGTATTATCATGACAGCTTATATAATAATCTTGTAACTGTATAACATTGTAAAAAAAGTTTCTTAATTACTGGTGAAAAATCCAGGTCAAAAAAATATAATAAGGCTAACTAACTAACTAACTTACCATCATGCCATTTCTTCAGTCATACAGCTTCTCATACAAGCTTGCCGATTATACATAATAACAGAACCATACATATATGGTTTATCTGGCCGTGCCAAGTCTTCCGCGGACGTCCTCTAAACACTTGCGTCATATATCTTCCTTACTATTCTCTCCTCATTCATCCGTTCCATATGACCAAACCACCATAGTGATCCTTACTATACTAAGATAAGCTTTAAATTTTTTCCTTATTTCTTCATACTTTACTCTGTTTGATCTCATTTCCACTGCATTCAGTCTACTTTTATTCCTCTTCTGCCAGCTCCAGGCCTCACTTCCATACATCAGTGTCGGTACCAGGACTGTACCGCTAGTTTTGCCTCGGTTGACATGTTCTCATTAGCTATAATTCCATTCAAAGCGCCGTTCACTTTGTTTCCTGCAATTATCCTCCTTTCGATATCTTTCTCAGTCTTTCCGTTTCTATCTAATATACTTCCCAAATACACAAACTCATCTTGTTGAAACACACTTGTTCCAAACATTCATTACCTACAAGTATTTTGAACGTTCTCATGCTTTCTTCCTTCTCGAATACCATCACTTTTGACTTATAAAATTGATGGAATATATCTAAATTACAAACCTGGAGAGGGGCTCTTACTCCTTCTCTTTCTTCTCTCTCCCTCGAGAGAGTGGTGCCCTCCGATACCACCTGCCCTCTGCTGCTGTCTCTCCATGCGTTCATCGCGGCCGTCCCCCTTCCCGACATCCCATTCACGAACTACTGTTCTCTTTTCAAATAGCTTTTCATCATTTTCCTGAAGCATAATTATAAAAAATATCACTTAATATAATTGTGAGAACTGTCACCTTGTACATATGTGTGTGTGTGTCATGAGAGTGAGTAGGTGAATGGTGGAGGACAAATATTATAAGAGGTCGTCTCTGGGGGAACGGGCTCTCTTCGATCACGGCTCCACCTGAATAACTAGCTATATATATATATATATATATATCTCTGACATAATTTACAATTTATGTAATATTCTCTGTAATAAACTTAATATTATTACTAGGACATACATAATGAGTTATTATTACAAAGAATTGGACTCAAAGTAAGTAGTCAGTACGCAGAGGATAGAACCCCTAAGGAATCTGGTGATACTTGGAAAGTTATCACAATAATATACAAAGAAAGCGGATTAAACACAAATTTATTGTAATTCAGACATAAGTTATCTATTACCTTTATTTTAATAATAATTTGTGATGTGAAAAACAGACTTGACTATAAAAATATATCTAGATTAAAAATGATATCCTGACCTGTAATATAATAAATAAATTAAAAAATAGATCAATTATTGAATAGTTAAAAAAATAACTTAATTGTCAACATTTGTAAGTGGAAAGAAATTAATATGAGTGTTTTATCATCTTAACTGGGCTGAATACACGTTAGAAAATGTACCTTTCCACTGAGCTTATTATCTCTGATGTGTTGTTCTTTGGGCCATGTTTCTGAATGGCTAATTGGCTTGTCCTCTTCCCCACTAGCCAGGGCCTCTCTCATGTCACCAGCTGATCCAAAGTCCACATTCAGGGTTTTAGGATTCGAAACTGGCCAAGTGACTCCATGTAGAGCATGACGTGTCTCAGAAGCTTCACTAAAAATACATAAACCTTAAGACCCTATAGGACACAGAATTACGCTAGGTTTTTTTTTTTTTTTCCGTTGAGAAAGAGAGCTACCATCACCAGTTTTTACAGAGTTTTAACAAAATGAAATATATGTTTGTTGTTCTCGTGAATTTAAGTAATCTGAACTAAATAAAAATTTGTAATCTATAACTCCCAACCTTTCAATTGCATAGTATAATGTATGCGACCCTTTTTGGGTGCACGCATATTTTACAAGTTCTACAACTTGCTTGATACATTCAATGAAATGAGAGATGACAGTTTCATTTCTACCGGCAATAGATAGTCACATTTTACAGGAAGACGTTTTATTTAAATATTTAGAGTTATGGTTTATAGATTTAATTCAAATTAAAACTATACTTTAATTATTATATTACGAAAGACATTGACGAAATTTAATAAAAGTCAATATTTATACTGTGTTTTGTTTGTTCCAAAATGTTGCATTGTCATTCTTAGATATGTTTTTAATTGTTTTAAAATCGGCTAAGATAATTTATCGTTAAAACTCGTTATATATTTACTGAATTTATGAGTTTAATGAATACCACCAAGTTTGTAGGGATTCGTTACTATATTAAACATGATTCAATTTGCTGGGTTGTGGGTAGTTACGCAAACAAAAGTACGGCTAATGCTTCCGTAAAACCAATTTTCAATGTCGATATTATAAGCGGTTTACTACAGAACAACTTAACGCAACACACGTGTTTTACACACAAATTTTAAGAAAACCGAAAACTCTTCCATTGTATACTAATAGTGTTATAACATTCCAAGTCTAATCTCATTAGCCAACAAAAAAAACAGGCTGTGCAGAATAAGTGTGAACTAGTTGATTTTTTATATATTTTGTTATTTTAAATAGCATACTAAAAGATCCCATTGATATTGTATGCGTTTCAAAAGTTATACTGTGTCAGAGGTCACAAAAAAATATTATTTTATAAATATCCTGCTTCCTATTGGTCATTATCATTATCATGGTGCAAATGAGTGGGCGGAAAAGTATTTTTGTCAATTTTAAGGCGCAATCCTGCATATGAAAAATTGCGGTTCATAAGTGAAAATTAAGTAATAATATGTATAAATTCACTAAGTTAACGTCAGTCGATGTTTTCTTTGCATTAGTGAATTTTTTTTAATATATGTCCGCAGAATGTAGATAGATAATAAAGTGTGATATTTCAAAAACAACATTGAAAATAATTTACATTTCGTGTGCAGGCACAAAAAGTACTTTTTACATGTGAAATGGGTATGATTTTGTTTAACAAATTTATGGCTGTTGTCATATTAGGCCGAATTAAACAATTAAAATAATATTTTACTAATTTACGCCACACCACGCCACGGCACTACTTCTGTTTTAATGAATCCGAAATCTAGTTATAATTTTAAATCAAAACTGAAAACTTTTGCATAAATGATTTTTTCAATAAAACTGAATTTATATTTTAATTGAAAAAGTATTTTAATTTTGTGGTGGTAACTGCATATGAACCACATTTAGTCATATTGTGACTAATCTTCTGTTTAACATTAAAAATATAATTTTGAAAATATAGCTATAAAAAAAATAATTTAATATCTTTTCAATGAACATTTGTCGATCGGTTGTTATATCATATTGATTAAGTATTTAAAATACCGATTGTAAATGTTCTCATTCCAATTGTAAAAAATCCAGTTTTATATCACTAAAAGGTATATTTTATTTTCATAAAAAGAACATGAACATTTATTGAGTTTAAATACATCTACCGGTTTCGAAAAATACCATTTTCTTCTTCTACTAACTGGTTAATGAAACAAAGTTAAAAAATAAAAATAATGAATTTTAACCACAATGTTATTTTTGCTAATTTCAAAAGTATATTTATATTGTTTATAAAAGAAATCAAACAATGGAAAAAAAGCCTCAAATTCATGAGATAAATATGTTCATTTTTGACAGTTCGTATTAAAAACATGTCGGCATTCTATATTCAAATATTTTAAAGTGAATTTAATTCTTCAATATAATAAATGCACTTTGCTATGCTTATTTGGCATTATATTTATAAGTTGACTCATTTTCACAGATACCTCCCATATTCTACCATTAAAAGAGTGCTTATGAGGCTTTTTGGACAGTATTTATCCAATACATCAGACAGCGATCCTATCAGTCAGTGTCTGACCGACGACTGCCAAAGAAATTCTGACATCTTTTACAGGCTCCTTTCAAGTAATTATTTAAAATACAGGGTGTAACAGACCTAGTCCACAATATTTTATGGGTGGATACCTGACTAAATTACGAGCTGAAAATGTTCAAGGAATATGTGCCTAATCTTAACCATGTCATAGATATAAGCATTTAAAAAAAATCGTAATTATGCAATTATTTCGATTAATTTAAATATTTTATTGATTCTAAATTATATATTAAATACAAAAAATTAATGTTCATCGAATTTCGAAAGGCAAGACTATTTTTTGTTACATAATTTTGGGCCTGATACAGACATAGATTAATAATAGATATATTTTGCAAATAATATATTTATTTCTAAGTACGTAGACACGTTAACATGATTTTGTAAATTTTCAAAAAATAATATTTTCCGTAACAATGCAGAATTTCCACATATTGCTTGAACATTTTCGACTCATAATGTAGTTACCAATAAAATATTGTGGACTAGGTCTGTATATGCGCATAAGGCATAATTTATTTTAATTTTTTATATTAAATACTATAAAATTCTCTAGGTACCCATAAATTTTAATTAAATAATTCAATGTTTACATACTTTTTTGGATATTGCAATATAAGAGACCAAATGTGAATTTCGACTTTTTTGAAAACAATATATTTAATAACCAATACAAAAATAGTCAATAATAGGCAATAATTTCTGTTTGAACCTTTTACACTCAATTTATGAACATAATGGTATGGTCTTTAAATGGAAATATTTTGAGATTCTGTGTACCAAAGATAACTCCATTGTGAAAAAGATTAAACAGGGTTCCGGCATTATATTTTTTTGGTGATAATTACAATATATTTAGACATTATTTTTTAAAGAAATGCTTTAAGATTGAATGGATCTTTCATAATAAAATTGATTGAAACCACGTATTGCTGTAGTTTTTGCAAAAAGATTTGAAAACTTTACACTAAATTGACTAAATAATAAACATGTGAATCATGCACTGCAGCCTCTTAATAGATCGATATAATTGAAAGAGTTAAACATCAAGATTTAGGGGATTAGGGATTAAAGGGTTCAGCATACATTTTATTATCATTGAATTGTAGTAAACCTTTTGCTGAAAACATTTTTACTCCGTATTTGTTTTGTACTGCACGGCTACATTCATTTTGGCGCTCAAACAAATGATAAACTAAAGACTTGAAGAGCCAAATGATACGAGACCTAAATGATTCACGTGAATATATACATAGTCTTGACAGAACGGGTCTTTTTGGTAATACAGATCCACTGATACATATCATTTGAGTGAATGGGTATTACCCATAAGTATATATAGTAAAAAACCGTTAATTCGTGTACCCATATTTTAATATTCATGTAAAATAACATTTCATACTAATTTCTACCGATAATTCGTAAAACCTTATTATTCATAGTACGTATGCATTTTTTATACCCAAAAAAAAAAAATTATTGACATAATTCACATATTCACGTGTTTTTAAATCCAAACTCGCGCAACTAGGCATTCATCATCCCTTCGTACACATCTGTAACTAGTTCCACCCCCTAGTCAATCGCGGCGCTGTTCCTTATCGCAAAATATCGACGCGCTTAGAGCTCGCAAAACCGCAGCCGAACTGAGCGATACCATATGTATATTGAATTCTGCCAGGCATTTTATAAAATTTGTTATTTCGTCAATGATTGTCGGCGCGTTGCGAATTATATATTTTTACTCACCCTTGTAACCCCTAATTAAAATAATTTGAACAATTTGTATTTCGTAATTTATATATTATGGGCGCACTTTCAAAACTAATTCATATTTTTGTGTTTTTTACGAAAATGTGGGTTTTTATTATTCATTTATATCAGAAGTAATACACTAGATTCAACTTTCTTTAAAAGCATTACTTAGATTGGACCTTCACACTAATATAAAACTAATAAACTGAATGTTATTTGCGATAATTAAAACGATACAAACATTATAAGACCACGAAAAATGAAAGCTTGCCCTTAATTGTGTGCAACAGTTCTATTGATTTTATATTCAATTTTTCATTTATGAAACCTTTGTATTTAAATACACAATCTATTTTATAATTATTATTTTTTCGTTTTCTAAAATGGCAGGAACATCTTGTAATTCGTGTAAATTCTTGGTCATTTGAAAATATGGAACTTATTTTAAAAACTGACAAAAATTGGTGTCAAAGATAAAATTAGCAGGAAAATTTCAATCCAATACCTTTTTGAGTTCAATTTTGAAAAATAATAAGCTTCAACGAAGTATGAAGATTCAAAAGTTTCTCATTCTTTTTCACAGGCTTTTTAATATTCCAATTTCTTGCCCAATTTTGATGGAAAAGGCAAGTTTGACCGCTAATTAAATTAAAATGTCAGTAATTTTGTTGCGTCAAACACTGGTGAATCGTTTGAAGAAGCCTTTTTTTAATATATTTGATAAACATTTTGACACATAAAAAGCTGAAATAATGAGTCTCCATGTTGACAGCAGCGGCGCACGCAAAAATGTGGACGCGTAAACTGACAACGCATTTAAAAAAAAATATTTCTAATGTGCCTTCAAAAAAATTGTTCTTATTATTCATAATTCAGATTTTTTTTAAATATTGGTCCTGCGAGTTACGAATTAACGGAGTTTTACTGTACAACATTTTTAAAGCAGGTATATTATTCATTATAATTATAGTGTTAAAATATAAAAACCATTCAATGTATAAAACACAATTGACAGCATATTCATTATACACACACCAATGTCACGTAATAAACGCAACGCACGCACACCTATGTTGATAGACATTTTCTATGATAAATAATGGATCTCTCAATCCTGATTGATACATCTAAGCAATATAAAATAATGCAATGATAAAATAGAATCTTACACTTACTCTTCAGTTTGATACTGCACATAACATCTAGATTTAATTTTATCAATCCAAAAGCCATTTTCTACAATTTTCCCAGTTCTTTGTAAAAGATTTTTCAATTGTGGAAGAGTAAATGGCCGTACTAAGTTAGTAATATATAATATTGAGGATGCTTTATATTTTGGTGGACTCGGAGGTCTCTGCTCTTTGGGTATTTCCTCGCTTACAATTGATATTTTCCTATGAGACATACTTCCTAAAATATCTTTTTCCCTTTTTTTCTCATGCGCACCATACTTTCCATTTGATTTTCTTTGATCATCATCAATTTTGACTTTATCAGACTTTTCGTAGCTTTCTTTGGGTTTTACATCCATCAATACGTCTTCGACACTGACAGGTTCCACATGTGGTATAAGATTCTTAAGAGAATCTGTAGAAATACTTAAAGTAGATATCTTAGTAACTTTCGAAGATCTCGATCCCCATTTTCTTTTACGAACACTTCCTGTAGATGCAAATTCTACTATTGTTTCCTGTGTGGGGATTATTTGAACAGATTCCTCGAGTTTATCAGTATGTGTTTCTTCTTCGCTAACTGCTCGTATTTTGGATGCTTCAATATTAAGAGTGTTACCAGATTCAGCTGAGATATTCATTGTTTGTTTTAGAGGTTTCAAATCAATCATTTTTTCAGTTTGATTTGTCTGCAACTTTTCAACAATCTTCGGTAATTCACCAAATGTTTCCATACTTTCAATAGGCAGTGGATCAATTTCAGAATTTTCCTTATTTGACTTTTCCTTGACTGCCATTTCACTATCAGTTATTACTTTAATTGATTTTTCATTATCTATTTTTACAATTGGCGAAGTTCCACTATCTCTCAATTCAACATTAGATGCCTCACTGCACGGTGCTGTATCATTAACTGATATTGATTTATTTTGCGATTCTTTTTCTGATGATTCTGAATTCAAAATCATAGGAATTAGAGTATCTTTATTAAAAATTGCAGTATTTGATAAGACTGTACTACTCGACGCTTCCTTATTTGAAATTGCAACATCCGATGTGCTCTTACTTGAGATTATAATATTTGATGAATCTATATTTGAACCATGTAATATCTCATCATTGGAAGACTCTGTAATAGATTTATCGCCACTCGATTCATTTATTGACTTTTCACTGTTTGAAATTTCACATTTGGTCTGTTCAGTATTTGTATTACCTTCTTGCAAGGGTAAAATATTTTCTGGAGTCAATTCTGAAGATTGTGAAATATTTTCATCTTCAATCTTTGCCTCTTCAACCTGTATTTTAGAGTCAGAGATTGGGGTTTTAAGTTTTTCTTCCTCCTTATTAGGAACGCCATCATCTACAGAAGATGCTATTAGATCAGTAGTTGTGTCAAGACTTTCTGTTTTTTCCATAGAAATCACAGTTTCGTCACTTGTATGAGTATCCTTCTCAGCGTTATCACTGGAAATATTTTCCTCAGAGTTTGTTGTTTCTTTAGTAGATCCTCTTCTTGAGCGGTGACGTGTTTTACGTTTATCTTCTGAAGATTCAGATGAAAATTCAAGTTGAGATGTACGGTTTAACTTCTTTCTTCCACGGGGAGACCGGTCAGGTCTCTCTGGAGTTGAAGATGGACGAGAGAGACAAATTTTTAATTTCTGAATTTCTCCAGTGTCTCCAGAGCTTTCAGAAGCCTTAACATGCCAAACCTGTTCGGTATCTTCGTCATCTGAAGGCACAATCGTTGGTGCGGGCACTTCAGCTGTGGAAGTCATTGGCGGTAGAGTCACTTCTACTTCTACCGTTTCCTGAGTTTCTACAACAACATCTTCACTGGCGGAAGCTCCTTCAGGAGAAGAGGATGAAGACTTCTTCCTCCTCCGAGAAGGTCTGCCACGTTTAGGCTTCTCTACTTTATTTTCAGGTGATTTTCCTTTATTTCTTTCACTTTTACGCCTCATCATAAAAATTTTAATATTTAAGTGCAAAAACGAAACTGGTCACACGTATCTTTCTATTTCAATGTCTACCGAGTTTACAACTGAATATTATATAAAAATGGTGGCTTCAAAAAAACTCAGCGATACTTATAAATTATTGATTATAAATAAAAACTAAACGAGCACTTGAAATAATTTCTCAACATCGTTAATGCCCCGAAATTCACTAAACACCGAAAATGGACGCCGCGAATTTTCATAGACAATTTACTACATATCTTTACTATTCACAACATGTTCGCTCTTAAAAGCATAGAGTAAATATATATTTTCTTAATAAATGAATGGCGTGTCACTCAATAAATAGGATGTATTGACTAGTTAACCTGCCGTTGGTTGCGCGGCGGCGCAGCGCTCATCCAGGTTTTCGATGTGTAAAACATATTAACTTGGAGGTATGTCTACTTAGAACTACCAAGAATTAAGTTTTTTTTTTTCATAAAATTACTTTTATTTAACTTTTTTGATGTATAATATAAAAAACTTTTTGATTTTTTTTTCTTGACCTGTAGATAAAAATGACAAACTGTGATTTACAAATACACCAGAGATAAAAACAAACAAATAAATATTCGATATTTTAGTTTAAAAACGTAAAGAACTGAGATGCGGGTATTTGTTCAGGAGCGACTAATGACGTAAGCAAAAACGAGCAACCAATGACGGGTTAAGCTCAACAGAGCAGACCCAAACAGAGGAATCCAGCGAATAAATATATTATATATGTCCGTATCTGACCAACTTTATACCTGGTCCTATCTGAAAAAGCTCAAAAGTTTATTTCTATTTATACTTCGTCAAATTATACGCCGTTAACCAATTAAGTACTACGGTCATTAAATGGCCCGAATACAAAAAATGTGTGGAAATAAAGTTAAAAAACAACAGTATTAAACAAAAATAATATTATAAAAAAAACATAATATTAACAATAAATATGTAAAAATTATGGATTCAAAATTGTCATAATATTAACATTTATTTATTTAAAAATAAAACGAATTTCACAATGACACGGGGATCAAGTTGGGCTTAGCAATAGACATTAAAATAGTCATAAAAATGAATTATAGCGAGGAAACTCAATAAAAAATAGTACATACACAGTTACACGTTAGAAACAAAGGATCAAAGGAGTCTGACACTAAGATCTTTGATCAGCTGCACCAGTGCTTATAGTTTCTGAATACACGGGACAATTACCAGGCATGTCATAGTTAAGCACAAGGGTCTCTGAATGGTGGCACGGTACAGGCCGATGTTGTTTTTGAATAACTATGAAATGAAACACAACTTTTTAATTTGGTTATTTATCAATTATTTAGTTTATTACAATTATGTATGGAATATGACATAGGCCAAGTGGCCAACATTGGCAGCGGCACAAGTAGGTGCTCTTTTAACCATATTTTTCAGAACATTCTCGCACACTTCGCGTGTTATTTCAGCTATTTCATTTTGAATATTATCCTGTAGCATCGGAATTATTGTTGGCTTATTGGCGTAGACTTTTCCTTTCAAGTACCCCCACAGAAAATAGTCGAGGGCAGTCAAATCAGGTGATCGAGGAGGCTAATCGATATCACCACTTTTTGACATTATGTAGCCGGAAAAAATTTCAAGCGTAGCTGTTGAAACATATTTTGCAAGCCCAATCAACCCAATTCAGCCACCAAGAAATTTTCCAATATGACATTCATTTGACACGTTGTTGAGGCGTTAAATGCTCCACAATAAAAATCTGACAAGCAAAATCGGCCTGGAACATAATATTCACCCTGTTGTTGTTTACAGTGGCTTATAGTCGCTGACACTGGTTTGCTAATAAATACGCAGGGGATATAAATGTCCCACAGTTCTGTTCATTGTGTTCGCGCACAAGTACAAACAACGGCACATGTTACCGTGCCAAAATATCGATTTAGGAAGGGATCGCGTCTTTGTAGCTAGTTTCCTTGAGGAAACCATTCACAAAAAACGCGATCTAATAAAGAAACATAAAAAGAAAACGGTGCCGAAAAATCAGCATAAATACGCAAAGAATAATTAAAATGAATATACATTAAATGTATATCTTTTTAATTTATATTAAAATACTACTGAATTATGTTCTGAAAAAACTGCAACTTCAGAATAATAATGTGTTCTCCTTAAAAATGAGATTAATATGAATTATTTATTACAAATGTCGAAATATCAAAAGCCATGCATCAAAAAAAAACTCATTACAAGTCTCACACACATGTGCTATACCACCTTTGCATAGAATATACTTTTCTGGTTCGAAAAAATATTCATAAATTTAGCGAAATTAAATAAAAATATAAATCTCCCTGGCGGAGAACCGAACCCCGGTCACCCACATGAGAGGCAGAGATGCTAACCATTCATTACTGACAAATACAAATGAAACGTGAAAATAGACATATACAAATCTTTCGTGTTGAGTTTTCTGGGCTATTCTGAGTGTCTCTGACCTCTATAACAAAAGTTTTGGATCCATTGCAGGGTCTATCATTAGGGCTGATGAGTGATATCTCAGAAAAATGTACATAGAATAATATATTCATACATCATTACATTACATCTCTATTAATACTAGCTTCTCATAAAATATGTTTTTCAAATAAAGTTAAATATCAAATAAAATTTGATATTAAGAAAGTATAAATAATAATGTACATATATCAAAAAAATATATGAAGTACAAAAAATCAACATTGTACACTTATATGAAAATTTGACAAGCCAGTCCATTAGGGAATTAGTAAAGTTGGCAGAGACCCTTTGGAAACGGACAGTGTTTGTAGACTCGACTGCGAAAAGTATACGTGGGACAAACAGCGTGCACAATTTCCAAATGGGTTGACGAGCATAAACGGGCATGCAAACTGGGCACTTTCCGGATACGGGCCACCATTTTGCATTTGAGCCGAAAATCCTAGGAAAGTCCAAGAGTAATCATGCACGTCTAGTTAAGAAGGTAATTGAAATATATAAACACTCAGTGAACATTAATAGAGATGACAGCCTAAAATTTAAAACTTTGTGTTATCCGGCGCTTCAAAGCTATAGGAGTTGAAGAGTCCACACGGATAGTGACCTGACAGTAGATTGAACTTATACAACATAGCACAACACCTATTTTCGACACGGTATTGCAAGCCAGTACATATGCCAAATAAAGGACCCTCCAAAATATTTGTGTTATGGGACACCTTCTCTAGAATATAGGATACTTCACATTCCTAGGTAGTTACATATCACAAGAGGTTAACATTGATGTAGAAACCAAAAACAGAATCCAAAGTGTAAGCTGTGCATTTGGCAAACTACTATCATGTTTGTTTGATAACCACGAGCTGCGCAAAAGCACCAGTCTTAGTCTATCATGCCATAGTATTGCCCACATTACTATATCGATGTGAATCATGGGTGTTATATAGCCGCAACCTAAAGGCCCTCGAGAAGTATCGCAACAGATAATTGAAGAAGATCTTAGATATAAAATGGTAAGAGCGCAGAACAAACTTGAGTGCCCTGGAAGAGGCTAATATCCCTAGTATTGTAATAACGATTCTGAAGCACCAACTACGATGGGTAGGTCGCTGTGTGCATATGGATGATACACAGCTTCCCAAACAAGTCATGTTTGCACAACTATCTCATGGCAAACAAAGACAGGATGGTCCGAGGAAAAGATTCAAAGATACCCTGAAGGTTAATCTGAATAGATGTGGCATAGATCCTAAACACTGAGAAACCGTGGCCCAGGACCAAGGACAATGGCTTCAAAAAGTACTGACTAGGACTGACACAATTACAGAAAAAAGGAGGAAGATCCGTCACTCAGAAACCCCATGCCCAGCGGATGCACCATGCACATGTGGAAGGGTGTGCGGTTCGAGACTAGGGCTCCTCAGCCACAATCGATAACCAAGGCAAACGTCATCCTTGTAACGAGGAACCGCCGAAGATGACCTAAATACGACACAGTATTGCAAGCCAGTACTTAATCACAATAATACAGTTAACAGTCACACATCACATCAGCCCTGATGATGGACCCTGCAATGGGAACCAAAACATCAGTCAGTAAAGTCAGATATACACAGCAGGTTAGCCATGAAAACTGTACACAGAAGATATTTTATGTTAAAAATATACTCAACTATATTCCTTGTTAGTAATGTGACATGTATTCCGTGTACGCATCTCTTATTATTTTTTTTAAATAAAAATAAATGTGATCTCCATTTATGGCCGTATTTCTTGTTGTTTCGCAAAAGCATTCCCCACAGATGACGGTCATCGCAGGCATATATGACACTGAACTATTATGCATTTTTCATAGATTCAATGGTACCGAATGCATGATTATCTTCAATTTACACTTTCCAGTTCACTTAAGTTGCCAGAGAAGTGTTCATCAAAATTATACTGTATCCACTCTCCTCTCTCTTTAGATAATTAAATTGTCTCATAAGCCTTTGTGTTTGGATATGTACGCAAAATGCACTTTTCTTCGGAAAACTAAAGATGTTTTTAATCTTTTCTGTTTTATAATAGTAGTCATGCCAGCAGTGATTTTAAATTAAGGATGGCACAGGAGATAAAAGAATCTGAGTTACACAAATTATGCTTTATTATTTTTGCTACCTTTTACGTTCAATGTTGACATAAAGGAGCCACCCAGCCACTCCTCATCTCTGGTAGCAAGTCTTAAAAAGATTCAGACTCCTCCTGAATCAGCATATTGAGATTTACCTGGCAATTTGTGAGGCACCAACACACCAGAAATTTGGTACTTATTTTAAATGTCTGTAGAATGCTGCCGAGTATATTCAGTATTTGTGCAACCTCTCATGCTGACTTCAATGACAACACCTCCTTAACGCTTCAATGTCAAAATTCCCAGAACCAAATTTTTTAAACCATATTTGACACTTTCTTCATTATATTGTATTGCTCTGTCAAATTAAATATTGTCAAGGGCTGATATATATTGTCTGAGATGGGACATATAAAACAGAATGTAGTGTCACTGACAGCACAACTACTGTTATAAAAAAACTCTAAAAGTATCTTTAGATTCTAAAGAGTGCACTTTGCGCATATCGACTCCCCCTACATGACATTTTCAATCATTTTAGTATTTCGCATGTATTTGATACTTATTTACGTGGCGGATTTAAAAAATATATATATTGTATTATATGATGTAGGCACTAAAAAACATAATATTAAAAAAATTATAGCCATTTAAAAATGTATCAAATACGTGCAAAATATTAGAATGATTAAACATGTCATTTTTTACTTACGATACTTTACGTGGAGGGTGTCGATATATTAAAAATACACAAAAGCTAATGATATAAGATAAGAGTGCTGTCTACATTTTATCTGTTTGGTAACCCCCCTCCAGCATATAAATATATTTTGATGCATTTTAAGCATATATTAAGCTTACCTTATAAGCAACATCCAGATAAAGGTCTCCAGAAAATCTCAAGTTTATGACAAGGTTTAACATTTAAATAAAACATAAGATTTTAATTTAGAAAATTCAGTTTTATGAAAAATTATGAAAATTACTAATTTATTCTGCCTTTGGCTAGATTTTGTTGTGAACCTCGACAATGCAAAACATCTTCACAACATTAGTAGTAATTGAACACAGTTGCCCTCTATCTAAAGAAATGTTGTACCGCCATTGTAAGATAATACAACCATCACAATTTTATAAAAGGAATATGTTGTAAAATGGATGTGTAAAAAAAGATTTTTTTTTAATTTTTTCACATTTTTTATTTTCAATTATTTGTTTTCTCATCCAACCAAAAACTGAGTTAGCGGGGACTGGGATCTCCTTAAACACGAAAATAAATTAACACAATTATTTTTACTTAAAATCACAAAAAGGTAATGGCTTATTCAACAGTTTCTGATTGATACAATTGCCAGAAGGGCGATTGCAAAAAAAATAATGTGATGACTCTATACATTCAAATATACTGTCAGTGATTGAAAGAATATAATTGAAGGGTTCAGCTGAATAACGGTCCATGTTGCACTTTTTGCGAAATCGGGTTTTTAAGGTTCTATGTAGCTTCCGTTACACATTCCTTAAATAAGTTCCTACAGAAACCAACAGAAGTTATTGCTATGCCACTTTACACAGCTGGAATCGTAAGTTCTATAATTGGACCAACGGTCTATGTCATAGTTGCATTCATTGTTACATTTGTACATCAGCTCGTAACGGTTTTTTGTTTATTGCTTAGTTTCTAGTGTGAATGTTAAACTTTCGACCAGTGACATTGATCGCCTTAATAAATAAAAACGTAAAACTCAACAGATTGACTTTAGGAACTGGTTTGGCGGAATAATGGTCTATGTTACTTTCGGGCAAAAAGGGTGTTTCCCTAATTTAGCGATGACTTTTATTGTGTCTCCTTTAAAGTTTAAAAAAAAATCACACAGACCATTATTCGGCCAAACCCTTCAATTGTTTTCTACTTTACTTCATACAGATATCCCAAAACACAACAAATATATTCACTATTAATTAATCTTGAATTCTGGCTGACCAAAGTGAGTTTATTGTTAAAGGCGCACCATTCTGATTGATAAAGCTGGAAATATTCCACCTTAGAATGCCAGTGATCCCAATCAGGTGTCTAGGTGAAAATATCAATTAATACAAATGCCTAACAATCTACTTTATGTTTATGCTGTTTATTTACCGCCTTTCCCTGGAATCGCGCAACATAGCAAATGTAAAATTATTAATGATTCCTAAATAATATAACAAAATGTCCGATTCATTGATTTTGTAAAAAAATTATCCAAATATTATTTTGTGTGATGATTGTTTCAAACTACTACGCAGTAATGGTGCGTGTACACGCATGAAACTTGTCTCGAGAGCCACATAAAGGACAGAGTTGAATGCAGAGCGAACTACGAGTCATTGTCTACTGAATACAGAGTAGAATGACGCAACTGTTACATACTGACCATTACTGACAAATCTCTGAGACGAGAGACTAAAGTCTCATGCGTGATCGCACATCATAAGATCAATTTTATTCGAAAAGATCTTGCACACATAAATTTTAGGGAGGGCAACTAATATTTTAAGAAATATTTCTTTATAATGGAAAAAATTGTTTGAATGAATTCTACTCATTTTGACTGTAATTCTTATTACATACATTTTCTACTATTTATGAAAATGAGGACAAGTAATTTATTTTCTACAATGAATTATCACATACAATTAAAACTGTAAAAAAAAAATCAGATTCAACGGATTCCTTAAAATTAAATATATATATATATTGGGCATCGTCAGTTACATGTCTTTCACAGATACTGGGATCTATGATCTGGGAAGATAGACCATGCAAAGTGCATAGTTTTTCCTATTCCTCATCTCCTAGAGCAGAAATTCTGGCTTAATTTTTGATTGAATCAACACTGCGTGCGGTATGTCTTTATTGCAGAATATTTAGATTTAAGAATACTGACACAAGGAAATTTTTAAGCTCGCATTCCCTGCAACCTGCCAATTATAACCAATAGTATTTGAGTCTTTGCATTCAACACGATCTGCTTAATATTTTTAGCAAACTAAAAGACAAAACCCTCAAACATTTGAAAAATTAATTTTGTTAATGAGCGTTTACTACATATTACCAAACACAAACACATACAAAGCCGAGTGGCATATACACGCCACACTAGCGATTTTGCAACAAGCCTGGTGAATCAGTACATCCTTAATTCCTCTGAAAGAATTTAACAAATTATATTCAAATTATTTTATATTTTCTTAAATTGTCCCTCTGATAATAAGTATGTTGTATCGTTTCTACATTTATAAACTAAATTTTTACCTCCACATTCTGAATAGGCCGATATAAATCAAACAAACAAAAAAATTGCATCGGCCACCTGTAACCTATGGAAAAAAGAATAAAAATAATTAAATACAGCACCAAATTATATGGAAAAAAAGAATTATAGAAATAGTCGTTGAATTTGGTCACATTTTTTAATCTCGCCTCCAAACAACCAAAGAGCTGAAAACCTCTCACACTGTGTCTACCACCATGAAAACCTAAGATATCATTTGTACGATCAAGTCATGGCTGATTTCGTTGCATGGTTTAAACAATTTATTTGGGAATTTAATTAAATGACTTTATGTACGTAACATTAAAATGACTAAAATCTGAATAATATCATTGAAACATTCATGACAATGAGAATCTGTAAAATGATGATGGGGTATTTCTTCTGAACTAGTATAATGCCTCTCATTTGTTTATGTTCTGCAATAGGAAATATTAGTTTGGGTTAGAGTTGATATTATATGAAGTCGAGACAAAAAAAAACAAGGCAGTCTTTGAACAAGTCGAATCCAAATTTAAGATTGTTTACATATTTAAATTGCCTTGATATTTCATCAATTTTTTGTTTTGTTTAATATTCTTTAACATTCACTGACAGTCTGTTGATACATACATATTACTTATGATCAATTAATATACCCATTATTTGTTCACAACCAGATTGAAAGGGAAATATTGAAGTGAATTTTGTATTTTAATTTTTCAATTTTATTTCTATTATTCCATTAGCATCTGTCAATTTGGTTAAAATGATAATTGAAATATCAATACCTTATTTCTTCGGCTATATAAATATGGTTGTAAACACAGACCAACTATTTTAATAATAATGCAAAAAATGGTTTAGTAATACGATCGCTCCGTGTTCCTTCAAGAAATTTGTATGGTTATACAAGAGGGTAACAAGGCAATTTCATATAGTACAAATAACGTTACATACACATCAATTTATTGATATAGGTGAAATATAGTATTCTAGTCTTTATAAGCTGACTAAAGGGGCTGGCATGCCAATTATTAAGGCCATACATTTTTATTAATGTTTGTACATAATAAACACTTATTAAAAACTATTGTCTCAAGGTGGTCTTTTCATGACAACTTACTTTATGATCGTGTTTCTAGCTCAACAAAAAGCTTAAAATATGTTACAGAATTGACAATTGAAAAAAAACCTATTCCTGAAGATAATATGTGATTTACCCTTCTGTAGTCAATATTGGATAAATATGTACCCTAGAATTAACAGATTTTAATATTCTCCAAAACACGATTTTTCAAATTACTGTCTATGATAAAACCCCGTTAATTCGAAATCCAAATGACCAGTAAAAAAAAAATTACAAAATTGTAAAAAAAAAAACAAAACATAATTATGCAAAAACTGTAAAATGTATTGATTTACAGATCGAGGATCTGAAAACTATTTTAAATTACGAATGATCAGAATTTTCATATTAATGGGAGTTATCTACAATTAAATCGACAATTTGGGCCTGGAAATGTTTGAATTTTTTTTAAATTAACAGGGTTTTACTGTACATACAACTGAAAGATGCAATAATCTAAGGTCGATCCCAGTTATGATTTTATATTATATTCTGTTGAAATGCATATACAAATTTCCATATTTAGGAATAATTAATGGGAAAACATTAGTTACTTTTTGCTGATATAAAATCTTGGCCAAAAACACAAAACTACTTAAAAATAATTTGCAACATTTTTTGCAATGATCCTTTTTTAATACTTTTTGCATGTATCCCAATTTCACAGTTAAAAAAAATCTGAATATGTATTAGATAAACATGTGTACGAACTTATTCACAAATTTAATATTAATCAATTTTGGATATTACATGTTTATAAGACTTTACAATTGCTTATAAAAATGTTACAACAAATTAATTTGAAAGAGTATTTACTATGTATTCCTGGTCCAGTCATATTAGTAATCATCTAACACTCAGTTAAATAATAATAAATATCTAAATGTCTTGATATATGAGAAATTTGTGACTGACAAGAGTGGCATAAAAAAACAACATTTTAAGTTGGTTTGTTAGAATGACAAACAAAATGGTAATATTCAAAACACGTGTACTGTACTACACATGCTTTTCTATTATATCATAGATTAATTAACATATTTAAAAAATGTTAAATTTCTTTATGCCGGCACTAAATATTATATAATATCGTAACTTGAATAATGAATACCTTTAGCACCTAGCACACAAGTACAATTTGTATACATGGTTATCTAAAAGTGCACTCAGGTCCTGAACAAAATGAAAACTCTTGGCTTTTAAGCATTTGAGCAGAGTCCAGAGTCACAAATAAATTTTGCAGTCTACCAGTATTCAGGTTCTTTGGATTATTACAAGAGTCAAGAAGATATAGTTTGTGTTATAATATTTACCCATACAGTTTAAAATAGAAATTATTCTAATATAAGACATGCATTATAGTACAAAACTGAAATGCTGTACCAGCGTGAAGGTCTTAAATTGGAATGCACTCTAAGCATATGTGTGAGGTCCAGAATCAAAAGCAGACATGTCCATTTTACCTGTTTTCGAGAAAAATGCAAAAAAAAAAACCATTGTTACTACAACTGTCACTTTTGGAATCATATTGAAAATGACCAGTAACTAGAGGTCACATGACCAAATACATATTGTTGTTTTATTGGCTGAAAACATATTTGTCTGGATTAATATAGCTATTAGACATGTCTGCGATTTAAGTAACAAGCAAATTTTAAATACCTTTTTATACGAAATTCGGAAATATTTATCTAATTTCGATAGGCTAGTCTTGTAGACATTCATTTGCTTTATATTTGTACATAACTAACTCAAAAACTATAAAAATTGGACATGTCTGATTTTGATTCTATACCTCACATATGTACTTTATGCTGTGTTATTGTGGAGTAAACAAATATATCCCAAAAATACATGATAAGTTTGAATAGAAATTGAGCAAAATATGCTTTTAAACATTTTATTCATGTAGCATCAAATGTGCACCCATTTTTTTTTTTAGCAAAACCTAATAGTTATTGCTCAGGCCCGTATACACTGAGCATTCTGGACATGGCCACGAAGACCATGTCTGTAAATGGAAAAGGAACTATATACAGATGTATCAAATACTAAGCGATGAATTATAGCCATAACATATAAAGTAAAAATGAATACTCCCAACATAGTACTGGTTTGTTAAAATGACTAACGTTAACAAATATTTTCAGCACTAGTCCCTCTGAGAAATAAATTTGAAAGGCACCATGAATACGCTGCACACGTTATCTTGGCATGTCAGCTTCAGCATATCATTCACACGTGCTTGTCATGGGAGTGTTACTACGCAAACTACTCACAAAACCAACGATATATTCATTTATACACATTAAAAAATATTTGATATTTATTCATATAGAAATATGAGAAACATGCACATCGGTGGATATAATATTCAAGAAATTAAAAAACAATAATATCTTACAAGTGTCGTTTTACTTTGAAGACAATATTTTTAATAATTCACTCCGTTGAGTCATTGCGAAACATAAACTGACGCAGTCATCGCACGCAATACATAAAACGGTTAAATAAATACATTTAAAATTTACTTTCACTTAACACACTAGAGGTGTAAAATTAATCACTTATCAACAAACAATTATTTGAGAATTGTTTTACACCAATTGTATAGAAGTGTAAAAACATAATTTACATTATTTTGTTTTTAATAAGTCTTTGGTACTAACTAAATAATGAGATATTGTGTCTGCCAGTCAATCCCAACTTTGGTCACTTTCACCGTTCTTCTCCTCTTCCGACAAGGTAACCAGTTCCAACGGATCATCTAAGTGGCCATCTATCGTATTCATATCACGTGATGTCCCGTTGCGCAGGGCGCGTCTAGCTTGCCATATTTCTTCATCCGCAGGGCTTCTTTCTTTTCTAAATTCATACACCAATGGAAAGATGCGTTCTATGGCTGTCTGCACATCATTGACACTCCGTGCTGAAATATTATATCTTTATTAGTTCATTATTCTTCAAAATCTTGGTCTCCATTCTATAAAGTGCATGAATTAAAATTAGAAAGGGTTCAACATAAATTTTTAAGGTATATTAACTTCAAACTGTATATACCCACTGAACAATTGAATTATGATTTTCTAATGAGCACTTTTAATTTAACTAACTCGTCGTGTAGAAGAACTTAAAGTGATTTATTATTTTTATTTAAAATAGTAAATGGCATACTGGACGCCCCTAATTTAACTAAACTGATTGTATACCACATTCTTGTGCAGAGTACCAGGTCGTCGGTGCTTTTCCATGTAAATTCATCATTTAATAATTTTTATAGGAATGCACCCACACAAAAACTTCACAGGCTTGGGAACGATTTTGGTCATCTAGATATATTCTGATATTCTATGTTTAAATATGAGTGATGTTTTTGATTCTGTTCTGAGTCAAAGATACAACTGATTTTGATACTCAGCCATTCTGTCAAACCTAAAATTTATTATTTTTTCTGTCTTGAACCTTTATTTTTTATAGTTTGTTTTGCTTATTTTTTCTATTCTATTTTTATACATATATTCCATGCTTTTTATTATGTTTTATACCAAACCTACTTTGTAAAAGCCCATAAGTGCGTTATAATTAATAAAATTCAGAGTGAATATAATTCATATTCCTACTAATTTTGTAAATTCTGGATTTAAACTACTGATATGAAATTTTGACATTCTCCTATAAAATTCCTGCTGACACTCAATATGACCAGATAACCATTCGCAATGCTCGGATGACATCTTCCATATATGAAGATTATATTCCTGACAGATGCGCATCTGTCAGGAATATAATGACAGATGCACAGATGAATATGAAAAATAATATAACTGCCCAAACTTATTTGAAAATTCAATTGATATTCCCCCCTCCCAATACAACACCCTTGACCGGAGAATTATTTAAAAAAAATTTAAGACTTTCTAAACATTTTATATTATATATAAAACATTACTTCAAACGCATCACATGTAAAGAGTATTGGAAAATTAAAAACACATATATGTACCTGAAAAAAGGATTATTCAAGAATCCATTTTGACAAGCCCAAAAGCATATGGCATCAGAAAGAGAGAAAAGCGAGAGTTTTAACCAAATTTTTTCTCCAAAATTAAACAGGGGATGTCTAAGTATGTCAACCATTCCATAAAATAAGTACATGTGTAGCAGCCAAGAGGTAATGTTGCTGGCTGCAAAACAGAGTTCTAATCGAGCTTTACTCCCGGGTAAAGATAAACAAAAAAAGACACTGAACTCATCATTTTCATTAGAATGTAAAAAAACTGTATAAAAGTGAAATTATATTTTTCTTCATTCATTCGTTTTAATTGATACTTGTGACTTTAATCATTTTACTTTATTTGTGTACAATGCAAAATAATAAAGAGAATTTAAAAAATGTTTTTTAACATATTATTTGACTGCAATACTTTTACTGTTGTAATTGGGCCTGGGGTGTGTTCAGCTACGTGTACGGTTAACGGTAGAATTACGAAGTCATAGTGCACAACTAAATGTTTTGGCTGAACATACTCTTGGGGTATGTTTTATTAAATTCAAGAAAACAGCTGAACAAATTAATTTTGGTTCAAAGTTAGCCAGAGTAATAAACAGATATTTACCAAAATAATTCTAAAAATGACTTGCCTGTAACTGTTACACTCCCTGTAGAAAATATTTTTAACGTAGCTTTGGGATTGGTTATTTTGTATGTCACCCCCGGATGTAACTCTGGTTCATAACTAAAAAAAAAAATCACAACATAAATAATATTTTATAATAAATTTACTTAATCAATGTTTGGTATATAATTTAAAATACAGAAGAACTTCATTAATTATAAGTACAAGGAACCAATAAAAAAATAAATTAATATTGAACAAATTCACAACATAAGTAGCAACTTTCTAGTGATGAGCTAAACGTTATAGTGACTGTGTATTTGGTATTACTTTTATAACGATGATTGGTAACTGATATTTTACTGTTAGATGTTCAGTTTCCAGTATATCAGTGATTGTTCGCTAAATTACGAATAATCAGTTACTAATCATCGTTACAATCGAACACAAATTTCACAATATCGATTTAGCTCATCACTAAAAATTTCATATACAAGGGTTTGATCAAAAAGAAATGACAAATTTCGCAGGCAATATGTTACCAATTGAGTTTTTGTTTTTTTCTCAGGTTGTTGACTATATGAGTGACGTACGTTTCAAGTTTCGACCCTATTCAATGCTTAGTTTCTGTTTGACAGCCAATTGACTAACACCACATCTGCGATTTTTTGTTTTTAAAAACGACCTATCAAAGAATTTGTATTAAATTTTGCGTTAAAAATTAAGTGCAATGAAGTGGTGAAAATGTTGGAGATGGCCTTCGGCAAGAATTTATATCAAAAAGAAAAATTTATGAGTAATACAAACGTTTTATAGAGGGCCTTGAAGACATAGAAGATGATGCCAGGTCTGGACGACCAAGCACATCAATCAACGATGAAAACCATACAAAAGTCAAGGAAATTGTTCTTTTAAATTGACAAATTACTCTTAGAGAGCTCACAGAAGAAGTTAATATCTCATTCGGGTTATGCAAAGAAAGTTTAACTGATAGTTTGGACATGAGAAGAGTGGCAGCCAAATTTGTTCCAAAATTGTTAAATTATCAACAAAAAGAGTATCATAAAAATCTGTGTAAGGAATCGTTGTCTAGTGTTGCTACTGGCACAAACTTGCTTCAACGCATCATAACAGGTGACGAAACATGTGTGTTTGGCTACAATGTTGAAAAAAGGCCCAATCTTTACAATGGAAACTACCATAAGACCTAAGACCGAAAAAAGCCCGTCAAGTTCTATTGAATGTGAAAGTTCTCCTTACTGTTTTCTTTGATTACAAGGGCATAGTGCATCATGAATTCTTGCCAAGAGGCCCTACAGTCAATAAGGAGTATTATCTTGAAATTTTACGACGATTGTATGAGAATATCCATTGTAAGAGACCATTATGGACCAACAACTCTTGGATTTTGCATCACGATAATGCACCGGTTCACGCTTCACTGCTTATTCATTCATCTGATTTAGCTCCCTGTGATTTCTTTCTCTTTCCGAAAATCAAAAAAACATTGAAAAGACGTTTTAACACCATAGATGAGTTAAAACAAAAATCGCAGGAGCATCTGAACACCATCTCAAAAACCGAGTTCGTGAGATGTTTTGAACAATGGAAAAAATGGTGGCATAAGTGCATTATATTCAATGGGAACTACTTTGAAGGAGACAAATTCGAAGTTGATTAATTAATTAATATTTATTTTAATAAACAAAAATAGTTCTATTTTTTTGATCAAACCTCGTATATATGGTTTTTCACTGATTTTAAGGGAAAACATTTTATTGAACAATGTATGCGACATCACAATTAAATCTCACACATACCCTAATGAAGAGACAGGTATTCGAAAGGAACAAATATATAAATTTGGATTGTGATAATTTTGAGTTACATCTTTTTGCTTGCTCACTGACATTATTATTGTTTGTTTTAAAGCAATATTTATATATAATTTTTCATTTAATATCAAGCAGACGCAGTAAGTAATAAAGCATAACAACTATATTTATCTAGATCACAAAACTACTTACATATATTATTTTACCTTATTAGGTATATTATATATGTATGTACAGTATACTCCCGATTATCTGGGATAGATGGTGAAATGAAATGCCAGATAATCAAATTTCCCAGTTGATCGGAAAATATTCTAAAGCTATAAGAACCACACATTTACGTGCCTACTGCTGTCCGAAAGCCGCGCATGTGTGTTTGTGCAAACACAAATGCCGATCGGGGTGTTGTAAGGTTGTCAAATAACCTTCACTATAAATATTTTTTTCGCACAATTATTATTTATTTCATTAAAAGATATCAACAAAAAAATAAAGAGGATTGTTTTTGCCCCTTGTTGATTTTTGATGATGTATTTTGAATATTTCTATGCCATTTTTTTCAGCAAGAGTGCTGTCCTCTGCTCAAGTTAGTTAAGAAATGATTCCGTAGTTTAAATTTCGCAGACAGCGTTGATTCTTTCTGAAGAAATCAATTTATCTTTCTCTACGTCGTCATTAGGATGCACGGTACTCCATGATCAGTTACACTTTGGTCTGAATGAAGCTAATCACGTGATGATTGCTCATCAAAATCCCGCAACTGTCAATTTTTCACAAGTTTCACGACACTTCTTCATGATTTTGATTAAAATCGAGAAATTCTTATCACTAAATTTTCTCCGGCATAAGATCTTCGGTTTTTATTAATGCTTAAAACATAGAAGTGAATTCTCGTGCAGTTAGACCATTACTGTTTATTTTTTTTCCTTGAACGGTAATTTGTCGGATGCCGTACCTCTATTTAAACCATGTTTCCAACCACAATCCAAAAGACGTGTTAAAATCGACATGCAACTTTAATTTGTCATAAAAATATTTTACTTTAGCTGTGCAAATAAAAATAAACCCCGCCGCCGTCATAATTAACTACGCTGAAATTTATTGTACACAAGTGTAAAATGACAACTCACTGGATGTAACTAATCCTCATAAAACAATAAATATAAAAATTAATGTTTTGAGAAATAGATCACACAACGAATAGCTGACGCGCTCGACTTAGTTGCCGTTATGAACAATGTGGAACATTTTCAAAGAAAAATTTATTTAATTTTCGAAAATAAGTCCCAGTTAATCCGCATCCCGGTTGATCCGATCTCAGATAATCGGGAGTCTACTGTATATTGTTTTATTTATATTATACCAAATGTATGATTTACCCTCAATCCACACATTAATTCATAATATAACATTTTAGTTCAGTCCCCAGTCAGGGTTTAATTGCATTTACTTTGCTTTTTGTGGTGATGTCACAATTCTGTCTTTCTTTTTTTTAGTATTTCAGTACAGGTAATCCCCGTTCAACACGATCCCGGATTCGTTATATTGCGATCTTTATGTAAAAAATTTTTTTTTGTTTCGACACCTTGTCTGACTTTGACACATGCCTGGAATCATCATAATGAGTGGTTGCATGTGCATGCTATCTTTCTTTCTTGCTCATTCACATCATACACACGTACATATATGTAAAGTTACGAGCGTGAGTGAGACAAAAGAACGCCGGTGCCTAGTATGGTTGAGCCAGTGCATCATTTTGTTTTATCCTTCAGTGTAATCTTAGGTGCAATGTCAAACACACGCTAATTAAATTGACTACATATTTTTTTAAATGTGAAAAATCGATTGACTGCAGGAAATGGACTGCCATACTGTGTGTCCCAAGAAAATGACGTCTCGAAACCTATTCCCATGTGAAAGTTAATTGTCTTAATTATTGTGCAGGCCCTTTCTTTTCACAATCAATGCATGGAGTTGTTAGAAGAAAAGAACAAAGATTACGAGTGAGTAAGTGCTTGTAACGGATTATTTGACAGTTATCGACAAATTTTGCATAATAAACGTAGAGGCCAAACAAGAGAATCTAAATTCTTTTTTGCAACATGGAACAAAATGAATGAATTATGTTATGTATGACATTTTTTTGTTATTAATAATGTTTATTTTATTAATAGTGTTTTTTCAAATTTTAAAATGATTTTTTTTAAATCCCCCGTTGAGTGCGAAATTTCGCTTATTGCGACCATGTCCAGAACGTATCCCGTGATCAACGTACCCATACATATATTTAGTTTTTTTTTTCTTTTAGCTTTCTATATACATATAATGCTTAAATATGGATTTTGAGTTAATGATTCCAACATTCATCAAGTCTTTAAGTATTTATCATCTTGATTTGGCACCACGGGCCATCCAGGTCCAAGATCGACTTTTGGTGAGCGCCGAAGGAATGTATTTTTTTAATATGTCTGTTATCAAATATTTAATGAAGGAGTATTTTCAAATAAATATCCACCTATTGAAACATCTCCTGGTGATTCTCAATGTTCATCCATAGGCCCACTAATTCTTCCAATTTTGTTTTTTCCAAGCACCACCAGATCACCTGCATAGCTTAGTAACTTGTGGGTCCCATTAAGTACAATTTTGCCTTTCACTCTGAGAGCATGTCTTAAAGCTTTCTTCAGATCAAATAAAAATGGTGATAATGAATCCTTGCTTTGGTCTTGCAATCACTTCAAAAGATTCTTGATAGATTCTGCTTGTTGACCCCTCTGTAGACATTGCTATTTGTATGAGTTTTTTGGGATAATAAAGTTATTTAATGTTTTTCAAAGATCCTCTGTCAACGAACCATAGGCAGTAATATTCTTGTTATACTTTATACTGTTGTACTTTTTTTCAATTATCTGGCATAGACTAAACATTTACCCGTGTTGCTGCTTCTAGAGCCTTTTTAGTATTATATACTCTAATTAGTCAATTAGTAAAGAAAAGTCAATTTGTAAAAAGTTTTACATTTTTAAGGAGATCATAAAATATGAAATTCACCAAACACAATGCAATTTTAAATAAGATAATTAAGCATTAAAATAATCATACGGAACAATGAAATCAAAAATCTTATTAAAGTATTTTGCCCATATGGATTCGCTATCAAATCACTGTGCATAATTTTGATATAACTAACATGTGTGCATTGAATTAGTGGTGATTGGAATTTACATAAGATCGGCGCACGGTGTTCCTTATTCCTTTTTCAATAATGTATGCTGAAATCCCATTTTCCCAACAGTTGGTGCTGGCTGAGGCCATAAGTTCAGCATCGTAAATTTTGCATTACAATCACTTCTCAGAATTTTCAAATAAAAATATATTTCAAAGGGTTTCAGATTTTATCAAGTTTCAGAATTTTCAAAGTGACTTTAGTATGAATTTGAATATTTTATTTTTTTACACTGAATTTTAAATTAAGGAGGTTCTACTAGCTAGCAAAGCCGAATTTAAAAAATAAATAATGATATCATGCATTATGATCTATTATATTTTATTTTAAGGGCAAGCTTTCACTTTTCTAGTTTGAAATTCAAAAAATTATACACAAATTAGATATGGTTTCAAAATGAGGATAATAGTTAAATTCTTTAAGTTCCAGAGAAATAATTAATGACGTTATTTGTTACGTAAATCATGCGAGAGAGGGAGGTTTGAATAGAAAGAGACGACAATAAAATTGTTGATTTTTTCGCATTCGATACAAGTGTCAAACAGAACTTGGTGTTTTGAGGTTTATCCATGACTTATTCAAGTTTTTCATATTAATATAGAATGAGCGTTGTCATTTGAATTAATCTATCGAAAATTAAACAATTTTTGGAAGTACCTAATTCATATACAGTAAACTCCCGTTTATTCGAAATTCGCCACAAGTCAAAGTTTTGAAGCAGAATGTGGTCCCTCTGGAAATTTTTCATACTAAATTGTACTTATAAATCAGATATCGTTATTCAAAGCTATTTTTTGACCCTACCAGATGAGTTTGTCAATCTATTTTTCGCATTGTTTGTTTTCTCACTCATTTTCAGTATACTAAAAAAATATGACAAACATATCAAGTGCGTCCTCGATTTCTAAATCATTATCTTCCTAGTACGCGGCTGAGTTCCTCAGACTTTTCGGTATTTTATAAATTATTTAATTTGTACTAATTTTAATACAGACATTTCTCTTTCTCTTTAAGTTTAGTGTCAAGGCATTTTGAAGAATTTGGCGTTTCTCAAATTTTCTCATATCTTGGTAATTATTTTATTGCCATTGTTTTATATGTAAAGACAATTATTTGTATTTCACTTAATATTTTGAAATTTGCGAATGTGTAGTTTGCGTTCCGTATTTCATTAAATTTTAATTAAAACATTTTTATGATTTTTACTGATAATTTTATAATCTCGAAAATAGCATGAATGTAAAACTCGTACAAAACGCCAACAGTTGCTAAAAAATCAAATTAATACAAGATATTGTCAAAAAATATTATCCAAGAATACACGACCCCATTAATAACGTTGACTATACTAAACATGATGACAGATAGAACTTTAGCTTTGAAAGGCTAAAAATGTCATGGAGGGAAAAGGAGTAAGGAAGTGGAGATTGAAGAAAAATAACAGGTCGCAGGCGAGTGCGAAATGCCGCTGCAACCACCACAAAACAAAGTTTTAAAAGCGCTGGAGACTTTTGTTATTAACTTCAATACATCGGGGAAAGGGCGGTTTGACACTTGTGTCATTATTAAAAATGGCACTGTATTTTGACAACTTGTTTGTTATTTTAAAATGTGTGTATATAGGTAAATATTTTTATTTTCATTAACGTAAATCATTATTCAAACTTTTTTCTTGATTTTCGATTCCCTTAACTTTTAGTAAACAGGATTTTACTGTATATGAATATGTTTTGAAATTAGACAAAGTACTTACATATATTTAGATAATCGTTTAAATCAATGTTCTAAATTAAAAATTATTATGACAACATCAATTTATTATTTTGTTTAATATTATCGATTTAAAATGCCACATTGGTGTTTTAGTGATATGTCCATTTCATAATTACATATTATTTATGAAACAGACAGCTTGTATTTAAAATGCAACAATATTATATATAAACAAAATATTTAATTGCGACATACATAAAAATAACGTACATAAAATGTTATCTTTGTTCAAGAAAATGTTTTCCCTTAAAATCAATAAAAAAAACATCTAATTTATGAAATTTTCTACTAATGCTTTGAATAAGTTCAATATTAATTCATACTGTGGTTAAAATATGCGTGAAAATATATTTTTTCAGCATTTTTAAACAAAAATAATGACAACGCGGATTCCCCAACCGTCATGGCCGGATTGAGCGGCATATTGAAGTTCGATGGATAATTAAAATTATCATATTTTATAAGACTGAAAATACATTATTTGAAACTGAAAACTAACTATTATGTTTTTGATATAAAACTTGTGAGTAAATACAATATATGTATTATTTAAAAAAGTATGTTTTCACTATAACAAAGTATTTTTAAAATGTCGAAAATTGGTAATATGTCCTGCAAATTGAATGGTTTAAAACATTTTGCTAATTTGAATCAATGCAGATTTGTCTCCGTAATCTTGGCTTCAAGATTAAAAAAATATATATTTTGTTTATGCAATAATTGACCATACTGACATAATTATGTAGCACGCGGAAAATGCATCTAATAGTCGTGGTCTTTCTTATAATGGTTGTATTGTCTTAATTATGGAAAATAACATTCAGTTTATTAGTTTTAAATGAGTATAAAGGTCCTATCTAAATAATAGTTTTAAAAAAAGTCAAATCTAGTGTATAACTTCTGATATAAATGAATAATAAAAACCCACATTTTCATAAAAATGCGAAAATTTCAATATTATTGAAGGTTGCCCCCTTAATATTAAATTAAGGGTGTTTAAAATTCTGACATTTGATAATTTAGGGTTGCATTTAACCGGGTTGAGTATTATCCAGGACATTAAAAAATTCTTAAATTTTTATTTAATAATTAATATTGAGATATTATTTAACCCTTGATTATTTAAGCCTCCCGCGTCAGAAACTTGCGACAGAAAGAAACAAAGCGATAAATTTCAGAATGTCAGGTTGGCTATCGTGGCTGTAGTTGACACCCACATGACAGCCCGCGGCGTCTATTTGCCACAGTAAATAGCTCATGATATCACCACGAATTACGTCTGAAATTGAGTGTAAAAATCATAATTTTTCCTCCATACAAAATTGATAGTTGGCGCTCACTTTGCTTTACCAGATTTATTTTATACCATAGATAAAAGTGAAATTCAATCCATTAAATTTGAAAATTTAACACACTCTCATGTCGAAGTCAAAGTGCCGATTGGTTATCGAATTTTTGAAAACTTTTATGATTTTATTTTTACTTTTACAAAATGGCAGAGGGTGACTTTTTCGTTAGTAGAGATATTGCTGACTTGTTAGACATTCTCGATATGCTCATTACTACCGCAGAGCCCGATGATGAGAAAGACGCAATAAGTTGGAAAGTATCTAGAACGTTCCAATTTGAGTAAATTGTTTAATTTTGACATACGTTCACAATATTTCTCGTTTTTGTTGCCAAGTAATCCAAGCGAATAAGATATTAATTTTTAGTTCTTAATTCAAATTAAAATGCAGGCATGGTTTTTTTGAAAAAGCTAACCTGTGAATTTTGAATTTTGGCGCCAATACGGGTGGTATGATGCTGTTTCACTAATGATTTTTTTGGGCAGCCAACAGGTTAAAATGTGAAAATTATTCTTCATTAATAATATGTAACAGAAAATTAAAGTGTTGCACAAAGTAAAAAATAATTCTGAAAATAATTAATGGCAAAATTGCAAACATGTCAAGACTGGTCAATAACGTGTTCACAAATTATTTTTGGGTGTGATTAGATTCAGTGTTTACTTTTGATGCAAGCGGGCTCCTGCACCACCAACTGTTAATTTAAATTTCACGCGTACAGCGGTTGATTATTTTTGTAATTGTCCTCAATTTTGTATTTTTGTGTCACGTAGTTTGTGTGTGCTAGTTTTTTTGTGACTTTATATTTTAGCAGACATTATCGGGGTTTTTGTTTACAGATAATTTTTTTCCCTACTATCTTGGATAAATGAGTATACTTAAGTATCATGTAATTATGTAAATTAAAAAAGGCAGGTAAAACAAGCAAATATATAAATATATATATATATATGTATACTTGAATAATAAAGAGAATACTTACTCTGCTTCTTTATGTTTTTGAGAAAA